>OX419595.1:9331188-9968196 GCA_948473455.1 Teleiodes luculella | reverse complement strand
ATCAAATTGAACTCGGTAAACATAGCTTTTAGATTGGTTTGTTTTTGTTCGGTCAGATTTCCACTTGACTAATATTGTTTGGAGATAAATTTAAAAGTTCATTTGTCAACCTTTCAAAGTTAAATGACTTATCTTTTACTTTGAAATATTTCACTACCTACTCGTACTTACTAATCGTTTTTGCTAGTATTTGACTGGCTAGTCAGATGAGCTTCTTTTCATAAAATACAAACTACTGACGTAAGTAATATGTATAATAATTTACGTCCAAAACAGAGGGTTAAGAAATATTAAGCAATCATTGAGTTTAAAACGTGCCAATTCTGCTAGGCAAGAAGAGTTTGGGCCTAGGCCAATACTCACTCGATAGACTCTAGACATGTGCACATGATGATATATGTAGATAGAAAAAAAAATAAAAAAAAAATTGTTTAAAGAGTAAAATAAAAAATTAAATTAAAAAATCTAAAAACCCGACTGCTTCAAAAGCGAACTAAAAAGATGAAAACAAGATGATGTAGGAACATAGTAGCATGTATAATTGAAATCCTCTTTTTCTATAAATTGAAATAGTCATTATTGCAGTCGGAGGCATATTATTCATATTTTACTTGCTGAGACTCCTGCTACATTTATGCCTACATTGAACGGATAAGTAGTAGGGATACCTACTTAGAAAGCTTATGTAAGTGGGTTTCAGGATAACTAATCAAATTATTTTATCGATCCTCCGTCTTTTTTGTATTAAAATCTTCCAGCCAAGATTGTTTTAACAAACATTATTTTTATTTTTAGTAGTTTTTTTGCAGTAAATAATTAAAAGAATTAATGAATAACTTGAGGCTCTTTCGTTTCATTTTTAGAAAAAGTAAACTAATAAAAAAAATGAATGTCAACGTGATGGACGACAGTTAATAAACTGACAGGTATTCAAGTTAATGTCATATCAAGTTTTTTTTTAATATCCATTATTTTTTTTCAAGTGATCCTGATAATCGTAATGATATACCCTTTTATCCTATATGCGTAGATATCCTTTAATTTTTTGAAATAATTTAGAACCACCTTCCATACAAATTTTGACGTGTCCTTTCATTCAACATTTCGGGTAATGTTTAGGGTGATGTGTAAATAGCACGGGGTGATATCACCTTTTCGAAAGTAATGAGTAATGTGATATGTCATTAAAACGTACTGTTTTGCGCATGTCTAACAGACAGACACATTTGCTGTGTTGCCATATGGTGAGGACGTGAAATCCGTATTTTTATTGAAAAAATCCGTATAAAATCTGTATTTACCAATATGAACGAAATTCCGTATGAAATCCGTATAAAAATTAAACTCTGATTAGGTACCTATTTATATAGATGTATATTCATAATTATTAATTAATATTTAAGTCAAAACAGGGCGATTTCCCTAAAAGTTATTTGTATGTAGCAAGCCATACGAGGTAATGGTATTAAAAATTATAGTTCCAATCCGATTCGACAGATATACTTAATCCATGACTAATAATGATTATTACGAATAATAAATCGGAATATGCATTGTGCTGTAAATCCGTATAAATATCCGTATACATCAATTATCCGTACTGAACTTTTAAAATCCGTATAAATACGGACAAATCCGTATATATGGTAACACTGCATTTGATGTTTACCAAAGGGTAGTAATTAAACGAGTGACTGTAAATTATAGTTTTGAGTGTCAAAATCCGTCCGTGACGCAATTCAAAAGGACTCCCGGAAGACCAGCGCTGTAGCCTAATGAGGTTGCGGCTTTCGCTGAGGGAGGCCCTTTTTGTGTGGTGTCGCAGCACATACGGATTATGAACCTGCTGTGAAAATTGTTTTTTTCTTTTGTTTCCATGAATTTTTTTTTTTTGTTTGTCTTACTTGTTAACTTTTGTATTCTCTGTTGTGTTGTGATGTCCCGCAAATAAATTATTCTTATTCTTATTCTTATTCTTAAAATTAATTAATTTGGGTTATAGAATTACTAAGTGAGCGACTGACTGCGAGCGACGAGAAATCAACAAAACAGCAACTTATAAATATTAATTTGAGTTACTTAAAATACAAAATGAGCAGCTTCAAAATATTTGAGCGACCTAATATTTGTTTGAGTGTCAACGTTACGTCCTGCATTTTTTTCAATATTTGGCAAATGTATTTTTTATACTGAGCGTCATTTTATCTTAAATGAAGTGTTTCGAATACAAAAACAACTTTGAAAAAATTAACGCGGCACGCTCGCTCCGCTCGCTCGGCTTCCTCCGCTCTGTTATTGACATCAGTCTAACCTAACCTAACCAACCGATTTGATTCTGGGTAGATTTGTCTTATTTTAGCGGGGGGCCGTGCCCCCCGAGCCCCCCCTATGGTGGGGGGCTGCGCCCCCCCGTCACCCCGCTTCGTTTAACGCCCTGACTACTATTATCAAAGCCAGTGACCTTCGTGTTGCCAGTTGCCCTCTCTATATTTCCAGCCGCTCACTTGGTAATGTAGTCGCTCACTTGGTAATTTAGTCGCTCACTTAGTAATTTAGTCGTTCACTTGGTAATTTTAATATCTGAAATGGATTATTCACTATGCACTTTTTGTAAGCTCGTTCTGGATTTTATTATTAATCAATATTCGTCGTTAATTTAGTTAATTTTTCGCTTACTCAAATTCATGCCGCTCAAGTTATTAAAACAGTATGTCATCATCAGTCGCAAAGTTGTTTTTTTATTCGCTCGTTTTATAATTCCCCTTTACCAAATGTTTATCTAAGCACACCCGACGCCATGACACTGCGAGCGAGCTGTTTTCGCGCCCTATTGAAAAAATATAGTAAATATAATAGTTAAATAATAAAACAAAACCTAGCCTATAACCATCGCTCGGTTCAGACGAATCGATAGACACCTCATTCTTTAAAATCCGTCTAGCCGTTTGGATGATTCGAGGGTATAAAGAATCCCACATACATACATACATACATACATACATACATACATACATACACAGATACGCGTGAAAAACATAACCCTTCCTTTGCAGTCGGGTAAAAAACTTATGGATTGTCTAAGGTTACAGTCATAATTTGTCTCGTAATCTGAGTTTATATAAAAATAATATACAATGAAGCCTGATTTTACAATTTGTTTAATAATAAGGACCTACAAATACCACGATTTGAGAGAGTCGGTGGCCAAGTAGCTAAGGCCGTTGACTTCGATTAGGAAGTTCGCGGGTTGGAACCTCGGCGCGTACCAATGTGTTTTCGATTTTCGAATTCATATGTACGTTATTCGACGCTCTTACGGTGAAGGAAAATATTGTGAGGAAACCTGCACACACCTGCGAAGAATTCAAGGGTTGCGTGTGAAGTTGAGCAACCCGCACTGGTCCAGCATGGTCTACTAAGGCCTATTGACCCTGATTTCAGGGTAGGCTCGAGCCCCTCGGTGGGGACATTTATGAGCTGTTAATAATAATGATGACAAATACCAAGTGAGTGAAGGAAGTATCCAGGAAAAGAGAGGTACCGTAAAAACTGTTCAAAATTGTTAGTAACGACTAAGGACAAAAGGTGGGCTTATTTTGGTTCATAAGGTCCTATATTTAGGAGCTATATTTACTACTGTTTATTTTAGGCTCTGTTTTTCCTCATCATTTGCCAACAATAGTGTTAAGGGAAGTTAGCGAAAGATTGTATACAAATATATATTATGCGTACATTTCTGAAGTCAATATTGCTTCTAAAAATTACTGTATCTATTAATAGATATAAAGGAAAAAAGTGAGAGATGAAAAGACAAGTCTAATAACAGCACAAAAGTGTAATTTGCATTTATTAATAGAATAATGAATAAAATTACAAATTTTAATGCTTTTTACAGAATATCAAAGCAAATAGTTCGGCAACATCAGAAGTAAGGCTAAGTAGGCGGATCTATTTTAAAAAATATGATTAAAGTTTAAAAGTTTGGTTTTCGTCTTTATGACCTACATGATATGGAAGAAAAAGAACAATTTTGTATTTATGACATGTAATCCCTGACGAAAATGAGGGGTGTTATTAATTTGACGTGTGTGTCTGTCTGTCTGTGGCATCGTAGCTCCTAAACGGATGTGCCGATTTTGATCAGTTTTTTTTGTTTGCAAGGTGTCACAATCAAGAGCGTTCCTAGCTATGATCCAAGAAAGCTGAAGAAATTCAGCTGTTTTTTAGTTGTTGAAAGGAGTAAGTAACGGCTATGTGGTGTTTTTTTTTTATTTTTTTTATTTAATGTTAATTTAACACGACCTTTCCCGACCTGCGTAACACTACTATGATTTAAAAAAAATACGAAATTAGACTAAAAGCCATCGTGGCATCAGATACTTAGTGATATATTTGATAACTGTTCTTGCTTTCTTTGAGTAACGTGATTTTCTCATTTACGCTCTAAAGGTAAACCTGTAAAACTACTCGTCGTAAAGTCGGTTACTCCAACAAATTCTTAAATACTTTAGCACGGTGTAGCTGTAAAGAATTTCTCATTGCAGCCAACTTCACAGAGCTGGAATATTGAAACAAACTGCGGAAGTTTGTCGACTAACTCGGAACTTTGAATAATAAGAAGCTAACGAAACTACTGCACTCGTTATTAAGTAAAATATCATTTGCTTGGAAGTTTTCCGCGCAGTATCACGGATGTGCTTTACCCTATTTGCTTGAGTGGCTAATAGCTACATTTCAGTTCATGTTTCGTGACTTCAAGCCAAGGCGTCTATTATAAGCTGATTAATAGCAAGATATTTTATTTCCCTACACGATATAACTACTCGAAAGTCAGGTAAATTAGTTAGAAGGGTTTAATATAACTTTTGTACAATTAATTATTTGGTGGTTCAATTCTGTTCTACGAAATCATACAATTTTGAGTATAAAGTAATTGCTATGTTAGATCCATATTATGCGTAGATACTTATTCATACCATTATATTTATTTTTTTACTGTATGGTATGCATTAAATTTTTGTATGATATATAATGCGTTAAAAAATATTGTGTATTTTTAAATAATAAATTAGTAAAAGTTAGTAGCCATCACTTTAGAACGGCTGAAACAAATTGGAAAATTATTTTTATGTTTTTTTAACAAGTTGAGGTCTGTATCTCATCGGAGAAATTAATTATAACAAAAAAAAATTGCAGGCGAAACCGCCGGGCAGATAGCAGTTTAAATGTATTATTTGCCATCGCATCGTTGAACATTTTAAAGCATGGATTCCAAAAAAAGGCTAACCAGGGTATCGTACAAATTATTTAATGTTGTCCGGATAGCCGGGTAAACACACACCCACACATACACGACCGTCCCGGAAACATGATATTTTGACATATTGTACAAAGCAAGAAACACTGTGAGCTCATTGATCTGCGACGGGTAAGTCGGGGCGAGCGCGGTCGAGAGCGGTCGAAAACGGTCGACCCAGATGCCGGTCGTCGCGTGGACGAACTTATATACATACCTACATATTATGGACTATAGTTATATAATAAGTGGCATAAATGTGCGTACCATCGGTGACCAAGTGGCTAGGGCCGGTGACTTCGAAAGTTAGCTGATTCAAGCCTCTGAACGAACCAATGTATTTTCGACATGCGAATTCATATGTATACGTTTATTCGACACTTTTACAGTAAAGGAAAACATCGTGAGGAAACCGGTTTTCACCTGCGAAGTATTTCAAAGGTTGTGTTAGTTGCCCAACCCTCATTGGGCCGGCGTGGTCGACTAAGGCCTATTCACCCTGATTTCAGGGTACGCTCGAGCCCCTTTCTGTTGACCGAAGTGTGTTGATATTGATGAAGTGTGTTAATTGAATGGCTGAAACGATTTATTTGAATTTGATCATCAGTTTGGATGCAAACACGAGGTTCGTGTCTTTGTGTCGCGTTTTTAATATTGCTTATGGAAGGAAAATTTCTTGCTTAACGTGTGAGTTTTTCGGGTGGAAGGAAAATTAAAATAGATTTACCTTCCGGAATTTTTAACGAATAGGCTACGGACACCATAAAGATCACGCTCCTAGAATATAATACAATAGAATAGAATATACTTTACTGCACACTAGAAAAACAATACAGTAATTTTCACAAAAAATATAAAAAGTGTACACGTAGGCGGCCTTATTGCTGAGTAGCAATTTCTACGATTGAGCAGAATTTAGACGGCATATATATGGCTTCATTGGCAAAACACTTATTTTTCAACCGTCTGTGAACAAAAATATGGAATACAAACTACATAATTAGGTACCTGCATTAAAATACCTATCGCAGGCGTAATTTATAAAAATCGATAGAGCTATGTGTAGGCATCTGCTGGACTAGTTCATTTGATATTAATAATTTCACACTCGTTTCCTTGTTCATGCATAAGTAATGCTGGGTGGTCTGACATCCTTGAAAAGCAATTTAGATGCCTAAGCGTCAACCGGATACTTTACTTGAATAAGTACTCTCCAATTACTTTTGACATAGCACGAATATTAAAAGGATCTTGATCAAATGGAACAGGATGTAATCAATGACTTTAAAATTGTAAACGAGAAATTATAATGCATTATACCTTTAAGGTATTTCTGCTTCTACGTTTTAACTAAAGAATTTGGATAAAATTTAGTAGATAATATAACAAGTTCAGAAGTAACAGTGGAAAAAATCAATTCAATTCAATAGAAAAAATCGCCTTTAATCGTGGTTAGAGGTGTTAGTTATTACACATAATTGCACTTAAATTTGTTACATTCTATTCAAAATTATCTATACTAATAATTAAAATAACAAATCAAAGTAATACTCATAATCTATCCATATAATAAAAAAAGTCGTGTTAGTTACAACGTTTATAACTCGAGATCGGCCGTACCGATTTTTATGAACTTTGCTGTAATTTATGCGTCTGTATCCTGGTCAACATAATATAGGCAAATAAAATATTGATAAAGTTTTCTAAAATATAAGTTTTAAGCAAAACAAATTATCCCATACAAATATTTCATAATTGAAATGCAGAACGCCATTGATAAGCAGAAGAAAACGCACAACGCGGTTGTTTTTTTTTTCGTTCGAGGCATCGTGGCCTGTGCAACCAGATTTTGTATGCCAGTAATGTAGAGTTCTTTTTTTTCATAAAATGGTGATGGTGGAAAAGCTTCTACTATTCGATACGAAACTCGAAAGCTAGAGTTAACAGAATGAAATCAAGTTAGCAATTTTTTATTTTAGTATTATTATCACTACATAGTATAAAATAAAGTCGCTTTCTCCGTCCCTATGTCCCTATGTCCCTATGTCCCTATGTCCCTATGTCCCTCCCTTTGTACGCTTAAATCTTTAAAACTACGCAACGGATTTTGATGCGGTTTTTTTTAATAGATAGAGTGATTCAAGAGGAAGGTTTATATGTATAATACATGCATAATATACTGAAGGATAACCCACAATAACCATTTTCCCGTGCGGAGCCGGGGCGGGTCGCTAGTTTTAAGATAAGATAAGATAAAGATCAATTTATTTGCAATAGACATGGTTACATGAAGATGGAAGATGGATTATTCACAGAGTTTCACATATCTATCTAGCTATAGCGCCCTGCCTTGTGCTTTTGTTGGAAAGCTGAGGTGGATATTCTGAAGTCTATCTCTGCAATCATTCGCACTCAGGAAGTGCAACTCGGACAAAATATCTAAGTTCGAAAATGCAGGGCCAATTTAAAATCACTCAAGAGTGTCGAGAAGCCGGCCCGCTATCTGCACTGCGATCGCGATAGGCCGCGTTTAGGACCTCGCTTGGCGGCCGCCCAACGGCTGCCGGCAGCCAAATGCGCCCAGATAGGCCTTTTGGTAAAAATTTTCAGAATAACCCGCTGATATTGTAAAGGAAGACACATTTTATTTTTAAGGGCGCATGCAATTGACTGCGCTGGCAACGTTTTAACGTTTAGTTTTGTGACATTTGTTTAGATTCGTTCTGGATGGTCATTAGACGTAGAACAATATCTTAGGAGTAGAAAAAATTATCTGGAAGTCATTTATTCTTCATTGTTTGTTTCTAGCAAGATTTCCAGTGTCATGCTTGGTACAATTTTATAAACTTTAAACTGTGAGTTTATATTATCTTCATACTGAACTTTAGTTCAGAGTTGGATTAGGTAGACACAACACAAGGTGGTGATGGGGGGTCAATGAACTAAGACAAATTAAGGTTAGGCTGTATTTCACTTAAATCATTTTAATGTAAAAAAAAGAAACTAGTCTCGAACTAAACTGAGTAATTATCAAACTTTGCAGAGAAATTATATATTCTTTTTACTGAAAAATAATCATGAGCTTAATTTTTTTAGCAAAGATGAAAAAAGCTTAATAAGAAGAAATACATCTCGATAACAGAGATCTCGATAGCATTTTGTATCTTGGAAATATTACAATATATTTTTTCGTATATTTCTCAAATCTTTCTCAAATCTAATATCTATAAATGGAATAGGTCTTAGTTAGGTTTTCTCTTTAAGAATTTGGCCGTCTAGATTTTCACGTTGAAATGTAAGTTTGAGCTGAATTTCATCTCTAACGAGTTGGAAACCACCGCCGCCGTTTGATCTGAAATCTTTACATTGGACTTCAACAGTCTGACGTGACGAAATTTCTATATATCGCCAGTGGAAATTAGATTTTTTCATATACAGACATTATTAATAAAATAGAATTTAGTATTTGTAAGGTAAATATAATCTTTTTAAATTACGCCAAACGGGAAACTGAGATCGTTTTTATACTTTTCATATATTGATAATATGTGTTATAACATATTTTCAAGGAAACAAGGATCAATAAGAAACACCTCTAGTCAAAATTTATGACTAATAGAAATACACAGACAACAACAAAATTATACAACTTGTCGGCTAAGACTGTAAATTATGCCTGTCAATTTTAGGCTTCGGGATAGTTTACATATTTGAAGATCTGTTGAAATTAACATTCTGTAATTTATGAAAAGAAACCAACGCCTTCGTATTAAACATACACACAGGAAAACATGGTGAACTGTCCTGCCTGTCCTGTCACCTGTTCTCAAAAGGACCTGAAGAGCTACTTAAGAGTAGCTCCTCAGGTCCTGCTAATATCGCTGTTAATATCGCCGTCAAGTCGGGGAATATTGTTATTGTTTCTTTTGTGTGAAATAAAGTGTTTTTACTTACTTACTTGACTTACTCAAAATAAAGTGGACCAGACTTAGCTGAACCTATGTAAGGTAGATTTGCTTATATACGTTAAATGTTTGTTTACATACAATCGTCATTAACGTATAAAACTAGTTCAATGACCCGTAGTATAGTAGTATTGTTCACAAAAGTAACTTGAAAGATCTTCGATTACACTTTTAGTTACATGTACAAATTAACATACAGTTGGATAAGTTTTATGTAGCGTCTAGCGTATAAGTTTCGGTCACGTACGAACTACGATCGGTAAAATCTAAACGGGTTCGCCCGCCGTTCAATCTTGGAGTTCGCTCTCACATAGAGAAGAGAGTTATTGGTATATCGATTATTCTATACTAAGTATCCTACGTAATGAAAACGCTGGAAGAGTATCCGAGTATTTAAATACCTTCTATAGGGTGGGTAGCGTTTTGTTATAAAGCTGCAAATTTCAGAAATCAACATGTCCTAAAATATTTTATTGACTAAACAAACCTCGCCGTAGTAAAGTGCTACGAAACGAAGCGGAACCACTTTTCATTTTGTAGCACTTTTCTACGACTTAGTAAACTTAAGATAAAAAATATAACTTTCGGCTTTGTGCAAGATACTTAAGTTATTATTATGTAAATTAATGTTGTAATTTTGAGCAATTGCATTATGCGTTGTTTTTTTAAAGATATTTGTTTTACAGTATTGTGAAACATTACAGTACAGTATAGTAAAGTAAAATATCGGCACTAAAATCAGATTTTAAATTAGTGTCTATACGTATATCATCGTATGCAGGGAGCAGTTGCATCGATATCATCGCAGCTCTATCGAGCGGAATGGCCGCGAGCGCTCTCTTTCTTTGTCTTCTTGGATAAAGTTCATTTCTGTGACGTGTCGCATCGACTTATCCCCCGATAGCTTGCTTTTGTTTTGTAACATGAACAAAATTTTCGACATGTTTGCTATGACGAGACGCGAACAAGTTTCCTGATAGGATCCCTTGTTTGAGATAATAGTTTTCATCGTGTCTCGTACAACTAAATGTGTATTGTTATTTCTCTGTTTTTGTTAGGGATCCGAGGCTGTTGTGATAACCGAGTTTTTAGAAATAAAAAATAGCCTAGCCTCCGATTTATTGCGTAGCAGATAATCCTGGAAACCTGACTAAGCTTTGGCTGACAAAGGAATAAAAACAAAACATAAATCTCTTTATTAGCTTGCTAAACAATTTGGGTTCTGAAACTAGTTGAATGATAACAAATAATATTGTTGTAGTTAAATTATCCATTGTTATTGTAAAAAGCAATTCTAAATTAATGTATTAATATTTGTATGAATTTATTAAATAGCATATTACCAGTATCGAAATAAAAAACATATTTTAAAACTAGAAGTATCTGTGTATAAGTATAGCTATTAGTTTAGTATTTTTTCTGTACTGTGCACGATTATCCGCGACTGGCTTACATAATTTTTTCGCTTCCCTGGATATGCTGTAAGATATTTCTTTAGATTTTAAAATTTAGAAATAACATACCTAGGTGTACACTGTAAAATAATTGCAATATATTTGTATCACTCCAAATCTCTTATTTTGAATTGTTTGAAGCGTTAACAGGACAAAGCGATATGTTCATAGTTAGTTTTTTATACAAGAGATGTACGCGTTGCACTTGTTATGGATAGGTATAGGTGCTAGAGATGTATGACAAACACACCGTACCCTGTATGTACGTACATATTATACTGTATAGGTATAGTTTATAACCCTATCAGCTCACCTATGTATTTTGTGTTCTACGATTCCTATAGTCTGACTAATTGCCTGTTAGCCCTATTCGGCTCAGAACTATAGAAACAGTTATATAAATCCATATAGCGTATTAAAATTGCTTTGTCTACTATTTTCAAAGTAAATATCATAACTTATTTATTTCGGCATATTGTATGAATATTCATGTTAATACTTAATTACAACAAAACAGACCTGTTGTCTAGACTGTACAAATTTGGATAATGCCATTTAAAATTCAATCATATTCAGTATATAGACTTCGTTATTATTTATTTTTAATTAACTCATCTATAATACGGTGAATCAGCCTAAAGGCTTGTACCAACCTAACACGGCAAGAGCAGCGCGGGCTTAAGTTGTACAAGAACTATAATACTAGCCACGACACATTAAAAAAAAGTCCTTCACCCGGGCGGGTATACAAGTTAATTGTACCTACCCCAGAAATTTTTCTATTTATACTATATGGTACCTACTTATCAGCAAGGTTAATTCGGAGTCCATTCGCATATTTTGTGTACATTGTCAGTATCTTTAATAAATCAATGGGTCCCAATAATTATGTCGATGAGGAAAGAAAAAGACAGTTTCAAGGGAAACGGAGCAAATTATTTTATGGGTCATACTCGTAGTTTCAACTGAAAGATGTCCACTGCCGTTATGGGTAAAATGGCGTTATTTATAAGGATCTCTCTAATCTTTTTCTATATTTATACGGACACCAAATTCAACCAAACCTTTTGATAGGAAATTTGTAATATAAACAGTGCGGCAGTATTTCGATGTGTCGTGGATCATAATATTATTACTTGCGCAGGCAGGCCCCGCGTCGCTTCTGCCGTTTGGTTTGTCGAAGCCTTTAATATTTGGCAATAAAATTAGATAGGGAGTGTAATCCAATGGAGTGAAATCGTATTACTGTGGGAGTTACTACAGTGAGCGGTGCTAGGGATAAGTATCTCAACGAGCCCTTTTAGCTAACTAAATTGTGGAGGAGCTCTCGATATAATGTATTTTAAATTCGGCTGTAGGATCAATAGCAGGGCTGCATTAAGATCAAATGTAAATACGTTTGAGATCAAAGATTTCATTACGTGTTCTTGTTGACTGAAACTGTATTGGTTATAAATATGGATTTGTTTTACATTGAATTGTAATGATTGGTTTAGATATGTCTCTATCTGTTTTATGATTAAAACAGTTTGATGTTTGATATTAATTTAAAATTAAATTTAGATCAGGCACTTTTGTGACACCTGTAGAGATAAATGGGTATTCGTTTTGATTTACTGTTTTGTTCTGTAAACAAATATATCAACTAAATAATAACGAATATAGATTTACGTGATTTGCTGTCGTAAAAAGTAGGATAAAGTCCTGTTTCTTTGGGTATAATTTTATCGTAATCCTTTCAGTAGTTTTTAGGCATGAAAGCATAACAAACATGTCTTAACTTAGAATATCTATAGACTAATATTTTTGTGAGTGTGTGCGTGCGGCGACGTTTAATAGATAGATAGATAACGTTTTCGTATTCTCGATATTAGTCAAATTACTTATGTGAGCCCAGACCTAGAAGGCGACCCAAAACGAAATGGACAGTTGTGGTCTAAAAAGACCTTCGCTTATGCAATGTTGCCGACGACGACACGTATAATAAATACATCTAAGTAGAAGCGTGACCGAGAAAAGCAGACCCCACCATCAGATGGGAATAATAATTATATTGGAGAGAAATAGATTAAGGATTATTAGTTGTAGCTGACTGCACGGCGCAGAAGGAGTGTCTCACCTTGAGCAATGGCAGCCCTGCGCCGGCAGCATCAATCACCCGCCGGTAACCGCGTTACGTCCCGCTAATTGTGATCCCGCTCCAAGGAACCCGGCTATCGGCATTCGTTCCCCGCTATCGATCGCGCCCCGCATCCAACACCACTTTTCACGATCTTCTTTTCACTTCGCCGTACATCGACGTGCGAATTCTGGAAAAGCCGCCGAGTGCGCGGCAAACGCGGTAATGGTGAGTTCCAGAAGCGTCCCTCTCGTGTCGCGGTTGGGGCGGGCGAGGACCCTGAAAGTAGGTCGGGCGGCGACGCCCCCCCCTCTCTTTCCCCTCCCGTGTTGTCGCTTTCACTGCGTCCGCTTGGGATAAAGCCTAATTTTATTGCCTACCGTTCGATAGTGTCTTTCCTAGTTGCTCATTTGATATCGTAGTGGACGAAGGCCAATAACTAATTCACCGGCTCATTGAAAATTTAGAGTCAATACCACGTAATTATATCAAACGCCGTAGGTTGGGCATCAGATAAGGTCGGGGGTATCGTTAAATATAAAGTAGGATAGTCGTATAATTGGATAAAAATATCTAAATAACAATTAATTTGTCAGGAAAACGGTTTCTTTTGGATGCAGACGTCTCTTTTAGCTTAATATTTCATCCTTGTTTGTCACGCGCTAGGTACATAAGCGGCATTAACCTATTTTGTTTGTTCACGGTGCAACATATTGTGTTAAAGCTAAAATTTATAAAAACCTGCTTTTTTGCGCAGCTAGCTGCAGCCATGAATCACTGTCGGTGACAAGGACGTTTTAAATTTGTTCGCGTTATAAATATGCTTGTGCTTGAAAAAATATGCACGAGCTAATTCAAGGATTCCGTAAATGTTTTTAAAGTGCTCGTGATATTCTAAAGTGCAATTATGAATTCAAACCAGAATATGTTATAAACATAATCGTAGTTTCATTTTAGTATTAATCATAGAACATTTAAGATACCAATCTCAAAAAGAAATGTAAGAATCAAAATTCAAACCATATCGTAGCTACTTTGTAGACGCTATTGCTACGATTGGCGTAGCACTGTAGCATAAGTTTTCGTAGCCGTATTATTACGACGACGACGTTCAATTCTTACAATAACAAGCTTCTTTTATTGCTGAGTTCAATATCCTTGCATCATTGAGTTCGATATCCTCTTTCAAAGTAAAGGAGAATTAATAAGTAATTTAATTTCATAGTACGGAATAATTAAAGGATCCTTTTACGTAAATTAAAGTTAAGAGCGTTCTTTGTTTTACAAAAGCAAAAAACATATTTTATTCAGCTGTTGGAATGCCCTTGACTGTTTTTGTAATGTACGTTGTCGCCGTTAAAAATGAAATGTGTTTCCTTTTACATGACTGTGAGGCTATTAAATTTAGAGAGGCAGAGTGTTCCATGGTCCATATAACTCAGTAACGACTTCCCCGACGTGTTCGTAAATAGCTGCCAATATCAAACATTTGACCAATAATGGAAATGGTTTTCGAATGTCACAGCTCTTGAAGCAATTCAAAGGATATTAATACAATGCTTTTGTTTAATACTAGCTGGCTGGCTACGTGAAGTGACACACAATTTATTTCCAACCAGTTGAAAGAAGATCGAAGAAGGGCTCTGCCCGCGTAAACCTGTTACATACGTTTGTTTGAATAAATAAGGTGTGAATAAACAAGGAAATACAAATAATCATCACACTAAAATTTGTAACTATTGAGATTTAAAACGGGATATTTACAGTGGTACCTATATCCCGTTTTTGTGAAGGTTTTAAAAAGTATATTACTAAAATTTGTTTTGAGTGGGATGTTAACTCGGGACACTGAGCTCTGCGGGAAAAAAGCAACTAAGCTAAGGGCCTTTTTAAAATGAATAATTCTCTGCGTAGGCGTTTAGACCAATTCCTATAGACCGTTACCACCCGCTTATTTCAAATTGTAAAATAACTTGTAATTAAAATTAATAAAACCTAGTAATTAATAAAAGTAGTACAAGAAAAAGGCAGTAGACCGACTCCTCGGACGCCGTGCAGGTATCTAATTTCTTTCCTATAATTGAATATTAAGTCACAAACTGCATGTTTATGACTTAATATAAAAATATAAATATTTATAGTTTTTTTTTTAAATACTGTATAGTGCTGTAATAAGGCGACGATACTACCACTTCAATTAATTAAGCATACCTTGAACCTGTTATCTTTGTCGGTGTGTGCGTGCGGCAATGTTCAATAGAGTACGTTTCACCAAACACTTAAAGTTTCCATCTGAATTTCGCGAGATTCACTGTGCATTATCTAAAATTCAGTCTCTCGTAAATGGGCATAATGTGTAGTAACTTATTTCTAAAACTTCATCAGAGAGGAATTACTAAGTGAAAATGGCCCTACACGTTCTACATTAGCGCGGTCACAAACCAAGCTCAGTGGGTTTGATGTTATCTCACTGTTTTCTTTGTGCTGTGCGATGTTAATCGTGACGCAACCCGCCGCGCGCCCACCGCTTTAAATAGGCGTCAACCAACTCGTATTTTGACGTGCAATTATTTTCGTTCCACTTCAATTATTTTCATTTCACTTTGGGCGACATGCCGTCGGAAATTGTCACACACTCGTAGAAATGTAGATTTGTTGTTAATTTAAAACTTTAATTATAGGAATAGTTGGAACTGTTTTTAAGTTTATAATAGTATGATTTTATAAGCAAAAATATCTGATTGCCCAAAAAAGATACACAACTATGTTGAATTGATCTGAGACAATATAATCATTTACAATCATTGGGTGGGAAGATAGCAGTAAAAAGAAACAATAAGACTCAAAAGTACGTATAAAAATGTAAAATCACAATCAATCAATCATTATTTTTCAAACATAACAATAAACAATTGAAATGTAGGATGATTTGCGCAGTATGCTCTGATCAATCCAGAGAAGTGTGAAAAAGCTGCGCTAAATCAATCACATTTGAAAAACGTTAAGAATTGTTCTTGTGTCGTTGTAATTAATATTCTAAGTAGCTTTCTTCTTGACAGTCATAGAGAATGTTCACTTTGTACCGTGCAAAGATTGTTGCTACTGCCAAACGTGGAGTCGTGCAGGTCAGTGCCTAAATGGGTGACCTCTTTCCCAACAAGTCGTTAAAGCAAGAAGCACTACACAGACTTCGCTGACTTGTGCGAATTCAATTCCGTTTGATGAAAGGAAACTTGTGTCTGTACGGACAGAAAAACCAATTATAAAGTATACTCGATTTTATTTACAGTATAAACTAGAGCGTCGGTGGCCCAATGGTTAGTGCCGTTGACTTCCATTTGGAAGTTCGCGGGTTTAAGCCTCGGCACCTACTAATGTGCCTTCAGGCACTTTAGGTCTTATTACCGGAATGTCCAGTCGGGTCATTAAGTCTATTTTCCTGAACGTCTATACTCTGAATATCCCTTTCACTTAATGTCTTTTTCCCGGAATGTCTCTTTCCTTTAATGTCGTCTTCCCGGAAAGTCCATCTCCCGGAAAGTCCATTTCCCGAAATTTTCGAATACATACATATGTGTATTGTGTGCGAAGTCAGCCAACCTGCACCGAGTCAGCGTGGTCGAATAAGGCCTTTGGCCTATCTTCAACTCCTTAGTGTGAACATTTTTTTCTTTTTTTATTGACCTATGCTTGTGTCGAAAGAGTACGACCAATCAAGCTTCACCGGTCTTGCGGGGAAGTGTAGGAACATAATATATTATTATGAGCTGTTAAAGATACACAATATAGGAAAATCTGAAAAGAAAAGAATTATAAGCAGTAAGTACAAATTAAAATCGATACAGTACTTTTAAGCGGAAATTGGCGCTAACAGACGGACGGACGAACGAACAGTAAGATTATAAGGGTTTTTACTTTTCTAGGTTCGAGAATCTCAAAGGACTCTTTTTAGAGTTCCGAGAATAAAAAGATGCCTTTTGCCTAACTTTCTTCTACGGTCAATAGAAAAAAAATCAGTCGTATTTATAAAGCATTAAATAACTATAACAAATTGTTTTTAACATGCACTTTATGTGTATTACAGGGATCCCAGGATGTCTGGCCCAAAGCACTGTAACTAAAATTTCTTAATATGATGGTCAAAACGTATCCTACCGCAACCTAACCACTAACTACGCCTATGTTACACAATATTGTCTGCGGGCTTGTAACACACGGAGCGTTCCTGTATAAGCATCTAGGTTAACAGTCGAATGACAGCCTAAATGGGTGACCTCTTTCAGGCCAGCTACCCTAGCTACCTTCCAACCCTTACCGCCGTTTCTACTTATCTTCCTTATCTTACAAAATTTTCCATGTAATGGCCGCAATCCAAAGAATATTGCTCAACCATTGTCTTGAATTCTAAACGAAATCTTCGGCAGTGTTGAACCATCTTTTCATCCTATTCCAGAGCTAGAGATAAAGATTATTGCGAAGAAAGCATTTTATTTTGCTACTTCAATTTCGTATCAATTTGTCTAAGTGTAATTTTCATATTTTCTTTTATTTTCTTTTAATCTACTTGATTTATCAAATTGGTGTCGGCCTAGTTTCGCGGAACACTTAAGAGAAACAATGAGGAAAAAAGCGTTTTATGTTTTTTTGTTAACAAGGTATCTAAGTCCTTGTTAACAGCTCATACATGTCCTCACCGAGGGGCTCGAGCTTACCCTAAATCAGGGTGAACAAGCCCAGTACGGTTTGGTCAACTTTTCACATAACTTTTGAATTTCTTTACGATGTATTTCGTACATATCATTATGCATTCGAAAACCGAAAACACATTGGTACGAGCCGAGGCTTGAACTTTCGAATGGAAGACAGCAGCTTTAGTTAATGGGCCACCCACACTCTTCAAATTATAACCAATATACACATATCATACTAAAAATATCTCAAAATATCTGTAACCAAATTGTCCAAGTTATACGTGACTGACCCCAATGCGTCATCGTATTTTTTTGCCACCGTGTGTTCTAATTTATGATGTTTGGACCCCTAATTAATTCGTCCCCTCGACTAAATTATAATGTCGTTGTCAGAGGACGTGAGACCTGACAACGAAGGTCTATATAATATGACAATATTGAACATAACGACCCTTCCGGAAAATGATGATATTATAATTTTCGTTCGTGTTTGCATTAGAATATAGATAAATGTATGATTTCGTTATCATGTCTATTAAGAACTATTTTTTGAGGGCTTTGTGTAACCATTATATTTTTATAGGTAGGCGGGCAATCTACTAGAAACAAAGAAATCGGCGTTCCTTTGGGACGTGACCTTAATATATTTCGTAATTTAGCACATTAGTGACCAACAAACAAGAATCTAATCTAGCTTTAGATAGAAATAGAAAAATAAATCTCGGCAGCTACAACCGCTCAATACAATTAGTTACACTATATATAGGTCGTTATCTTAAAGCACCCAGCAAATGCGGCTGGACAAATTGAACTTGAGAGCGTCCTTATCTCGTAACAGTAAGGGTGAAATTTGTAGTACTACGATTGTCCAACCGCATGTGCTGGCTACTGTAGATGTTGCTTTAAAACGAGCTTGTAACGTACGCCTTTTTAAGTGGCAGAGCGGTCTCATTTTACGACACGTCTAAAGCTCTTTTATTCAGCTTGCAGAATGTACGATAACCGGTTTTATAGAGGGATGCCGTATCATGTACCTTTACTGTAGGT
Source organism: Teleiodes luculella (assembly GCA_948473455.1). Classification (NCBI taxonomy): domain Eukaryota; kingdom Metazoa; phylum Arthropoda; class Insecta; order Lepidoptera; family Gelechiidae; genus Teleiodes; species Teleiodes luculella. The sequence goes on along the minus strand of OX419595.1, from coordinate 9,949,624 downwards.
AAAACCTCCGTGGTAAAACCAGTAGGATCGCATCAAGTGACCGTCATAATTCGCCCAGGCAAACGACAGCTCGTTCATTGTTACGTGTCATTTGCTCGCTTCAAAGAAAACTTTCTAGATGTCCTTACGAGAGCAAAAAATGTAACGCAAACGCGTTGAACAATGCACAGAAGTAATGGTACATTTTGTGTGTCAGGGGAGCGGGGAGGGCTACCGGGAAATGGGACGGGAGAGGTTTTTGTGTACTTTCAAACTTACAAAACAACCCGCTGTATAATGTGTGTTTTTGTTCAGAAATGTTAAAAGACAATGTTTTCAGGTAATTATAATAAGGTGTTGTAATATTTTAAGAAGTGGTTTCCTCGATTTCACGTGATGTATGTTTGAGGCGGTAAAATCAAATATCATGCTAATTTCTTCAGTCGTTTAAAGGGTTTAAGTCAAAGTGGAATAAACTAAAGTAGAATAACTCTAACTACCATAATACATAGAGGGAAAATTGCGTTCGCTATGAAAATAGTACGAAACAATTTTATAGCAGTTTGTATACAATTTTCAGACTGAAATTGAATAAAGGATGATTCAATTGACGTAACATACAATTACCCTACTTAGCGTAGACAATTTCCAGGTCAACAACCCCATAACAATCGGTTAATACGACGACTATGGCCTGTTATTCCTTTGTGTTATGGTTCTGTCGCTGCAATGTCTATTAATATAGCTTTAGGACTTTCGAAGATTATTGTTTACTATCGTCGTCGAACTCTACTAATACAGCAATAGGATTTTGATTGCGAATTTGTTTTTAAATTTTATTAGGTAACGGTGAAAATTATATTGGTGATATCTTTCTTTCAGTCTTTACAAAAACAAAAATACTTTTGAAGGAAGCAAGAAAACAAGAAGCAATTCGCAAGCTGATACGTGTTTTTCGACGTTTCCCTTGGCCCTTTTTATTTTTTTACTCAATTATTACGAAACTAATAAATTATAATACTGTATGTTGGTTTTCCCTTTTCTGTTTAGTTTTAGTTCAGTCCCTATCTCGAGCAAAATATTAATTTCTTATTGTTAATAGTTCATAGTTTAAGGTTCCCACCGAAGGGCTTGAGTCTACCTGCATCAAGGTAAACAGGTCTTGGCCAACCACGCTGACTCAATGTGGGTTGGTCTTGATTGGCGAATTCACGAGGTGAAATATTTTTCATTCTGTGAACTCAATTCGCCAATGAACGCGTCGAGTGACCGCAGCCATGCTTTATTGGGTACCAAATACCGCGAAGCAATTACAAGCTGATGGTTATTAATTTTGTATTTGTTTTGGGCTGTGTACGATTCACATCTTTTGCCTCAAGGTATGAGTATAAAAAAAGTTTAATCTTGTTTTCACGGCATTTTATCACCCATCTTTCTTTAGGCTGAAAAATATTATTGCTAATGACTATTTTTCAAACATATACACACCACCAGGTTTATAGTCCTTCAATTTATTTTATTACTTAATCTACTGTTAAGTTATAAGTTAATAAAATAATAATATATAGTATCTTATAATTATAAGATATTTGTACTATATTTTTCTATACAGATTTTGGATGTTTAGTCGTTTGTTAGTTTTAGTAAAATAGGATCTTGGTTTTGTGGCTATATCGCGTTAGTGCGAACCATTTCATGTTCCTATTCTAATTGATAGTCGTGCGTGCTTCTCTGCCTGTATATTCCTTTCTGCTACTCCTTATCACTGATCTCTGTCATAAATTCTGTACATTATAGCAATTCTCATTAATGTTTATGTATGCAAATACTATTACAATATTACTAGGTAATATTGTAATAGTATTTGCATTTTATTTTAAAAGTGAACGAAAGAACAACTCAATAAAAAAAAAACTTACCAAATCTTTGACGACATAAATTAAGGTTGCCTGGTAGAAATTGCTACTCAGCAATAAGGCCGCCTACATGTACACTTTCGTTCTTGTTTTTTGTGAATTTACTGATTGTATTATTTCTAGTGTGCAATAAAGTATATTCTATTCTATTCTATTCTATAAATAAAACAAGCGAAAGCGCATCTTAGCCACTTTGGAAATGTGTCTTTGGACCTTTGGACTTTACCCAGTTCTTATGTCTGCTGAGTAAGGTACAGAATAGCGAGATGCTCGTAAAGCTCGAACTGCTCTTAACCTTACTCCGTATTCCTCATGACTTTTTAAGATAATTCTAAAGGCGTTCTTGTTCGGAAAACTTTTAACCGTATTCGAAACGGTAAAAACACGGGAAAGTTGGTCAACAAATATCAATATAAGTCGTAAAAGCAAGCAGTATCAGTAAGCGTACACTATACCATGATGATGATGATGATGATCCTTCCGACCGCTTTCGGTCATGGAGACCACTTCGACTCCTAATCGACACTATATCATACTCAAAAGGTATATGTAGGTATTCCTCGTAGGCTCCAGATATCGACTTGGTTCTATGAGTCGCAGTTTAAATCGGTAATCAAATCAACTAAAAATTTTGATTACTTACGTGCTACTTTCGTATTAAATGAATATTATAACGTTACCTACTTTACATCTATCATATAAATGTATATGATTTGCTGATAGATGTTATTTACATTTTACTTACATTATAATGTTCATGATAAAGTATTTATACACATTGGCAGCATGTTTAACTAGAAAATACGATTAAACAAAATGAAAGGATTCTTGTAACGTCAGTAATAAATAAAAGCCGAAGTTCGAGTCTTTCATAACATCAAAACATTTTGAGGCGGTTAGATGTGCTTAAAACTTTTACAGCGACTAAAAAGCTTATCCGATTTACAATGTGAAAGTTGTAAGCCTGCTCTTGAACGCTGCAACATTGGCAAAACCTCCATTATAATATTAAACTATAACTGAAGGTACAGTCAGTGTACATATAGTACTCGTATTTAAATGTAAAATGTCAACGGAATACTTGTTCATTTGACAGCGGTATTAGTTAAAGTTTAGTTGAATTGAATCCAATGTTTTAGGTAAACTTTTGGTTTTTTACCGCGAAAAGTCTCGGTTATTATTAAATTGTGTATAAGGTTGAACAGGTTTTATTCAACCCCGGTGGACTATTTCTAATTATTAACTTTGACTTAAATTAATGCGATTAAGCTTCACATAGAAAACAATAGTTTTCCTTCTCAGGTGAGTACTTTACACACTGCCTGTGACACTGCACACGTTTTTAGTATTCTTACCTTCTCTTCATTTTGTCACTTATTTGAACTACTGTGATTTGAACACACTCGCGGCTGTAAATAATAAAACTAGGTAGAATTAATTAGTTTTTATCATGCACTAATATGATAAGGTTGATGAGCTTTCTCTTAACTTGACAAAACAAACAGAACTGATTCAATTTCATACCCTAAGCACAGAAGAAAATATTAGTACCTACTATTATGTTCATTCTGTATTCGTGTGGCTGTCTTTGGGAGTATTTCGCAGAGAAGAGGGCGTTGACCCCTGACGAGAGGCTCCAGCCAAGCGTTCTCGCGTACACTGGAAAATGAACGCGACGAGAGTGGCTCTAGTTTTTTTCCTGGAAAAAACAACAGGAACTGTTACTTGTTAGCACGCGTCTGTAGGAAGGCTAGATTTGAACACATACAATGCATATGAATTTAATAACGACTAAAAAAAGGAGGTTCTCAATTTTATACGTATTTCTCCTAAAATACATAAAACGGGACATATTAATTGGCACAAGATGACAATATTAGTCATAATAATTATACCTACTAAAAATAATACAGACTTTCTTTCAAGAGCCAATTAGAATTTATAGTATTATCAATAACATTTTCCTTTTTTGATTTGTTCCTCGAGTCATGCTTGCAACTTATCACTGCACATTTCAAAATGTTCTCCTATTAAATTTCTTATTTTCACCGGGAAAAATAATCAGCTCCGATAACCATTTGATACTAAACGAACGCGCTGAAGATATTCGGACTGTTCATATCCGTGCTTACGCTTCATACTCGATTAGGCGTACTCTATCCCTCCCAGAATTTTTTCTATTTATACTCTAAGTACAAAACTTTAGTGATTAAGAACTCATGTCATCTTCAAGTATTTTATTAATATTTTAGAAAATCACGTTTTTTTTAAATTCCTATAATACTATGTTTAGATCCAATCCGAAGTGAATCAACATGCTGTCATTATTACAGGAATATACCTACTTGTTAGTTGTTTGTTTTAGCAACATCTATGTATCCACAAAAATGAGGACTATACCTATACATCTCACAATAGGTAGACTCATTACGCCGTCGAGACGAGAACGAAAACAAGTTCTTAGTAGTCTTGTAAATAAACTAGTACAATACAAGTTGCGAACGACTTCAGAGAGAGATGAGTTCCTAATTACATGAGTAGCGCTGCTGACGTTACCGTTCACGAAACTGAAGAAACTTTCTCATTTCCCATTCCACGGAGGATCTTTTGTCCCCGAAATGTTTGGAACGTCACTTTGATGAGCATGAACTTCTGTTTCACTCTTCACTCACTTTCTAGTGGAAATGACGACTAGAGGCGCTACGAAAATTAAGTCTCAAATTTTTCGTGTAAATAAAATTATTCTTATTCATATTCATTTCAGTTTTGAGTAAATTCCCCAAAGAAAATTTTCTCGGCGCCAAAAAAAGGCATTTAACAAAGTTATACAAACAAAAAAAACTATTTACATCCGAAAGTTCTTTGATATTTTGTATTTTCTGCTCACACTAGAATTTATGTTATGTGTAACTGTGGAAACTTTACTTGTTTTCGTTTTGTTATATTTACTTGTTTAATTGATAAATTTCGTTGTTTGTTTCCCAAATAAAAATAAAATAAAATTTTTGATCAGATACGTTTACTGAGCATTGTTATTCAGTTTTTGAAGCTGTATCTTACACCCTGTACAATGTACAACTTTAACATATTCAAAGATTTTGCTATGTCTTGATAGAATACCTATAAGTTTATGGTCAGTCAACAATGCCTCTCATAAATTCTACCGTGAGTTTTATTGAGCACCAAAAGCTTGTGTTATTGTTACATAATACATATTAACTGTTATTATTCAAATGGATATAGACAATATTGTATCAAATTGTAGTGTCAGATTTAATGGAGTCTTATCACGTGCACTTGTAATTTTATAATAAGTAGGTAGGTACAGTATAGTATCTTACTTACGTAACCATGGAGCAAGTACAACTGTACTTATTTTATAACGAGCTTTTATTTATTTTCCGTGTTAAAAAGTATCTAAATTGTTGACTGGGGATATAAGGTATTTTTGTGTTCATCTACAATCCCTTTAAAACCTACAATCAGTTTTTTTAAAATAAATTAGTGTACAGACACGCCGATTCTTTAGTTTTGTTATAGTATAGATAGCTATAGAAGAAGATAAATAAGGTACTGTGGCGCGCTATGCATACTGCATGCACGCCCTTACTGGCAGCACAGAATACTAAATAGTAGTCCCTACTGGCAGCCTATGCTATTACGTAATTTAAAAAATAAGCTTATATAGGCCTAAAATAAGCTAAATCCAGCCTAATCACTTATAAATACTTTTCAGTACATACTTCTTAATATATATATATAAAACAATTTCCCAGATTTGTGATTCTCAAATATTTAAAGCAATTAAACATTAATTATAATATGATTCTTCTCCGTACCCCATCGACGACATAGCCTAATAGACGCCTAATGTTTACATTTCTCCAAACAAATAATTCTGTCAAAACGTTGAGGAATGAGGGTCGGGGGAGCGGTAAATAGTGCACGCTGATTGGCCCACGCAAGGTTACGCATGACGTAAATCACAACTAGTGATGGGTAGCGCAAAAAGTTACTGTTCGTAAAAAGTACTAATACTGATACTAATAATCATTCTTATTGTTTTTATACCAATTTTGTTCTAGATGTGAGAGTGATATAATCCTACTTAATGTTATAAACATGAAAGTTTGTGAGGATGGATGTATGGATGGATGTTTGTTACTTTTTCACGCAAAAACTACTAATTTTAATATTAAAATATTTTATTTTAAAAAACAAGCGCAAACAGTATTCCCTTTTTTTATTTCTTTTAACGTGAAACCTTCCACAAATATTAGAAAACAGTAAAATCGTTTCCACATTATAGCGTGACCAAGGGATTTAAATTTAAAATAACTTCCGTTAATTTGTAATTATGCACTTATTAAAAAAACAAACATTAGTAGTAACATTCTGCTATTAAATTACTTGTACAGCTTGTACTAGTTTTACCGCGCATCCGTTGAGTAGTTGTACAACACTATTTAAGTAAGACTTATACGTCTAACGTGTTGCCAGGAAGTGTTCGCCTTATATGCGGCGTCTATTAGGCTATGTTGTTGATGCCGTACCCCCACCCCCCACTGCGCTCGACAGTCCCTACTTCCGGTCTTTATATGAGGAGCTAATGCTTTTCAGCATTTTGTCTTACCGAAGCATAAAATGAGAAGCATGTTTTATAAGCTATTTCAGAATTTAATAGCTATACCTAAACCATTTTAATAGTAGAGTAAGTGTAGAGTATTGTGTGATTTATTCTGTAGCGTGCACGATTGTTGAGGTTATGAATTTTCAAACTCTTTAATTATAGTGTTTTATTAAATAGTGAATATATCATTTGTTCAATAACAATGTCAAGGTAAAGTTATATAAAAATTGCTCGTATCAAGGTCACACACCATATAAACACGACTTTGCAATTTAATTTTTAGCAAGGTATTTTATTATTTTATCTACTGACGAATCATTTTATTCTTGATGTGTTTCTTTACAATTTTATTGTTCGGAGGTAAATAGTTGTTATTTTTATTTGTATAATTTAATTATCATTTCTAATGTGAAATGAACTATTTAATTTTAGTTGCACAAATTTCCTACACAATGTTAAAAAAAATACCAACCTGCGTTCTTCCAATGTAATTGACCAAGGATTATCCAGCCTGATCTTTGAAATCTTTGGTGGGGATTTTATGAGCTGATACCAAAAACTTTATATAAATCTATCACATTATAACGTTTTCACATATAGGTAACATTAATTTTACGTCACGAGACAAGCTTATAGGCTGTGTGGTTAAATGAACATTGCAAAATAAGGCTTCTGTAGCACAGGTGACCCGTGGGTATTTCACTCAAAAGGATTTTCCGAGCCAGTACCCAATTAGGTATCAAATAAGGGCCTGGCTTACAGACTTTCATTAACATATTCACAATTTACCTCGGCATGTCGGACTCGCAGCTTTGGTCGCTCTAATTTGTTTTGAATAAACATGTACCTAACTTTAAATACGCAGATTCTTTTGTATATTTTAAGAGTGAGGGCATTGGGCACTGCAGATTGTGAAGTAGGTATGTATTATTAGGATTTTAAAATAATCATGATATGAATGGTACAAGATCATTGAACTAGCGTACATAAAAGCGAAGCATTCATGTTACTTGAATTGGAACTCGCGAGCTCCAACTTCTATGGCGTTTGTCTTTTGTTTTTCTTTTCGCCGTGCATTCCGCCCGCCTCCCGCTGCCGCCATGTTGGTTGGTTCATATAATGTTTTTTTTTTGGCTCCTCTGCTTGAATAAAAAATGTACGACGGATAAAGCTTCACCGGACTTGGAAGAATGTATTCGTCGAGGTGTCTTCTCTGGTACTTGTGCGTAATATCTCAATGTACATACAAGATATATTAATTTTTCTATCGTTTTTATTTGAGTTTTAGATAGCACTAGGAGTGGATAGAAAGAAAGAAAGAAATACAAAGTAATTCTACATGATTGCTTGAGAAAGTTGAGGGCTCGTTTTATCTGTTTCCATTCCTGTACTTTGGTATTTCTGGTGCATCCATTTTTATTATACGAGTATACCTACAGATAGAAATATATTACAAGATTTGAAGCCATAAGAAAAGGTTGTATTCTTTATAAATGATTAATATGTCAGAGCCCGATTGAAAGGGGTCCACATTCTCCGTCACGTTTGATTTACAGTGGCGCAGGATACGCTTCCGGAGGACAGGGACGGATCCAGAGAGAGAATGGAGATTATTATTTCAAGATACGTTTAAAGAAGTACAACTATGAACTTATGCAAAAGAGGTTTTTATTGTAAAAGTACACATTTACGTACTTAATTGCTAACTTTTGGTGATCAGGTATACAGAGAAATTTTAAAAAAAAAACATACTTAATAAATCGGCATATTAAAAATATTATACATAGGAGTAAAAATTAAATTAGTTACTATTTATCGTAACAAAGTTTTAGCTCTCTATAACTACGATTATCTGGCAAAATTGTTACTAATTTATATATATTATTGATTTAACTTCTTAAATTTAATTTCTATATATATCAGCAATTTTTACATAGGTACTATTACTACTACTAGTATTTAATTTAATTAAAAGTTTTAATATCTCATAATCATAACAAAAAAATATAGAAATAAACTGCGAAACGGCTTGCAATACGATGCATATTACAGTTATAGCTTCCTTATTTGCTAGTAAATTGGCAGCTTGTTAACACCACCTTTGCCAGTCCAAGGACAGGGGCGATAAAAGGGGAATTGACGACCCTTTCGCGTGCTCGCCCTGTCATAAATCTACCGCCAGCCCTGTATCTATAGTGAGCCTGTATGTATATGTTACGTATCGTATGTTTATACATATACATACGCGTATAGGGGAAAGGATACATCCCGGTAATGTAAGCTATCTATTTTACCTTTAAGCGAGGTTCGACTAAACATTGCTTTTAAAATAATCGTGTCTGTTGTTCTCCTAAAATTAAAACTTTTTTTTGTTCTTTTAATTTTTCCGCCATTATATTTACTTCCTTTAAACTTTATGAAATACCAAAATACAATAAGTGTCCGCTAAATCTGCATTAAATGCTCTATACATTTGATAATACTCGTTTTTCAAAGTAAAAACATATAAATTATCCTGAAAAGCTTTCTCAGAGTTTTAAGAATTTATTTTATTTCATAAACTGACAAAAATACTGAAACTTTATTTGCACTAGATATCTAAACAAATCAAGCCAAGAATTTCATACACATTCAAAACTAGAATATCTCCCAAAACTTTTCGTAGATGTAACATGTAACTTTTGGGCCAAACTATTACTAAGATCTTCGCAGCACAAGCTAAACTCGGTAAATAATAATATCTAACTGAGAAGGGTTGACATTGACATACTGGAAATTATCTTTAGGACCTATGGGATTTTGTAAAAATCGTACGAAGCTAATAAAAACAAATATTCCAAATTAAGTATCTATAATATAAAAATGAATCACAAAATGTGTTGTTGGTAAGCGCATAACTCAACAACGCCTGGACTAATTTTACCAATTCTTTTTTTTTCATGTTTGTTAAAGTCCAAGGATGGTTCTTACAGAGAGTTTTTTTTAAATACCTCATTCCCACGGGAATTTTTTTAACGCGGGCGGAGCCGCGGGGCGGAAAGCTAGTTAGGTAATAAAAAGAATACAAGATATTATGTAACCCGAAAAGTGAACTGTAGCATTCACTGTGCCGCTGTTACGTATATCAGTTGTCTGACACCCATATAATCGTAGTATGGTTATGTATATCAGTTGTCTGACATCCATATACTCGTAGTACTGTTATGTATATCAGTTGTCTGACACCCATAGACGCGTAGTAGTACCATTATTTTATTCTTTGCCCATAGTACACGCACTCTACGGGCTCTGCCTAGTCTGGGTCGGTTGGTTGTGTGTGAGAGATCCTCACCATATTCGCTAAGTTTTGGCTTTGTGCCTATCTTTTAATGTTAGTTTCCTGTAAATTATTATGAATAAAGATTATTAATTAAGAATATGCGAGTTATTCTTTTACATTACCTACATTCTGGGAGGTGCCCCTTCGGTGGGAGCAATATTATGAGCAGAGCAGTTAGCGCATTAACGTGGTACAAAATATTTTATCCTGCGACATTATAAAATGTCAATTTTACTCATCGATCTACGATCTATATTATATGAATTGTATTTTATCTTTTTGTGTTTCCTAAAGTCTGTCTAATGTTAGACGTAGGATGGATGAGTAGCGATAAATAGCGATATTACAGCCATTGTGTTTTTGATTGGAAAATATATTCTGTGTAGTAGGTATTACCTTATATTATGTCACGATACAACACAAAACACTGCCGAGCCGAGGTAACAGAATACAATAGGTTAGACTGCGAGGTTAGGCTATTATTAGTGTTTTGCCTTTATTATGACGGTGAACACACGTTGTCGTTTGTCGGTTTATCGCGGCTATGAAACATGGTCTATTTCATATAAATCTGGACAAAAGTTCATTGACCTCTTTGAAAGTTTTAAAAAATAATGTAATGTCTGGCAAGGTCACACGCTCACCCCGCCCCGCCTTCTACTACGGTATGCCAAATTACGTATTTTGCGACAATTTCCTATAGTTTTATCATATTGTTTGAAAAAATGTGCTCATTGTATGCAGGCGTCAATGACCTTTTGTCCGGATTAATATGAAACAAACGATAGTGTGAATTACTCGCTTTCCCGTCATGCAGCATTTATAAGATCATAGTGCATTAGATGCATGATGCGTAGATGATGAATGTTTGATAAAAGTAACATCGTGGCTAGACAATTTTCAAAGCAGTAAGACATCGCCCCCATACTAGCGTTTTTCGAGCGTGTTTTGAGATCGACATCGTGCGTCGCTCATACAATCATAGGCAGTAAGGCGAGTAAAACAAAAGACGGACGCGGATGATTGCATGCGCAACGCACGACTTCGACGCTCGAAAACCGCTAGTGTGTGGGGTGTCTTACTATAAAGTTTGTTCATTAATTACGAGGCGTGCGACACTGTTGTATGTTGTTGCCTCAGCATACATAAATGAGGATTGGGATACAAGTCAACTCTTAGTTCAGACATCACATTTACATTTTTGATCGTTTTTAGTTTTATATTTTCTATACCTGTATTTAGATTAGGTTGTGATTAATAAAAAATAGTAATTATATTATTATAGCAAGGTAACAATCCGTCCGCAGCAAATCGTGCCTTTAACCTTACTGTAAGAATAACCTGAAAAAATATTTCGAAAGATTGATTTGTATCTTTTTGTTTCAGGTATGTATTGCATGGTTTATCAACTTAGATAAAAAAATAATGGTAAGAATATAAAGTAAGAGTATCGTTCGCTAAAATACTTGAGAAATGACAACACTTCTGAAGCTTTCAGAAAATTTGTTAAGTATGATACTATAAATAAAATAGACAGTACTCGTTAGTAAAACGACAATCGTAAGAGCTTTATACAAGTATCAAAACTAGAACATCTAAAATGTTAAATTAAGATGATCGAAAAATTCAGCGGAGTGAAAAACAGCTTGCATTTCTGAGCAGCGGTAAATATTTTATGTATCATTTCGGAGTGCCGAGGATTCATCTCCACTTGAAAGATTTATATCTGCGAAATCTCGAGTTTACGACTACCGAGCGATTTAAATGTGCCGATATTTCTACGACTCCACTAAGACATATTGTCGTATGTTTGAAGTTTTATAGCGACAAACCAAATACATGATTTCAATCTAGGCATTTATCTTATTCTACTAGTAAAGTAGCTCTTTTTTGTGAATATGTTAAAGTTTTTCTTGTATTTCTTTTAATATAATAGAATACATACTTATCACTTGAATAAGTCAATAAATAAATAAATAAGTTAGAAATTATCAAAAAATATCCAATTTCACTTTGATTAACATGCGTACTAACCGAACGAAAGAGCAATATGACATAACCAATAAATAATTTAAAATCGTTCATCAGCGTAAAATGAAACCGATTTTTTCCAATTTCTTTTTGTGGGACATTCCTTGCTTGCATATTTGTTGGTGCATTCTGAATTGGTTGCATTTTATTACGAATGCACTCAAGATATGGCTCGAGGCGGGCATGCTCGCGTGACACGAATAGATAAACCACTAAACCGAGTGGAACGCTCCATTTTACTAATGACCATTTCTACTTCACTCCATTTTTTGTTCTTGTTTAATGTTGACGCTAAATTTATTGGTGAAATAAAATAAATTGCTAAGTAGGCAATGAAGTGCGAAGGTTATTTTTGGACAGCTTTCACTTTGGTCTTAGATGGATGGGTACTTTCGACGTTTTTATGTTACGTAGCTTCCATCTTCTTTTCGTGTGGGTTGTAAGATCATCGACCCTGTTAGTTACGTACTTTATATATTTTTACAATGCATGTGCTCGAAAAGAGCGTTTTCTAAGCAGCCAAACAGTGCGGAAAGTAGCACTTTTCCGCACTAGTGCTTTTTACTTTTCAGTTTTTTTTTAAATTTTGCTCAGCCTGTCATTCAGCCAGTCAACCTTACATTTCAGTATTTGAGATATTTTTATTACCAATTGTTACTAATATAAAGGGAACAATAAAAATAACAATTCAATAAACGCGTTTATAATTAGTATAATTACTTTAGAAATTGATTTTTATTGATAAAGTACGTTCAAATATTAATTAAAAATTTGCGTGGCTGAATACATTTTACTCATTGCCTTATTGCGATTCGACAGCTTTGCACATGCGCAGTAGATGTTTTTTTCAGCGCGAATGTGTTTTGTTTATGAAGCCCGCCATTTTATACGCCTTTTTAATATAACTGTTTTTTTTTCTTGCACAATGCATTGTAAAATCTTGTATGATACACGTGCGAAAGATGATTTCCGACTCGTGTCGGCTTATACACTCGCTCGCTTTGCTCGCTTGTGAATAAAATGACACTCATCGGAAATCATATACTTTCCGCACTAGTATCATAAATAACTTTTATTGCTCAAAAATAAACATAAATTTGATACTTATAGCTAGGGTACAAAGGCGAGCTTATCTCTATAAGAGATCTCTTCCAGCCAAACCAAAGTAGGCACAGAAATAGTGTAATTATAAAAAAATACTACTACTGTTTATTAATTTTGATTTCTCCCGGTCATTTTCGGTGGAAGAATTTAGAGTTACAGTTAATAACAGAAAATAATATTAGAGTTGTTTGACGTGAAAATTATACTTTTTGTGAATTACTAATTATTATAATTGAAATTAAATATTTACCCTGTATTTTTTTTGGTGTATGCTCCCGTATTTTGATGTATTTGCACCACCAAAATCTACAGTCATCATCATTTCAGCCGAACAACGTCGACTGCTGGACAAAAGCCTCCCCCAAAGATCTACACTAATCAAATTTAATATAGACTGATTTTATTTATTTTCTTTGTGGTTTAAAATAAAAAATATTTGCTTAAGTTTCACCGCTAGGAATCTATTTTAAAATAAAGTCACAATATCTCTATCATAATATATCATACTAATATTATAAAGAGGAAAGATTGTGTGTTTTTGTGTCAAACACTACAGATCCGATTTCAAAAATCTTTCACCATTAGAAAGCTACATTCATCCTGAGTAACATAGGCCACCTTTTACCGCGGGAAAACGCCTCATTCCCACGGAAAAAAACTGTTAACGCGGGCGGAGCCACGGCGGAAAGCTAGTATTATATAAAACTGCCTGTTTTAGCTTTAAAGCGTAGAATATCGGAGTATTTGTACAGTCCACGTAGACAGGCCTCTCTGAAGGTTACATATTTATTTGCTTCACCTCACGTAGCACCAGTAAAATGTTCGTAATAATTTTCTTGAAAAATATGTATTTTCCAAACGACGTCGTTAAACGGAATGTCATATTTTTGATGGTCCATTTCACTAGATAGTGCGCCGTATGTACAGCCACGTACGTAAGTGAAGTCATATCGTGTGCATTTATACTTTGAAATATCGGTATTATGGCTTACTTATCTTTGTATTACCTATACTAGAAACAGAGTTCAGTTCACTTTAATCGTAAAAGTACAAATAAATAAGAACAAGAATATAAAATGTGTTATACTAGCCTTTATATTCATCTATCTATACTATAATAAAATTGAAGAATCGGCTTGTCTGTACATTGATTTGTTTTTTTTTAAAACTGTTTGTAGGTGATAAAGTGAGTGTAGCTGAACACAAAAATACCAGTTTAGGAAAAAAAAATCCTCTGTCTGTGTGTCTGTTTGTACACGTTAATCTCTGGAACTACTAGACAGATTTTGATGAAACTTTACAAAAATATAGCTTGTATATCAGAATAAAACATTGGATACTTTTTATCGCGGGAAAATACTTATTTCCCACTGGAAAAGCTGTTAACGCGGGCGGGGCCGCGGGGCGGAAAGCTAAGGTACATAATATTTATGAACGAGTCTAAAGTCATATCATTTATAGTATTTTACGAATGTAGTTCTCGTAAAAGCAGATTTCTTTAAACAATTTCCTTTATTCAGAGTTTTAATTTATTTTACGTGTAGAGCTGTATGCACGTTAAATTACAGTGGAATATAGTAACTAAAGTGTGTGTGTGTGTGTGTGTAGCAAGTTATCAAGTTAGCCAAGTTATCGGGCTAAGTTATCACTACAAAGTGTTGAGTCTAGCTCAGCTTAGAAGCTGCCTATCACGTTTGCCGCAGTGTTTAGTGCCAAATGGAATTGTTTGGTCTTGAACACAGCTACTTGGTATACTTGTTATTATGTAGCTTTAGGCGCATGCTTTGTTGTCAAGCCGCGAGACATAAGTACAATTGCTTTGTCACTCACTGTGGTCTGTTTCATATAGATCCGGACAAAAGATCATCGACCTCTTTCTTTCTTGAAAGTAATTAAAAATTATGTGACGCCAAAATGTCAGGCAAGGTAACGCGCTCACCCCGCCTTCTACTACGGTATGCCAAATTACGTATTTTGCAATAATTTCCTATAGTTTTATCGTATCGTTTGAAATAAATGTGCGCATTGTATGCAGGCGTCAATGTACTTTTGTCCGGATTAATATTAAACAAACCATAGGTAATTTCTTGCTTGTTTATCGAGTGGGTTAAACTACCTACAAATACTGGTGTCAGAATTATCGAGCCGCCTATGGTTTCTGATACTGATCATGTAACGACTAAGTCTGTAGGTACCTAGTAGCCGGAACCAACGTCTTTAGGTGCCTTACGAAGCGCGGAATCTTTTTCTCATATACAGATGATTCAGCCTGCAAAGTCCTAACCAAACTGGGGGAAAGTCTCACAAATTTATATTTCTTTATGACGTCATAGCAGGAATGGGATCAGGCACCAAGCACATACCTAGTCTAAAATATAATATATCATCCAATGTTCGTAAGACATAAATATGGCTTTGCTTAATATTTTAGTTTATTCTCGACCACTACATTTTGTTAATAGTACAGTAAAAAAGTATATCGGTGCTACTATACCTACATTAGATTATAACAAAAGTGTATGTTGAAATATTGTATCCATAATAAGCTTTTATATCTTCTTTTCACCAAAGTATTAACTTCTTTAACAATCACAAGTTCAAAAAACTGTAATAGGTAAAAGAGCGGATTATGTTACACGAAATTCAACTTTTTTAAACAAAAAACCACGCTGTATTTTTAAAAGCTATTAAATCAACCATTTATTTTCTGGCAGAAAGCTAAATAGAAACTAGATATTATTTTCGCTCTTAGCCGCAAGGTCGTTTATCCCGTTGGACCTTTTATTATCTCGGTTTTGTTTTACCCTTATTTGTTCAGCTAGGACACTATTCTGAGGAACTTTCTGCTCCATAACAGGTTATTTTTGCTAACAATGGCTGTTTTCTGACCCCACATTTCTGGTCGTGTAGTCATTAACAAAGACTCGTGTGTTATTTTTGTCTATATTTCTTCTAACATTATAGAAGTTTTGATATCAAGAGAATGTTTGTAGTAGTAGATATAAATCGTAATTTTTTTAAAAACTTTCTTTACAAAAGTCAAAATTGTTCGGTGTTTGGAAGCTAATATTTAGGTTAATACTCAATATTAAGGCTACTGATTAAATAATAATACATAGTTTAAAAACTAAAAATCACGCTTCCTGTCCGCCTGACCTTGGACGTCCGCCATATTGGATTTAAGTCACGTGACTTTTTTTTTCGTATTCCTGACAGCAAACCCTTTTATTTGATACCCATATCATGGGGGTGGATTTCAAACAGCCAGTTCGCCATCTTAGGGAGACCGCCATATTGGATTTGTAATTACGTTTCTTAGCTAGTCATGTATTGTCATCAGAATTCAGAGCGTGTGCAAAATTTCATCCTAATCGAAGACCGGGAAGTGGGTATAATTAAGATTCCAAGATTTTCTTACATACATATAATGGGGAGGCCGCCATATTGGATTTGTAATGACTATTCTTAGCTAGTCATGTATTGTCATCATGTCAGAACTTAGAGCGTGTGTAAAATTTCATCCTAATCGAAGACCGGGAAGTGGGTCAAATTAAGATTCCAAGATTTTTTTCATACATATAATCGGGAGGCCGCCATATTGTATTCGTAATGACGTTTCTTAGCTAGTCATGTATTGTCATCAGAACTCAGAGCGTGTGCAAAATTTCATCCTAATCGAAGACCGGGAAGTGGGTCAAATTAAGATTCCAAGATTTTCTTACATACATAGTTACTTACAAGTGAAGCTAATATAAAGCGTGTAAAAACTGCTTCTTATCATGAAAAGTTGCTAATGTATGGAGGCTCCATCGTGGCGTTTATAATCATATTTTGATTCATAAAATCAATTTATAGCATACTTCACCATACTGATAAATAAAATCCTATTTCTGAAACTTGTTTTTTCAGGACTTAATGAGAACATTTATTCTTAAAAATTGAGATCAGACAACTTATTTCACAAGCACTTAGCCATAATTGCCACCTACTTTGAGCTAGAGGCGATGTTCGTCACAGACAAGACCGAGGCAAAATCTGGGCTAAAACACTGGAATTATGAAAATTATCTGACCTACTTAAAATACTCTGGAAAATTTTACTTTGTTATGTTTTTGTTAGCTGTGTATTTGATTGTAGCAACACTAATTTCTACGGGCTATATAAAGTAAAGTCCAAATGATTATATTCCTTCTACGAGTATTTCAATAAACAAAACAAAGGAGAAGAACAAAAGAATTGAGTTCAAGTGGTCAATCTCGTAGCATTAGTGCTACGGCGTAGCGACTACGCATCTACGAGCCACGGAGATATATAACACGTAGCGTTGTTACTTATAAAAAAAAATCCGTTTCACTCCACTTTGACTAGTCGTTTTTGTCTTAATATTTATTCTAATGAAGCTTGAATTAAATAAAAATAAATTGATATTTTCTTCAAATTACACAATAATTTTCAACCGGAAAGTGCAAATGTACTCATATTCTAATTGCGTCTCTTTAACCTCGGTACAGACAGCTTGCGTTGGCTAAAACGTCGTGAAATTACGAAATTCACCTGACCTATTTTGTGAACTCCAGTAACGTAACTTAGGTAGTGGAGACTGAGCTTAATCAAGGCTCCTCTACTAACTACCCGCTATCCTGTTAAGTCAGGCGTAAGTTCTCATGCAAAATTGGTTCCATATTTGACACAGCTGCTCCGGAGAATAAAGAATATGGCTCTCACAGTGAATAAATTATCGCCCATATCGCCACACCCATATCTCTCTCAGCAAAACGTAAAAAATACGTTTATCTTCCACAATACGCTTATTCGACTCATTTTTCTTTGAAAAAAATGTTAAAAGGAGATGAAGCTTAAAAATTTTAGATGAAATTGGTATGTTTTTATCGTTTATGTATACTGTGGCATCGGTCATGCCATCTCTTTGGCCTTTGGTACTGGCCGCGTTGTTCTAAATTTGAATTATTTAAAAATTAAACTGATTTTGATAGATTCAGTCAGTTCTATCACGATTCTGGCCTGGAGCTGATAAAATAGGCTCCAGGAAGCCCTATCCTCGAAGTTTTGTATGGTTTAAGTGTTTGTAAAGTGTGGTGAAGTTACGTTGTTGATTTAATATAGTTATTGAGTTCAAATCAACTTTCTGGTGTTATTATTTAGTATTTTCATAGCATCGGCGTAGGTCGATGCTATAATACTATGATATAAAAGTTATACTAACTAGTAGTTAGTTAATCTAATTTTTCGCGATCATTATGAATGTTTTATTTTTGTGTATCATCTCACATCTTGAATTAATTTACACAAACCATGTAATAGTACAGTGTCTATGAAACGAAATTAATTATGGTATTATGGGTTATTTTAACATTCAAAAGATAAAATGAACAATAGATATTATTTTGTAAAATTAACAATGTACTCGTAAAGAGTTCAAACCATGTTTACAATCTGACTGTGACATCTGTATGAGCAATATATGCCACGGTTTAAATTAACTCGGTGTTACAAAGTAGATTACCAAACTCAGGTGGTTAATACGGCTATTTGATAAGTTAGGACACGTCACTCAGTAGAACATCCGCACTGAACTCTGCGGCGCTCGGAACAGTCAGAGCGCTATCGATTTTCCGCAGTGGGAGAAGAGAGGTGAGGCGGGGACGGCGGGGGGGAAAAACCAGCTGAGATTCACCCCCCCATACCCCGGTAAACATAAACACAGGCTTCGGCTCTCGGCCGTCGCTCAGATCGACATCCGTCGAGGTAAAATAACGATACTGAATATTTATGAAGCCCTCGTATCATGGATTAAGATTCGACTTTTCTAGGTCATCAATTCTAAAGGCATTTGTTGCCGCAAATTGACGGGCCGATAATGGCCGCCAGACGGCACCTTTGTGCCCAACTCGAATAACGTTTGATCTGATATTTGCATATTTGCGATAATGGTGGAAATTCTGCGCGGAACTCTTGTATCTAGAACTGAATGTGCGAGATTGTTTTCTAAAAACATAACAATTTTTTTTTATTTGCAAGACATAATGCCTATCTTGCAAAAGTGTGCCTAGCCCCCAAACTATGATACCCTACATAAAGCTACATAAAGTTAAATGACCTCAAACAAATGAATCCTCAACATTACGTTATTGGTTTTTGTGTTGTACAATTACCGTATGAATGTTGAACTGATACCATCTGTCAGCGTATTTTACAATTAGCCAAGGAGAAGAGAGTTCTAGTCCCTGCCCAAGCCTAATGTTTTTTCTTTTCGCTTCAATTTAAAAACATTTAGCAAGATAAACGACACAACAGAAAACGACAGAACATTAATTTTCAGCAAAAAAAAGTGACAAGTACTTGCTATACTCGTACATATTCGTTCTAAGTCGCGGTAGGCTCGAGCCCCTCGGTGGGGATATGTTTGAGCTGCAACGAGGTAGGTTATGTCAGCTGTAGCTTATCGTGTATCCCACAGTTTGCTTTAAGTACAATAAAATACAATTCATTTGCTTTATTGCACACAAAACAGTACTGTAAATTGTAGACGGCCTTATTGCTAAGTAGCCATTTCTTCCAGGCAACCTTACGTCATAAACAGCTGACCCATCTGGCTTAATACATCGTATCATCAATTCTACTTCAGAGTCAGCAATAATCATCGCATTGCATAATTTTTGTTATTTATAACACTCTGTCAGCATTAACCTACCTTAATATGTACCTACTAAAGTTCCTAAGATACAGGCTTACCAACTTTATTTACTCAGTGAATTCTTCATTATATTGCAAAGCCATTATTTTTAGTTAAGTACTTTTAATTCTGCTATGTGATTTTATCTGTGTCGTACATTAGAAACTTATACAAAATAAAGACTAAAATATTGAATGAATATTTTTTCTTTGTCTTATCTTAATTAACAACTCAACTCTTGGTACAAATACTTCATTATGAATTTCGTTTCACAAAAGAAAGCAAAATTAGAATAGTTATTTTATAAAAACAATTTAAACATAATAGAAGGACATTTCTTCATAAAAAATATGTATAACTTACGTATGTACACTCTACATTTCATTATTTTTAGGCACCGAGTTTTTGATTGCTTTTCTTTTACTTTGTATTAAGTATTTTATTTGCAACCGAATTGTTTTATGAACGCTGTTTCATATTAAAATAGTTTTCGTTTGTGAGCTGTTGGCATTGTTCGCTTCATAAAAGTAAATCTTATACGACGTACGTTTTCAGTTCACTTTTCAACACATGCCTGATATTCCGTCATCGTCATGTCATGACTTGTCAATTTTTAAGATTTGATGAGCTTTTCTCTTAGTGAAAGTGGTTTGTGTGTACATACTAGTCATGATATTGGAAAATCATATCTATTCTAATAATTTTAGCGGAATCTTGTTGGCAATAGCATACTTGGCACAGGATATTTGATTGATTTTATGAAATGAAAGGAAATTGTTTATTTTAACGGTTACTAAGTCCAAAGGGACATTTTACATCATATAGTTAAGTCAAATAAAGTTTTTAGTGGCAAGTTCTGCAAATCACAATGTGCTTTCTTTTGTGGAATAGAGGTCGCCTAATTATAGTAAGCAGACTGTACTAGACACATAAAGCTGTGAACAGCTTTTGTCAACCTACACTAAAGTAAGACCAAAAGCTCATTGAAAATGTCCCCAGAGATAAACCTATAAACAACTGCGGTCCACTACAAACATCAGTCACAAACGAAATGTAATATTTAGACCGTGGCGGGGGATTTCCCCGAAGGCTGCCGTCGAGATACGAGCACTTAGGTACCTAAAAGCTCCAATCCTGGCTGGCATATGATCTCATTAAAATTTATTACTTAGACAGTGCTGATGAATTAAGCATGAATAATGTATTATTAATTCAAATTCAACCAAGCGCTTCTTAAAAATGCGTTTTATCCGCCATAAATTGTGTGAAAGGCTTATAATTTATAAATTAATAATATTTCTCATGTTCGAGAATACATGAAAATGTATGAAAAAAATCAATATAAAAGTAGAGCATATTTATAATACAAATAGCAAAATGCAATATAAACCGTAACCTTTGCGCTGTAATAAAAGTGTTTATTGGAAAATAAACCTAAGCTCAAAACAATTTGCCAGAATCGCGCACATATCAGCCGTGCTGCAATGACTAACTTTACAATGAACTGTCTGGGAAGATCCAATAACTTGTATCGTGTTACCTGCTTGAAAGTTGCGTGTACTAAGATTAAACTGAAAGCGATATTCAAAAGTAAATACAACGCTCAGAGACCTCCCACACTAGCGCCTTTCGTGCGTCGTCGTCGTCATTCGTCGTGCATACAATCATATGCATGCAGCAAGGCGAGTTTTCACGAAAAAGTGCAATTCCATTATAAGGAGAGATGTGATGATATTTTATTTAAAAAGACTCAAAATTCGCATATTTACAAGAGCTGTAAGATGCATAAATAATTTTGGCTCTTGATATTTGAGGAATGATACCAAAAATTTGAGAAAAATTGCTCTGTACAATTTATTCAGCTACAATTTGAGCCTAAAACAAAGACGAGCTTTTAGGGTTTGCCCTGTAGCTTACTAACCTTTGTGAAAATAGCCAATCGGTCAAAAAAATTTATGAATTTTTCTTTGTGACGAAATCCCAAATCCAACCTCAAAACATTAAGAACAAATCTAGTAGACAGAGAAAAAGCTAGAACATAGACTGAGTATGCCATAGTTATTATGTAAGCTTAGCTTGTGACGGAATCATAATAGATGGTAAATTAAACGCATTACTCCAATATTAACGTGCCTATAAAGGTAACTACCTAATATAGCAACATTGATCAAAACTGTAACAGAGAAAATTGAGCTTTCTGACTATCGGCATAGGAAACAGATTGATGCACAGCCGGTTCAAGAGAAACCGCTATATGCGCATCGTCAGTAGCCAAACGCGCATTTAACTGTGTGTTATATTCATATCATAATAATGTTCAATTTCCTGTATTAAGCGCCAGTAAGGCAAACAGTAATACTAGTATGGCCTATTTATGATATCGCAAACCGATATTGCTATTTACTTACATCAACATGAATATTATGATTGACAAAATATTTGATAATATTATCTGAATAAGTTTAAAATTTGCTATAATTCTGCTTATTTTTGAAAACATTTCGCGAAGGTGAATGAAAATTGGGTCAAACTTTAATGAAATACATTTGAAGAGCCCAGGAAATCGTTAATTGGAAATTTGTAATGAAATTGACCTTCGTAACCACTGATTAACGAAGGAATGCCCTCACCTGAACCACCCTGAACAAAGTTCGTAATAGTAAAATGAAGAATTTTTATCAGGTCTTTTTATGACTCACTAAGTTACAAATTTGTGGGATACATATAAACGAAGGGTAATATGGTATTTATGTTAAGCAGGGTTGTAAAGGTGAAGTCTTAGTTATGTCACAGAATATTTGAACTTCGTGGAGTGTAGGTACCGTAGTGCGATGATTACAGCTGTCTGATAATTTTGAAACTGGCACGACATGCGACAGTTACAAGCAGTGTTTCCATGAAAGTATTAAATGTTAAATATTATGTTCTTTAAATAAATAAATTGATTTTAAAGTTATTTCAGACTTATAATTTATTAGACGCCTTTGTCGGCGTAATAGTACCGTATTACAACTACAAGTAGAGGGTTAGGAATTTCTAAAATAAGTCTCCGTTACGGCAATATTTTTTGTCTATTTAAATTCGGACATCGCCGCACAGTAAAAAAGTGCAACACCGTTTTAAAAACGAGACAGTTAAGCTTTATGATACATGCTACCCATTAAATAAATGCAAACGGATATAAAAAAGCGATTCAGTACTCAGCGTTTAATAAACCTGTGTAGGTTGTATTGTGTACAATGTAGAATCGAGTTATTGGTTCAATATATTTTATTGCACACAAAAGAATACAAGAAAACGGCAAAGGCGGCCTTATTGCTAAGGTAGCAATTTCTACCATTCAACCCTAGTTAAATTGCACATTTTTAATTCCATAATAAATTTGATGAAGTTAATTGCTAAAATATTTTTATTTCTCAGCCAGAATTTTGCTAGACTGAACTGACATAGATAACAACACAATTGTTTTTAAGTAAAGGACAAGTCTACTGAACAACTTTCTTTGATATGTCAATTTAAAAAACTTTTATTTATCGCTTATTTTTACCCACGACGGAACGGAGCAGGTATATGCGTTTAGGGTGAGAGATGTTTGTTTGTGTGTTTGTGTGTTTGTGTGTGCGTTTGTGCAAAGTAATGTTCCCACCTATCTTCTAAACTAATGATCCGATTTTGATGCGGTTTTCAATAACGGGTTTGTATTTGATGAGTTCATGTTCTTAGACAGGTGTCATGGCTGTCACTCACTAGGGGGCGCCACAATATTAGTGCAAAACAATGTTGAATCAAAACGAAATGTCCGATTACAATTCTGTTTTCAGCAATGTGTACGTGGTAGCTTAATGCATGTTACCAAATAATAAAAATTACGTCTGTAACTCACTAGAGGGCGCTACAATATTAGTGCAACCCCTCCACTGTATAATATTTAATAAGGAACTTAATATTATGTGGTAGGATGAATCACACTTATTCTTTTGCGAGATCTTACCTACATATTATATAGATGATAATTCGTATAATATGCTCTCTAAAAAGTATGAAATAAAATTAAGCAAAATTAAAAATTTTGAAAAATATTCACGACGGCGGTAAAAATCTAATCGAAAAAGAGTAAAATAACTCTAATCCCCCGACTTAACTAATTTTCTCGAAGATATACTTAGATATAGCAATAATATTTTTACCATAATACATAACCGAGGAATATCCGTCGGGGGCTGCCTTTTTTATATGAAATTTCAACAAAAATTTAATTATACTCATAAGTGTATTTTATGTCGTCGTTAAACATCTACAATTCTTCAATAATTGTATTCACGTTACTAGAAAAACTTTAGCTGGTTTAATGGCAGCCCCGGCGGATATTCCTCAGTTATGTATTATGGTAAAAATATTATTGCTACATCTAAGTATATCTTCGAGAAAATTAGTTAAGTCGGGGGATTAGAGTTATTTTACTCTTTTTCGATTAGATTTTTACCGCCGTCGTGGGTATTGAGCTTAATATAGTCTGTGAAGGATCGTAACTTATACCCTGTATAACGAATTGTTACCATAAGGGTTATTTTCGTCATAAATAATTAAAATCAGGCTGTCCTTTGACCTCTCCCTGAGTACTTCGCCGTAGTCCGTAGCAATAAGACTACACGTGTGCTACGCCGTAGCAATTGTCTACGGAATACTGCGGCCCTAACCAAACAGTTTTGACGATTAGTACTAAAATTTCGGAAAAAAGGTGACGATTTGTTACATTAGACCATAGCTTGCTGTAGATACTCCTGTTGTATTGTTAATAGCTACGAAGTACTGAAAATACGCTTTTCCTCAAACTTTTACCTACATGTTACACACTCTTGACTCACTAAAATGTCTTTAAAATTAGCGAAAGCCTGATTGTTCGCGTCGCGCGCTCGGCTCGAGCTGCCCGAAGTTGGCTAAGTTGTTGAGCACAGTGGCAAGTTGCGTTATTAAACGAGCCACGATGTTAATGGAGTCGAACAAGCGGAGGGAAATGGCTAACCAACATGTAACAGTTATTTACTGTAACTGTTATTTAAAAAAAAAGCTAGAATACTTATAAATCATAAAGGTTTAAATAACCTTACAGAATCAATGTATTCGAGATGTAATAATATAAATACATACGAATAATATAAAAAAATGATTAAAAGTTGTTGTGCAGTATTAATGGTTGCTATTAGAAAGATTATGTAGACATGGTTGTTTAAAATTCTGAGTAATAGTACTGTGGCATCGGTCATGCCATCTCTTTGGCCTTTGGTACTGGCCGCGTTGTTCTAAATTTGAATTATTTAAAATTAAACTGATTTTGATAGATTCAGTCAGTTCTATCACGATTCTGGCCTGGAGCTGGTAAAATAGGCTCCAAGAAGCCCTATCCTCGAAGTTTTGTATGGTTTAAGAGTTTGTAAAGTGTGGTGAAGTTACGTTGTTGATTTAATATAGTAATTGAGTTTAAATCAACTTTCTGGTGTTATTATTTAGTATTTTTCATAGCATCGGCGTAGGTCGATGCTATATTTGGTGGACTGGCGCCGTTCGGTTTTCCGTTAACAGTACCTTCGCCGTAAAGTGTGTTACTCTACCATATAGTGAAGTGAAGTGATTTTTACCAAATAGTGAAAAAAAATCCGATTGTAAAAATGGCGGATTCTGACATAAAATTCAATGGCGCAACCCAAGACATAGATGTCTTTTTAAAAAAATTCAAGAAAATATGTATCTTGAAAAAAATAACAGACGAAGAAAAATTTGTGCTGTTAGAAAATTATCTAGCAGGTCCAGCATTAATATTCTACAACACAATCGAAAGTACAGTATCCAAATATGAAGATTTGGAAAAGCTATTGAAAGAAGAATTTCCCAATACAATCAATTATCAACAGTTTTTCTACATGGCGAAACAAGGCAAATCTGAGGATATTTTAACATATTATTATCGTTTAAATGAATTAGCGGCAAAAGCTAAAATAGATGATGAGACTATCTTCATCAGGCAGTTCTTAATGTCATGCTATGGCTTCATTAAGCATAAACTATCAGCATCAATATTCGATAGTAAACTAAATCTCAAAAAAGCTATCATTCAGTTAATGGATATTTACAATGTAAACGAAGAACGCAACATCGTGCCTGCAAGGATGCCATGCAGCCTCGAAACGTTTGCTTATCCTTCAACATATGCTGGCTGTGATGTACATCAGCAGCCCCTTATGGATACTAGGCGTCAGTCGCCTTGGATGACTCCTAGAGCAGTCTTTGCTTCGCCTGTTCCTGGGAATTCAGGAGGGGTACGCCCAGCGGGTACCCCTCAGGTTAGTCCATCGTTCTTGGGTACCGGTGACCGCCCAACACCACAATCTAACCGCTATGGTCTGAGATCAAGACCAGATCAGTCTGTGCAGATGATAGCCGAGGAAAATATGACAGTGAGAAGTTCGTTTACGCAAACAGAAAACTTTATTCCTATTTTCCCTAATTATAATGATAGTGTTCTTGATAAGAAACAAAAACCTTTTATTAATGTTGAATGTAAGGGATTTATTTTTCCGACCCTCATTGATACAGGCGCAAGTGTTTCCTGTATAGATTTCAATGTATTGGAAAAAATTAATTTGTCCCTAGATGTAGACAAAAATTTTTTTTTAAAGGGCGTGAATGGCCAAAAGTTATCGACTGTAGGCGCGACAACGTGTAATTTAAACATTGGTAGTGTTATTTTTGCTTGCGAGTTGGTTGTTGTTCAGAATTTAGCTTGTCCTATAATTCTTGGTCAAGATTTTCTTAGTCGATACAACGGAATTATCGATTTTGGCTCAGCAAAATTGATGTTGGGTAGCAACCGTGTTGATTTTTTATCTGACGTATCCACTTTTGTTTTATCTTCGAACAATCGTCAAGTTGACTTTTGCACCTCCTTTTTCAAAGATGACGTTTGCTCGGAACAAATAAACGTCGTAGATAAGCAGGAGGAGGAGATGCTCCGCTTGAGGGTGTTTGAGGAATCTAATAATTCCTATGCTTCCCCAGTTGTTTTGGTGAAGGAACCTGAGTTCAAGGATGACGGATTAGAGATATTTAGGATCGAAGCTGTGTCGTTTCGCGAGGCGCAGTCAAGTGATGATTTTTGTTTGCAAACAATTAACCGTTTGCATTTACATGGTTCATTTAGAGGTTTTTTCGTAAGAAACGATTTGTTATTTAAACGTGTTTTAAGACATGGTGTTCTTAAGGACGTACTTGTTTTACCTAGAAGTATGTTTTGTGATGTTTTAAAAGGGTTGCACGATGATGCGTGGACAGGAGGTCACTTGGGTTTTTCTAAAACTCTTTATCGTTTTCGTTCGAGGTATTTTATGTGTAATGCTGACAGGGAAATCGAAAACTACGTTCGTTCTTGTCTTCCCTGCCAGGAAAGGAAGGGTGGTAATAGAATTGCTCCTCTTTTACCTATTTCGGTTTCTAATTTGATGGAGAAGGTGGGAGTAGACGTTGTTGGTCCTTTCCGTTCTTAAACTTTGTAGACTTTTTAAAGGGCCTTATGTGGTTGTAAGAAGGTCTGGTGTAAATAACTACGTTATTCGGAAAGTTGGTCGAAGTACTCGTACATATGTGGTACACGTAAACAGATTAAAAAAGTTTTATGTACGATGATGATGATTTATTTTTTCCCCTTTTTTTGGTTTGGTTTGGTAGTCGGAGAAGTAAATTTCTTTTTTCTTTTTTTATGCTTGTTTTATTATGTTGGAATCTTTTTAGGTAATATTGTTCCATATTTTATCTTTATGTGTGTTGTAATATTGTTTTTCTTTTCATGTAATATGAGGATAATTTTAAAATATATTAATTAGTCATATTCTTATTTTTAAAAAAAACAACTTAATGAGATGGCTGCTGCAGCCTGATATTCAAGACCGAGATGGCAGCTGAAATATTTAAAATCATTGTTAAAAAATATTATCATTTTTCACTCTAAAATTTAAATAATTCTAAAACATAGTTCATACTCTGTCATTTTAAAAAAACTTAGCTAGTATTTTAAAAAAAAGGTTTCCTGTGAAAGGTAGGCAGTGAGGTGATTTATTTTAGTTAGTGGGCATTATGTATGCAGAAGAAGAGATAGGTATTTGTGTGATATAGAATATGTTCTTCTTTTTTGGAAACATGCATGGCACATAGGTGGCTATATGTATGGAAGTACCTTATGGGCTTCATTTTCAACGTTGAATTCATATTTTGTTTTTCATAAATATTAGTTCTTTGCTGGGTTACGTTCCATTAACTAACTTTAATATTTTTGAGTTTGTCCAACTTTATATAAATTCTTTTATATTTTCTGTAAATTTCAGATCTTCATTTTTCATGGTTACTGCTTCTAATTTTGAACACCTATTTCAATTTAGGTTTTCTTTTGAATAATTATTCAATTGCTGTTACATACAGGTTGATTACTTTTTCTCAAAAATATTTTTCTTATACAGGGTGTTAAAAATTATATTTGAATTTTTAATTAACAATTTAACTTTAAAATAATTTATTGAAGCTATTGATGAAGTTACTGAATTTAATTTCGTTATGAGGGATTAGGTTTGTATTTAGGTAGTTTTAGCTATTCGCGTGTTAGGTTTAATGGATGTGGGCTTTGTTGTAAGCGGTTTTTTCAACGGGGGTTTTTCCCTTGCAAAAGCAAATAGGATATTATTCCTAATTGCTAGACTTTAGAAGTTCTGAGTCCCTATCTATTCTTTTTTATTTAATTCTCTGTTTTGATACTTGTCCCCCTTAGGTAGGTTGTTAGTTTGAACTTTGTATTTTTTGATGGGGATGTTTAAAAAAATATTTTGGTCGTTACTGACCAAAATAATTTTTTTTGAAGAGGGAGAGGGATGATGTGGCATCGGTCATGCCATCTCTTTGGCCTTTGGTACTGGCCGCGTTGTTCTAAATTTGAATTATTTAAAATTAAACTGATTTTGATAGATTCAGTCAGTTCTATCACGATTCTGGCCTGGAGCTGGTAAAATAGGCTCCAAGAAGCCCTATCCTCGAAGTTTTGTATGGTTTAAGAGTTTGTAAAGTGTGGTGAAGTTACGTTGTTGATTTAATATAGTAATTGAGTTTAAATCAACTTTCTGGTGTTATTATTTAGTATTTTTCATAGCATCGGCGTAGGTCGATGCTATAGTACCTTTACTTTTTGGTCTTTAACTGTAGTTTTATTTGGTTATTTTTTATTTGGTTTCAAAAATAAGTGTTACGTAGTACCTATCAGTCACTATTATCTTTAGATAAGCATTTGAGAAATATTTCTATTTTAATACCTAGTATTGTAGCTAGTATTCATTATTACAGGTACATCACTACAGGCGTGTTTTTGATGGATGTTGTGATGTACACTCAGTGTATTAACTTTAGTTCTCTACACTGCAGAAGCGTTTCCTATAATGAGTACTTTTGGCATAGGTAGTATTGCTTTAAGTTACGTAACATTAGCAACATTTTATATGTACTGTGCGTGCGGTTAATGTATTATCCTGAATTTTTCTCGCATGGTCCAAATTAGAACTATTTTTATACCGTACTTATTCTTTGAATTTTAATACTGTTTAAACCGACATCGTATCTACGTGTAGCCCTTTTTTAATGTCTATAACTTTTAGATTTTATCTCAGAGTTTATTTCATCTGGGATTGTTTGAAAACATGTATAAATTTTGTTTTTACTAGATTTTTCTACACCACTAATTAATAAACAAACAAACACTTTGGCAACAAATTAAATTATTATTCAAAAACCGAATCATTCAAACGTGATATTAAGTTTGTAAGTGCCTATTCTATTCTACCGCAACTTTTCTGCAAGCGGAAGTTTGCAAGTCCAATAAATTGAAAATTGTAACATAGGAGGACCGTTTCCCAGTATCCACGAGTAAGTTATTTTATTCAAAACTAAGAAATATTGTAACCAAGTTGCATTTCAAACAGAAACTGTAGCACTCTAGTGTTCTGGGCTTGCAATTTGTTCTTTTGATTTCCAGCAGTGTTTTGTTTTGAAAATATTTTGTATGTACGAAGATTATGTTGGATTCGTGGCTTTGTTGGAGGATTGTAGTCTGCAGAGAACTGAATAAATTTCCACACAAACACAGAAAGAGATAATCTTACAGCAGACGATAAAGACGATGGTTCCGAAGCTCACTACAGAACCTGACAACATAACAATAAAAACTAACTTGTGGTGCCATAAACAATTGCATAACAGATTTTTCCGTCTTTTTCTACATTTGTAAGCGTTGGACAATGTCCAACCAGTTTAGTTTTGCGAGAAGAATAATAAAATGATCACCTTATTTAATTAGAATTAATTCAAACTAACCCTTTTTGTGAATGACGTACGAAAGAATGGATCAGCCTTTCTCACCCTCTCAGGAAAAGGAGCGTGTCTCTTTGTAAGTATTTACGTTGAAAAAGGTTTTGTTTTATGTATTTTGTATGTGCGTGGTGAGGAGGTTAGGTATGTCCACCGGGAAACGTTTCGCTTTGGCCTGGTTCGGAACGGCGCGTTTTGTTGACTTGCCAGGTTAATGTGCGTTAAGTGGTTTTTTAGGGAACAAAAGCTTTGTAATGTTTTCATATTGTCTGTCCTTTATTTGCATCTCTTTATACATTAAAAATGAAAAGATTTTGTCCGTTTTTAGCGTGTAGGCTGTAGGTCAAGCCGAGTTTTCAAATGTATTATACAAATTAAATTTACATTAGTTTTTGGTAGTGTTGGAGTGATTAATCCCTCATAATAAAATAAAACTGACGGAGGTAGCTGCGGGCGTGTTGCTAGTTTGTTACGAAGCCAGTTTACACACATTTCGGATATCGTATTTAATTGGATTTTTTGTTTGGTGACGGCTTATCGTTTTGTAAGCAAATATTCCATCAAAATTTAAAATTAAGTAAACAGTTTTATTTGTAATCCATTTCCTGGTATCGTAAATTTTTTTAAATAGAAATATTGTTTTCACTTTAGTGTTATTTATTGATTTTTAAATATTGTATCATTATGTTTGTATTGTATTGTATTGTATTGTATTGTAGAGCAGGTATCTCTTCCAGGCTGTTGCCAAACAGGAAATTGCGGAAAAAAACTAAGTACGAGTACTAAGTGATATCCTACTATATTTTACTACAAGAATATGTTTCAATTTTTTATTCATCATCATCAGTAAAAAAAAAAATATTTTTTTATTTTGCGACTTCTCACACACATTCATACTCCCTGAGCAGGCTATTATTTGGTCGGGCTTACTTTGGTTTCAAAGTAGGTATAGAATAGAAGGTCCAACAAACACCTTACCTAATTGTTATAACAGGACGAGCGAGGCCGGGTCCTCATCAATCATGCATTCGTCCATCTTTTTGGGACCCAACTATGAGGAACGAACATTGCTACATACATATTTATTACGAATTTGGCTTTAGAGAAGTACTCCTTCCTTTCGCTTTTAGATGGAATACCTATAGCGTTGTATTTTTTCCCGTGAAATATATTTCATGTTTATGTAGAGATGGTAAAAATTGTCATCAATTTTACGACCATTCGTTGACAACAGTAGATCACTATATTACCTATGTATTTCTTGCTTTTCATACGGGTTTCGAGGTTAAACTACCTACTATAAAATATTTGATTTCAACCCATATAGAGTAAAAAATATAATTTTTATTTATATTCTAAGTTTCAACCACTTCTGTACGAGTAAATAATAATAATAATAATAATAATCTTTATTTCAGGTTACAAAACCCATATTACAGTCAAAAAATAAAGTAAAAAGTAAAAATAAAAACAAATAATAATAGTAAACCTAGACATATAGGTCATCATCATTTCAGCCGAAAGACGTCCACTGCTGGACAAAGGCCTCCCCCAAAGATCTCCACGACGATCGGTCCTGCGCTGCCCGCATCCAGCGGCTTCCCGCGACCCTCACCAGATCATAGATATATAGACATATAGGTATTACACCTTTAAATAAGTTGGTCATTCTCAGCAGAGTGTAACCTGGACCATCGTTTCATAATAGCATTGTCACAATGCGCGGCAATGTTATTTAATATCGCGTTGTCACTATCGCAGACGCGTTTCCACAGAGAAGCAGCACGGGATCTCAATATGGCGTAGAAGTCGGCAACCCTCGCATCTGCGAACATGCCTTTGGCACTGCAATAGCGAGGCAACCTCATCAAAATGCGAAAGGCGTCATTGTACTGTACTCTTAATACGTTGAAGAAACGTTTGGTCATTTTTGTCCATAAGGCACAAGTATAAAACGTTTGGCAAAATGCCTTAAACAATACAATTTTGACGCCATCCACACATTTTCCGAAGCGCCTCGCCAGCATATTGCAGCGGACCGCCAGAGACCGCCGCTCCCTCTCCATGTCATCCTCATCGTCCAGCTGGTCATTGAGGATATGGCCCAGATACTTAAACTTTGTCACAACCTGAATTGGTGAACCATACAGATATACCGGCAACACATGCTCCGGACCTCTCCCTGATCGAAAAACCATCATTTCCGTCTTAGTAACATTATATTTTAATCCATGATTCATAGCATATGACTCACAGATCAAAAGCAACTTACGGAGGCCACTTATCGAGGGGCTGAGAAGCACCATATCGTCAGCATAACTCAAGCTGTTAACGCAAACGCTACCAACATGGCATCCGATTCTGGAGCCTCTCAGCTCCTCAATAAGATCATTGACGTACAGGTTAAAGAGGACCGGAGATGTGAGCCCACCCTGACGTACACCGCAGTCTAACTTGAAACTGTTAGATGTCGCGTCGCCCCATCTTACATTATTAGTTTGGTTTTCGTACCAGTATCTCAACACACCCACAATGTCACTAGAAACATTTGATTTAGAGAGCTTATTCCACAGAATATTGTAGTTAACCAAATCAAATGCTCGACTTAGATCTAAGAAACAGGCATAGACGGTTGTTTCTCTGTTTTTATAATAGTTAACGGTGTGTTTTAAAGAAAGTATTGCTGTTTCAGTGGAGAGACTAGCACGAAAACCAAACTGCGCATCATCTATCTTCAGACTGTTCACCAATCCAGGCTGCAACAGGCTTTCGAAAATTTTACCTATCACGGTACCCAGTGATATAGGTCTGTAATTTTTCAAACTGGACAGGTCACCAGTTTTATTTTTAACTACTGGAACTACCACTGTTTTCATGAGCGCTTCTGGCAAGTACGCATATTTCAGACACATGTTATATAGGTCAGCTAACACCTCAAAGACCGCATCACTGGCGTTGAGAATGTGCTCAATGCTAAGCCCGTCATGACCCGGCGATTTACCGCGTTTCATAAGACACACCACTTTCTTAACGGTCTCAGGAGCGATTACTATGTCTTCACTAGGTTTACGTTCACCTGGTACATCTAGGCCAACATCAGGCACACTCTCAACCCGTAGCGGTTCCACCTTAAAATGAGAAGCAAATTTGTTTGCAATCACCTCAGGATTCCTTACGCCATCTATGCTAGCAGGCAACACATTTTTACCATTAATGGCTCTGACATTTGTCCAAAATTTTCCGAAATTTTTATTGGTAGCAGATGTTGCTAGAATATTCATTTTAATATTATCTTCGTTGTCTTGAACCCACTTTAACTTGCTCTTAAACTTCTTTCGACTATCTATCATAGCTTCATATATGAGCCCAGAAGTAGGCTTACCAAAGTCAACCCACTGTGAAAAGTACATTCTTGCAACCGAGTGTACTTCTTTAACGTGGTAGTTCCATCCTACTACCTGACCAGTGTTCTTACGACTTCTAAGCTGAGAATGACCACTTATTATAGCGGCGTTCTGCAGTATACAGACAACATTGTTGTACAAATTATATATAATGCTTTTATGTAGAATTTCATCTGAACACAACTTTAGGTTAGTATCACATTTCGAACAATAAATATTATAGACTAGATCATTTAATTTTTCATAACAATAGTTTTCATATATTTGTACCTGATTTTTACATCTATTTTTCCATAATATTTGACTATAATGACTAGAGTTGTTCACATTATCATATATTTTGTTAGTAACCGTAGGTATGTTCATTTGGATAAAAAGTGGGTAGTGATCGGACCAGTTAACATCATTATTAACCCAAATCTGATCAATTGTTTGCTGCGCGGCAATAGTAGTTAAACAGTGATCCAACCATCGTCTAGTACCATTAATTTCACTCATGTATGTAAACGTATCATCAGGTAACATTTTCATATCTGCACACTCCCACTCCATTTCAGAACAGAAATTCAATAATTCCCTTCCGAAAAGAGTATCGGGATGTGCGTTGAAATCTCCTACCATGTAAGATGTTTCAATGGCACACTCGTCAATAAAAGCACTTAAACTAGAAAGACAATTAGTAAAATCCGGTAACTTATCAATGTCATCACAAGGCATATAAATATTAAAAATTAAAATTTCTTGGGTACCAATTGTTAATTTTAAACCTATAATTCTATCGTTCTTACAGTCAATTACGCTGACATTATTAAATACCGTCTTGTTCCACAGCACAGCAAGACCCCCGTATGGTCGACCCCTTAACACCCCAGCACCTGTGTCTACTGACGATGTAGCGAAACCTTCAAAACGTTTATCAATATCATGTATGAGATTTAAATCGTGTGGTAGTAACCAGGTTTCCTGTAGTGCCAAGACATCGACCACTTTGCAGAGGTCACGGACATGGTCAATAGACCTTTTGAGCGATTTACAATTTAAGGAGGCTAATGTTATATTCCTTGTTTGTATATCCATTATGTTTGTCTAATAGAAACGGTATTGTTATCATTTCGACGCTCGCGATATCTACGAAAAACTAACCCTTTAGGCCAAAAATCCACACTTAAGATTTGTTCAACACAACTCGCCAATACAGTAATTTTAAAAGAATTGAAATCTACCTCCTTATTTTGCTTTAGTAACTCAACATTTATATATTGTCCATGCATGTCATCAATGTGCTGTTTAATATCTGACTCGGTTGTGGTTTTCGCAGCGCGCGACAGATATATTGCTACCTTCGGCTCAATTACTTTAATTTTGCTGTTTTGTAACGTTCCTTGTAGATTTTTTCTCTTGTTATTTCTCTTGGTAACAGTAGTAAATCCATTGTTATCATTTTTTGAAATATGAATATGTTTGGAAGGTAGCTCGGAATATTCCACCGAATGTCTCAAGGGATTCCCGCTCGTCGAGTTACCGGCCGTACGACCCATAATTACTTGCCGCTTCGGCGCTTTGTGTACCATATCTCGGTAAGACGGTGTGTGTACCTTCTCCGGTGAGTCCGTTAAAATAGCCTCTGGTACAGGCACGGGCGGTAAGCGATTTCGTTGTCTGTCGGGAGTTATTAATACTTTTGAGTCATTTTTCATACTTCTATTATGAAGAGTGTCATTTTTATATATTCTAGTACGTAGTTCCGTCAGCTCCGCGCAGATACCAGAATTTAGGTTTTCTAATTCAACCTTTGTCACACTTTGGGTCTTGATAGTTTGAAGCCCTGTTTTCAATATTTCGATATCTTTAAGAAGACGAGTTACGTCTACGTGATCGAAAGATACGGGAGGAAGACGATTTAGATTTTTAGCAACAAAGGAAGGCACAGTAGAAGTTTCAGTCTCCTTAAAAACCTTAATGATGTCCTTAATGCTCCTCTTCTTTTTATCTTCTCCTCTTCTCAACGGCAGCGAACTTCTAACGCCAGCACTAGTCAAGGCATCAGACAGTATATTACGCCCTTCGTCAATTTCTAATTCACTAAAGTTTGTTGCACATATCTGTACGATGCTTAACTCATCAAGCACGTCTACTTTATTTTGCACAAAAGTCAAGAATTCATTGATGATGAGATTCGTCGCCATCACTTATGACTTGAACCATACATCAAATACTACGCAGAAGCAACGCACAATACACGATCGTCCGCGCGAGCATCACGAACGGAACTGGTAAATAGTTGAATGGGGACATACATGAGCTGTTAATGATGATGATGATGAAATAGTTGAATCTACAAATATATGTTGTAAATAATATTATTAGTGTGGAGGCAAAAGGAAGATCTTCCGCCGGGCATGGTGGTGAGCCCGGGGACCGCGGTCCAACTGTACTTCGTTGGAACTTGTATTTGTTCAATGTCTTGCGAAAACTCTGATAGCGCGTTTCAGCTCTCGGCTTCCAATTGGTCGCTCTTCTAAAGACATAGTATGTGGCGCGCCGCCACATTAATATGATAAATATATAAACTACAGCCAAAACGGTTTTGTACTAGCCTATTTATATGTTTGTATAGATTTGTGTACCTACGTATGTACAGAAATAAAGTCCAGATAGAACTAGATACATTGTATGGAATTTAAATCGAAACAAAGTTACCGAGAATAGAGAGAAAGGGGGAGAGTGTGTATCGATTTTCCCACAGATACTGTTAATAATAAATAACTTTGCAGCAAGTAAGGATTCCATCTAGTTAAATTTTAAATTAACTTTAGATCTGTCTATATTTTGAAACGTAACAAAGTTTAGGTTTTGGGGTCAACCTTTATGTAGCTTCTCTGAAACTGGTGTATGCGTGACGTGAGTAGGGTTGGCTCATATTTATAGCAAAAATAACAACAAAATGTAAAAAAATGTTTTCAGACAATTTTAAAACAAAAGCTTGACAAATCTTTTTGTCAACAAAGATAAATAACAAGTTCTATTTTTGTTTAGTTTTTTTTTCTTTTTCTTATTTTGGCGCTAGTGTTACTTTACTTTGCGATAATATCAAGTTTATTTTCGTTATTCCTTTCGGATACTACGCTCCATGACATCAAGACAATTTAATATGATTTTTTATGTTGAAATACATACATACGTCACATGAATTTAGAAAAATGACTAAAAATGACAACGATTTGGTCTCTTATTATATTTTTATTATTACTCATTTAATAAATACTTTAGTGACAAACACTGATTAATTTAATATAATTTTGCATACCATCACTGGTGCACATAAGGACAATTAAAATTCATTGTAAGACCTGTACCCATCCATCACTATAATTTGCTCTAGCAAATAAAAATATTGTATTCTATTCTACACTCACGCTTTCTTTCCTAACGAGGAGAACAGAGCTTTCAAGTACTATATGTTATAGTACTGGCACAATAAAGGTTTTTATTCATTTTCAACGTTAAAGTTAATGATAAGAAGTTGATAACCTTTACTCAAACCAAGATAATAATGATGATGATAATGACTCAAACCAAGGCGGGCACTTATCAATATAATGAACAAGAATAAACTCCATAATTTAAATTCTATTCCATCATAGAAACAAAAAATAGTAACTCGAGTTTGTCAAAAATGTGAAATGTTGAATTTTTTCATCAATTTATGTTCAATTTTTTTTTATTGTTGCCACAGAACATATAATAGCTGTAACTACGACTTACATCTTCTGTAGCTACTTAAAAATACATTATAAATTGTATTTCATAATTAACGTTATGAAGCATCACTTTGTCGATCTAGCTAGCTCCAAACTGCTCTCTCAAAGCAGCATAGGTCCTGACATATACCTAGTATTCCGACTCCATATTACAGCGCCCGAACCGTCGCACGCACACATAAGAATCATTTACCCGGCCGCTAACCCATCTTCGCGGGGCAAAACCCTATTGTGGTACTGGTGGCAGTCCTATATGCGAGTGGGTATGTAGGGGTAAAGTCAAGGGAGGGTCTCGCTTGGGAGGGCTTACGCAAATCTCGTTAGTGCTTCCCCAATCCCCAACTTGAGTGCGGTCACGCACTCAAGTTGCATACACGACCACTTCCGTAAATAACAATAACATAACAAATAAGAGCGTCGGTGGCCAAGTGGCTGTTGACTTTCATTCGGAAGTTCGCAAGTTCAAGCCTCGGCATGTACCAATGGGTTTTCGATTTTCGAATTTCGAATTCATATGTTCGTTTATTCGATGCTCTTATATCGTGAGGAAACCTGCACACGCCTGCGAAGAAATTCAAAGGTTGGGGTGAAGTTGACCAACCCGCACTGGGCCAACGTGGTCGACTAAGGACTATTCACCCTGATTTCAGGGTAAGCTCGAGCCCCCTAGTGGGGAAATATATGAGCTGTTAATAACAACTAAGCTGTATTTTGAACTTCAGATGGTATTTAAATAAATCTTTAATAATATTTTAAAGAGTAAAGATTTGACTGTTTGTTTATTTGCATTGAATAGGCTCCGAAACTACTGAACCGATTTTAATGAAACTTGGTTTGAAGATAGAATAGACCTTGGGGAGTAACATATGCTACATTCAAGCGCGGGGAAATTCCTCATATCTACGGAAAAAAACACTGTTAACGCAAGCGGAGCCGCAAGACGGTAAGCTAATAAATAAATAAAATTACATAGATATAGTATAGTAGTTATAGATTCGCCACCGTGCGACCGGGCGTAAGAGAAAGACATACATTGAGTCTATCTATGAAGTGTGCCTATAACCCGACAATAAATTAACTAGTATACTATATGATATGAAGTGTGCCTATAACCCGACAATGAAAAAATGCTCGGTCGGTGATAGAGACAAAACATGATGCATCTTTTCTATTTCTTTTAGGAATCGCAATAAAACTATCTTTTTCTGTCAAAGTGTGTCAGGCCCTTGTAAAATTATGTTGGCACCTCTCATACAGGGCCATCTGGCCTCAAAACTAGGCAGATCGTGTACTATCGTCAAACAGCTAATGTAAAAACAGATAATGATAAATAAATACATACTTATATAACTAAATAATATTCAGATCATCATTTCAGCCGAAAGACGCCCACATACGGATACGTTCAGTTAAATGACTTAAATATATGGGAGTGTCGATTTATTTATACCGTTTCGTTTCGTTTGTAAGACGCTTTGACGTCTCTAAATTTAAGTTGACAATCACCTATCCCTTTCCGTCTTTAAGAACGTGAATGGGACATACGGTTTTTAAATCTATGTTAGAGCGTAATGTGTAGAATCGGGTCTAATAATTAGTTATTTCATACCAAAGATCAGCTCCTCTAACATGCCCGGTCCACGCGCGACAGAGATAATTTTGTCGTGCGTATTCTCTTATCCTATTGGAGGATATTTAAATATGGCAGGTTTTTTGACAGTTAATTGTGCGACAAACTTTTCTCACAGCACTGCATGTTACGGGGGCTGTAAACCTAAAGCGTAGCGTGGCTTTTTCCCACCTCTTTGTTTCATACAAATTATCGTACCGTGATCACTTTCTAGGAACCATTAATTAGTTCCCTTAAAATAAACTACATAATGTAATAATTAATAGAAGGTGGGTTCCTAAGTAAAGACTTTAAAAGTCAATATTTCTCATTACATTGAACTAGGGTTTCTTGCTACGATAAAATACGTGTTAATTATTTTCAGTATTCTATCAGATACTCGTATTAAAATAGATCAAACAGAGCCGGATGGTTTGACCTTTCTTTATGAAGTGTTATATATAAGCACTAATTTATGTGTTAACTACTTACAAAAAAGGTTAGTTAAATACTAACTAAAAATGATTAAAATTTTACAGTGTTATAAAAACGCGCTCTTTGCCCTAACAGGCTGATCAGAGTTTTGGTTTCCTCATTGGATGCACGAACGACTTCCCCTTTAAGCCCCCTTTAAGACCCCTTTAAGGTTGCCTGGTAGAAATTGCTACTTAGCAATAAGGCCGCCTACATGTACACTTTTTTGTGAATTTTACTGTTCCGTTTTTTTTCTGGTGTGCAATAAATTATTTTCTATTCTATTCAATTCCGAAATACAAATTTCCTAATTATTTCTTGTTGGATATTATTCTTAGTTTGAAATGAAAATGAAGTTAGTCACATGTGCTATTTAGATACAAGGTCTATGTGGGTGAAAGTTGAGTAAATACTGAAGGGCCATGTTAGTGGATCTAATCAACTTTCGCGAAAAACCTTTTATCGGACATAAAAAGAAAAAATTGACTACTCCATAATATTATTGGATTAAATAGACTATTCTTTATGAGAGGGTCGATCCGTTTTCAAATGTAGCTTAAAACCATTGACTGTGAATGTCCTCTCAGAATTTGCTAAGGAGCCTTTCACGATGTACCTATATTGCTTTCTTCAAATAATCCAATCCTCGTCGCCACTGAAAAGTATCTACCAAACTAGCGGATTGCCGGGAATTTGGCTAAGCAAGAATAAAACACGTCTATCGACAATAACAAATTTTATTTGTGGAGAATTGGCCAACCCACATGACAAAAATAATAAAAAAACTTAGAACTATCCTACTATATAAATATATCACAGTAAAATTTCTTTGCCAAAAATAATAAAAGAAACTTAGAACTATCCTACTATATAAATATATCACAGTAAAATTACTTTGTCCACTCTGATTTACTTGCATATACCTCATCCATATAATTTACTTGTATTATTCTTCATTCAAAAATTTTAGAGCGTCGGTGGCCAAGTGACTAGGCCCGTTGACTTCCGTTCCGAAGTTCGATGGTTCAAACCTCGGCACGTACCAATGTGTTTTCGATTTTCGAATTCATAAGTACGTTTATTCGACGCTCTTACGGTGAAGGAAAACATCGTGAGGAAACCTGCACACACCTGCGAAGAAATTCAAAGGTTGTGTGTGAAGTTGACCAACCCGCACTGGGCCAGCGTGGTCGACTAAGGCCTATTCACCCTGGTATCAGGGTAGGCTCGAGTCCCTCGGTGGGAACATATATGAGCTGTTAACGATTCTTCATTCCTAGAGGTACAATCAATGCAGGTCAAAGGCGCTTGTATAGAAGCAAGTTTCTATACTACTCTACTCGTCGACTACAGTCAGAGAATGCTTAAGTGTACACTCCTGCACAATGCAACAACGGTTCAATTGAGACCGAGCAATAACCGATGCTTTTTGATTTGATAGACTTGGTCCGAAATTCTGGATGATGGCAAATTACGTCACAATGTTCCATTGTAAATGGAATTTAAGATTTTTTATAGTTTTGTTACTGTGTGTGTCCGAAATTCTGGATGATCGCAAATTACGTCACAATGTTCCATTGTAAATGGAATTTAAGATTTTTTATAGTTTTGTTACTGTGTATTAATAATAAATATTAGAGATTGGTGAAAAGTAGGCATATAAAATAATATTTTCCACTTTTCCAATGAATAAAAAAAGACAATTCAGATATGTAACCAGTTTCTAATGAAATGAAACTTCTGCTTTAGCACAAAAAAACAATGCCTAGTATATTGCACGGCTAATAGATTTGGTACCAATCTGAGATATTAAAGTACGTAGAAATTCGTAATTTAAATTTATATAATAAGTTAAAAACATTGAAGATGATACCATCCTCATTAAAGGCAACATGACAGGCTTTGTAATAGACAATCAAACTTTAAAACGATATTTCTTTAAGGCGCTTCTAACTTTTAACTAGAAGAGTTTAGGTGAGGTAACTAAGTCGCGCCGCCGCCTTCAGAAGAAAACTTCCTGATAAAATATGTAGCACCTACCTATCGTGCGTAACAACATAAATATATTCAGTGCGGTGTTTGTCTACATAAATAAATATCTTGGAAGTAGATCTTACATACTTTCTAAAATATTCACAAGTTTGTATTTTGTTCATGATGAAGTCAAAATTATTCTACTGTAGTAGGTCGTGTCCTTTATTCAGGTTTATTATATGATATTCTTAAAAATTATGTATAGGTAGGTATATTAAGTCACTCTTCCTCCCTAAACAGATAGGCATAAAACAATTCTTTACATTTGCTACGATTCAGATATTTTAAATTCAATCTCGCCTAGCATGGCCGCCAAACCTGCTCTTAAAATAATATGAGCTAATAGAATTAATTGTATTGTTTAATATTTTATTCCTCAATTAATTTTATCCTTATAAGTAATGTCAATACATAATAAGCACTACATTCTACTTATATTGTATGTTTGTTACTGTTTCACGCAAAAACTACTGAATGGATTTTAGCAAAATAGCTTACAATAATATAGCTTATTTATAATCCGAATAACACATAGGCTACTTTTTACCGCGGGAAAATACTTCTTTCCCACGGGAAAACCCGTTAACGCACGCGGAGCCGGGCGGGTAGATAGAAGTGATACATAAAGAAATATTATTTTACTTTCATATGAAACCCAACCTTCTGATTATGTAAGTGAATCCAGTCTGAGTAATAAACCTTGACGTTATCTATCGAAGCATACGTGATGTCCAGAACCAATATTTTGACAGCTTCGGTTACCGAAGACTTGTAACTGGTCCAGATTTGGACACGTGGAAACTAGAACAAACGGACAGAAGAGTAATAAAAGTGGCTCCACGAAGATTACGTGCTAAACGTAGCGAGGTGTCACAAGTGCACAGTGTAAAATGTGTGTCGGCCATAACTGTCAGCTTTCCAACTAGCAACATTGTATTTTATCTGGGGCAATATAAGTGTTTCGAGCAATAAGAATGATTTACGTCCTTTGACGACTGCAATACTTTTGGAGTTAAAGATTCCACCTCGGAGTTTAATTTCTGTACTGTCATTTTTCATATCGCATCACATGTTCGTTTTTTTACTTTTATTGTGAGATAACATTATGAAAGCCAAAATGTGTGTTTTTTCTCTTGAGTCTGCTGTTAAATATTTATTTAAATGTCGGATAGAATGTTTCCCGAGTAACAGGACATAGGACATAGTTTTGTCATGTATCGCATCCTAATAGAGAAAATTTGAATATGGAGGATTTATAGCAGAGAAGTGGGAATATACTACTAAAGCAAAGCGCGAATTTTCCAACCTCTTTGATTTATAATAACTGTTTGACAGTTAAATGTAGGATACACACACAGTGTTTAATGCTTTATGTAACATTCCCCCACACTAGCGTGTTTCGAGTGTCGATTCGACCATCCGCGTCCGTCTTTTGTTTTACTCGCCTTGCTGCCTATGATTGTATGCACGACGCAGGACGATGACGCTTGAAAGACGCTAGTGTAGGGGGGTGTATAATACACTATGCCAAATCGAAATCAAATAGTTTTTATTTGAAGTAAAATTTTACAATTTCATTTTTCGACGTCAAAGCTAATAAATCCCGAGGACCCACTGTCCATGGGTGGCCGTTCAAAAAGTGGC
Source organism: Teleiodes luculella (assembly GCA_948473455.1). Lineage (NCBI taxonomy): Eukaryota > Metazoa > Arthropoda > Insecta > Lepidoptera > Gelechiidae > Teleiodes > Teleiodes luculella. Next base: position 9,906,633 of record OX419595.1, on the reverse strand, counting down.
ATTTGTCTGTAGAGAAAAACGCCCAGAAGAAACGTCTATCTATGTATACTCGTAAAATAATCTGTTAAATAAATAGATATATGAATTGAATAAGTAGAATTATATGTAGCATTTTATGAACAAGAGTCTGAAAACACTGTATCTTTTTTACCAACTGGATTAACATATAAACGTTTGTGGTTCCATCTCAGTCTGCAGTAAGGAAAGGTGCCGAGGCTTTTACCTCGATTAAACTGGACTTGGAAAACCTTTGTTTACTTCACATGAAACTTTGCCGAGCATTTTGTATGATGAACGTTTAGACAAATGAACGAAAATGTGGTTTAATTCATGCTTAGGTTTTGTTTTTATTTAAGACAGATCATGGATTCAATATTTACCTCTATCATCATCATTAGGAATGGTATAATGTCCACTGCTGGACAAACGCTTTCCTTAAAGATCTCTACAAATAACAGTAATACAGACGTATATATTCGTACGTATCCTCCGTTTTCTAGCAACCTTTACAACATAGACGGTCCATTTGGCTCTTAAGTATTTTTATTGTTCTATTTGACCTTTTCGTGACAAAAAATAAAATTGAACCAATTTCACTTAAATCCCATCTAGTAAAAAACTCAAACAAGAATCACAAAGGCAGCACCGATCCAATTGTGCAGGAAAACGTACTTACTAAACTTTTTTTTCAACGTTGATTCCTATCACGTAACCTTTAAACCTTTTAGACCTTTCAATCCAATTATCTTATCCAGTCTTTATCAGACACATTACGCTCGACCGAGACAATCTCACAAATTGATATTACCAGTATGTAAATGTGGAGCGTAGAGCTGAAGCCAGTGCTGCCACCTCCCTGAAGTCAGAAAGCGCTATAACACCCTTTAAATAAATATTATTATAGGAAAAAATATCTTTAAGATTTATTTAAATTATGTTTAATAGATATTGCACTTTACAGCTTATTTTAAATATTTAACGGCAAGTTAATTACTGCAAATCCTAATCCTTGGTTAGTTACTACGCAAACAAAGGAAGCCTAATCGACAAATAGAGTCAACGAAAATGTCTTGAGTTGACTTTTTTATTGTAAAAAAACTGCTAAATTTAACATAAGACTTTGGTCGTTATACAGTTAATTATATTTGGAAAAATTGAAATATTCAGTTCAATATTGCTAACATTTTGGCTGTTATTTACACATTTTTGTCAATCGTAAAAAGTATTAGATTTTCCACTAGGAGTTAAATAACTCGTAAATATAAGTTTAGGCGCTAAGTGCCCCAAAAAAGCGCCTAATTTCATTCTGAGAAGCGCAAAGTTGGCAGCCCTGGTCGAGGTATCCCATCCGCGCGGAGTCATTTCCGAAACCAGTCTGCTACGCGGGCTGCCGGCGAACTTAAATCGCGACAATTTCCATTTATATGGCCGTCATAAGCCGTGTCTTTGTCTGCCAAGTGTTTTACTCCACTATGTTCTACTACAAACAGTTCCTCTGACAAGTTGTGCCGCCACAAAGTTTACCAGTATCTAAGTGGTTTCGGCGTATTACCACTAAGTGAAATACTTAAACAATTTATAACTACAAATAAGTTTTAAAGGACCTTAAATTTTAAATTCTTGTTTTTACTAGCTGTCTGCCCGCGACTCGTCGTGGATTTGTTTAAATTTCCAATAAAAATCATGAATGTGTCTCAGTTCACTTAAACTTCAACGCGGCCAAAATCAAAATCAAAACTAATAAAATAATTACAGACGGAGCCCCTCAGACGTCGTCTCCTTCATCATGTTTTTCCATATCAACGCGCCAGGCCTAGGTTCGAGGCTACCTCGACCCGCCCCTGGACGCGTTGGTATTTATGAAAACATTGATTACTCTGGCGTAAAGCTTTCCACTCCCCCGCAAGTCCGGTGAAGCTTGATTGGTCGTAAGCTTGATTGGTCGTACTTTTTCGAAACAAGCTAAGGTCAAATAAAAAAAAATGTTAGTGATACGTTTAGTGACTTTTTCCCTCGGGCACCTTATCTTCTTTGTACATCTCAAAGCACCTCTTAATGTTCTACTTCTTCCACATTTTCTCTGATATATGTTTTAACAAGTTTGGTGGCAAAATTGATTTGATTAGACTGTTTATGTAAAACTTATTATTACTTACTGACAATAGTAAGATGTACAGTAGCCAGCACATGCGGCTGGACTTGTTGACCTTGAGAGCACCCGTATTCCGTAGCGGTATGGGTGAATTTTGTAGTGTGAATGTCTCGTTAAGTAAGTTATACCACGTGATATCTTGTTCATGTTGTTTGCCGCTAATTTTACTAGACTTCTAATTCCTTTAGAGATAAAACGCCCTTAGAGCCCTTTCACACGAGCGATTTTTTTCGGCGATTTCCCGGCGGAGCGAGATCGCAGCGAGCACGCGGCGGCTCGCGGCGTGCACGCAGCGATATGGCCGCGACTTATTAACCGCCGCGATAACGCCGCGTCTCGCCGCGATACCAAATACCAACTGCGAGTTCACCACGTACTCGCAGCAGCGAGCACGCGGCATTATCGTGGCGGTTAGTAACTCGCGGCGATATGGTTGTGTACACGCGGCCAGCCGCCGCGAGCCGCCGCGTGCTCGCTGCGATCTCGCTCAGCCGTGAAATCGCCGAAAAAAAATCGCTCGTGTGAAAGGGCTCTTAGTAAACGCGGAACATACAAACATAAACTTTATTTTTCTTTAGTAAAATTCTGAAATAAACATTATATTAACAATAGGTAAATCCTATCACTATATAAAAATGATTAACCAATATCCAATATGTTCTTTTTTCTTCTGTTCGTATTATAATATAAATTGAATATGTACAAAATTAACTTGGATAAATAAACATTTCGAAGAAGGCCTAAGATTCCTAGAACTTTCGTAACCTTGCCAACAAAGCTTTTAAATTATTTCCACGAAATTGGCAATCTCTAAAAGTTAGTTAAGTTAGTTAGTAACGTTAATATGGAAAAATACTTCGATTAACAAAATTGCTGCTTAAATTCAAAATCGCAAAGGTTGGTCTGACTAAAGGACATTTTCAATTCCACGTATTCTGAGAATACAGTACCAGACCAGTAAGTACATAAGTAATGGAAAATAAGAAAGATATATACTGATGTGCAGTCGTCTCTGTCACTCATGTCCTCTGTGATGTTTGACAAAAAATAATTAAATTCGTTAAAGCAGTTCTCAAGATACAGCGTGACCAGGGGAAATAGGGGTTTATTTCCATATAATATGATACATAGACAATATTGTATTATTTAACACTTGCTTCTACAGTTATTTTACTCTCGTTCTGTATGAAACCCCGGTTAACGTATTCACAGAAGCAATGAAACAGGTTGCCGGGAGTTCCTGCATTATTTATTCCAATCTCGGACCCGCCAATGAAACTACTTGCTCCCATATTAGAGGTACTATTCTGCAAAATATAGAAGGTTTATCACCGTCGACGTTATCTAGTAATATTTTTGTTAAGATTACTTTTTTATACTGACTACTTCCTGTCTGCCCACACGCGTTGTTTTTCGATTTTTCCGTAGTAATTTTTAACTATCCTACAGGTACTCTTTACTTATCCGCGATTAAAAGTATCCAAGATGTTGACCAGAGATATAATGTACTACCATGCAAAATTTCATTCATATCAGTTTAACAGTTTAGGAGATAAGCCTGTACAATATGCTGAGCCGTATAAGTCACTTTATTTTTTTTACTATTCCATGAGAACTTTTTAATTGTCCGGATAAAAAGTTGACCGGGGATATAAAGTACCACCATGCAAAATTTTATTCGAATCGGTCCAACAGTTTTGGAAATTAGCCCGTACAAACAGAGAAACGAAAAATCTGGATATGTTCTATGTCACTTCTTCCCTGAATCGGTTTTTAGCATTTTTTTTCTGTTTACAGTTTTTCGACCTTTACAGTTTTATTATACTCGTATAGATAAAGCGGAAAATGCCACTTGTATCTCTTAGGATTATGCGTGGCTTGACTGAGCAGTGAGGGAATGAGTTTCCTTGTGTGTATTATAAACTTACATTTTATAATTGCAACGTGCGAGTTCTTTTTCACAAAAGACAGCCAAATTTCTGAACTCGCCACAAAATAGGTGATGTAAATATCCTAAAGTTAAAAATAAAAACTTTGAACTTTAATTCATTGTTTACAAGAAGATCGTTTGAACAGTTAGCTAATATTTTTTTAAGGAGGCTGATATTGTCTATATCATCATTTTAGCGAAAGACGTCCACTGCTGGACAAAGGCCTCTCCCCGAGATATTATCCACAATGGTGGGCCCTACGCTGCATGCATCAAGCGGCTTACCGCGATCCTCACCAGCACCCGTAACATGCAGTGCTATGACAAAAGTTTGTCGCGCGTGAAACCCGCCATATTGAAATATCCTCCAATAGGATAAGAGAATACACACGACAAAATGTTGTCTGTCACGCGCGGACCGGGCATGTTAGAGGGACTGAGCGTCGAACCAGCTTGCGAGAGCTAATAAATACTCTAAAATAACTTGCTTTAACCCAAGCTGATTCAAGGATATGTATGTACATCGAAAATCTTTGAACTATTTCTGAAATAAGTTTATTTAAAAAAAACCTCTTTTGTTACAGGTAAGAACCGTTCCTACTGAAGCATACCTTTTGCAACTTTCCCATCTTCGAGGTCATTTGTCACTGTCCAGGAGTACTGCAATAAAACGCTAGGTGACCTAGCTTTACCTTCGTACAGTCTAGAAGACGCTAAGCTGAATAATTGGACTTTGCACCGTTCTTTATGTTCGTTGAATACCTTACAATACTATTATAATACTTCTTTGACGTTACGTTGTACGTTGTTCAGCTTTTCTGGTACTTGACTGTACCTTTTCAATAGAGATCATATTACACCCTTCAAAACTATTATGGAATGAAAATGTAATATAACAAGGGTTTGAAAATTCGAGATATGTTTTAGGTGAGGGTTTCAGGCGTAGAAGTTGGCTCTATAATTAATATCTATACTTACTTGGCTTCAGGATTTCAAGTTTTAGGAATCGTGTAATAAATAACATGGAATTCATAATTTAAATATTTACTCTTATTAGTTGATCGCAATAGCTTGAAATAACATTTTAAAATAGAGTAAAAATAAAAAGTAATATTTACCTATAATAATGCTAAGTTCTGAAAACGTTGCATTAAGAAGTCTTTCTGAACTGTAAATAAATGTCTTCTAGTCACAATACAAAAATACTGGGTCATTTAGATCGTTAAAGGACAAGCGACTTTATGTAATTTATCTCTATAGACGAAATTAGTGAAGTTGTAAAAAGTAAATTGGGTTTATCCGCACTGACACGCAATGACGACAATTTATGCTTCAAAATGTATTGCGGTATTCGGTTAGTAAAATTCAGTATTTGTAAAATGAAAAATACACAAGAACAAAAATCTTTATTTTGTGCTTTATTTTGTGAAATATGTACTCGTATATCCCAATTTCTATCATTTCTTGATAACTGGGTATATTAAAGTAAGTAAATTGTTTATAATACAATAGAATTTAGGTATATACTTATGACTAGTTATTGAATAATTAATTTATAATGGCTGGATAATACAATAGAATGTTGGTATAAGTATACCTACTTTACCTATAACTAGTTATTTTATTATTAATTTGTAAAGGCTGGAGCCCTGTATTGCTAGGATACTAAGACTTTTTAGGACTCAAGGTCCGGTATTAATGCAGATGACTCAACATCACGTGCACCGAATACTTTCTACTTGAATATTTGGTGCATGTGATGTGGTGTCATATACTATTATTTCAAACCTAGAAAATGCACCCAGACACATAAAGGCACCGCAGTTTTCGCCAGAAAAAGACTGAAATTTAAACAAACGAATACTTTGAAAGCATTGCCAGGAACAATTATGATGGAATTATTAAACACAATAAAAATGAGTTGATGATACTCAAGAAAGAAGTGTATACTGAAGTGGTCGCAGGCTGTCGCCGTTTGAAAGTATAAAGTCATTGGTAGAGCATGCAAATGACGACTCCGGGGACAGCGAGCCTGGCACGTAAACTGTTCACGATGTAAATTAGCTGCTTCAGAATTTATCCGGAGCGTTCCGGGGTTATTGTCTGACTGTACCGACTGGGAATCGGAATTTACTCCCGTTTCACTTTGTTTTGTTTTACTATGTTGCTTCTGTCTCACTCATGTCATACTGACAAACAAATTTACGTCTTTTTTTGTAGTGATAAAGTTCAATATCGTTCCTTACATGCCCCACACATTCTGATCATGCATAACGCTACGTACGCTCAGCTCTAATTTATTTCATATTCATATACCCAAAAAAGTTCATCATCATCATAATTAATATCTATAAAAGAAAGATTAGGAGAACAGAAGTTATTTAAAAAATATATTTTGTTTTACATACTACTTGTATTATCATTATAGCCAAAATTTAATAGAAGAAATTTAAAGGCTGCCACACACCGGATACGTCTGCAGCACGACGCGTGGCGTCTGCAGCACCGCGCAACAGAGGCCGTTCACACAGTATCGCAGACGCACGCAGACGCATGCAGCAGCGCGGTGTCAGTGTCAATAGGAAATCCCGTGTAATACAACCTTATACAACGTTTACGTCCGCAATCGCGCGCGCGACGTTCCCGTTCCGCTGCCGCGCGCGCCAATTCGGTCACAAATATTACAAATATAAAGGAAAATGATATGATAGGATGCACGATATTTTTTACGCAACTGACATTTATTGATTTGTAACCATGGTAACCCATGTCAGTTTGTGTTGTGTTCGTGCCGTGCGTCTGCTGCACGCAGACGTGCTGCATTGCGTCTGCGACACTTTCAGTGTGAACGTCGTATTTCAGGTTAAAACATTACAGATCGTGTCGCACGCAGATGCAACGCAATGCGTATCCGGTGTGTGGCAGCCTTAAATGTCTTAGATCGTTGTCTTATTTACTTTCTCACTTCAATAATAATAATAACATTAAATTAAAAAAATTAATATCCCCGACACAAATCCTTTCAACAACTAGAAAAGAACTGATAATCTTCAAATGGCTGAAGATATTTTCTTGGATCATAGCTAATAACTCTTGATTACAAACAAACAAAAAAAAACTAGTTAAAAATCGAAGCATCCGTTTAGTAGCTACGATGCCACAGACAGACAGACAGACACACACGTCAAATTTATAACACCTCTCTTTTTGGTAGGGGGTTAATAATGATAATAAATGACGTGGAATAACATCTTAATGCATAAGTTTTCTTTGAAGTCCGGTAAAAGTTGGCCAAGTTGCGCTAAGTTCTGAGAAGCTCAATACTTATTGGGGTTAGCGGTAGAGGCCAAGTTATATTCTTACTTCAACTGTCTCCAACTTCTGTTTTTATTACAAACGACATTGTCCGATTTGGTTACCACATTGTCCGTATTCATTGTGAAAAGGTATCTTTTGTTTCAAATCGAGTTAGTACGAGTAGCTACAAAATGTTCTTGAAATATTCTGTGTACAAACGAAACGACTGTCATAACTCGACAGACTTTGCTACGATATTAATTCACATTGTTTGTAAAACATTTTAAATAAATACTCATTATTACTCATATTCAACTCATTCACAGAAAACTATAATGTATGTAATTCACGCAAACATGTAAAGCGTACTTACTGTTTCCAACTGTTCCTAGCTACAAGATATTAATTGAATAAACGTTTTCAGAGGAACAGTTATCCTAAACGATGCTTTGTTCAATATTTTAATAGAACATTATGACGGAATAAGAATACCGAGCGCCGGTGGCGTAGTGGCTGTAGTCATTCTGTGCAACAAGTGCCGGTTTGATTCCCATTTATCATTAAAACGAATTCGGTAACTAGTACACTAGTTATATTCAAAATATGATTTACAATAATAATGCATAAAATAATCAATTGAATAATAAATTAATCTTCTCTTCAGTCACTTTATTAATAGAATAGAATAGAATATACTGTATTGCACACCAGGAATAAAAAAAAACAGTCTACAACGGTAAAAGTGTACAAATAAGTGGTCTTATTTCTACCAGGCAACCAATTTTTCGTAAGTTCATCTGTCTTCCAAGATAAATGCGGAAATCTGCAAGAATACACTTCCGAGTCATTAAAACCCACCTGCACGCATTTACAAGACATTACGATCACGGAACCGAACTTCCCCACCAACCCATGTTCCGCGGCTCTTATTGAAAAAGTTCGCGACCCCCTGTTTCTAGGTCAGTGGTTCTCAAACTTTAAGACAAACTCCGTCTTTGTGATTTAGATCGACGGTAGTTGACTCTTTGCCACTTAAACTACGGAATTGTTTAAATGGAACTCTCTTAGAGTGTTGTGAGTTTGAGCTAGTTCGGCTTTGTTTAGATCTAGAAAAATATAAGTGACACTCGGCTTCAACGATTCAGAAATAATATCATGGATAAATTACCTGAATTATCATATTGTGACAATCCAAATACGTTGTATAATTCACTGACTAGTTTAGCTAAAAACGAATATGATATAATATTCCAGCCAAAACAAATCAAAACTAGTAATAAATTATTGTTCAGTGATTGGGCAACAGTGGGAGTTCATAAGAGCAGACAAAGGTTATATGAGCTTTATGAAGAAAGATCATATAACAAAAGTAGTACGTTTGTAGACTATGTTCGTGAATATTCAAAAATGTTTAAGCGCGTGTGTATTGTAGCTAAATCTAATTTTATTAATAATAAGATAAAATCTAGTAAAAATACAATTAAAACCACTTGGCAAATTATACATAACGAAACAGGAAAATCTAAGCCAGCAAGCAACAACTTTAAGCTTAAAATAGACAACCAAATTTTGAGTTCTGACTTAGAAATTGCAAAAGCTTTTGAAAATTTCTTTACTGATATTCCTGTTTCGACAACCAAGTCTTTGAACTCGTCTCCCACTGAGGCTGAATCCATACTTAAACGTAACGTTGAGGAATCCAAAACTGTTTTTAAATTTAGACATGTCAACAGCGACGAAATTATAAAGGTATTCAAATCCCTAAAAATGAAAAAGACTCCCGACGTTGACGGAATTTCCGTGAAAATAATAAGTTCCATAATAGATTGTATAGCACCTCATCTAAGTTTTATATTTAACCAATGCGTTGATAATGGTGTGTTTCCTGACCTGATGAAACTGAGTAAAGTCATACCCTTATTCAAAGCCGGCAGTACAACAGACCCCACCAATTTTAGACCTATATCTATACTGCCGACACTTAGTAAAATATTTGAAAAACTTATTCTTAATCAGTTGCAGGGTTATTTTTATAGAAATAATTTAATGCACGTAAATCAATTTGGATTTACTCGGGGTCGCTCAACTGCTGACGCAGGCGTTGAGCTCATTACTAAAATTTTTGATGCCTGGGAAGATTCAATGGATGCCATTGGCATTTTTTGTGATTTATCCAAGGCTTTTGACTGTGTCGATCATAGCACTCTGGTCAGGAAACTAAATCATTACGGTGTAAAAAACCGGGCGCTCGATCTTCTTGAATCATATCTTACGAATAGATTCCATTTGGTCGATGTTAATGGGAAAAGATCGCCTGGATCTAAGATAAAAATGGGCGTCCCGCAGGGTTCCATTCTTGGTCCTTTTTTGTTTTTAGTGTATATTAATGATTTGCCATATCTTATAAAAGAAAAACATGGGTTGGTACTGTTTGCCGACGATACTTCTTTAATTTTTAAAGTTAAAAGACAACAATTAGTTTATGACGACGTAAACAATGCTATCCATGATGTAGTTAACTGGTTTACGGTAAATAATTTATTACTCAATGAAAATAAAACAAAATGCCTTAAATTTGTATTACCAAATGTTACTCCAGTAGCAACTGATATAATAATAAAGGGACAGAGAGTGGACCTTGTGGACTCTGCTGTATTTCTTGGAATTACTTTGGATGCCAAACTGCAATGGGATCCTCACATAAATAAATTGTCGAACAAACTGAGTTCAGCGGCGTATGCAGTTAAACGAATTAGAGCTCTTACTGATGTAGATACGGCTAGATTAGTGTATTTTAGTTATTTTCATAGCTTGATGACCTATGGAATTCTTCTATGGGGACATGCTGCAAATGCAAATAATATATTTACGCTGCAGAAACGGGCTGTTCGTGCAATTTATAAATTAAGGCCTAGAGTGTCACTTAGGGAAAAATTTAAGGAAATTAATATTTTAACATTAGTATCGGAGTACATTTACCACAATTTATTACATGTAAAAAAAAATATATCAAAATTTGCAAAGAATAGTGATCGACATGCTCTTAATACTAGAAATAAAGACAAATTGGCATCTCACATTAGTCGATTGCAGAAAATAAAACATTGTTTTAAGGGCGACTGTATACGCTTTTACAATAAGATTCCTAATATTATACAAAACTTACCCTTAGATAAGTTTAAAGTTGTAGTTAAGCAAAAATTGATTAAAAATGCATATTACAAGATATCTGATTATTTAGAAGACGAATCTCCATGGGAATGAGGTTGCTTGAGTTGGCTATTAATATAATTTAATTTATTAAGATATATTGTACCTATAATTTACATATTAAAAAAAAAAAAAATTTTTTTAAAGATGCGACGCTTGTGGAGTTTATTCGGCGAGCTCTTCTCCACAAAAGACCGCACATTTTGCTTTGCTGAACTCGCCACTAAATGTAATTTTATTTGACTTAACTAAGTGTCCAAAAAAGTGTCCAAAAGTTAAAAATAAATGATTTCATTTCATTTCATTTCATTTCATTTCATTTCATTTCATTTCATTTCATTTCATTTCATTTCATGTATAATTTATCGAATGCTCTGTAAATAAGTACCCGAATCAAAATGTTGTTCACTTAGAGTACAAATAGAAAAATTTAAAAATTTCTGTATATATATTCTCTAAGGTTGTTCACTTTTAAGAATGTAACCAATTATTTTGAATGTAAGATAAATGAAGTACTAGATTAAAACGATTTCTACATTTATCATGCAAAAAATGTCTGTATATAAACTCGAGTGTTTGTGCTAAACCATTTAACTAACTGTTTTATAATAATTGTAATTATTTCATGTACATAACACAATAATATATCACTTTTTAACCGGTGCAAAGTACCATTAAATGGATTGGTAACAATCGTTTACATTACGGAAGCCCCGTCATCATTTATCTAATTTGTGGTACGGAGCTCATTTCAATATACATTCATAATATGTTGTGCCTAACTCAATATTTAATGAGAATTTGATCCCCCAAAGTGGAAAAACTTGAAAGTGTCATTAACTTAAAGCTTAGGCTAACTCTGAATCTGATAAATCGTCTGATTATATTCTCTTATTCAAGGCAGGTTCGAGTTCTGAAGCGCTTACAGTGGATTTGGCTAAACAATGGTTGGGAGGCATCAGATAGGCTGCCAGTAATTATAACTGTCTTCCAACTTCCATCCGCTAAATGCTAAACGAACCACTTGGCGATAAAGACTTTTTAATTGTCTGATAATGCGTTTATTGGAATCCATTTAAGTCTTCTCATATTAGTGATAAGATTTTTTGAATCTATATTTAAAAGGTTTTATAACTGGGAGATAATGTCATTCTATAATCTCCTATCCTACGAGTATCTGTATATAGGGCAAAAAATCTGATTCTATGGGTAATCTATAGTATTCATGGACTTAGTAACATATTTGAAGGTAGAGATAGTGACTTTTATAGTAATTATCAAAAAGTCGGAACTTATAGACTCACGAAATAATTCTAGTAACACAACGCTACTGCACACAAAAAACAGAAATCACTAAAATGATATAAATAATGGTATTCTTACCTAGCTAATCTAGCTGATGGTGGGCATATTATAATTTATTTTTCTTTGTTGAAAACTACAGTAAATAAAAACAATCACAATTATTGGTTTATAGAAATCAATATAAGACAGAAAACAGTTGGAAATAAAGGTACAGAGAACATAATAATCTGAATATGATTACATTTATTTGGAGCACCTAAATTTCGCACTCCTTTCGATAATTCAGTCATATCAGCACAACTGGGACGCGAAACGTAATATTTTATGACAAGGAAGTTTTACGCATCACATAAAAGAACAATGCGAGAATAAAACAGGAGGAGATGGGAAAGAAAGGCTTGTAAAGGAAAAAAATATGCTTTTGAAAACGTGCGAGCATCGCCGGGTCAAGGACGGTGGGTCTTTCTTTTTATATATTTAAAGTTAATTCTTCCGTGACACTTGTTTCTCATAAAAAGGCAAAGTTGTTTATAAACAACATTAATATCACACATTCCGAAAAGGCATCGGGCAAATACTGTTTTACATCTGGTTGTATAAGAAACGTTAATACTAATAAGTTTGCTAGTTTTACTGAGGAAAAACATCCCATTCCCCCTGAAAAAGTACAGTCGCCGGAAAAAAAAACGCTTTTTTTTCACATATGAACTAACTGGGTCTTTTTGACGTGACGTGGCGCTTCCGTTTCCTAGTCGTGTCGTGCGCATGACAGTGGAAGAGCGCCAAATGAAGATCTGTAATTTGGTTTTATTTTTATAATTGCTGCTTACTCTTGCGTCAAGTTAGCGAACAAACGCGGCAACGTTGCTGTTGTTTTTGTTTTGTTTCAGCTTTCAGGGAAAACGTTTCAACGTTAAACGTTTTCGTTTGGATTGCTTTTAATAACTGTTTTATTTACTATCCAAGTATTGAGTATTTAATAAAAGTGTAATATAACTGCTGTATTGCTATTCTGTAATTGCTAGTAAAAATCATTCTTGTTTATTGCAAAATAGCGCTCTAATTTTCTAACTCGTCTTAATATTTCCTGCTTTAAGTAAATTTGAAATTAGCTGAGATTTATTTTATTGCCTAGTGTTTAGCAACTATTTCATAGCCCTAGGATTATTTGATGACCTGTAAAAATGAATACAGTTAATAGACTTTAACATCTTTTATACGGTATTACAACATCTTTCCTTCCTTTCTCGATAGTTTTGTTAGTCCTAAAATTGGACAAATAAGAATAAAAAATGTGTAAGATTTTGGATAACCATAGTGCTATCTCAATAAGTATTACGAGGTACTAGGTTGGTATAATCAAACAATGATTGATTAATCAGTATAAAATCAAAATACATGGTTAAAACAACAAACGTATCTACAGATTAGGTTTGAAGAACGTTCAATTAGCGGCACGTACGGCCGCGTACATAAGTGAATTAATATGTAAAATAAATTATGTCGTGTCAAGCCAGTTTTGCAGCATAATTGCGGTGACCCACTTCCCTCCATTGTACACGGAAGTTCATATAGAACAAAATATTCAGTTTCAGTAACCATTCTCGTGCAAATGTAATGAGAGGGATTTAAAAATGTATAATATGTGTACCCAGAATTCACTAGTTAGTGAGAAGATGGGACTGGAGCCCCTCGGTATGAAGTAATGGAATTATTCTAAAATATTACGTTGCTCTCTGAGTATATGAGACCAATCAGCGATTCTGTACTTCACTTCTGCAATCATAAGAAAAAGTTCTTAGACGCCGAATTTGGAATTTTAATCGTAAAGCGTAGTTGGTGTGAAAAGGTAAGAGGGGGGGGATTTCTCATTATTTTGTTCTTTGGGACAATTATACATACACTGAAACTTTTCTGTTAAAATCACATAGAATAAGTTTTTAACTTAGTATAAAATACCAATTACGAAAATAAGAGTTGCGAGAAATAATTTACCCACAAGTTTGGTTGATCGACCCTAACACGTGTGACCTTGTTCGAAGACTCTTGACACAACTTCGCGAACCTTATTCAAGGAAATTATCGACAAACAATAGCATGGTTGTTAAGCACTGTCGAGGAGTACAAGTGTATCACAATACCTGTTCTTGGAAAAAATATTTCAGTGCTTTTCCACAAAATGCTTCATTGCCCGTACCAAAATGAATATTAACTAGTAGGTATGTAATGCGTATATCATGTAGGTACTTACTATTTAATGTTGATATGATGCGAGAGAACTGTGTTATAAGTCTTATGACTTTTTAAATATGAAACAAAAAATATGTCGTAAGGTTTATCCGTTTTTTAATTAGAAAAAAAAAATTCATCAGATACTTGAAAAAATCTAGTTTTTTGATCAAAAACCTCAACTTGTATAGGTTTATGATAAAATAAGTTTATTGGTTTGTCGTTTCAATAGTGTTCCATTGCAGTCAAAAAACAAATTTTATCATAAACCTGTGACATAATATACTATTCTAGTAATTTCCCTAATCTTAATAACAAGTCAATTTTAATATCAGATAATCGTAATATTCATTTATAAAGCTTTAATAAAAGGTACCGTAATAATTGTGATTGATAATCTCATGCAAACAGATCCAATAATGTTCGTTCAGTAATCATAAGTCATAGCTACGTCGGACAATAACTTACGTCATTACACGTATATTATGTAATTTATTACCAATACAAGTGTTTGTATATACTCGTAAGTACCATTGTTATTCCACAGACTTGTTATAAGAATTTCATTAGGTATTAACCTAAATTATACACTTTTTTTACTAATCTTAGCTGCATAGCACGGCGACATAGTTAGTCATATAACTTATACCACAGTGCTTATATTTACAGCTTATAGAATAGACCAAGCTCCCAGTGCAAAAATCTTGATATCTGCTAAAGAGTTATCTAGTTATCTAGATTTTCTATTAATCGATGCTAGTTATTATTATTGTATAAAATTATTGACGTAATGCTCTTTTGTTATTCCTATCCAAGGATGTTATAATACCCCTGTTCCAATCCTATATATATTATTCTGTCATGTTATTAAACTAAATAACTCTTTAAGTATGTGTGAAGGTTTTCTTATACGAAAACAAACAATATGTATAAATAAACAGGTACATATAGAAGTGCTGTCATGGAAGAATGTGAGCTAGTGGTGCTACTTATCTAGCTGAAAAGAATAATTGCATAAAATATTTATGAACAAATTATGTTTACGACCGTTGGAATGTGCTCATTCCACAGTAAATTATAAGTTCACTCAACTACATACTTTCAGGCTTAATTTATTTACCTTTAGAAGTACAAATTACATTGCTTTAGAATAATTTATAAGTTGTTTTGTTTTATAATTGTTTTTAATTGAATAATTTGAAAGTATCCATTTTAATGTGCTACGTAGGTTAATTAGGTCGGTTTGGTGAAATATCCATAATCTAAATCAAAGTAATCTTGGATTCAAAGGACTTATTTTTAATTAGATTTCGTTAATTATCACTGAAAGTATTCAATGGATTTTTTGCTTGAGTTTCGCGACATTAAGAGCCCCTTACGAAAGACCTTCCACGTTAATTAATTGCAATTACCCGCCTTATCTTGCTGGGAAATTCCCTCCCAGGGGAAATATTCCGTGTGAACGCACCCTTTCAAATCGTCTCAAATTGCAGCTCTTTGTGTCAAATATTTTATTAAATCTTGTGTAATTTTGACATCAGCGACAGCCACGACGCGGCTATGTGTATTAAATAATTGTGGGTATTATTTATTTTCTTAGTTCATCATCGCTGTCATTATTTCAGCCGAAATACATCCCTTGCTGTACAAAGGCCTTATCTAGCAAGCTTCCCAGGGCTGCAGACAAAAAATCTACAATGAGTTCTATAGCGTTTAGGTCTAGACTTTGTAAGTAGACCTAGTAAGACTATGCTTATAGCCCCATTGTGTTTCTGATCTATAAGAAGATAGAAAGCGAAAAGTAGAGACTCAGCGACATTAAACGTATTTTAGTAAAAATACAGTGTTTTTATATCTCTAGTAATATAACTATAAAACATAGAAAAATCTAATATTAAAATCAACTCATCCGTAACAATATAAATAAAAACCTACCTATTATGTACGCGTTTTAATATCTTAAATCTTATCGCTTTTTAGATTTATACTCGTATAGGGACAACGTTAGCAAATTTATTCATCGAGCAATATTCTAGACGAACAAAAAGTATTAATAAATCAAGTCTGACCTTAAGTTCTCTTAGAGTATAATTTTTCATGCAGTCCCCCATTTTTCTTTCAAAACTACCATAGTGAAGTCAACAGTGCACTTTGGGAAAATGGCATGAAGTCGTAATTATTAAAATAGTCTGGAGTCGGCTGGCAGAGCGCCCGCGCCGCCGCCGCCATCTTAGAGCAATTGTTGGACCTCGACAGGCCTCTCCCTGTTAATTAATTTATAATTTGCTGCCAACTTCCGACTTCTGAACCATCGGGACCTTAAAATTTCCAAATGGACTCGAATTTATTATGAGCCTTTTATTTCACAAAGTCGTGGAAATGAGGCAGACTGTTTCAAATTAATATTGAAGTAGGTAGAGATGTAAAGATATGACTGCAACATGAAATTATGAGCTATTAAAAAGTACATACGACGAGTTAGTGTTGCATTAAACATGTTTCGTTTGTTTACACAGTTGTTTTCTTAGAATAAAAAATAAAAAATTAAATGGGGCATTGATTAAAGTTTTTATTTCGTTTAAAATCGTGCTTAAGCTCCAAAAAAACCTGAAAAACTCTACTGCCCCCGTAACATGCAGTTCTATGACAAAAGTTTGTCGCACGAGAAACCCGCCATATTGAAATATCCTCTAATAGGAGAAGAGAATACGCACGACAAATTTATGTCTGTCACACGTGGACCGGGCATGTAAGAGGGGCAGGTCGTTATTTTTTCTGCAAGTTGGATCAAGTTTAATGTCTGCAATATTGGTGGTGATTCTTGTCACAATCTAACTTAAGTTTAAGTCGCGGTCGCAGAAATGTATGATGATGATGATGATTCTGTATAATATGACTACTCTCTTATTCAGTTATATGGGAACCAGAAAGGATAACAGATGAATGAATAAAATCTATACATGGAAAATAAATGCCAAAAACTGATTCAGGGAGAAGTAAGAAGCAATATATGACGTATCCTGTTTTTTTTTTTCAAATTTTTAGTTTTTTTGTTTGTCAGTTTGTACGGGCTTATCTCCGAAACTATTGAACAGGTTTAAATGAAATTTTGTATTGTGGTACCTTATATTCCCCCACATCTAAATACTTTCACGTTATTCAAATGGGATGAAAGCCATAATAAATGAATACATACTTATACAGTTTCCAGTGGTATGTATTAGATTAGATATGGTAATGGAGCATAGCCAGTTCAATTATCATGGTACAAGTACAAGCTGCTGCTAACAGCTGCTTCAACGGTCAGGACTATACTCTTAATGGATATGTAATTTGTACGGATTTCCTTAAATCACCGAAATATTACCCATGTAATTAATGTAATTATAATATTTACTTACACGTACATATCTCATTAATATAATTAAAAATTTCAAACGAGATGTTTTAAAGGATGTTAAGGATTTATTATTTAACAACGTTTCGCGTGATCATCACATTTTTTCGAGATGATAAAAATAATAAACTAAAACGTACTCTATTTCGCTCTCACAGTCAATTATTGTCTTAGATTAGATTACAGATTTTTTTTGTTTCTGTTAGAGCCTGGTGTCTGTATACTAGGAACATTTCTGTATTACAAATCACCATGCTCCAGAAGTACCAACTCCAGCTCACAAACATATTAAATGTCTTAAGAGCTACAAAATTGATTATTTTAATCATTTGTCACAATTATGTGGCATACATCTTTACATGAAGGAAGAAAAAATTTTACGCGCCCAAATGGGCGTGGAATTTTTTTTTCCTTCATGCATCTTTACTATTGCCAATCACGCACAATACAAACACGTTTTACTAATTATGCCGGTGAAACCAAAAGTTCTGCACAAAATTGTTTTCGTAATCATGTACGGGACTACCTCAGTAGAGTTGTAGTCAATGAGTAAAGTATCCTATATTTTAATCGGGGTAGAAAGCTATGTACGAGTACATCTTATTTCAATTAGTTCATCTGGTTTTGCAGTAATTGAGTTACAAACATCCAAACTCCGACACTTATATTATTAGTGTGAATATCGAACTAGAGTTATACAGTTTATTGTTTCAATGAAGCTTTTGTAAACAATTTTATACATTATATAAAAAGTTGATAATGGCTTATAAGCTCGTAATAAAAAGCAAATGTATTTCATAATTTCATCATCATCGTTTCAACCAGTAGACGTCCACTGCTGGACAAAGGCCTCCCCCAAAGATCTCCACAACGATCGGTCCCGCGCTGCCCGCATCCAGCGGCTTCCCGCGACCCTTATCAGATCGTCGGTCCACCTTGTAGGGGGCCTGCCCACGCTACGTCTTCCGGCGCGTTGCCGCCATTCAACCTTTTTTCCCCAAGGGCCATCGGTTCTACGTGCAATGTGCCCTGCCCACTGCCACTTAAGTGTATTTATATGCTATGAAAAAAAGTTGAAATATATGCAATATATCGATCTATCTTCATGTATCTGAAATATAATATTTATGTAGAATCAAATCAAATATGCAGAAGCAAGCTTAGAAAGTTAAATTGCTGAGTAGGGTTGTCTCCAACCGATATGCGATCGATAAAAAAGCACTCGTTCAAGTTAATACGATTTGTTTTCGCTCCATTATGCATTATTAAGTTTAGAGAGTTCTTTGTGTGAACTAAAAATATGTTTATGGGTTTCAATTTCTATATTTATTAATTTAAAATGCCGTATTAATTTAAAATTAAGTAACATTTTAATATTGATACCGATAGGTTCAGAAACCAGCACATGCGTGTTGTTGTTGACTTTGAGAGCACCCGTATTCCGTAGCGTTAGAGGCCAATGTTCAACCGTATCTGCTGGCTTCTATACATACATATTCAAACACAATGTTATACTGTTTTATTCTTATTTTGTTAGAATACCTTAAATACCACACCACCATATTACTTCATTATGGTAAAATAAACCTTTGTCTAAATAAGTCTTTTTGTATCAAATATAGCTTTTTCATTGGCAATTTTTCTTGCTAATTTGATATATATTTTAAATTGATGCGAAAAACCAGTTAAATATAAAAATAAAAACACAGAACATTGTTTTTATTTATTGCTAGCCGAGCGCAGGACCGATCGTCGTGGAGATCTTTGGGGAGGCCTTTGTCCAGCAGTGGACGTCTTTCGGCTGAAATGATGATGATGATGATGAAAAAAAAGTTATGCAATAGAGAACTATTAATGTTATAGGTAATAACTAAAATACACTCCAATTTCAGAGCCGTCACAAACGCAAGAATCTAGAATAATTGACGTGCTCCAGTTTTGAAACAAAGCACTATTGGAAACTGATTTGGAATTGCAGACGTTTCTAACTTTATAAAATATAAGTCGTCTATTTTTGTGCGAATACGGAAAACTAAACAGGCAATTTTTGTTTGATTTTGAATAATATGCATATTTTAAAAATATTATCAACCATGATTCCGTTCTTTTCATAGCGTACTTTGAAGTTAGGAATATTTTAACATGGTAAAAAGTACCCTTGGTGCAAATTCGTACTGTAGCTAAATGTAACTACCTACTGAAGTGCTATCCTCTAAATTTGAAATGAATTTATGAAACAAATCATCAATGAAAACAAAATCATGTAAGAACTTCTGATATTTACAATCTTATTAGTCAAGCTTATTTACAACCACTCAAGTAAACATTTAAAGAACTAACTCCTGCTCCATAGAATCAGTCTGCCGTTTCCACCCTCGCCCATTCGTTATCCGGCGATTCGGCCTAAGCCATTAGCCTGAGTGTTGTCCGGTCCGAATTACAGGCTATATAGGCCGGGAGATGATGACAGAAATTTTTAGGTCATTTGTTACAGTATGGCGGTTTTACAGGGGTCTTAGTACGCAATGACAAAAAGAAAAATGATGGTCATAGAGCTGGTACTGGCGGCCCAATCGCGAAAAAAAAAATTGCAGATTTTCGGCAGTATGGCGACCATTTGGAGCCGTCCGAAAAGTATGGCATGGTGATTTTCGTAAATGGCTGCACGAAGATGATCAAACTGTGCAAAAATTACCCTGGTACAAATGGTTGAATTTTTATTTTTCGCGTCGGTATGGCGGGCTGTAAGTCACACCGGAGAAGTATGGCATGACACTGTAGTCTAGTTATTTTTTACGGGCTATCGGAAAATACTAAAAGTTTTGTGGTAGGTACAAATCGTTTGACTTTCGTAATTTATCCGACTAGTTCACTAACGCCCACGCGATTGGGCCGCCAGTACCAGCGCTATGACTATCATTTTTCTTTTTGTCATTGTGTACTAAGACCCCTGTAATACTGTAACAAATGACCTAAAAATTTCTGTCATCATCTCCCGGCCTAATAGATATGTCTGCAGCTTGCTAATGACAGTCCCGTCACATTGCGGCGCAGCGCCGGACTATGAGCTCTAACGACTCAATTTCAGAACGTAACCTAAATTGACATCTCCATAGCAAAATCAGCTGCGTCGCGTTTAAATTGTGTTTAATTAAAAGATTATAATAAGCTGGTATAATACTCTTAAGTCCACTTGACACTGAATTGTTCTCAAAAAATGTTGGTTGAATCTATTGAGATGACGTAGAGTCACAATAAGTGCTCATATTATTATAAGCTCCTTGGGTAGAATATTTTTAATGCAGATAATCTAGGCGATAAGTAACAAGGGGCGTTAAAAAACAAAAATAACTCCTAAAAACTGGTAAATTCGTTTTGGCAAGACAATGTTAGTGTTTGTTGACGAAATAAACACATTTTACTTTTATAAAACCAAATTTAACTTATATAAATTGCTAGGAATATTCCATAAAAATACAATACAATACATTAAATATTATAAATATTAATACATTTGTATACGAGTAATATTTTTCTATTCAATCAAGTGTTGCGCGCGGCGGAGGGCAAACTCTGATGAACTAGAGCCGGCGCTGTAATGTTGCGGCGTGCAGAAGCAAATCAGGTCGACCAATGCCGTACGCAATGGGATCGGCTTAACCCTATAACATGGCACTTGAATGAGTCGACTCAGCTGATAGAGACCCCTCACTCGACGTTGAGATTTGACGTTTGATTAGAGGATTAGAGCCACCATGTGGATTTTGACGAGGTTGATTTGATATTTTGATGATTATGGGTTTTTATCAGTCTTTGTGTAAAAAATGCAAAATAGTAACGTATTGAGTCATTCCGATTTACTCACTTAACTCATTCTGTGAGTTTGTATGCCGTGACTAAGGTACATTTTATTTTTTATTCTTCTCTGTTCTGCTTTAGGTGTTGCAATAAATCATTATTTAACAGCTTTTATTATTCTTACCTGTCTCTTTCTTATTCTTATTTAAACTTTCTAATTGGAACCGTGCAGTTCGTTTATGTGACAAGTGCTTCCATCAGGCATACTGCGTTTACATTTACAAGAATGTTTTAGTACGTCTTTTAAAAACAGCGATAAAAAATTGTGGCGCAGCTGGTTAACATACTCTGCAGCTGACCATATAATATGAAAAAACCTACAAATTACGGCGATATTCGCATTGACGCATGTTAAAATCGTTGCGCTTGACGCGTAAACAAAAAGCGCGCCTAAATAATCCCCACCCCACATATCATATTTCAAGAGAGCAGTACCGTAGTGTAACTCCATACAAAAGTGTCATTTTGGCGGGCTTCGAAATCTCTGGTTACTTCGGGCTGCAACAGCCAGGGTAGTCGCACTCTCTCGAACAGGCGTAAAATACAAATTTTAATATTGTTTTGCGTGATTTAGAGAAACAAATAATAAAAGCAATGCCAAATAACATGAGATATTGTTCCGCGTATGGATGTTTAAATTAATCAAGAAATTAATATTTTTTTAAATTACCAAGTGTGTCAGTGAGGTAAGTAGATTAAGATTATTTTTTACAATTTGTGTATTAGTGTTTTGAGGGTTTTTTAAACGTAGTTACCTGGTAAATAAGAATGTTCCTACCTACTTCTCTTGTAGTACAGGTAGTCGTGACCTTGAGCTATTATTAATCGGACTGAGTAGGTATATATTTCTCTTCTATAAAGCACGGGGGATTGAAATATAGTCTCTTTCAATGCTGTTATATTCAAAGTAAATCGTTTTAATAAAGCCCAACCAAAGAAATAAAAAACCTCGCCATATTTCGGAATTTTAATGGAACTAATTTTATAAGAGAAATTGTTGCCATAGTCGTAAAAATATAAATGTGACGCCCCCAGACCAGGTTTTTTATTTATTTGGCCAGGCTTTACTTTAAGTAATTATTTGCAAACTTTAAGTGGTCAAGAAAAACAAGCAGTGTTCAACCCTACAGCATGTCATTCATTCATTCGTTCAATCCCAGAAAACCACGAAGTTATCCTACTGTATGTACGTAGTACATACTATATTTATACTGTGACTTAATCTAGCATTGGAATGTTAAATAATAGTAAAAACACGATGGATATTACATATTATTTGTAAATGGTGTATGTAAAATTGTAAACCACAAAATTCACCGTTAGTCAAATAGAATCGTACTCAGCTAGATTCTGTTTCAGTTTAATGAATTAGTCCAAATTCTAAGAATGAATACAGGTTGAAAGCTCAAATTACAATTCTAACTCTATTTTCAGAAATATCTTAATAATAATGTGGTTTTATTGCCAAAGTCTTATAAATTTATCATTACGGTCCATAAATAATGTACATAGGTAAGATTTTTATATATAAAGAGGTTTTAAATTTAGGGGAGGCTCCTCTTGATATGTACTCGTATGAACGTATAAAAGTCAATAACGAATCTAACTTGACCTTACTGACCTTTCAATCTTTATTATAAAAAATGCCTTAGACTGCTTGTTTTCAAGTTGAGCGATCTAGTTTTTCGTTAAACGGTCTATTTTTTATTATTATGTATCATATTTTTGTTAACATTATTTTAAAGGAAACTTTATAGTTAATGATTTTACCCGGTTGGTAGTATTTGCGTAATAACCTAACAAATATCAAATGATACCCAACATTAGTTTTTCCTAAATATCTATTTCGGTACGGAATTTTATTTGTCTAAGAGTAAGTAGCCATTACAACATTCATGATATATATTATACATACGAAGGATTGTTAATGTTATCTATGTATATAAAATGCTGTCAACAAACTCGGCATATGGTCACTAATCTAACTAATTACGCGCAGACCTCGTACCAGATGTGGTGGAAAATTCCTCTAGGGGTTCAGTAGTTTAAATGAGCTTTTAAATGAAGTCCACACATGAAGCAACTAATTTCAAACTAACATGGATTGTTGGATTTGTTTCATGTATCTATTATCCACATTGCAGTTTGTCTATTTTTGGCATTCATTTAAAATTTGCCAACTAATTCATATGTAAAACACTCAAAACGCACTGAATCAGCAAGGTCAACTAAAGAGAGGTAGGATCTCCCCGAGTTCAGGATTGGCCAGAACCCCGTGGTGGGGAATTCCCCACTACTACATATTGAGTTTGTTTTCAGCTTACTTCAAAGGTACGTAAAGGCACTGCTGCTTGTTTATGGGTTGTCTGAGATCGCTTTCAGTCCTTCTTTGAAATGAAGACAGTTATAAAGGAGATTGTAGTAGTGCACAAGAGTAAGGCAGAATAAAATAAATACTAAACCTGTTGACTAGTGAAATTAGTTTTTTCTAAAACAATTTTTTAGAAGTATCTTCGAGGATACGCGAGAATTTTTTGTACGGTTCAAGCATAAGTAAGTATATATATGCACTTTAATTAAACAATTTTAAAGTTGATTTTCATTATACAATCCTCTCCTCTCTCTCAATCTCAATAAATAAATCATGTATTTTTGTTAAATCATATTTTAAAGTATAATTAATAAGTATATCCAAAAAGATAAAAAAAAACTATACCTCTATGCACTAAATTGTGGAGAAAACCCGTGAAAATGTGTGTTAGTTACAATTGATCTTCTTGAAATTTTTGTTCAGAATGATAGTTTTGACAAAATTTACATTCTTTTTAATTAAAAGTAATTTTGTTTTGGACTGTAATAAGGTACAGTAGAAATCTCTTTCTCTCGAAAAAGAGAGAGATACTCGTATAGGTAAAAGATTCAGATTATAAGGAAGGAGCGAAACTCCTTCAGTAAGTTAAATCCAGGTGAGGTGGATGCTCTATAATACATCCAATTCGCTCATTTCCCAGCTTCACTTAGTTGAGCGCCTTAAATCTTTTCTAGAAGTAGTAGATTTTTCTCGTAGTAATCTTGACGTTTGAGCTTCAAGCACTTTTGGCGAGATCCCTCAATGCTGTTTGGAGTGTTAGTTTTATAAATTGGTTCTATATGATATAAAGTGCAATGCAAATTATTTTTACACTATAAATAGTTAAATATCTTAGAGTCCTAAATAAGATGTAAGACCGCGTACTACCAGCTGGGCTATGAGGCCCTTTATACTAAATGTTCAGAATATATTTTTTTCTGTTTTAAAAGCGTATTCCTATCTCATTATTTGGAAAAAGTTGTACATTATAACATTTTCGTAATAAATAATGCCGTTATGGCAGTGGTTTAGTAAGTTTATGCAAGAATTTATTGTAGTGGATATTTTGTTGGTAACTTCAGTGAATTGTTGAAGTTGAAAAGTTTCAGCCGCCCAAGTTTCAGTGCACTGAAAGGGGCCTACAAATGACATATTCGCTTTTAAACTTGAAATTATCTTAGTTGAATTTATGTCTTGGAAGGTTTAAGAATATAAGACTTGTCGAGACTTGCCAAATTAGATTATAGCTTTAAATCGAACATAAAAACACTTTTCACGAAGGTGTCAATTCTTCAGCGGAAATGCAATAGGGATCGTATATTTATTTATAGGTGATGGAATAGGGGCTGTGATATGCTTGAGAGATATGGTAAACTTATACTTATTTATGATAATTTACTTGAGTATGTACCGTCGTATGTTTTATCGTTACTTGTTAATATTCTTATACGAGTAATGGCCCTACGCTTGCGTCACGAAGCAATGGACTTGCGGGGAAGCAGAAAGCTCATACTCTTGAGCATGGTCCAAGAAAACCAGGTCTAACAAGAAGACCACGTGACTGACACACTTATCGAATGCGTGTAATAGACAAGGATGAACAGCGCAAAATGACGTAGGCTTGTGTCAGTCACTCGGTCTTCTTGTTAGACCTCTAGACTAGAGTAACCATGTAATTCTAGGTCACACAACTGAAATAGAATGTATTTAAATTGAAAAGACTCGACTTCACCTCCTTCAAGATTAAATATCAGCTGAATATAAAAAACTTTGAATCGAAACGAGTTCGCACGAAATTCTTGATAGACTGAATTTAGATGTTTTTCTCAAACTTACTCCTATTTTTATTTTCGCGACATGTAAATTGAAATGTTCTTGCTGTACTTTCGCATCGGGTAAAAAACGTAAAAAGGTGCTGCGCTAAAATATTCAGGCGAGTGTGAGGGGGCAACCACCCGGGGTTCTTTAACGGGAGTGTTCCCTCTATCGACACGAATTTCCCACGTTTTCTTGGGAAACGGGAAACACTTTTCCGACGTCTCTCATACTGTAATAGTGTCGCTCGCGTTCGCCTCGCTCCTACTGAATTATTAATGTATTCTGTGGAGACATGATACTTCGCGACATTGGCACGCCCCAAACAAAGTGTATAACTATCATAATGCAATGAGGTCTCTTGATACTGCAGTCATTGTTTTTTTTTGGATTATTCGTTTTTGGAGTCTTAGTAAAATTAATTCAACAAACGTTTTTATTTTATCTTTTGAGATTTTCGTTGTTTTACACCAAACCGATCTTTTTGAGTATCAAAATCGATTATTTCCCTCTGACTCTTGATTCTTGTTTAATAAGTGAACTACCTCGGCTAGATGATTATCGTTCTTAATGTTATTAATAACCGAATATTGTGGAGAACAAAACATTTTCTCTTTAATATGGTGGGTAATATTACACAAACGACGCTATCTTACTTAGAATACAGGCATATTTACAGTATTAATCTAAGGATCTGTGACCTCCGTAAAGGCGAGGTCGTTGGTCTTTATCAGGTTCCAGAATTTGCTCAGGATTATTACCCCAGCAAGGCTCACGCTTTCCTTGAATAAGCTATCGTGTGGTTGAAGTTCACGACCTCAAAAGCATCTCGTTAAATTCAACGTGAAACTATTGAAAATTCATTTTAGTTTACCCTTGTTTTGTTCTATCAAACTATGAATAATTCATAAAATAAGAATTGCCAGAGAAAAGGCCTGTCTGAAATTCATAGATGAAATTTTTATGAAGTAAATTGAAATATTATATGTAAAACGTGCAGTTACGATTGAACGAAAGTAATTTATGAAGTTTTGAAGCTAGTTCGAATTTCTGACTAAGCGGACAATGGCCGTGGTGCAGACTTTTATTTCCAGAGAAACATTTATTAATCCTTTACATTTTGTAGTAGTCCATTTGAATTCACTTTTGTCCGATTTTTAATCATTCAAAAGTATTGTTATTACCCGACAACCATCCGAATATTATTTTGAGTCAGTAATGGAGAACAAATAATAAAAAAACTAATGTAATAATAACAATATTTATTACCAAAACAACGGACGTTAATACGTTAAATACTTTCAACAAATTAAAAGAAAAAACTATCCACACTGTAAGATTTAGGATACATAAATATGAGAAAAAATGTTTTATCTTCTCAGAGATCAATGTCTTTCCATAAAATCTTTTTCTATATAAAAAATATTATATTTAATTTTCCAATCAAAAAGAATATAAAATAGTATTACAAGTAGTTACAAGCCAGATAATAGGTATTTATATTATATTCGCAGGAAGATGGCACTGTTATCAAATCACGATTAGTTTGCGAGTCCGAACTAATCATCCCGGCTGACCCAACTTGTGTGACGTCATCGTCAGCCAAAGCTTAGTTTAATAGAGTTAACAGTTAGCGTACAACGACATGTGCGACTGATGGCCAAGACTTGGTGAACGATGATTAACTATTATTGTTACTTGTTTGCTTTAAATATGTTAGTGTTATACCGTAGCCTAGTTGGTAGTACGTCTGCGTTCGAAGTAAGGGTCGTGGGTTCGAATCCCGCCCAGGACAAACATTTGTGTGATGAGCACTTGTTTACATTGTGTCTGGATGTTTTATATTAATACGCGTATTATGCATGTTTATGAGCTCCCCTCCCTCCCTTCCTCCCTCCCTGATACTCATAATACAGGCTCTGTCTAGTTAAATAACTTCCTAGATTTAAAACGATGCTTCTCTACATATGTGCGTTTATTTGACGCTCTTAAGGAAAATATTGTGAGGAAACATGCACACACCTGCGAAGAAATTAAAATCAGTTGGAACCCGACTCCGGGAAGTTGACCAAACCACACTGGGCCAGCGTGGTGGTGGACTAATAATTTCATCCTCTGGGTGGGGGGGGCATTATATGAGCTGTTACGAGTAACAAAAGTTCACCAACGAAACCAACTCAACTCATGACATTGAAAAGTAAGCTTATATCGTGTTAACAACGCGTCGTCGACTCGTCGTTTACTTTCAACTGTCTCGATATTGAATCATTCTTAAATAACACGATATAAAGCTTACAATGTAATGAGAGTAATATTTTTTTAATCCAGAAATTAACCTACTACATTTACACTATTGCGCTCGCTATTCGACGATAACTTCGCCGAAACATTCGTATACGAGTGCTGTCGAAGTACAGTTGTAACGTTGCCTCGTTTCTACTTCATTTCTCACCTCATTTACCATTTTTTTCTCTAAACTTGAATATTCAATTTTGGAATTCATTCAAAAATCATCCGTCAAATCATCCATTTTTATTTTCACTTCTCCTTTCTCTCTCAACCTGTAAGGTTACAGGTTGTTTACAAGGCCTTTTATCATGTTTTAACTTTAAAATTCAATAAACTGTGTATTTCTACTGTAATTCGTGAATAAACCTTTCTATTCAGTGCTAGTGGAAATTTGAGTTTCATTTACCACTTCTTAGTTTTCGTCGAGACTACTTGAGTTCACGCCGCAGGCTCGCCCAGGAGCAACGCGAGCCGCGGGTGTTCACACATTCGTGGATGGCGCGAATGACGAGGCGAGGTCAAGTCTGGTGAAGCTTGATCCGTCGTAGTTTTTCCACTCAAGCATAGGTCAATTAAAAAAAAAAAGAGCAGGCGAGGCGCGAGGCGAATAGCGAGCACACTGTTTACATGCGTATTCGTGACTCGCCTCGCCATGTGTATATCCACTAAGGTGCCTAGTTGGTTTCTCGATATCCTCCTCATTGCTGAAGTAAAGACAATTGAGGTTATAGGTCCATTGGAAGTGCGCTCACGTCAACACGTAATAATGCAGATACCTCTCGCTATCCGTTTGCTATTCCCGCCGTGTTTCATCCCCGATATTGGAGATATCTAACTTCACAATTCGCTGTTTAAATTCTGAATTATTGCTGGACTTTGATTAAATGTAAGGCGTGCAGTTTAGTAGAAGATTTGTTTTGGAAGTTATATAATATAGGTTCGAGTATATTATTGATCTGTGACTAGAGGTATCTTGCCGTAGTAGATAACTACAAGTTCATGATGTAGCTCCTATGACAGGAAATAAAAAAAATTATAATGTAAAGAATAATTCATTACTTTACAAAGTAGGGAAAAACTTACGCTTTATATTATTGTCTTTAAATAGATAGATGGCAATTGCTAGCTTAGCAGTAAGGCCATCTATTTGTACCCTTTTACCATTGTCCTTGTCATTCCTAGCGTGCAGTAAAGCGTATCTTATTCTATTATTAATTCCAATATTTGAATTAAAAATGCTTTTAAACTTTAATATGATGCCGAAACACAAATTAAATATTTTTCTCAAGATTTTCTTCAAGTAAAAGATGGCTGCTGGTTTGTGCGCGGCTGCATATGGCAGAACAAAAGCAATTCAATATTCTAAAAAGAATTGGCAAGTTTTAACTACGCGAGGATTCGGGAACTTTGCCAAGTGTAGTATTTGTCGTAGACGTCTAGCTACGAAACGCTACGAGCTACGCTGGCTGCTACGAAAACTAGGAGCGCAGAACCAAAACACTTGAATTTAATGGAAACGATATCGGTTTCATTTGTTACTTTAAAGTAAAAGATACTAACATATTTTTCTTGCAATTTTACTCAGGAAGATCGGGGGAAGCTCTGCCCAGCAGTACAATGTTTTTTGTTTTTTCTCAGCTAATGACAAAAATACTGTTCGACATAAAAAATATGTCAATTTAATTTTCGATTGTTCCTTTTCTTACTAGGTATTATAAAACAACAAGAATGTGCTTTAGTGCCAAAATACCTACGATTTTATTAAATAGGCTATTGTTACCTACCTTAAATTGATTATATATACGTTCAAGCACGAATGTTCCGTGAAACGTGTAGGTGAACTTGTTGTTGCATTTTATTTGTTTCAATATGTTTTTTGCAGAACTAACTCAATCGAAAAATAAAACCCAATTTATATATAAACAAGCTTCCCGCCTTGCGGCTCCGCCCACGTTAATAGTTTTTCCCGTAGCAATGAGGTTTTTCCCGCGGTAAAAGGTAGCCTTTGTCCTTCCTCAAGATCTATTCTATCTTGGTACTAAGTTTCATTAATATAGGTTAAACAAACAAACCTACAATCAAGTCTTTCCTCTTTATAATATCGTAAATGGAAAATAATTATGATAAGCGGATTACAAACTATAAAAAATTAAAGAAATCGTACGTGTTTATTTATCGATGTGAATTGAAACTGTCCTTGTGAATATTAATGTTAATGACACCACATGGGTACGGAACTTAACACCAAATTTGAAAAAAAAAATACAAGAATCCCGGGCAGTAATGGTATTTCCACTTGCACAGTTGTACGATATCTGCGGTGGTAGCTAGTGCTTAAAGCCACGGTAGCTCGTTTGTAATGCGAAGCACGAAGTCAATAACTCAAAGCGGACGCCGCGGCCCCCGGGATGTATTAAAAGAATGCCGGCTAATTAATGATGCTTTTACCATCCCCTCACCGCTAACCGGAACGCTAACTTTGCTTTGTTGTTCTGCATTCTGTAGATTATAAATATCTTCATATAATCGGTTTGTTATTTGAACAAAAATTACTGTTCTATGTGTGCTTCTTCTATCGTGTCGATGGCTAGCTTTAAATTTTTGTTGCCCAATATGTGTGCTGATAAGTTGATGAATGACTTTCGTATCGTGTTAGAAAATATTGGCCATAGCAGAAACAGAGAACGTAAAACGTAGAGTATTTTTGTATATTAGTGATGCCATCTCTTTTAGTTACAAATTTAAATTATTTTCGAAACATATTTGTTTACATTGGATCCAGTTTGATTTTGATATAGATAGGTAGCCGCAATTAGGCATTCTTCTCAGAAGGCTTTTTGAGAGGGTTGAGAACGCGCTCCCCTCATCCTCCCGCGATTGAGATAAAAGTTATGTGGTTTATGATGTGTAAGGTTCATTTTTTCATTGAATAAAAGTTGTTTTAAAGTTATCTCTGTGTTTTAGAAAAATATACTATTTTACTTTCTTTTTTAATAAACTGGAGTGTAAAATAATAATAACGGAAGCTGTACTTTTTTTGTCTACTTACAATATAGTAGGTAAGAACTGAATTGCATGATTAAGTCATATTAGGTACCTATCCTGTAGATAGTTTCTACCGTAACACAGGCCGAATTATCAGATTTTTTTCCGTCTCATTTTTTCTCAAAATTTGGTAAATTTTAACTTTTAAATTATACATACTGCCTAAAAATTGTCAGACTGATCAAAGGATTACAGTCTGTCTATAGTATTTCAAGGAGACGTATTTAAACTGATACCTACAACTTATGAAATTAACATAATTATAAAACAAGTTTACTATTTCCGAAAAAAGTTTCTTTTGAAAATTTGCTCAAAGCCATTGACTGAGCCTTTCAGTATTTGCTAACCTGCCACTTTAACCCTGTATAAATTTCTGTTTGCAGTCTGTCGACACCATTCGAGGCATTTACAATATTATATCACATTATTTTTCTTACACACTCTCACTCAACACAAGATCAAACAGTATGAAAGTTGCTGCTAATCTAAAGCTCTTATTTTAGCAGCAACACTTAATACCTATTGTAGCTCGTTGTGATGACATCGTGATGTATAATATCTATAGGTACATCCGCAGTAAGATGCTAGTGTTAGATATACATATAGATGTAGCTACTAATCCCATATTCACTCCGCGTCTGGTGTGAGACACAATAATAAGGAATATTTATCAAAGGCATTGTTCAGCATTAGTCAAGTACAGACCAAACAAGAGAAAACACACGAACAAGATGGATTCTACGATGCACGGTTATTGATGAGTCATTATTAACAGCTCATATATGTCCCAACCGAGGGGCTCGAGCCTACCATGAAATAAAGGTAAATAGGCCTTAGTCGACCAAGCTGGCCCAGTGCGGGTTAGTCAACTTCATACACAACCCTTGAATTACTTCGCAGCTGTGTGCAGGTTTCCTCACGATGTTTTCCTTCACCGTAAGAGCGTCGAATAAACGTACATAATATGAATTCGAAAATCGAAAACACATTGATACGTGCTGAGATTCGGTCCAGCGAACTTCCGAATGGAAGTCAACGGCCCTAGCCACTTGGCCACCGACAACGGTACAAAAAAATAAAAAATAAATACGATTTTTTTTTCATAGGCGCTTTTTTTTAAATTTATATACGCTTTTGGTGAAAGCTCTTTTCTATCATATATAAAAAAATTCTTTTCTTTGTGCTCTCTCTTCATATTGATCAAAATGCAGCATTATTCGATTTTTGCGGTTATTATGATCAAAACTGCACTAATAATCCGTAGAAATAAAAGTTGGTGTGGTTTATCATTCGACGATTCAGTACCGATAGATTTGTAAGCGATTGCTTGTGAGCGTTCGTTGGTTCTGTACACGGCTTTCAGAGTTATATCTTGATTTACCTGCCTTAGCTGCCTGCAAATTATTGCCAGCTCACGGGCACACCTGCGACAGTTTAATACACTCAGTACAGGGTTGCCATAAAAAAATATAATAAATAAATTTAATAGGTACCTACCGTCATTCTTGTTAGCTTTTTGAAAAATCTATAATTTTCTTGGCTAAAAATTTTCCGTAATCCTCGGGTTGGGTTAGATTAGGCAACTCAAATAGGTAGGTAATTAATTCCGACACCTGGGTTTGTGAGGTTGAGATTAACCTCAAAACCCACATGATGATGATCGCTAAAAATTTCGGAATATTCTCGTTTATTTAATATTTAGTTTTGTGTAAAGGTTCAGCAATATTAATAATATAGATTCCTCAAAAGAGACTTTATATGTTGCTCGCCCACTCGAAATCGCAATGTCTAATGGAACTAAAGCGACCAAAAAGTTGCATTAGTTCTATAATGGAACTAGTGAGAACAAACGAAACTATTGCCTGAACTATTTACAAAATTTCATCATTTCAGTCCTAATAATAAATATTACAATAAATATTTTGTAACACACCGACAATCGTCTATTTTCTTATTTTTAACACTATTAGTAATTATTTTTGTTCCTTTAGAAAAGTAGTAAGTATGAATACCTACTTTACCATACATTTTTGGTAGGTTTTGGTAGACGTAGGTATCCGTAGGTATCATGATTTGTTCCAAAATGGTATTTGTTCCGCAGGCAATGGAAAAATTCCAGATATTTCATTAGGTGGTATGAAGCAGTAATCAATCACGTGTTGAGCGAAGTTCCCGAGGGTAACTCCTCGTAGCCCTGGACTTGTAATGTAGTTTGACAGTTAAGGAACTTTCCAGAAAGACCCTTCCTTGATTCAAGGCAAGCGCCCTGTTGGGACAGATACCCTTTAATGTGACGGTTGATGTGATGTTCATACGAGACTAAGCGTTAACTTAACATAAAAATATCAATGAAATTTGTCGTAGAATATTCTTTTGAAAAGCTAGATATCAATTTAAATTAAAAATCACATATTACACAATGAGATTTTCAAGAAAGACACGGAATTATGATTTCGGTATTAGTCAAGATTGGTGTACATCAGTACCTATGTGGGTGATTGCAAAAACAATATTAATTGAACCCACATCGTACACACATCCAATCGCGATCTTTCAAATCGATCTTAAAAAATCCTTGTACGGTATAAATCAAGCGGTAATCGTAAATAACCGACCTCTCTGCTTCTCTCTGCCCGTTTCAAATGTTTAACTGATCTGGATTTGGTTCCATTTGCGCCTGTCCTATTTTGCTCCCCGGGTGTATGCAGGACTGTAATTGAAAATTGATTTGCGACGGAATTGCAATCGGAAATACAGAATCAATCCGGCCAATTTGACGATGACGGTACCGTTACGAATTCCGTGCCATTCCAAACATATTTAATCAAAGGCCGCCCCCCCCGGTTTGGATCGCTGGGATTCTATAGTTTTTTGACAACATCCCGTTTCAGACAGTTTGGGATTTGACAAGGAATTTCGCACTCCATTCTTCGTGATGAAAGTAGGATTCTAGTAGCTTTGATCAATACTTATATGCTGTCTATAACTAAAATTTGTATTAGTTTTACTTACATGCTTCCGACCGTCTTTCGTCAGCCAAAAAATACTTACGCATAATTCTTCAGTAAAGTATAAATACCTACAATGACATAATATAGGTACATTTATAAAACCAAGGCTATCTTATTAAATTAAAACGTAATATCAATCTTTTTGTGTCTGATTTGATCCTCGTATATTTCTCAAATACTGAAATCATGCATTTCTTCACGATTTTGTTGACTGTCACAAAAAAATATACTTACACAGAGTTGATCAAGTGTATACAACCATACCCAGTTCAGCTACAGTTTTGATTAAGTATCTATCTGTATTTCGTAGGTATTAATTATGTTCTTTTTTTACGCAGGCGATCAAGCGCGGGGCTGCTGGCGCCTCAGCTCACGTGCCAGAGCGCGTCCCCGCCCACTGCTGCATCCGCGCCACCTCTCCCCGCGCCCGCGTCCCCTCCCCGCGTCGTCTCCGCACCCCCCGCGCCGCAGCAGCAACAACCGCCCCCTGAACCCACGCCGCAGCCGGCGCACGAAGATGGCGTCAGATTACGCAGGTAAGACTGAAGCATAGTGATCCTGATGTCCTGGTCAATAGAATCAGTCAAGCGCTTGAAGGACGCTAAGACGCTAATTGTCACCCTAGGGCTCTGAAACCTTAACCACAGCCGGGCCGTCAGCTTCTCAAAACTATCGTAAATACGTATCAAGCCAAAGAGTTCGTTTTAATTTATGTCGTAGAGGTTTTTAAACTTATCATCATCATTATTTCATCCAAAGACGTCTACTGCTAGACAATGGCCTCCCCCAAAGATCTCCCAAGTGATCGGTCCTCAGTTGGTCAATCTTGTGGGTTTTTTTAGACTGGAATGACCGAAACCCTCAATAAGATGAATCATAAAACATACATTCCGCGGTTGCGTTACTCGTATAATGGATCTATATAATATCCTCGCAATAATAGTAATTTTCCCTGCACAGGGTACATACGGTGGCAGTCAGGGATTACCTTAAGAGAGAGACGCAGACTTTCTTCGGAGTACAGAGGGACAACGAGAGGGAACAACGGAGGCTGTGGTACGAGAGGAGAAGAAGACACGCGGCGCGGGCGCTGGGCGACCTCCGGCTCGACCTGCCGCCGGACCATCATCCTGACGATGATGATATTAGGTGAGTAAAATAGCTTATAGAAAGAGAGAGAGAACAATAGAGTACGCGCCGCGAGCAGTATGAGATATTCGATACGACTTGTTGACCATTGTTGGAGGCGTCCTACACTTTAAACGCCTAAACTACAAATGAAGAAAATTTCAGTGGCGCTGCTGTGCTTTAACGTAATCCCCAAAGCAGAATTCGCTTCTAGCGATAATCAACCAAGCAATAGAGGTAGAAAAAAGTATACAGTAGTAAGAGACGCAAGAGTGACGCCTATTGAGCAGTAATCCATTATTTCAGAGAGATAAAGCGTTATTTAAGACATAAGCCAAGCTAGCATTTCTGGTATTGAAGCAAGAAATTGCAACAACGAAACTAATAGTTTTACTGTATCTGAGCGCTACATACATAAACCACTGGAATTATTAATACCTGCCTCAGCCTGCATCAAGATAATTGAATAATAACAAAAAGTCAATCCCTTTCTACTTTTACGTAGACGTGTTCGCTGTGTTCAACAAATGAATGAAAAATCTGTCGTTACAATTATGGCGCTATTTTGTCGGAAAATTGGGCGATAAATGTAATTCTCGACATGGTTCATTAAACGTTTAACACTTCATAGAATTTCACTCATTCGTGCGAATTGTACTCCATTATCACATTTAAACTTTGCTCGGTAAATGAGGATGGAGTTGTTTTTGGAAGCAAGGGAGCGTGCATTACTCCTACAGCAATTTATGTCTCACAGTGGATAGGAGTTGCAACTTGCACTAAAAGTGCACTGAAGTTCTTAATGCTGTTTTGATACTACAGTCGAGTAAATGCTTTAATTAATTGCTTTGTTCACAAAGTCCCTAACTTGTTTCGTATATTGGTTTTGTCAAAACATTTTTATTGTAATTCATATTTTTGTAGTAGTAGTAGTCTTAAAAAACGTACTAAATATTTTGCTAACCAATATCAGCGTAAAATTGCGCGAAATACGAGTATGTTTGTTGATTACATTTTAAAATATATTATCATTTTGCAATTAAACATGATAAATAAAAAAATATATAGATTAAGAAAAAACTACATAAAAGGTAACAAATAACCCTTGAAGGTAAAAAACAAAGTCAAGAATCGCTTATTGTTTAGTCTCAATAATGAACTAAACAAAATATACTCGCACAACTCACGTCGCAGAAATTCTGACTCAATCTTATTTTCTTAATTTCAAGCATTGTTGACCTTTACGTCCTACTCAACGAAATAACGATATTATTATGTAGCGTATATATTTGCCTACAAGTCTAACTAGAATCGTGTTATTCAGGCCCCAGGGAGTATAGGACGAGCCAAGCTTAATAATGTCTCGCCTAATTCTTAGCTGCTACACAGTATAGATATAGATAGTTTTAAACCTGCCTTTATTTAAGACACTAGCATTCAGCCGCGTTAACAGCTTTTCCCGTAGGAATCAGGCATTTTCCCGCGGTAAAAGGTAGCCTGTGTTACTCAGGGTGAATGTAGCTTTCTAATGGTGAAAGAATTTTTGAAATCGGTTTAGTATGATTTACTAATTTTGAACGTA
The DNA here is from genome assembly GCA_948473455.1 of Teleiodes luculella. Classification (NCBI taxonomy): domain Eukaryota; kingdom Metazoa; phylum Arthropoda; class Insecta; order Lepidoptera; family Gelechiidae; genus Teleiodes; species Teleiodes luculella. The sequence goes on along the minus strand of OX419595.1, from coordinate 9,870,035 downwards.
GGTAGCAATATGATTTCTTAATTTATTTTGTAAGTTTAAAACCATCGTTAGAACAGAAAACTTATGTTACACAAAGTCTACTTTCCAAGTACAAAAGCCAGTAGCTGTGTAGATACTGTATATAATATTAAAGATGTTTTCCGGTCCCCGGAGCTCGCTGCCAAGAAAGTACTAGTGGATATTTATTTGACAGTATTCTTAAAATATGCTTACGTTTTTGAGCTTCCTACTCGTTCCTCTTGCTGAATGCGTGGGTTTAGGTATTGCTCTAGCCACTTGCTTTGATTAAAATTCGATAATATATTTCAATAGGAATTTATGAAATACGAATTTGGAACTATGGTCTGTAAACAAAAATTTAAATTTTATTCTAACATTGGCAACTATGTTACAAACGAAACTAGCTCACACGTTTTCAGTTTTTGATTATTAGTAGTAAAATAACATTAGTGTGGGTTACATCGGTGAGCTTCTGATTACTCATTATAGATAGATTTTTTGTTATTGAAACTGTCAGAATGATGACGTACCGCGTATTCAAATATATATCGCAGACCCATTGATTTGCACAGACCCGTCTCACTTCATATGAGTCTCCTCACCCTAAGGTTACCTGGAAGAAATTGCTACTTAGCAATAAGGCCGCCTAAATGTACACTTTATTTATTCCTGTTAACAGCTCATATTATGTCCCCACCGAGGGGCTCGAGCCTACCCTGAAATCAGGGTGAATAGGCCTTAGTCGATCACGCTAGCTCAGTGCGGTTGGTCAACTTCACACACAACCCTTGAATTTCTTCGCAGTTGTGTGCAGGTTTCCTCACGATGTTTTCCTTCACCGTAAGAGCGTCGAATAAACGTACCTACATATGAATTTGAAAATCGAAAACACATTGGTACGTGCGTGCTTGAACCTGCGAACGTCCGAATGGAGTCAACAGCCCTAGCCACTTGGCCACCGACGCGACGCTCTTTCTTTCTTATTGTTATTACTTTCTAATTTTTTTTTGTGAATTTTACTGTTCTGTTTTTTTCTTGTGTGCAATAAAGTATATTCCATTCTACTCTATTAATTCGAGGCTAATAGATATATCGTAATTAATGGTTCTACTAAATGTGTACATGTTATTAATTATTATTTCGTATGAAAGAAAACGTACAGGTTCACAATGTTTATAAAGTTGTTTGTGTAAGACACCTATATTGTTTTTTTTTTTCAGTATGTATGGAGCATCAGGCGCCGCGCCGAGGGAGGCTCGGGGGCGCGTGCGCGAGCGACCCGACGTGCTGCCTGCGCCCGCGTCGCTCGACGAGCCACCGCAACCGGCCGCGCGCGTCGGCAAGGATAGCGTGGCACGGCTCACCCTCGCCGGACTCTCTTATGTTGTTACTGTGAGTTTCTCATGTTGTTACTGTGAGTTTTTCATACATCCCCCGTAGAATGACCACTGTGACAAACTTGTATAGCTTACCTAGCTGTTAAAATACCATGAGATACCCGCCATATTAAAATATCTAAAGTATACGTATAAGAGTATTCGGACGACAATTATGTCTGTCACGGGTAAACAAACATGCTAGAGGGGCTGTTACTGTGAGTTTCTCATGTTGTTTCTGTGAGTTGTTCATGTTGTTATATGAATATTTCATGTCGTTACATGGAAAAGCTGTATGTTATACACTGTGGCAAAACTAATCCTCTCCCGACAATCTTAACTTAATACTGCTAGTTTTCCGTGTACTTCTTCGTTCTTGCTCTATCAAACACTACGCGTGGTTTACCTTTGTTGGATTTTGTACAAAAGCCAGCACATGCGGTTGGACATTCGCGCTACGAGATTAACCTCTACAGCTACGGAATACGGGCGCTCTCAAGGTCAACATTTCCAACCGCATGTGCTGGCTACTGTAGGTTGTTACAATGACTCTGCTTTGTTAGTAACTTGTTATTTTGAATCCCTTATGTGGTTACTGTGAGTTTTTATTTATAGGAAGCTGCAGTCTATCTTAATGACACAAAAAGCAGTAAACTGTGGACAGAAGTGTAACAGAAAGGATTCGATTTATAATTTTTACGTATCACTAAATAAGTCTAAATTACTTTATTGGCACTAAAGTATATCAAAAGTGTAAATAAAGGAACGTCAATTGTCCATACGTACAGTGTGTTATTAATAATATCATTTAAAATACGGCATTTGAAAAATTTCCTCTATAGAAAACATCTTCACTGTAGCAACTGAAGTGCTCTACAGAAAGCGTAATCGAGTGAAGGTACGTTTCAGTACTTTGAACACATTCCAGAGTTCAACGCTCGTTGGAAGACGTAAACTGGGGTTAGACGTGCAGTCTCAATCCTTTTGTTACGTACTTACGAAGTACGAGTATTTGTCGAGAATACTCACTCGATCGGTTACAGTTCTTATATCGAAGCAGAAAGATACTGAAAAGATTCAAGAACTTCTTTAAATTAGAAAACTTTTTTCTCTTTGAGTAATGCATCAAGGAAAGAATGAGATTGATAATATTTAGATTGAAAATAAAGATTGTCAGAAAAACTAACGCTAGAAGGGTTTTCTATAATACTAATGTTTGGCCTTTTTTTAAGGAGTAAATGTGTACTTTTTTTCTTATTGAATTGCATAACAATGCTGCATGTAAAGCTTACTTTATTGTATCTACTATAACTGCGGTTGATGTCAGCCAGGGAAAACGATGTTATCTTACAGTATAAATATTAAAACACTTTTTTTTATTTATACTCTAAGAATGTTATAACAATTTACATCGTAAACATCAAATTTAGAACACACTGCATTTTAAGACTATGCAATGCACGGAGTAAACAACACAATTTTTAGAGGGCTTAAAATTACAAGAGATAGTAAGCAAGTGCTTTTAGTAACCTCTTGCTAAAACATCTAGGTTAGCTAGCAGCTCGGTGTGGTGTTTAGCTAACTTTTAAATGAGTGGAACTGGGTTAGCAGCAACACCTGGGGCCGTTATAGCCTCAGTGCTACAGTATAGTGTGAATACTTAATCCTGAAAGCAGCGGACGGTGCTATGCATAATCAAGAGCAAATACCCGCCAGCTGCAGGATTAAGATGACTAACTTCATCCGGTTCCTCAGATACCTAATCTTAGCAGATGCAGTTTCGGTAGTGTGAATAAATTTGCAGCTTATCTTACTTATTTGAACGTAGATGTTCAGTTTAAGATATTTTTGGACTTTCCAATATACAGGTAACAAAATAGAAAGCTTCTGAAAATTGGCTGTGGTTTCAATTTTTGGATCAGAGATTGCAATAGTTCACTAAGCTATCTGTAATATCGTAGTCTTTTTGATTATGAATACCCAACGATAATAGTATTCTAAATTGAGAAATAATTATTTGTTTATTCCTAGGTCTTCTTTATAAGTCTTCTTTTATTTGGTCTTCTGAACTTTTGATATAAAAGTACCTACTTATCCGCGAGTTATAAAGATTCCGGTAACGTTATTGAATGTTGATGATAGTTTCTTTAGTACGTGACCGTCTTCCAAACGACGCGTAAAACAGTTTCTGAGACCATATCAATTCTTCGGCTCAACACGTTAACGCGTTTTACTACAATCAATATGTGGATAGCTTCTTTACTGGCTTGTTCTTACTAACTTTCCTTATTGAGTTTTTTTAGTCTGGTATTTTATTTTGAAAACAAAAATAGAACTTCTATTTGTAGTTATAATCTCGTCTATTGCGTGGATGTTAAATTCAACAGACGAACATTTAGATTCTTTGAAGGTTTTAATATAGTTTACTTAGTATAAAAAAGTAAGAATAGGTTTATTTCTCACCAAAGTAAGCCGGGTTAAAAATTTGGATTTTACTCGAACATATTTTTTATGTTATATTAGGATTTTTTTTTCTAATGTTTGTTAGAAATTTACGAGTTTTGGGAACAATATTTTTACTCCCTTTTGAAAACTACTCGCTACATAAAGAACTAACGACAAATAAAGTGCAAAATTTATATATCTGCTTCTCAAACAAAGTAATTTTAGTTATCTGACTCCCTGAACGGAACTTACAGCTTAGGATCTGAGAATAAAAAGTTATTGAACGAACAACGTCTAGAGGTCGAAAAAACCTGAGCTAAGAATTATTCATTGAAGAAAGATGTAATTAGATGGGAGTCTAGATTACTGTGTCAGACTTTGTATGATGATTGGGTGCTGTTGAATAAATTTTTAAAAGAAATATGTATTTAATAAACTAGTTTTTAATTAAAGTTATTACAACTTTATTTGATTTGCACGATATTTCGTGTTTAACAAGAAAGACAGTTTTGTAATGAAAATTATATATTTCAGTAAAACGTTACTTACTGGATAAGGGTGCTCAAATTATTAAATTAGATTGTCTTTTTCTGTTCTATGTTGCACGTATAACTGGAATTACCCCAATATTTTTTGTCTTATCCTGAACTTTAGGTCTGCTGGAGGAAATCAGGAGTACATGTTGTTACGTCGTGTTTTCTTTCATGTTTTGTTTTTGTATATTGTAAAAAGTATTGCCATGAAAGTAATGAATAGATTTAAATTTGCCTTTAAATTTTAGTGCGACTAGACATAACATCTTATCTTTCAGTATTGTCTGTGCAATAAGAATTTGAGTGAGCTTAATTTAAGAACTATTTATAAAATCCTAAACTATCGTAAAAGGTTAAATTTACTACTATTTGAATAAACGAGTCATTCAACTCTTATCGAATTGAAATAGAAAATGCTCGTGCTATTTATTTCAAGAGTTCTAATAAATCATTCTACATTTCAGGCGTATATTTACGAAATTTCAAGAATTATTTTAAATCCTCAAATTGAAAGAATGACGATGGACGAGTGGTAATAGAATACACCCATGGGATTAATATTTTGTTTTTGCTCGCTAATACGACGAGTCTCGTTTTTCTTCTGAACATTTTTCGCAGCCATGTTTTTTCCTTTAGCACTATTTGTCGAACCCCTAATAATTTCTTAGTAGGCTTTAAATATACGGCCGACGAATTAGGCTGCCATATCCTTGCGATAAATTATGAAAGCGATGTCTTTCGGGATCGGTTCGGGCGTTATGGCTCTATAAATAATGGCCGTCTCTACCCTCGGCTTTCGGGGCCTAGGGAAGGAACTCGCCCGAATACAACTGCTTCCGTTAGCAAAAATTCTGACGAACGCCTTTTCACTGATATTAAAAACGTTTTTGGAAGTGGAAAAGTTTAATTACAATCTTTTGCGATGGCTCCCCGAGAATCATTTCTCAAGTTTTTGTTAAGGACAAAGTTTGGAGAAAAATTAATGGAACATGAATTAGCATGGTTCAAATCCCAGCTATACTCGTAATTGCAAGGTTAGTTTTGCGTTAAGGTGTAAAGGGTGTAATCTTTTTGCTTAAAATTATATCCCAAAAGATCTTTGAATAAATGAAACTACGTTCTGTACATTGTGGTTGACTGAAGTTAAATTCGCGGTCAACGATCGGGCCAAGCAACGTAGCGCGCCTTGGAAGAGAGCTTACGCGACGCCAGCGCTGGCCATCGCACATGAGTGAAACAAAAGAAAGTTATGTTCGCAAAAAAATAATATTGTGTTCCAAAATAACGCAATGGCTGGCGCGACGACGATGCTGGCAAGATGCTAGTGTAAAGGTTCTGTAAAAGATTTCAGAAGGCTATTGGCATTTATGTTCGATTATGACGGTACAAAATATCGAGCAATTTGCAGCAATAGGAATATCTGGCAATTTGGGGATTTTTTCGTTCACGTAGAGTGATTCTAAGCAACTAGGCAAAAATAATTAAAATCCTTTATTATAAATCAACAAATTATTGCTGAAAAAATTGCCTTCGATGAGTACATCAAACTCGTTAAAGAAGTTTTTGGTTTTATATAGGCTTTGTTATTTCGAAAGCATTATAATTTTTAAAGCAAAACCTTCTTTTATCTTACCTTTTTTGGCTAAAATATAGCCTTTTACAAGTTTCAAGGCCTACAATCAAAGTCTCGGAGTTGAAAAACTAACTTTTTTTTTCAAAAACCATGGAAGAATCATAAAAGCTTTTGTCAAGAATGACCAGGGAAGTGAAAAAAAGTGGCTCTTCGCTTTAAGAATGACCGACAGTTTTTTTTTATTGCACCAGTTATACTTTGTGCCAGTGTGAAGTAAAGGTAGGGAAACGAATTGCTAATATATCAAGTTGCGTTTTAGGCGAGTTGATGTTATAGACTAGTTGCGTTTTAGGCGATTTGATGTATAGACCTGTTGCGTTTTAGGCAAGTTGATGTATAGACCTGTAGTGTTTTAGGCGAGTTGATGTTGTAGACCAGTTGCGTTTTAGACCAATGATACTAACCCAAAATATTATTATCCATGTACACTATGAATCCGTGCAAATAAATGATTTGATTTATTACAAACGGTTTTGTTTTACAGGCGGTGACGCGGCGGTCCCGCCAGTCGTCGTCTGCGCAGTGGTCGCGGTCGTTCCGAGCGAGTGCGACCACGCCGGTCGAAGACGCCGATGTGGATGACGTGTTCTTTTCACCTTCGACCACTTCGCCGCTGACGCACCATGACGGAGCGGACGAGGAAAAGGGGTAAGATACTTTAATACGCAATATGTATGTATGTAACCGTTTATTCAAATAAAGAAATACATATTTTCTCTTAACTTACTTTTCTGCCAAACTGCACAGCAGTTTATTGGCAGACTAGAGTGCTCTCTTAACACAGATAATCAACATTTTACGAGAAAAAGAATTGAATTTTAGGGGAGCTTCTTTCAAATGTAGCATTATAGAATAGAGTAGAATATAATATACTATAGATCGAGTTATTTTAATACTTAAAATATATAATTTTGAGAGTTCTTAAAGAAGTGCCCCTGTGTTAGTAGGATAAATGCATGCAACTTAAGATATATTGTTAGTATATTTTTCATTACCTAATTCAATTTAAATTATATATTTGGGGAGTAGTGTTCTTCGTTACGTTTTTTAATCTGGGAAACCAAGTCTCATCTTGCTGCCGTTTAGGCACCCGTTTCCCTCGCTGTCTCAAAAGCCTATGATCAATGCCCGCCACTATCATCTTCGTCACATAAAGGAAAGAGTTGTCCATTTTTAAAATCAGATTTGTCTCGGTACCAATTTTCTACTATTAAACTTTTATGATTTGACACTTGGATCCTCCTACCCTTAATAGGGCAAAGCCCAGGTTATCCTAAACGCTATTCGGTTCCTGTATCTCCGGTGAGATCCTACACAGCTATTTCTGATTCCAGGATAGAAATTGAAGAATTCAAAAGCAGTCACAAAAGCAATCTTTTGACAACAATATGTTAGCGGTTTATAATATTCTAGTTATAGGGATATCTATTTAAGTGTAAGTAGCACTAAGACCAATTACTCCATTAACAAGCTGATAAAAAACCGGAATGTAAACTAAAATACCCTTACTTCTTTGACTGCACCCTAATAGAAATATAAGGACTGTGTCTCATATTAAATTAACGTAATGTGGTATCCTTGATTTCGAGATTCTGGAATTCTTGTGTAAATAACTTTAAAGGATAAGCAACTTTCTAAGAACTAGTTTCTGAAATATTCAGTAGACTATTTGCCTTTAATAACATGGAGGTACTCGTATTGGAAATAGCTTTGATATTATGTACGTGGGTACTTAAGAGTTCCAAGTGGAAAGGATTTCTGGCACTTAATCTCTTCCAGATTAGTTGGAGCGCTTGTAAAGTTCTCGGGCCATTTCACACAAGGAAAACCAGTGTGTAAAAGAAATTAAGGACTATTTTTCCTTGATGTGATGAAGTGGAATTTATGGCTCCTAGGAAAGTTTAGTTTGGATGAAGTAGACACGTATATGAAATGAAAACCACAACTCAACAATTATCTTAAATACGTGTTACATTTTTTATTGTTCTATAAAATAGTGAATTATAACTTTTAATATGAGAAAAAACTTGTGTGTGTAATGTGTATCGTATACAAATAAAGCAAAACAAACAGTAAATAATTCAAACAGTAAAATAGTATTTTGATTTGTTTGTGTAAATTTAATTAACAAAGGAATGCTAGTTTCCATTTGCATTTCTGTTCTTTAATCAAAGAGCCAGAAACAGCAAACTGCTATTAAGATTCGAAACCAGGTACTAGTACAGACAAAAAACCAGATAGCTGACCCCCCTGCCGAACGCTGTGCGAACGCCATCGAGGGCGCCATCTATCGCTCCAAAAGGGCAGAAAAGAACGAACCAACGGCCAATGATACTTCTAAAATTTCAAACAATGCCAACTGTCGTAACTCACAATAAACTAAATCGTTACAAGAGTGTTGTCAGTATAGCTAAGCCAATAATTAGGAAGGTGTAGTCTTATTTCGGAAATGTCGCTAAGTCACAGCGTAGCGAAGTTGCGCACGGTATGGCTGTAGATCGAGATTTAACTGGATCGATCCCGCGAGCGCATATTCATGTTTTAGTCTTTTTTTATTTTTAACTTTTTTTATAAGAGACGCAGTGTTTGCTATGGGGATTTCATTCTTTTAATAAAATTAGAATCAATACAAAATATATTTATAATTTATGAATGTTATGTCTGCATTTTATTCTACAATATTTCATCGATTAGAATCGTCGTCGTCATCTGCAGAGTAGATGATTATTTGCCTACACTTGCTTCACAAGAAACTAGTTATCTCGACCGCCGCGCCGCGGCGGCGGGGCGGCGCCGTCACTATTTTATATCTTGATTTTATAAATATTATAGTGAGAAGTCCGTTTTTATTAAACAGAAAAAAACTATGTTGAATAGTCAACGGATTTGAACCGCGTAACTTAGCTTTCACAAGCTTCACAGCTAACGCTAAACCACTGCGCCAACTGACAAGTTGTCAAGTGTATCGAAATTTGATATCATACCACACTTTGCTATGACTCATAGACTAGCATTTTTTTTGAGAGAGAATGCATGCAAAATAACACGAACAAATTATGTGAGGGTAGTTACTTATTATTTCAAGTTTTACACTATACAGAAAACTAATTACGTCGTCGTCGTTACGTTCATGCACTCTCCGGTTACTTTTATTTAAAATAATCTGTTACCAATTTTCATTACTTCTCATATACCTAAATGATTTTATGAAAGCAAAAACAACAGTGCGTTGTAAAGATAACCACAGTATTAAAAGTATTTCTAGAGAATTAGGTGTCACGGTAAGTAGATAATACGTATATGAATACCTATTTATAAAACCTAATTATAAAAATAATAAAGAATAATATTTTGTGGAATGTGATTTCGTGACAAAAATTATATCATAGTATTTTATATTGCAGAGAAATACAGTTCGTTTATGGATTCGGCGATACCAAGAAACTGGTGATGTGAAACGTAACCGCTCTGACCGACGACCACCGGTAGCTTATACTGCTGCATCAGAACGTCATTGTGGAATCGTAAGGCTTCATAGCGAAGTCCCATTTAAAACGACTTGGTCAACTGCCATTACATATAATATATCGCTTGACTCAGTTTGAAAATACTCCAAGCATGTGAAAACATAATTATAAGCCAATTATAAAAAAAAACAACCATCGGAAGCCCATTGTCTAGCCAGAAATTCGCATCAGAATATTTAAATTTTGATTGGGAGAACGAAATTGTAATTATTACTGACGAAAAGAGCTTCAAGTCTGATAAAGATGGAAGAAAATTATTGTGGAGAAGACCTGGGGAACGTTTCAAGCTTCAAAATAAGTATTTTGCCTTTGAGAACCAGCGGTTATGTTAGATACTTTCCCTTTCTTTTTTTATTGTATAACTTACCACTATTTGGCCTAACTTTGTTTTTCTATAAACTAAAATCATCCTGAGATTGAAACAAAATTAAGAGAGATATAAATTGTTACTTTATAATTTTAAATGCAATTTAAATTATAAAAGTAGCATGTTGGTTCTCTCTCCTAAAAAATGCCAGTTTGAATCTCTGGATATTAAATTTTAGTCGATAAAATATTAAAGAATAAAATGTAAACATATTTATTGTAACATATATTTTGTTTTATTTCAATCTTTAATGTAAGAATCAAATCCTCATAGCAGTAATTGCATCTTTTTGGAAAAGTAAAAAATAAAAAGACAAAGTAATTAAAATGCTCTCGTGGATTTGATCCAGGCAAATCTAGATCTACAGCCATACCGTGCACAACTTCGCCACACTGTAACTAGCTACACTTTCGAAATAAGACTACACCTTCCTAATTATTGGCTTAGCTATACTGACAACATTCTTTTAACGATTAAGTTTATTGTAAGTTACGACAGATGGCATTGTTTGAAATTTTAGAAGCATCATTGGCCGTTGGTTCGTTCTTTTCTGCCCTTTTGGAGCGATAGATGGCGCCCTCGATGGCGTTCGCAAGCATTCGGCAGGGGGGTCAGCTATCTGGTTCTTTGTCTGTACCTACATCATAAAGTGAGTTAGTCGAGAGAGTTTGCCGAGGTTGGGCCAATAATCAAGGCAGCCCAACTTGCAACTTGCAGTGTAATTTGCTTGCATTTGGCTGAATAATTTGTTTCCTAAAAGTTAAATAGATACCTCCCTAGGTAGTAAATACTACGCATTTCAATACAATTGAACAGACTAGGCTGAATTTATAGCATAGGTACCTATTCGTATTTCACATCCTTCTTACTTGGGTAGACTAATAGGCACCTACCTACCTTATAATAAACTAGCAAGATTGTATTTTTTACTGCGATGTGCTTTAAGACTATAAGTCATCGAAAAATACTTACAAAATTCATATGTTTGCATTCTCAGAATAATTTCGAAGTATTTTCGTTCCTATAAATCACTGCGTATGCGGTTGTTAAAGTTGGTATGCTCACTTATCTGACAGAGATATCACTTTGCCCGAATCTTCGTGACATGGGTCTGTGGAATCGTAGATTTAATCTTCGGACCCACTTACGACGTGCTCGTACATAATACCTCATTCATATATTATGTAGACAAGCACATTATGGGGTATTTTTATTTGTAATGTTTCTCTTAATCAATAACTATTTTGAGAGAAGATGGTGGGCGAATGAAAGTGGGTCCTGCCCTAAATCTAATTAAAAAATTAAATGTATTTGACTATTATTAGCTAATTATCCTTTAATATTAAATACCTACACAAACAAAAATTATATAATTAGAATTTTATTCAACTGCGGTCAACTTACAGAATACAGATTGAAATTTTGGGTGAGTGATAATGGCCATGCTGTCTTTCAGAGCAGACTAGTAAATTGAAAATAAAAAACAATTAAACTTAATTAAGACTAAATAACGAAACCAATATCTTAAAACGAACTAAACTTGGGCAAAATAAATTGTATTATCACAAAAAAATATAAACATACCCCACTACGTTACTTCTCCGAGGTGACTCACCCCTTATAATATACTCGTACTCGAAATGATTTTCTCTTGACGAAGACAGTAATCTGAAACCACGTGACATAAATGGTGAATGTTATAAAGGGTACTAGTGGTAATAAAGGTTGTAAAAGCAATAACCGGTTGTTACTAACCGACATTTAGATACAGGTATATAATTGAAGCTCAATTCCGGGAGTACTTACGCTTGGTAAAAAAATCCTAAAGACTTCTGAGGAGGTTTTAATTGGCTTATTTTACCACTAGCTTTCCACCGCGGCTCCGCCCGCTTTATCAGATTTTCCCGTGGGAATGAATAATTTTCCCGCAGTAAATGGTAGCCTATCCTTTCCCAAAGTCTATTCTATTTTTGTATCAAGTTTCATCAGAAACGGTTCAGTAGTTTCAGAGCCTATTCAATTATTAGGAATATATTAGATATTTTTTTACACCTTGTGTTACATTACATTATTGGAGTTTTAGTAAGGAGCCCTATTTTTTTAAATAACATAACCCAATAGTAAAATATTTTTTGATATCCGTTCCGTGGTTCCGGAGTCTATTCAATGCAAAGAAACCAATAAACAATCAAATATTTTCTCTTTATAATATTAGTATAGATAGATATTCTATGCCACAACTTGAATAACACTTGCACTTTAACTCTTAAAATTATTTTTAATTTCATTCGTTTTAATATTATAATCCGTGCTTTTATACTAACGAGTATAATTACCATTGCGTAGGTTTCGATGCGTTTATATTCATTTGTAATTTTTGTCTTAAAATATTCAGAATTGAACGTAGCACGGTCCCGCACATGGTTGCGACTCTCCTATAGCATAGTGTCTAGCAGCAGTTACTCTACCCAAAGAGGTTGGAAAAGCTGCGCTTCGCTTTATCCCACTTCTCTGACTCTACCTTAGCAATAAGGCCATCCATTTATACACGTTTATTGTTGTGGACTGTCATTCTCAGTCGGTGCACTCTTGCCAGAGTGGTCGTGGTCATAATTTTGAGTTCCGATGAGTGATTATCTTGGTGAGACGGCGCCACTCCTCGCGGACTGAAGCTTTCCGGGTGCATTCAGTTGCGGCCTTTATCTGGTCTGTCCACCTTATTGGCGATCTGCCACGTGGTCTGGTGCCTTCAACTTTCCCCTGTACCACGAGCCGCTCTATGGAGTCACGACCACGACGAGAGATATGGCCGAAAAAGGTCAAAATGCGAGACTGCACTGTGGTTGATAGACGCTGTCTGATGCCAAGTTCTTTTAGTATGGAAGCATTTGCACGGAACTCTGTCCATGACACTCTTAGCATCCGCCTCCAACACCACATCTCTAAAGCTAAAGTTGTGGACTGTATTTATTGATAATTTACTTATTTTTCATAAGGGCCCGTTCACCTGTGAGTTCGAGCGAAGTCCAGTACCGGCGGCCGGAGAGGAGTGTGTCGTGGGGGGCGGGGGGTGCGCGGATCCACACGCCGATGCTGGAGCCGCTGGCTGACAACTCCAACCGGCGGCAGTTCGGGATGGGCGTCGTCGGGAGATTCTTCAGGTATGTCCGCCATTTTGCGTCCAACAGCTGACGGGGCCAGACGTCACAGGTGACGTCATCAACATCTCAATTTAACTGTCATTATGATGAGGCTGCAAAATCTTTCTCCATTTTCCTTTGTGTTAACTCCAAAAGACAACAAATCTACTCGTAAAACGTTTTCAATAACAAACAAGTTCCACAATATTTGAAATTTCAAAACATTCTTTGACTTGAGTCGAGTTGTGAGTAATATCAGTCTCATAGGAGACAAGTTATGAGAAGGCGATTGTCACTTGTCGCATTGCAAAAACGTCGGCCGGCAGCGGTCGGTGGACACGGCACTATTGATCCACGCGTTATTATTAAAATCCAAAGAGTATCCAACATTATAGAGACGTAATACAAGCCTCAGAATAACAATATTACTACTAAAGCTGCGGTTTTCCTACCTCTCTGATACATGCAAATCATAAAGAAAGAAACTCTGTTAAATGGGGCTAGGTACGGGGGGGGATGTCTCGGGTTTGTGATTGCTCCGAATGTCATGCAGCTTTATTGGTTACTTTCTATTGGTCGAAACTGACGGCAAACTAAAATATTATACCAGCATCAAATCAAATATATGTTAACAGGATCGGGTCGTATTACGTCTAAATCATGAAGCAAGAAAACCAGAAAAAATCTTCCGTTCTCTATGGATATAAGTCTAGAATAGGCGATTGTCACTTGTCACATTGCGAAAACGTCAGCCAGCAGTGGGCGGTGGACAAAGCACTATTGATCCGCGCGTTATTATTAAAGAGATATAGCCTCAGCAGTCGAGTGGTAAAGATAATACGCCCACCACAAATTACGGAGGTTCCGGGTTTGAATCCCGATGGGGCACATGTCTGCTCTGGTCAATATGTAGGTACTGGTATTATAGTCGCCAAAAGTCACGGAAAAGACGACGACACGAGTTTTTCTGTATAGCTTTATTTTTATTAGAAAGTTTACCTTAATGGTTAAATATATTTAGGTTTGTTTTCAATTTTAAAAAATAAGACAAATTTAAATTTAAACAAAATATATGACAAAGATACAAATTAAAGGGCAAATGCAAGTACAATTTTGACTTTTCCAATTTTTCCTCTATTTCTCTTTTTTCGAGATTTTCAAAATAATACACAGATTAGATAAATAGTTACTACGTAATATAATACTAACACCTGAAACTCCTTTTCAAGCGTAAACACCACGGGTAAACACTTTAAATTTAGGTCCTCATTTAATAATGCAGTCCTTAGTATGGCCCTGACTATCTGTCAAGCTGGGAACTACAAGCCCAACTGAATGTCTTATTAGTCCTGGCTGGGGCTTGTTTTACGAAGCTAAAATTTTCAGATTACTGCTACAATTTCACGTTCGTTGCGTAGTAAATAGGTCTCAAACGTGAACTCTTATATTTGTATCATATCAGCTACGTAATGTATAGCAAAATTGTGAATTGCGACTTCGTGAATCTGGGCCATGTTATCGATTTTCTTGTTGAATTAACTGTATTACATGGAAACAAGTTTTTGCGGGGATAAAGTTGAAAAATATTGTTAGATTTTTCGCCTTTTTCAGATTCTTAGAAATAAAATATAGAAACCTCATCTTTTTGCGTTCATTTGCGACTTCTTGGTAAAGGATTTCCTTTTACATTTTTGTTGATGGCATCAGTAGAAGGTTCATGTTGTAGAATAACAAAATAGACATTATAAACATGTTTTAATTGTTAGCAAAGGATCAATGCTTTTTTTTTTTTTTGAATTGACCTTTTCTTGAGTCGAAAAGGTACGACGGATCAAGCTTCACCGGATCAATGCATCAATATTTTAAACCAAATACATTTTTTTCGACCACGCTGGCCCAGTGCGGGTTGGTCAACTTCACACACAACCTTTGAATTTCTTCGCAGGTGTGTGCAGGTTTCCTCACGATGTTTTCCTTCACCGTAAGACCTATTTCACCCTGGTATCAGGGTAGGCTCGAACCCCTCGGTGGGGACATATATGAGCTATTAACGAACATTTTTTTCAGGGACTACTTTAATAATATTTTTCCATAAAAAGTTGTCTATTGTCTGCTACATCATAAAACATGGTAGTTACCTTTCACAGAATTACGAGAAATTAAGGCGTATCCACACAATCCAACTACGTATGTATCACGTTTGGGTATTCCCGCGACAGGTCGTTAAGGGAATGGGAGCTCGCTACTCGCACACACGAATACTAAAGTCTCGGCCACATTACGCCATCTCCTACACGATAATGACGTAAATTTACCCGTTGAGTTGCGAGCGACACAAAGCGGTGGACTTTGTGGAAATAAGGTGGAAATGTTGGCGTATTGACCGAGAAGGGATGGATTTTAAGAGGAACGGTTGTTTTTTGTTATAGTATGCTTAAATAAGTCTGAGTTTTATGGCCAACACTTCTAGCTTATAAAAGAGAATAAGGTTCAAATAAAATAGAAGAAACAATAATATTATAAAAATTATAAAAATATTATTGTACTGAATCGTCGAAGAACCTAATTTATTTCAATGCGATCCAATTTATTAAAATCCATGATCTATTAAAGATCTTTAAAAACGCGATGCGATGTTTTGAAACAGACTTCAGTTTGTCTTCAAATCGGTAGATAATAATTAATATGATCATCAAAATTAGAAGTATCATATTTATTTTAAAGAACCTCCTTTTACGTGCAATTCCAAACATTGCGTTTGTTTACTTTGTATTTCCATTTACATGTAGCTTAATGGGTTTTTGAATTAATACCCCTTGGCCGTGACGCGGGTATTATTTATAGTATAACGCGTTATTTCCCGATTACTCCGCCTAATATAACACCGTTATTTACGGATATTACTCAGGAAACATTTAGATCCGAAGCTGTAGTAACTTGTTCGTTGCCAGTGTTGCCAGTTATGTAACTGTTTACATACGAGAGTAAGTAGGTCGTCTCTAAACTATAGCACGCTATACTGCCGCACTAAGTGTACAGGATGTTAGTCACGCTTAGCAAAAACAAGGATATGCTAGTTAATGGTTCTGATCAACTATCAAAATTTTCAAGTTTTTGCGGAAACGAGAAAAAAAATTTCACGTTTCCATTTAGACTGTCGGATTAAAATAATTATTTTGTATGGAAGTGTCGTTTTCTTTTCCGTTTCCGTGAAAATTATGTTAAGGAAAGTTGCTCAAGATCATTGAGTGAACATGCCCTTTCTGTAATTGCTAGGTTGTCAGTTACACTCTGTATTATAGATTCTAAATGTTATTGTTGCGAGTTACTAGAAAAAAAAGAATTACTATTTAAAATCTTTAAGAAAAAGAAACAAGAAAGTTAAAAACTAAAAAAATTGCTGATTTTTTATCAGGTGAAGCTTTTATACGTCGTTTTTGCAATACAAACTCTTCTTTCTCCGGCCTTATCCCATGTCTAGTTGGGGTCGGCTCTCCTAATCAACCTTCGCCAGCAATCTCTGTCCTGGATCGTCGAAGGATCCACGTCCAATTCCTCAAGGTCCCTTTTTACAGAATTAAGCCGTGTAAGGTGAGGTCTACTTTTTGCGATACAAACGTAGGTCAATATAAAAAAAATGGTTATTTAAGACGTGTAGGTACTTAGCTGCTTTATAGCTCTACCGTCAAAGTAATCTTTAATTTTAAATTATATGTGATTTAAAAAAAACATTGTTTCGTATTTTAGCATCACGTTATCAGAATAAATAATGTACCTAGTTATTTAATTACAAAAAAAAAACAAATAATAATGTGAAATACATGAAACAATTCTATCTTTTTATGTAGGATATTAACAAGCTTATACAAGCACAATTAAAAATAATGTAGAGCGTAGGCAAAGTAAAAATACAAGAACGAGTTTTTCAATACTTAACCTTTGCATTATAAATCTGTTTTTTTTTTTAAATAGCCCTGGGTTAGATTGTTTACGATTAATATTAGACAATTTATTTTCTACATTTTACGAAATGAAACATAAAAATTCTGTGAATGCTGAAAAATAATGCATAAATAATATATGTAGCAAAAAAATGAATCTTTATACGTCATAAAACTTGTTATAACTGAATTACATTGAATATATTTGTTATACATTTATTTGAACATTTCTAATGAAAGTTCAATAGTCAAAGCGATCTTGGCATAGCTTGTAATAATATTATAGAAAAAAGTTAATTAAATCTAATGATAGATCTAATCTAATGGATCCTAGTCAGTTCTTAGTAAAAGTTAGGACAGGAGCATTGTGTGAGCGTTAAGTAATCATAGTTTTTGCTTTAAATAGCTCAATTAATCTGCCTTTATTATTATTATTATCAATCAATTAATTACAAGCGTAATTGATCCGTTTTGGCGGCTAGACTCTGTAAAAGTGATAGTAATAGTACAACGGGCTGTTTTTTGCAACTCGACATCAAATGCGCCTATTTTTATTGTGTAAAATATTTTGCTTGTGTAAAAGTGGTATAATTACGTATATAGAGGTACATTAATCAAATCTAGGATAGATAGAGAGATGCACTGTCATATCTAAAAGCAGAAAAATATAATGGTTTAGATTTCACCGTTATATCTTCAAGTCAGTAGGCTAGTAATTTGAAATTAGCACACCTATTTTAATTATTTTGTTTTTATGATTTTTCAATAACACAAAACATCAACAGTTTAGCCACCGTTAATATCTTTGTAAGGCCATGTAACAATAAGATTATTAGCAATAAGATTTTGAACACTTTTATTAGTAAGTCTTATTTCTACCAGTAAATCTGCCGAAAACATTTGTAAAAAGCAATTTATGTTGTATCTTTTGTTTTAATGCCTCGTGGCTATTTTTCATCCGTAAGACGTTCATTTTGAAGGAACGAAGGCCGCATCTCTTCCAAAGATCTTTACAATAAGCGGTCCTAACTCTGTCCGCATTCGTTCAGAGGCTTCATTTCTAAGAAACAAAGCAACAAAAAATTCGTGTGATTTGATTTTATCGTGGTTTCAAAAATAGGCGCCTTGCTAGTTAGTGCGGGCATACAGTGGCTCGGGGAAGCTTAGGACAGGTGTAAATAGCGCAAAGAAGAGGAGGCATATATCGAGCAGTGGAAAGATGAGTGCTGAACAGATAGATAGATAATAATATATACAACCTTAGTAATAAACGTGAAAATTATGGTAAAGGATGATGACCATTTTTATATGAGCCCCGTCTCCCCCCCTACAACAGATCTTTTGTATGTGTCAGTAGGTTCTTATGGATCTATAGAAAGGCTAGTAACCAGTTTTAACTTCATGATCAATGGGATTTGAAAATAAAAGAAACATTTTTGCTAGGTGTTATCTTGCCTGTAATAAACCTAGTACAAAAGATTTTTTGCAATGCTTACTAAAAAGTAATCACATAGCTAAGGTGCATATACTGAGATCATTTTAAATCTGTTGGTCGATGTTATTAGTTTTCTGTTTTTTGGGGGGACGTTTTGACACATCATCCTTTAATATTGTAAGAGAGGTTACCGACAGAATCAGCCGCGTTGCTCAACCCTGTCGCAGCCGTAGGAAGTCAACTTAGTTTATTACATAACAGCCCTGCAACCTCTTATCATATACAGGGTTACTTTTTAATCAGTGCACATATTTTGTGTACACAGTCAGTATCGTTACTAGATCACAGACGAAAAAAATACCCGTTTAGGGAACGAATTTCAAAAAACGCCAGAATGCGTGTCCAATTAATTATGCCAATGAGTGTTTATACGAAGTATCAAGAACATTGGCGCGGATTAAATTTCTTTCCATACAAAATTTGATACCAATTTTATGCATAAAATGGCGATATTTCGATTTCTTTTGTATGAAACGTGATATAATAAAAATATACGGGATTTTTTATTTTCTTTAATCTATGCCTACCGGAAATATGTGCACTTATTAAAAAATAACCCTGTATTTTACGTATTTCCAGACGATCACTCCGCAAATCGATGACGCATAACGAAGATGTAGCGAGGCAGCTGGACGAGCTGACCGATTATCGACCTTATTTCACGTGGTGGGTGAGCACGGTGCAAACGCTGGTGCTGCTGCTGTCGTTGCTGTGTTACGGGTTCGGTCCCGTCGGCTTCGGCCGGCACACGCACTCCGGACAAGTACTCGTCAAGAGCTTGAGTTTACAACAGGTGAGTTACTTTGTCATATCTATTATTCTAATCGTATCGTATCTAATGCCCATAATGTCCTCACTAAGGGGCTAAATAGCCGACCATCGAATACCTAAATTCGAGCCGGGGTTTGAATTCGTACCTTCCGAATGAAATACCTACTAGGCCATCGACCATACTCAATACGTATAATACTCGTACTTATATTATTATCATGAAGGAAGAAAAATTTTAGGTGCGTAAAGTTTTTTTCCCTTCATGACTTATATGTTTGTATATATTATAGTAGATAGAGTTTACTTACGAAACCAGAATAATCTACCTATCTAATATAACTTTAATATTATTCAATAATTTTGAAATACGTGGGCACCAAATGATCTGCAGGTAAGAGATAATTATTCCCCTTCTTTCTTACTAATATACGGAGTTCTGGCTGTGACACTAAAAAAAAAGTTATTTTTAATTCCCCATGGGAATTTATTACTACGCTTTGTTCTGTCAAAATATATTATATTCAACGGAAAATCGACGATGTTGTTGCTTTTACGAAAAAAAAACCGTCTTTTATTTTTAGACTCACAAAAACACATGAGCGGCAGCGGCGTTTCACAGTCTACTTAACATCCTTTATATTTCACTTTCTACCAAAATACTTTGACTTTCGCGCCTGAATAAATAATGCTTGGTAAGCACATTGTTGTCCCGCAAAATTCTCACAATTTTCCGCCGTGTGTTATTTCTACGTTTTTGGGATAAATGAGTAAACATCTTATCTTATTTATTCGTATTTTATTCAGTATATTTTTGCTCTTGACTGTTTGTTGCATACTCAAGTACCGCTTGCTTATTAAAACATGATTTAAAAGACTTTGTTTTTCATAAGTCAAGTTTTGGTACTCAATAATAGGACTTATTTATTAGATTTAAAGTGGGATCAAGCAAGCTTAAAGGTTTAGGTACTCCTAAAACACTGTTATCCAGATTTTCGACGGCTTAAGCTCATTATCCAACAAATTTAATTAGGTTTCCATTAGTTAGAATCTGCTATATAATTATTGTAGAGTACAGGCTTAGTTCTTTCGAAGATATTAAATATTTAAAATTGTGTTGAATTCTTCTTTATTTAACACTAGCTTCCCGCCGCGGCTCCGCCCGCGTTAATAGTCTTTCCCGTGGGAATGAGGAATTTTCCCGCGGTAAAAGTTAGCCTATGTTCTTCCGCAAGGTCTATTCTATCTTTGTGCCAACTCCGCCAGCTTTAACATTTTTTTCCGTGGGATTGAGAAAATTTCCCGCGGTAAATTGTACCCTATGTTCTTTCCTAAGGTCTATTCTAACTTTGTACCAAGTTTCACCAAAATCGGTTCAGTGGTTTCGGAGCATTTTCAATTATTAGGAATATTTTACGTATTTTTTTTACACCTTGGGTTATATTATTGAAGTTTTAGTAAGGAACCCTATTTTTTTTAAAAATAAAATATAGCCTATGTTACTCAGGGTGAATGTAGCTTCCCAACAGTGAAAGAATTTTTGAAATCGGTTCAGTAGTTTCGGAGCCTATTCGATGCAAACAAACAAACAAACAAAAAAACAAACAAACAATCAAACCTTTCCTCTTTATAATATTAGTATAGACTATACACCGTGACATTTAACTGGTTGTTTATCCGCGACAAAGTACTAGTACTCATGAAACTGAACAACTTTCGCTAAGGAATTTCAATCTTTGTAGGTTAAAAGCTCAAAAATTATATTTAACTTTTCATATAAACTTTAGTCACATGACCGGCCACTTTGTATGACATGTTGAATTTTAGTTATGAAGTTGTTCAGTTTCATGAGTACTACCTACCACTTTGTTGCGGATAAACATCTATTGTAATTAATAAATGGATTAATGTTATTTGATTGGATATCGTAAAGCTTAATTATTTATATTATGTTTTCGTTTGAGGATTGGCTGATATTAAACATTATAATAATAATAAAGACAGCTATTGATATCATAATAAAAACGTATCGAACTGTCATCTACTTAATTTTCAAACATTGTATCAAGTAACTTTTATAACAAAACTTTTCGATTCAGTCCTACGCAGTCAATTTTCATTATCAGTCTGTGGGTTATATTTCTAGGAGGAGAGGTGTAAAACTTTCCGGCAAATCCTTTCGGGACCACGTCTCACAAATTAAGTTTGTTAGCTGAGTTCCAAAGTTCAGGATTTGGATAAATTCATTTACTGTATAAATTTTACCTATCGCTTTTGTTAAAAACGAAATAAACTGCGTCCCTTCTATTTTCAACATAATTTATTTTACACTGCTTCTTTAAAGGTCTCGGATGTAATTTATAAATGACCATGATATCCCAGTGACATTTATTTATGAACAAAAAAAAAAATTATCATCCATCATATCGAAGACGAATTTAAAAACACATCGCTCCATGAACTTTATAATCAGTAAATTCGAGATTTAGCAGGATTATCGTGTCAAGTCGTCAACTTCCAAATTCGTTTCATGAGTACAAAGGTTTTACAGCGCTGTTTAATGACGCAAAGCTTTTAGACAAAACACGTTAACTGAGATTTAATGTCTGTGAAGACGCTTAAGAGACAATGCAAAATATTTACACGCCGACTTTACAACCCCTAAGTTGTACCAGACGTCTCTGTAATTAGCTATGTAGACTATATTTAGACAAAACTTCTACGACGTTTGTAATTGGGTATTTTGTGGATTTCCCACAGGTATTTTTCTAACAGAATGAAAAGGAATAGGAAACATTTTGTGACTACAGTAAAATATGTTTTATTTACACCTAATACAGAAACATTTAGATTTCTGAATTATACACTAATATACACGTAAGTTAAGATAAAATATTACCGATAAAAATACAAAGAAGCGCTTTTCAACTACCTACATACTTTCCCTTCAGTTACTTATAAAAATGTACTTATTCACTGAAGTTAAAACAGTATAAAAGCAGCCATAAAAAGTCCATTGTGAGTTGGAAACTTTCCGTTTACGACGATATGTTTGGGCGGAACGAGTGTGTACGGAAAACGTTATTCGCGGCGTGTCAAAGTAAGAGTATTACCGAGGCAGCGCTGATGTAGGTCGACTACTAGGCTTTGTGAGCCTCGCTTTTGTCCGCTTTTTGCAGGGGCTTTGCGATGCCGTCTTTTAGACCAATGAACGGAAAGGGTTCTATGTAATTTATGTATTTATCCAGGGTCATGACCCGCTCTGTCTTATTTCGATGTGACCGCAGCCGCTGGCCTTCTCAATCCATAAAGCTTTTAAGCCTGTTATGTCATCAAGCTGTATTTCTGACGGAAAAGATACACTGTAAATTATTACAATTGTAAGCACGAAAGCCTCAAACAAACATTGCACTGTAAATTGTAAATTATTCTTCGTAGGTATACTTATTTATTTTCAAAAAAGTCAGAGATACCTACCTGTTGAAAAAGTTAAATATCTTGCCTCATCAAGGACCGACCCTTTTCGACTACTCATGTGGGATGAGGAATTTTTGATAACAATTTTACGAATAATAAATTTCATACATCCCTATGACGGCTTTCGGTCGCACTCCTCCTTCTTCTCTTTTCCTCACCTCACCCTTAATAAAAGTAAAGTCAAATTATTTGTGTCCCTAAATGAAATAATCATTATACATGATATTATTTTCCAGGTGGAATGGGAGGAGCCAGCGTCGTTCTGGTTAGGTCCACGAGCGGCAGACCTTATACACTTAGGAGCGAAATTCGCACCCTGCATGAGAAGAGACGCGAGAATAGCGAGGGCTATAGCGGCTTCCGCTAGGAGAGAGCGGGACACTGCATGTTGCATACGAAACGATGACTCGGGCTGTGTGCAATCTTCAAAGGCTGATTGTTCGGTGAGTGCGGAAAATGGCGTAGGAGTGAAAATTATTGTTTCGTTTCACGTTCTGAATGGCAAAGGTTGTCTCCCAACTGGTTTCACAGCAACTGCGATCCTGTTCTGCCAAGTGCTAACATACTCACAATTTTTTCATGTTTCGTTTGAACGCAATGTGTTTGGCGAAGGTTGAGCTTTATTGTTACAAAGAAGGATTAGAGGAAAAAACCCTTTTCAGTACCACAGAATATATAACAGTACTAAGTAGCAGTACGTTGCTACAATGTAATTAAATGTACGAGAATTGAACTGATTTTTATTAAAAATTTTGTATTTACTACGTATCGGCATCGGCTACTCTCAAGCTCTGGTCTGAAAACCGCCACTGGGCCATGGGGCTCAGCAGAGCACAGCATTTGTTGAGATCTGTGCTTTTGCCACTAACATCTACTTAGTATTATCTGTTTCATCACTTTTTTTGTTTCTAAAATAAGTTCTCTAATACTACTTATTATATGCGATTTTTTTCATTATTGTCAAGAAAATATATTTCTTTATTAAAGTGGCTGCTACTTTAATTATTAGCTTACGCAAGGGCATTCGTCTAAAATAGTTTATATACCTTGATGGATATTATCAAACCAAACTGTAATCTACTCTGATATCTAGATCTCTTCGTGTGTCATGAATTCTAGATGGATAGGTACTAATTAATTCACAAGAATTCATCCTAAACTGATACAAGTACCTACCTACAAGTCTGTCTATACATAATGCGAATGTCGTCAATATTAAGAGCTCTATAATCTATTAGGATAGAACATAGCTAATTTAATACATGCAGTCAATGTAATTTATCTTCCATTCCTTAAATAAATAAAAAAACATTTTTGCTTACTTTTTATATTCCAACATGATTCCAAACCAAAAGCGTACAAACTGCCAGTTCTTTGTGTTCTGTTTATGTAATAATTAAGGAATGCCAAGTTTAAATTTTCATCATTTTCTAAGAAGTATATATAAATATTTGCTTGTTTGTTCATGCATCCCCATCAGATAAGAGGATTACTACCAAAGGTAAGTGTGTCCATTCCGACACGGTTTTGTAGTACAAACAATGTTTTCCCCTTAATCTTGACGCTGCTCTACTTTTCAGACCACGATATCGACATGGAAGAAGTGGTCTTCAGGAGAATCGGGACCTGGAGGTCGGATATCAGGGTCTGTTTGCGGGTTAGATCCCAAGTAAGCATCTTTTTCCTTATTTACAACAATAACGATAGCACTCCAGTAGCAAGTAAAATGAGAATAATACGCCCAGTGTCGAATATTTACTCTACCACAGAAAATAATAAAATAATTAGTACTACCCACTCTACTTACTGAGGTTTTTGGTTTCCAACATTAAAGTACCTACTCCACATGGTACAAAAGACCCTCAAAATTCAAACAATTCTTTTTTTTAATTCATCATAGGTTTCTTATGCAACCTCTGTGGTCGAGTGGTCAAAAGCTCGTCTGACGTTCGGAGGTTCCGGGTTCGAATCCCGGTGGGGATCCGTCGAACAAATACAACTTTGTGAAACTTTCCCCAGTTTGGTTAGGGCATTGCAGGCTGAATCACCTGATTGTCCAAAAAGAAAGAGAATTCCGTGCTTCGGAAGGCCCGTAAAGCTTTTGGTCCCGGCTACTATCTGCGGATGTAGTTGTTATAGGAGCCATGTCAGAAACCTAAGACTGCGGGTTGGTTAAGTAGATTAATTTCGAAACCCCCTACGATAAGACATTGACACTAACATTTAATGTTTCTTAAGAAACCTATGCTTGCTTATTAATGACGTCTTAACAGAAGTCAGCTTTGCTCAAACCAAAATCGCCTCTCGTCTCAAACGAATATACAAGTCGAAGCAATTAAAAAGAGATCAAACAACCTTAAAGAGGCGATGCGATATCAGTTTTAACATAACTGGCAGGCTCGCGCAATGTGTGCGCTGCTGTGGGGATGAACCCGCCGAAGAAACTCTACAGTGTCATCTTTTCTATTTTCCTTCTTTTTTAAAATATACTTCAATGTTATATACTAAAATATACAATTAGAGGATGACAACCAACCAAAATAGAATAAAAATAAACTATATAACCAATCAATCTATCAATCACCTTTCCTGAAATATCAACGTCTCATCCCTAGATTCTGCGAAGCGCCAAGATCGATAGCACCTCACGAATGGCCAGATGACATCACAAAATGGCCGATCTGCCGCAAATCAGTGCTAGACGGGTCGGCGGCGGCGGGGCGTGCGGGGCATGCGGCGGAACACATGGCCTGCGAGGTCATTGGCCATCCCTGCTGCATTGGGGTCCACGGCCAGTGCGTCATCACGACGAGGGAACACTGCGACTTCGTCAAGGGCTACTTCCATGAAGAAGCTTCTTTGTGTTCACAAGTGAGTTGTCATAGGATTACATTTCACTCGTGATAGAAAAACAATTCGAATAATGTTCGAATCGACGAATGCTGAAGCACAAATGAATTGAATTTTTTTCTAATCTGTCTTTTACTGATTACATATTCGGTTATATCAATTATAATGTATAGACGGCCTAGTCAAACGCATTATTAGCAGAGGAACCCCTTGCTTCTATAACACAACAGGTTTTTCCTAACATGAAAGTGCCTATAGGATGTTCAAAACCACAGCCTGCAATTCAAATTGGCATTTAAGTTTTTGATGTCATAGAATTTTTATAATCGCACAAGCTATAAACATTACTTCTCTGACTTTCAGGTATCATGCTTGGATGACGTGTGCGGAATGTTACCATTTATGCGAAGACGACGTCCGGATCAGCTGTATCGAGCGTGGACATCCTTGTTCGTGCACGCTGGTCTTCTACATCTAGCTGGCACGCTGGCGCTGCAGTGGCTGTTCATGAGAGACCTAGAGAAGATGGCGGGACCTGTTAGGATAGCTATCATTTACCTGGGGAGCGGAGTTGCCGGGAACATGGCTTCAGCTATTTTTGAGCCTTACAGAGCCGAGGTAAGAATTTGGCAGGACAGCATGACAAAAGTACACACAGTATTTTCGCCAACTTGCAAAAGGCAGAAATTTTCACAAATATATCTTTACCAGGGAATTTTGAGCGTGTCAAATCAAAACCAATTTTTCGATAATTATGCCGAAGTAAATATTTCCAAACCAAATTAATCATCCAAACCAAAATAAAATAATTAACAAATCCAAACTAGGAATATTCATAATTTTGCCAGACATAACTGAAATTATTCCCACACATTCTGAAATGGGATCCTTTGTCCTTAAGGTATGGACGCGCTCCGGACATTATTATTATTATTTTTTAAGATAAATAATCTCGATTTTCAGGTGGGTCCGGCTGGAGCTCACTTCGGTCTGCTGGCGGCTCTGATAGTAGAAGTCATGGGCGCGTGGCCTCTCCTCAGGCATCCTCGGCGTGCGATCTTCAAACTCTTAGGCATCGCCATAGCTCTCTTCCTCCTAGGTCTCCTCCCATGGATCGACAACTTCGCGCATGTGTTCGGTTTCGTATTCGGGTTTTTACTGTCCTACGCGCTGTTGCCGTTCGTAACATTCGGTCCGTACGAGCGTCGACGAAAGATAGTTCTGGTGTGGGTGTGTTTAGTTTCTGCCGGTGGCATGTTGTGCGCGCTTGTGGCGTTGTTTTACGCTGCGCCGGCGTATGAGTGTGCGGCGTGTGCGTACTTCACGTGTCTGCCGTTCGCGCCTGACATGTGCTCGTCGCAGGACGTCCGCGTGCGGCAGATGGACGGGGTATGACGGCGCGCGGCCCGGGCGCCCCCGCCGCCGCCGCGTCCCCGCCCCGCTCCCGCCCAATGCCGCCGCGTCGCCGCCGCCTAGACACCACTCCGACTAGACTAAAACTAAACCTAATTTGTCACTCACAAATGTGCCACGCTTTTGACACTTACCAAATCGCGACTACAAATTTGCGTACATCATTTAAATCGGGTGAACACACCAAGGAAAGTACCAAATACAAGAAAGCGGAGCTGCAATGATACTCGTAGCTGTTTCCTTTTCTTGTAGATTAGGTCCTTTCTGTTTGGTGAAGGTACTCTCCCAAATGCATTTGCGAATTGAACGCTCGCAAAGCTATCTGCTGCATGTACTTTCAAACAGTGTTGAAACTATAAATAATTATCCATACTATTAGGAAGTGAGGTCTACGTCATTGAGAAACATGATGTTAAAAAATAAAATATAAATGTGAAAAATATATTTGCATAATCTATCTTGATTATGTAACTCACTTTCTAGTATTGATGTATGTTGAAAAGATCTAAAATATGAATAAGGTTGTATTCAAATGAGACGGTTTTGTTTTGTCATTTACCAAGTCATCTGGAGTAACACTAGCGCTGTGTACATTTAATTCGTTTAAACTAGAACATATAAATGGCACTCTATCGTTGCTAATCAAATATAATATTGTGGTGAGTATGATAATTTCGATGAAATGGCGTGCGTGCACTAGTTTTTTACTATCTAAGAAATCAAGTAAGATTTATAATGTCGAACTAGACTATTACGAAATTATATTACAAAATATCATCGACTTTGTTTAATTATAGAATTATGATTGCAAACTAAGATTCGTTGGTATAAATTATTTTGTAATATCAGAATTCCCAGTTTCGAAATTTGTGGGTTGGATTTATTTATTCACGTTTTACGTGAAAAATTAAATCCGATTCAAAATTTAATTGTGATAATAAATTATCCAGCCGCGGGTCACAAACGCGCGGTCGCGACTATGCAAATGTATATAACACTTGTAATATATAACATAAGATAGTTTAAGTGGAATATATTTACGTGTGACAAAATAATGCTGAATTAATTTTACGGGGATGACATAAATGCCACAGAGGAATTGTAAAATTTACTATAGAAAGTGAATGTAATTTGATTAATATTTCTTTTACTTGAGAAAAGTATAAGTTTCATAGAAGTGATATAATAACCACACTAACCAAATAAATACTTTTCGTTCGTTTTGTTCTACAAATTAGGAAAGAAAAGCATTGAAATGGAAATTAACGTGAGCATAAATTGAGATGAGAACTGCGAGTTAACTAAAGAAGTATAATTCCAAACATCTTCAAATCAATAGACAACAATTTCTTCCATACAATTTATTATTCATCTTAATGTGACGTAAGTAATTAAATATCCATCATCATTAGCAGCTCGACGTCTGTTTCGTTGCCGAATTTTAATGATGATGATGATGATGATGATGATGATGTTCATGGTCATGATGCTCATGATCATGCGGTCCATGATGCTCGTGATGCTCGTGATGGTCGTGTTCGTATGGACCGTGTTCGTGATGTGGGCTGTATTGCTCGTCCTCATGTGGGCCGTGAACATATTTCGCAGAGCCGCGACGATATCGGCTATGAGGCCCGGGACTGTGAGGTCCATGAGGCTTGGGGCCATGTGGATTTGCTCCGGGTCCGTGCGGACCATGAGGCTCGGGACCGTGCGGGCCATGGGGCTCGGGACCGTGTGGACCGTGAGGTTCTGGTCCATGAGGTCCGTGAGATTCTTCTCCGTGGGGGCCATGTGGCTTTGAACCATACGCGCCTTCGTGGATGCGGTGCGCCGCGTCTTCTATCGTTTGCTGACCACCTTCAAGTGCTTTCGCAGGGTTTAGTGCGGCAGCTGAAAAGGAACAAAATTGGATGTTTATTTCTGTTCAATTGGTATTCACAAATCGAATATTGTATTATATGATACTCTTTGACCCTTAAGAGATATCCAAATAAGTTCGCCCAAAGAGATAATATTCCGAGAAAGAAATTATACGTTGTACATTAACTTTTGAATTGACCTATGCTTGAGTCGAAAAGGTACGACGGATCATTAACATTTTAAAATCAGTCAGTAAGTAATTACCGGCATCTGGTTTAGCTTCTCCGTTTTTATCCTTAAAGCCCATAGGTCCCATAGGCCCCATAGGTCCCATACGCCCCATAGGCCCCGTATGTCCCCCACCGGCAGGACCAACGCCCAGGCCAGCGTGAATGCCCATTCCACCCAAGCTAATACCTCCGATTGCCCCTAGGCCCGGCAGCAGTGAGATATGACATTCTACAGCGAAAGCACATACAGCCACGATCAACACCTGAAAGCAGAGATAAATTTGGAAAGAAAGATTAATAAATATAAAAACAAAATTCAGAACATAATAAAAGGCACGGTAGTCAAGAGCACAGCCTTTTCTATAAGCCACTTAGGACACTTTTAATATTTGTTGCTGTTGTAGAATTGAACTTTAGTACCTACGTAAATTTGCGAGTTGATGAAGTATAATCTCAATGAACAGCTCTTATTTCGCTTAGTACGCTTTGGTCGAAGTGTATGTATTCACCAAGTTTTTGAATAAATGTACACACAAATTGGGATATAAAAAGTACATTGAAATCAACGTTATTAGAAATAAACTGTTTTAATTTGATTTGGCAGGTTTTATAGAAGTAACTTTGGTTTTAAAATACTATATTAAACTAAAACTCAAAATAATCGCATCCATAAAATAAGACATTTAACTTAAGGTGTTCTAAAAAATGCAGATAACCTATTGAAGCTGCGGCCTTTCTAATGTTTCGTAATTTCATTGCTGAAGTTGTGTTACTGTAATAATAAAACACACACATAATAGAAGAATAGTAAGCAAACTCTTACCTGAGCAGTCCACGTCATTTTGTGGTGATGGTCATATAAAAACTGGTAATAGCATGACGAAACTAAAGTATTTATAGGTTCTTTATTAAAGTAATATTAGGGGAGAAACTACAAATTGAAAAATTAATTAGTGTTCTAATTGATCGAGTTATCACTAAATGTTTCGAAGTAATATTTAATACCAGTTAACAAAACAAGCTCAATAAGGTAATTATATTTCTTAAACTTGCTATTCGTTCGTGGGTGTGCTGCCGATAAACAACTGATGTATTCTTTCGATAGGTAAATATATATTTTTTCTGCGATATAAGCAGTGTGTGGTACTTTGCTTAAATACCTTCATACAAGTACAGTTCCAATTTATTCTTGTTTTGGCGCAAAAGTAAGGCAAATAAACGAAAAACTTTAAAATTTATAATATTCGTATGGATTGTACTTGAATTGTCTGCTCTTTACATAACATCGACTATTATTGTATAATCGACAAACTAAGGTTAGTCAGTTTGAGTTTCAAACTACCTTGTTAACATTTTGTACTTAAGAAAAAGGCTACATGTAGGTATGTCATCTTTTACTAAAAGGAGAAAAATATCATAGCTGACCCCACTCTCATTTACTTGTTTTGATGTGTGTAAAACTTAATTACTTACTTCTAATAAAGATGGATAGAGTACTAGTAGTACAGAAGTTATCTGATATGAATCTGCCTTGGTTCACACTAGTCGTAAACTTAACAAAATAATTTTTTCCGTCTTAGAAAGTTAACACTTTGTATAAATTGAAACACGCATTCTCAAATTAAATGCTTGATCATGAAACTAAACTGTCCGTGCAATAAAAAAAATTGATGTAAATAATACAGTTATTGTAATTATAACCAAAACATTATTTATTTATTCATTTCTGATAATGTGGCATTTATCATATCCCTGTAAACAGTGTCAAAATATACATAATTTAGTATATTACTAAATATGTAAATAGCATGTTATACATATTTGATATTTTCATCTATTATGTTCACTGCATATAACGAATTCTTCTCTAAGTCTCTAAGTACTAAACAAATTAATTTTGATTTTGTCAATTTGTATAGTAGTTTATGAGATGACTGAGTCGAACCACCTTCGTCTTTTCATTATCATTGATTTTTTTAAAGAAATATATAATTTTTACTTGTTAATGTAGCCTGACCACTGCGACAAACTATATACTCGTATTATGTTATCTAGCTGTCAAATTACATAAGAAACTCGCCATAATAAATCCTCCAATAGAATGAGAGTCGTTGTGCGTATGCACGACAAAATTGTCTGTCATACGTGAAGATACGTGAAGATAGCCATGCTGGGGGGATAGATTTGAGTCTTTTTAAATACACAACTATGCAATAGGTCCACAAGACAGAACAATTCGCGCGAGAAGCCTAAAAAATTGTCGGAAAGCAAAATAATGGCAAAAATCATAGTGGTTCTGCTCTGTCACTATATCATATTTTAACACTTTCTCTATATATAAGCCATACAGTTACTTTTTTTCGCATATTTCAGTGACCTCGAGAGGTGGAAATACCGCACTTCGCGCATATTTATTTATTTATTACAGCGTTGATGTTCCTTCTTAACTGTAAGTAAGATCGGCTCAGTCACCTCTTCTACTATATGTCATATTCTTTGACTATTATACGGTCATATTATATGAAGTCTGCGTAGGTTAACATGTTATTTTATTATAATATGCTAGTAATATTTATTATTATAACCATTTATCATTAGGGATACGTTTACTTTACTACACATGACAATTTACGTACAATGGAGAGATCATTTTGTGAGCATCATTGATACTGTTGTTATAAATTGTTTTATTTTAATAACTTTTGAATTATTTCCAGTCCATTTGTTATATTATAATCGTAATTTACTAAGATCAGAATTAACTATATACATTTTATTTACAGTGAAATATTTTGCCAAAATCATGACTTTATTATGTATAATGTAAACAAATACACTAGTATAATTTGCTAAGAATTTGCTTTTAATTGTAAAATCATCACTGCCTCTTAGAACGTATCTGTGGTAGGTACGTAGGTACTATCTGTGATTTGTCTTCAGTATTTCAAACTCAATATAGGTGTATTATTTCAGAATAAACTCACTTCAGGAATTCTTTAAAAATTTAAAGAGTAATTAAATTTTCGTCTGGTTCAAGACAATTAAAAGACATTTGTATCAAATTTTATTTCACTTGCATAATATAAGGTCCATGCTATCGATTCTAATTGAGTACCTACCTACTTAATTATTTACTCATTATCATCATTGAAATTAAGAGCCGTGCTCTAATAGGTAGGGTCAGCAATTCAATTCTATTCTCCGTCTCCTGTTTAACCTCCTAATACGACATTGCATCTATTTCTTTTGTACTTTGGTCCATGTATGTTCTTCTTGGTCGTCTTCTCTTTTTCTTTTCTTCTACTTTTCTTTCAATGATGTTTCTAATAAAGTTATCTACTGATCTACTAAAGCAGTGTGATAACAGTTCGTGTATAATGCTTCAATTCCAGCAATAATTTTCTGGCAACATAATTTAGAAGTTTAGTGAAGAACTGAATAGATTTCCTATTTCAAGACTGTAAGATCAAGAAATTTAAAATTGAAATTTTGTTAATACACTTATACTTACTTATTAAATTTCTTAGCCATGAATAAGTTTATATAAAGGATAGTGTTAAACAGTTATTACTTTGTAATGATTTTAGTTTTGATTTTTAACTCCCCAAGAAAACAGAAATGTATTAGAAGTTTGACATTTGTAACTGTCTGTTTGTTTAATTGTGTGGCATCGTAGCTCCCGAATGAACTGCTTTCTTAAGGTTATTTTTCCTCCGTTTCCTCATGGTCATATTAATTTGTCGTCAAGGATATTCTTAACTATGTTTCAAGAATACATCTTCGGGTCATTTGAAGATCATCAGTTCTTTGATTCCTACGAGTCTAGTTGATTCAACTTTTTTTGTTACGTCTATGAATTGACTTTATGCTGGGGTGTAGAAGATAATATGGTACGCAAAATACCTACCTATTTGATGATTAGTTTCTCGTCAAATAACTGTAGGCCATCAATTTAAGCTCATCTGACTGTGGCGGGGGTCTTTTAAATGTTCAGTTTTAGTGTTATTATTTTGAAGTCTGTGTCTAACTTCTAAATAATTTGTTATCCAGTACTGACCTAATTTGGTTACCACAGTGACGTTTTCGAAGTGTCCTTGTGGCCGGATAAGTGGACTGGTCTCACAATTTTAATCTAAGACAAACTTACATATTGTACATTGTGAACATAAAACTAATTAATACACTTATTATGTAAGAAAATGGTAAAGTAATCTTATTGTAAACTAGAATTAATCGAACAAGAAACCTTATTATCATAATATCTTTGTGTTTTATTTTCATAACTGTTTTTTGGTCTCTTACGATTAATTGAAATCGTTGGAATGATGTTATTTGTTTGAGGACTAATGAATATTTTAATTAGTAACTAAAGAATTTGGAACTATCAATTTACGTTGAGAATATATTTGAATTCAACACTTAAACTAAAATTTACAAGCATTTTCTTAAGCACATTCTTACTTATCGAGTGGGTTTCGAGGTTAACCTACCGCACTAACCCTGGTGTCGGAATTGTTGAGCCGCCTTAGGCTTCCGACATGGCTTCTATAACAACCAAATCCTTAGATAGTAGCCGGGACCAACGTTTTTACGTGCCTTCCGAAGCATGGAATCATATTTCTTTTCCCCAACCAAACTGGGGAAAGTCTTACAATGTAATGTTTGTTCGACGAATTCCCACCGGGTTTCGAACCCTGAACCTCCGTAACGTCGGACGAACTTTTGACCACTTGACCGCGGAAGCTGTCCTAAGCACTGTCTTATGAGAAAAAAAAATGCAATATTGGTAAACAATAGTAAAAAAAATAACCTAAACTGTGCCTAAAGTCTATCGCACTTCATAATTGTATGAATCCTAATTAAAAATGTTTCGCCATCATATTCATCATCATTAGCAGCCTGCGGCAGTCCACTGCTGAACATAGGCCTCTCCCAAGGCGCGCCATTTGACCCGATCTTCGGCCGCACGCATCCACCTGCTGCCAGCCACTTTTCGCAGATCGTCACTCCATCTAGACGGGGGGCCTCCTTCAATTCGTTTACCTAGACGTGGCCTGCACCTAGACGTGGCCTGCACTGCAGAACCCGCTTACTCTAGCGATTATCGGTTATGCGATAAATGTGACCAGCCCACTGCCACTTCAGCTTGCTTATTCGAGTGGTTATGCCGGTTTCATTGGTTCTCCTATGGATATCCTCGTTCCGGAATATATTCATCAGAGAGAGACTCCGAGCATAGTCCTCTCCATAGCTCGCTGAGCAACTTAAAATTTGTGGACTAGTCCCACAGTCAGTGTCCACGTTTTGGGACCGTGAAATGATTTGGAAACTTATAAACCATTTTGACAGTATAAAATATATTTTAATTATTAAAATGTTGAGTTGAATAATTTAAATACAAAACTATCAATATTTTCAAGCAGGTAAAGGTTTGTGGTCATGTTTTGGCTGGAGGACTTTCTTTTTTGTGACGTCATTCGTTTTGAGAGGTCCGTGTTTCCATCCTTCAGGGTAGCCATGTTTCTCCACGTCATCCCACCATTGCTGCTCACCAGACCCCCAAATGAGGTATAAGACATTGGTGAAGACAAGGACGCAAAATACGAACCAAAAAGCGTATCGCCACTGCGTCACAGTTTGCTGTAAAAAAGAAGCTATTTTGTAAGTTACATACTACTACTATATCAAACTTCTAAATAGTACTAATATTATAAACGCGAAATTTTGTGAGGATGGATGGATGGATGAATGGATGTTTGATACTCTTTTTGGATTTCAATGAAAATTTACAATAATTTAACTAATACCTACATCAAAATAATACATTTTACCGCGAGAAAATCTTTCATTCCCACGGAAAAACTGCCAGCGCGGGTGAATTTTACCGCGGTGAAAGGAAGCTAATGTCATCTGCAAGACTTTGTACCAAGTTTCATTAAAATCGGTTAAAGAACCGAAACTGTAGAGTTTTGGAGTCTATTCAATGCAATCAAACCTTTTTTTCTAATATTGTTATAGATAGACGATGATGACTTGATTTAAGCACAATCTTTGTTTATAATAGAAATATGTCTAATCGGTAAACCCATTACAAAAATGAATTAAAAACAATAATACAATGTCGATTATTAATGATTAATGTAATGTGTTTGGTTTTCTATAGCTACTGTTTGTTTGTTTTAAATAGGCTCCGAAAATACGGAACCAACCTTAATGAACTTTGTTTTGTACTAAGATAGAATAAATTATGGAAAATGACATAGATTACCATTTACGGGAAAAACTGTTAACGCGAACTGAGTCGCGGCGTAAAGTTTGTATTTAATAAAACATAATTTGAGGCAGTAATCTTTCTTTTCAACCTGCATTAATAATAATCTTTAAGAACGCGCGGTGCTTTCATGAATTCATAATGCTGAATAATCTTATCTTTATGTAAGATTCCTCTTGTGGGATAAGGAATGATAAATAAAAGGTAAATCCCTCAAAGAGCGGTGCAAGAACAAAGTATTATCTCATTCGCAATTTACAAAGGTACTTTAATAACAAATACCTATGTTTGTATCCAATTGAAGAATATAGTATTAACATTATTTTCGTGATTTGTTTGTAGCAAATTATATAAACGTTTTGTTGCAATGAAATAACCTATATCAAATCTTTGCGTTTAAATCGTTATTTCTTCGCTTTTTTAAAATTATTTCCGTACCGTGTACTCCAGTTTTAAAGAGTGCTTTGAAAAAATTCATAATTCTGAAATTTAAAAGTCTCAAACATGGACATTGTAATTTGAATAGTTACACTACTATTCGAACGATATTGGTTTCAGGTTGCGGCAACATTTTGTGGTTTGTACAAGGCTACCTTGGCCACATGGCTTCAAATATAAAAACACAAATATATACTCATAACTTACATCAGGTGTCA
Source organism: Teleiodes luculella (assembly GCA_948473455.1). Lineage (NCBI taxonomy): Eukaryota > Metazoa > Arthropoda > Insecta > Lepidoptera > Gelechiidae > Teleiodes > Teleiodes luculella. Next base: position 9,834,050 of record OX419595.1, on the reverse strand, counting down.
AGAGGCCGATCAAGTAAGGAGTGATGATTCCAGATACAGCAGCCAGACCATTTACGAACGCTGAGCAGGTCCCTGCATAGTTAGGAGCAATGTCCATGGCATTGATTTTGACGCTACTGTAGAAGCCTGCCATGAAAGCCATGGATGCTATGAATAGAGACACGGCTTCGACCCTGTTGCATCCGGAGTAGGAGGCAAGGATGATAAATAATGCTGGAATAGACGACGCTGCAAAGGAATTGTTTATTTAGGACTGTTTGTGAAATAAATTAATGAATGAATATGGTTTTTAAAATCCATTATATTTGATTGATTTCGACAAATGTATGACTGGTATCAAAATTTGCTGAGTGTTACAATGTGAGTTACAAATTTCTCATTTATAATTTATGCCCATGCAGTACTTAGCGATTCTTTCAAGACCACCTTAGAGTACCTACAATATTTTATATTAAAAAAAAGATAACAATATATTAGTTTTAATCCGTGGTTTTAAAAAAAATCTTAAAATAATTATACTCGTAGTGTGTCTTAAAATAAACAAAAATAATAGTGTGCTTACACAGGGTAGTGTATATTTTTCGGCCTGTAGTGATGCTGTGCCATCTTTTCTTGATACATAAATCACACAATCCAGCGAACACGAAGGAGAACACGTACATTGCGATATAAGGTAATGCTGACATAAGCCCCGTCTCTTTAACGTTGAATTTGAGAACGTCCGAGAAATACTTCGGTAAATCAGTGATCATAGCAAAATAACCACAGTCATGACCAACCTGTAATAAATATGATGAAATTACAGTTTAACCTTTTTAAAATATTAATGCAATAACAAAATTTTTACTTACAGCAGCCCACATTAGTACCCAGAGGGGCTTGGATCTCAAAATAGCTTTAAAAGGTACAGGATCCAATTTTTTATGAAGGCCAGAAGCAGTTATGTTTGCATTCAAATAACTTCGTTCTTCATCGGATATGTACGGGTGCGAATTTGGTGTACTGTAGCAAAGTAATGACTAAAATAAAAATAAAACTGATCTTGAAAACAAGTAAAAGTACAAAAATCTCTACCCTTTAGGTAAATGTTTTGTAAAATATTCATTTGTGCACGTTCTTAGTAATGCTTTACCCAAAATATAAACCAAATGCATCCTAGTCCTCCAAAAACGTAAAACACATGTGCCCAATCACCTCCGTCAGCCATAATGTATCCGGAAATAATAGGACCAAAAATGTTGCCAACTTGAGCACCTCCAAATATCATAGCCCCGAAACGAGAACGCTCTGAGGCGGGCACCCACCTAGCGAGGAGTAGCACAAAGGCAGGAGTTACTGGTCCCTGGAAACGAATTTTTTTTTATTTTATTATTATGGTTGCCAACAGAGTTTACATCAAAGACATACAACTTACTAATATAAAACTAAATGTAAGTCTAATTAAAGACAACAACGACATGGATACATCTGGATGTACTTATAGATATGCCACTCTACGATGACATTATAAGATTGTGTATTCTCCACTAAGAGAAGCCTTTTTAACCTGACTTCAGGTTTCCATAACAATCAAACAAAACACTCGCATTATAATTTTAGTGCATACAGCCAGAGAAAGGAATTCTCTCCCCGCATCAGTTTTTACTGAATCGTATAACCTTGGTGTTTTCAAAGCAAGAGTAAACAGGCATCTTGTGGGTGCGCGCATCTTCGGCCACGCCGCGTCGTCGCTTTTCATCACGTGAGACTGTGGTCAATAGCGAACCCATGTCAAATAAAGAAAAATATGGCAAAAATTCGACAGTCCTGTCACAGTTAAGTCAGAATTATAATTATATTCAATTAGGGCAATTATAATTAAATCCAAGGACGGTAGATATATTACTAGATTAATAATAAGAGAAGAATTAATTTGGTGGACTTGCCTCTCCCATTCCTTCAATAACTCGTATGATGAATAGGCCAGTAGCTCCACCGACTTGTACAGCCCAAGGCGATAATAAAGTGGCCACTGAAGTTGCCAGCAAACCTAGGCCACAAGTCCACTTGCCTCCAAATCTCTCAGCCAAAAGACCTCCTGGTAAATGCGTTAACACGTAGCCGTAATAAAATGCACTAAGGAGCAATCCTTGGGTCGCCTCATCCCAGTCGTAGCGATCACGTCCCTCGAAAAAAAAAGAAACTGTTAGTATAAAAACCAAACAACATGAAATTTTTTGAAAGTTAATTATAAATTTCTTAACTGTTATTAATTTCTCCCGAAAAATGTTTAGTGTGGCAAGATTTGTAGACATTTTACAGTAATTTAACCTCAATACTATTCGGTTTTTTAGTAGCACTGAACTTACATTAAATTGCACAGTATTATCACTAAACGTTATATTGCTGATCGTAGCCACAGTAGGATCAGGACATGTTTCTCCAATAATGTGTTCTTCACTTGCTTTTTTTACAACCATTTGTGTTATTGTCATGCTGAGACAGACTCGCATCGTGAAGGAATTGCCCAAGGCAAACAAGCCCAAAACACCCAACACATATCTTTGAGGAATGAATGTTACTGAAAATGTTATCAAAATGAAAAAACATTATATTATTAAACAAAAAGAAACAATAAAAACACACACTCATGATTTTGTATCAAATAATACTTACACCGATTCAAAAGCAGTCTCCATCCTTTCAAGGTCATGATATCACGCGTCACTTTCAGACAATATTGTTTTGGAAACCTGTTTACTGTGTCATATCTCACTTATATCTGATGTAGAGATGATGTTATCAAATTCAGAGCAAGAAAACGTAAGTACTTACTGGCTTGGAGATCAGTCTGATAATATTATATTTACTTTGAGAGGATATGAAGTAGTGATTAAGTTCTACCAAAGTAGTTTTGTTTGGAGAGTAAAACGAAGAATAATAACAGAATGTGACGATGCGTTAAAAGGGTGAAAAGAAAAGAAAAGGATAAATTTTAATTTTATAAAATGAAAAGTACTCTTTATATAGAAAGAATGAGATGTAATTTGCCTTGCTTCGGTGAAATTATTAAAATCGGCAATCGCAATGTACGTCAAATAAATACTACTATTTATGTTATTTTTCATACCTCAGGTATATTATTATTGTACTTGCAAAGTTCTTATATATTTTTAGGTCGCTCAACAAAAGTCCTTTAAGTTTTGTAAGAGAGGAAAGGAACTTAAAGACCATATGACAAAAATGCTAAAAATATTTAAAAGAATTATTGTAATTGATTTAGTATTCTTTTGAGCGTATTCATTTCAAACAAAAAGCAATTTCTTGAATAATAATAGGTTAAGAGATGATAATTAATAATTTCAAACAAACTGAATCAGGACGTCGTCATCTTTTTCCTTATTAATTATTATTATAAACAAATACGAAAATAAATAAAAATTATGCTTGCACTTACAATAAACTGCTCAATGCTGTTGACAGAAGATGTATTGGTGTTTACGGACACTGAGGGATCAGGACACGTTTCGCCAGTAATATGTTCCTCGGCAGGGCTTCTTACAACAACTAATAATTTCCACGCTTTGCAGTACCTACGTTTCTTTCAATTATAAAAATATTAGTTTTGGCAGCAGCTTTTATAAAAATTCAAATTTATTTTGCGAGGTTATACCGAATAGCGACGTACTGTATTGTTAGTTAAAGGAGAACTGTATGTGCTGATGGAAATTGTTTTTTTTTAAAGTGCCTGCATTAGAACATGTGCTTTTGCAAGGAAATCTTCTATATACCTAATAAAACTGTAGAGGTTAAATGTCTGTACATAGAAAAAAAAGATAACATCTGAGTCAGGAGGATGTAAGAAGTGAAATAGAACATATCCAGACAATTTTCTTTTTTTCTGTTTCTCTGTCTGTTTGTCTGTTTGTACGGGCTAATCTCCGAAACTATTGGACCGATTTGAATGAAATTTTGCATCTTGGATACTTATAATCGCGGAAAATTAAAGAGTTCCCGTAGGATAGCTAAACTTACTTACTACTTACTACGAAAAAGTCGGAAAACAACGCGGGCATATAGCCATTAATTTGACAAGTTGTAGCGTAGAATAAAGACTTAAATTTCAGTTTATATTTCTTCTTACTTATATTTAGGTGCAAAATCTTTAGATTATTTTGCAGCCAATAAATTATAAACGAGAAATTTGACATATTTTCATTACTTAATAAATTAACATTGATTTAACTTAAATAGTATATACAATACACTCTTAATATAAATATAAAGTTATTGCTTGTCTTTTTCATTCTTTTGTTGTCCTTTTTCTTGGGATTCTGCATTGGCTTTGCTCTCTGGCAGGGGTCCATGTTTCCAATTCTTCGGGTAACCGTGTTTCTTGACGTCATCCCACCAGAGCTGCTCTCCTTCCGCAAAAATGATGTAAATGACGTTCGTTACGACCAAAACCGCGAGGCACACCCAGAAAGCGATTCGCCATTGTTTCAGTGTGGACTGTAAATTAAATAAAAACCTTAGTATATAAAAAAAAAGTAAAATACGTTTATTTCGGTTGTATGATAGATATACTGATTGACTAGTGCCACAATTTAGTGCTCTACAGAAACTCTATTATTTCGCTAAGAATATAAAATGTATTTTATTACATACGTAGTCGTACGCATCTAATACGAATAAAGTGCAGTAGCATTTTGTTTTTATAAAGTAAAATAATAAGCAAAAATATAAAAATATATAAGTTGCAAATATATATGTCGCAGGGAAAAAAGGAAATCAGAAAGTACACAAAATTTCTAGGAATATAACAAACTCATGATTCCTAGGAATATTACGAAATCGCATCAACCGATGACGAATTTTCTTTTTAATGTCATCTTTTTATTGAAAATGTTTAGTAATAATAATAATTATTATTATTATTATTTGCGATATATACTTAATGAACTTACATCTGGTGTCAGCAGGCCGATCAAGTATGGTGAAATAATAGCAGATATCGCGGCGATACCGTTGACGAGTGAGGTGGTGGTGCCGGCATAGTTGGGCGTGATGTCCAAAGCGTTGATTTTCATTCCGCAGTAATAGGCGCCCATAAGCGTCATGGCCGCCACGAACCAAAACACTGCGAGGGTCGTGTTGCATCCGGAGTAAGACGCCATGATAATGCAGATACCTGGACCAGTTGCAGCTGAAACCGTATGAATTTTCAAATAGAGTAGAATGTCAAAGAAGCTGTATCCATTGGTTGCTGCTGGAAAGATCTGGAAGGTGCAGCACAAGATAGAGATACTTGGAAGCCTATACTGGGAGCCCTGTGTCCTTGTGGAGGGACAATAGGAGGAGAAGAAAAATAGTAGAATATTTAATTTGCTATAATACTGTAAAACTTAATATGAAAAGTACTGTTTTTTTAGTAGGTAATTTAAGAAACACTACTTAGTTAATCATTGAACAATTTGAACAAAACTGGCTACACAAGATGACTTTATTATTCTTTTTAACAGATACCGTTTGTGTATGGATGGTCCCAGTCCAGACTGCAAAGAATTTGCGAGCTCTATGTTTTAATTTTTTTCCTACACAGATAGTATTGAAGTAGCAAATTATCCAAAGATTGTTTGGAAGCTCTTTAGCTTGCTAATTACTTATTCCATTGGATAAAAAAAAATTGTGGCACCTTCCAATACAGGTAACTATTTAGCTTAAAGGGAGATGCCAAACCTCATTAGATTAAGGCAGTACTTGTTAATAAATTTAACTTTTTTTTTAATAAAAGATACAAAGTAAAAAGTAACACTCAAGTTAAAAAAAACATACCGATTGTGGTGTAAATCTTTCTAGCATTTTTGACATTATGGATTCCTTTCTTGACGCAAAAATCGCAAATGAACCCGAAGACAAATGAGGCTCCCCACATTGCAATGTACGGCAAAGCGGACAGCAGGCCAGTAGTCTTAATGTTAAACTTGAGAACATCTGTCATGTACTTCGGAAGATCCGTCACCATTGTGAAGTAGCCCCAATCGTGGCCAATCTACAAATATTTCAAAATTGTATTGTAAAGAATCAATGAAAAAATATCATTTTGTTTTGGTACGACTTGCTTTGTTGGTTGTATTGATGGTAATCGATTTACAACTTACAGCCTAAATAGAAAAGATAAGTATTACCATATCACTAAACTGTGATATTTTAAAAACTATGGACTAGTTGCACCACGGGTTACAAACATTTTCTACAAAGTTACAGTACCTAATAGTATTAATTAATGTACATTTTGTTTGTCTAAAAAAAGTATTCATGACTATAATAAGAAATTGTGTTATGTGGGCATATAACAGACTGAAACGTTATGTTTACTCAATTATTTTTTAGTGGGTATGTTTTACGAATACCTTATATTTGACCGAAGTTTTTATGATCCGTAAAAATACGTTATAATGAATACAAAACGCACCTCATACATAACAAAGTGCTATATCCATAGAGTGATATAGGCAAAAAGCCTCAGATTGTAGTTTACGACATAGTAACTCACAGCTGCTATAATAAGGCACCAGAGGGGAACGGATCGCAGTAAAGCCTTCCACGGAACAGGGTCCAATCTTTTTTGTGTCGAAGCTTTAATCAACGAATCCACGTTTTCATTTAGGAACTTCTTCTCGGCGTCCGAAATGAAGGGATGGGTATTTGGCGTACTGTAGCAAAGTAAAATCTGTAAATATGTAAACATTATGTTACACTAGCTTTTTCGCCCCGCAGCTCTGCACGCGTAAACCGTTTTTCCCGTGGGAATGAGTTATTTTCCCGCCGTAAAAAGTAGCTTATGAGTTATTCTGATGTATAAGCTAGATTACTGTAGTTTTATTAAAATCCATTTAATAGTTTTTGCGTGAAAGAGTATATTTGTGTTCTATGCAGAGAGGTTGGAAAGCAGCGCTTTACTCGGGTAATAACTCAGCTCATAAAACTGAACAACTTTTGTTCTGGCGGTTATCTGAAATCGCATTTTTTTTGCTTTTCATACAAATTGCCTTGGGTTCTGTGGGTACAGCGAACCACAGCGACACACACAACCCCTTGATTGCTAGCCATAGAGCAAGTTTTTTTTTTTCTGGTAGTTGCAAAACCATTTGTAAGGAATCTTCGAATTACACACAAAAAAGTAAGATCCGCTTCACCCGATGACATTCAAATACTAACACCGTTGTTTAGTCGTCTTAAGCAGTGTTGGTTTTTGAATGCGATCGAATTTTACAAATAAGTATTTTTTTTACTATATAAACAAAAAAGTACAATCCAATAAAAATTGTTTGTTTTTAGAGCTTACCCAAAGATTAAACCAGATGATTCCTAATCCCCCAAACAGGTAAAATACGTTATCCCAAACTCCGTTGTGAAGAACGAGGCCGGATAGGTAGGAACCGGCTATGTTACCCAGTTGAGCTCCTCCAAAAACTATCGCTCCCATTCGGCCGCGCTCATTTTTCGGGGCCCATCTGGTCACCATGGCCATTAGACCCGGCATCGTTGGTCCCTGAAAAAGGAAAGATAATAATAATTTATTGCACAAATTATGACGTTTTGAGCTGGCAACACACATCGCAAAAGTCGAAAGGATTTTTATTAAAAGTAAAAAAAAAGAATTTTACAAACAAGGATGTTTATAAGTACTACCGTGTACTACGTAGTACTTATAAATAACATCCTTGTTTACAAATCACTTTTCGCCGTCAAATTTCAATGAATTTATTAAGTTTTGTTCATACCAAGACTGGCTCTCGTCTCGCACTAATGAAGAATAAACTCTTAAAATATTTAAAGAGGCGATGCGAAATTAGTTTGAACGGAACTGGCAGGTTCGCGCAATGTGTGCGCTGCTGTGATAAAGAACAAGCATTAGTAGACTAATTTTCTAAATTTATTTCTTCTAAATATCACTATCGCTGATAAGTTCTCAAAATGTATTGAAAATGTCGTTCAATACTATTTTCCATGTTTTGCAAAGTATTCAGTTTACATTACAGTACATTTTTTGTCACATTGATTTTTTTAAATATGTATATTAATTAAGTATATTAAGCAATTTGTAACCAACCTCCCCCAACCCTTCAACAACCCTGAGCACGAAGAGTGCGCTGGCGCCGCCCGCTCTGACAGCGAAAGGCGTGATCACGGTACAGATGGCGGTACTGAGCAAGCCAAGCCCCAACACCCACTTCCCCCCGTACCGCTCCGCCAGCATTCCCCCCGGAACGTGGGTCACTACATACCCGTAGTAGAAGGAACCCAACAACAGACCTTGGGTTGCTTCGCTCCAATCGAAATAGACAGTCTGAAAGTAATCAAATACCAGACCTAGTAGGTACTATATGCATAAAGATTAAGCTCCTTTCCCAAATGTTGCAAACAGAGTTTTAGTAAACCTAGCTAAGCTAATAATAACATTTGATACTAGAATGAAGGAATTTTACCTATAGATAAATAATGAAATGAAATGACTAAATTCGCATAAATTATACCAAGACCAAGGATGTTTTATGTAGGTACTACCATGTCAAGAATTATTATCTTAGAAAATTAAAGTTTTTAAATAGAGATCGCATTGCATCTTTCTATAACAATATCTTATTTATGTAATTGTTAGTACATAAAAACACATTAACAGCCTCCGTGGCCGATTGGTAAAATTTTTACCTTACATTACTCGTCAAACAAATATCACTTTGTGATACATTTCTCAGTTTAATTAGAACACTACAACCTGAATCACCTGATATTCCGAAAATGAAAATGTTTCCGTGCTTCCGTGCACGTGCCGTTGGCTACTTTTTCCATAGATACGAACATCCGTATGTAGTCGTTATCAGTCAGTCAGTCAGAAATTTAAGGCGACTCAACAAATTCTAGCATAGGGTTTGTGAGGTACGTTGACCTTGAAACTCAAAGCAATTTTTTTAACGATTAACGGACTTTCTTCAGGTTTTTTTGAGGCCCACTTAATATAGCGGGCGAGATTGCCCACAAAATGCCTAGGTCCACTCGAGGCTTGAAAAGGACATTACGTTAACAGCTCATAATATATGTCCCCACCGAGGGGCTCGAGCCCACCCTGATATCAGGGTAAATAGACCTTAGTCGACCGCGCTGGCCTAGAGCAGGTTAGTCAACTTCACACTCAACCTTTGAATTTCTTCGCAGGTGTGTGCAGGGCTTATCACGATGTTTTTATTAACGTAAGAGCGTCGAATAAACGTATATATGAATTAGAAAATCGAAAACACATCGGTACGTGTCGAGGTTTGAACCCGCAAACTTCGGAATGGAAGTCAACGGGCCTAGCCACTTGGCCACCGACGTGTTTAAGCTCGGGATAATATATACTTCGTAAAAGGTTTTCATATTAAAAAAATAAGAAAATTTCGCTTAAATAGCTCATAAATATTCCACGAAAAAGAACGCAAGCGGACAATTAGTATAAAAAAGTTAAAAATACGTCTTGTTTTTCCAAAGTACTTTTAAGTAGATACTATATAAGATCCTTGAGTTTTTCTATAGCACAACCATGTTAAAAAAACTTTATTTCCAAAGTGTCAACGATAAGTCGCAAATGGTGAAGTGTGTGAGAAACGTACCTACTCATAGATTACGTAATAAGATTTAGATAAACCCCTTTGAGTACGAAGCGGGAGATCTGCCTCCCACGTCTTCAGCGGGTACTTAAGTCGGAAGAGCTAATATCTAATCTACTTACTATCGTAAGTGTGTTTATTTCGATTGTTCTATGTTTTATGTCCTTACAGACTTATTATTTCAAAGGCGAATATAAACGTACCTATACTGCGCCTAGTTTGTAACTAAAGAAATAAAATGTTGGCAACTAAATATTTCGGCAGCGATTAAAGTAAAATTGTGTTTTAAAAACTTTATTATGGCAGCTACTTTAAATGGAAATTTTAGGTGAAAAACTATTAGTAAAACATATTTTCCGTATGAATTGGTGACTAATAGGTATTAAGGTGTTTTATGAAAAATGATGAAAAATGAAAAATGATTTATTGAGTTTTATACATTAAAAACAATGGTTTCTAGATCAAGCAATAGGATTCCCTGAGCTGCCAGATTTAGTTCCTTCCACTATACATTTAATAAGTGTAACAATGCGCACTAACTGACGTACTTATGAAAAAATATTATAATAGAAAACATAAGGTTTCCATTACTACTATAAACTGTTGGTTTTTTCAAAATAAAATAGGTACTTCTGCGCTCTAATTTGTGGGCTGCTGTAAAATGTTAAAATGAATAACTTATATTTGGTGGAAATACAGGTTCTTTTTAATTTAATTAAAGATCCCTTTTAAACCACAGCTCTAGAGAAGATTATTCTAGACTGAAAATTCAAAGGCTGCAGCTGCTGTTCTTCTTTTAATATATTCAACATCTTTTGTACCTACTAATTAAAGCTTTTTTTTTATCTAACCCTCCTTTGCAATCTTTTATTCTATCAAAATATAATTTATTAGTCTCCGTCTTGTTAAAATAGACAAGAGTAGAGTTTATGTGGCAACGAGTGTCATTGGCAGAGTGCTAAACCTAGAAGTAGTAGACTAGACTAGAGTATAGTAACAGCCTTCTAAACGTAATTCACGGTGGTTCAATTCAAAGATAAATTTTGTTCATGGGCCTGTAGTCTATAGTACCTATAGTTTGTCCAACTATTTATTTCACTTTTGACGTCAGCATTTTTTATAATTTTACCGACAAATAACAAAAAATGTGATATTTGATATCGTCGTCGTACTGTCAAAAGCCTAGGAAAAGTAAACGATTGGGAAAATAAGCGGTATGATTCCTATCTCTTTAGGACATGTTGTAGTAGTAAGATATTTACCTCCGAAGCAAAGATGTCTAGTCGAGCTGTAGAAGTTGTGTTTCCTATAAACGACCTTTGGTTCAAGTCGGGGCACGCGTCTGGGTCGTAATGCTCATCGCCTGGTTCCGCTGCAGTTTTCCTCACCATCTGGGTGATGGCAAGGTTGAGGCAAACCCTCATGGTGTACGCGTTGGCTATGGCAAACAGCGCCATTATAGCAAACACATACCGCTGGGGTATTATGAATACTGAAAAAGAATTAAGTCCTTATTTGGAACCTATAATAGATATTGTGTAGGCAATGATATTGATGGAGCGCAAGGAAATTTCTCTCAGTGAAAATTGTTACGAAATTGGATATGTTCTTACAGTAAGTATATATTTTTATTTTTAATTGCAGACATTATATCCATTTCAGCGTGGTAAACACTACACGTTCTATGTCAAAAGTAGAGGTCCAGGTTTGTAATTTTATTGTTGACTAAATAAGATGGTATTTTTAAAATAGGTGGATATTAATTGGTGACTTTTATGGTGGATAGTAATATTATTATTATTTTATGAAGTTCTTTATAATATTTTACATGGTCCCTGGAAGGATGACATGTTAGTACAAATTTTAGCTTTATCTGTCTGTGATTTCATTTGTCTATTTGTTTTGGTTCATTCGACCAAAATATGTACTTTGTGTTTCATCTTATCTTGTAGCTCGTTTGGTTCATCTTTCATCAATAGTTTTTTACTTTTTAACAGATACCGTCACTGTTAGCTTAATATCACTATTTATAAATCGAATCTTCATAATTGTCATTATCAGTTGATTAACGTATTTAAGGACCCCTTTATTGCCTATTTTATCTGTACTACATTTTTTTTATATTGACTGTTAGGTGTATTCATGATTCAGGATACATTTAAATCGATCAATAGTTGATGATGATTAGTAATAAATAAGAAACATACTCACATTTGGATAGGGCTAACCTCCATCCTGACAACATTTCTGGTTCAAGCCTAAAACAAAACGATACAGCTACAATTTGAATAAAATTTGTTACGGAAAAGAAAACTTTAAAAATAATAAGGAACCTATGTATAGAAGTAAAATAGGTGTGAAATAGCAGGTTTTGAACAAGCATTTTTATCATTCAGTATCATGTTTAACCAATATTTAGTTTAGATACGGTTCTGAAAACTATTGTGATAAGCTTGTATAGAAAATTACTCTACCATGGCTGTATTGATTTTTGCGACATTTTAAAACGTAATCACTGGAATGGGTAATTATTTACGGAGTTTATTTTTAACACGACTTCTAAAATGTATTGTTTTCAAAGTACTTTTGAAGTGGGAATCAAATATTTTTGTAAATTTTGCGGAAATATCGCAAACGCACGATTTATAATAAGTATTGTTGTTCTAAGGCACGACCGTTCAGAGCACTGATAGAGTTAAATAATTCGGAGAAGCAGGAAAAGTTAGGCGTCAAATAAAAACCTTAACCAGCTAGTTTCCGGCTATTTGGAGGTAGCAATAGCAAGGTCATTAGATCTCTACAGAAAGTAATGTCTATTGTTCACTGCGTTATTGATAAGCAGAACATTAGAAATTAGTAAAAAAATATTCATTTACTCTTTATAACCCCTGACGAAAAAGAGGGGTGTTATAAGTTTGACGCGTGTGTCTGTCTGTCTGTGGCATCGTAGCTGTGATCGTAGTTCCTAAACGGATGCGCCGATTTTGATCTAGTTTTTTTTGTTTGCAAGGTGTCACAATCGAGAGTGTTCTTAGCTATGATCCAAGAAAATATCTTCAGCTATCTGAAGATTATCAGCTCTTTTCTAGTTGTTGATCAAGTAACGGTTTTGTGTCGGGGTTTATTATTTTTTAAATTTATTTTATAAGTTAATTCTATTTTATTGTTTGTGAAGTTAACTCACTTATCAGATCAAATAAAAAGATGATTCATGTGTATGCACATGTTTCAAGCGGTACATAATTATGTATTAATATAAATTATAATTTATATAAACTAGACTATAGATATTTTTGTTGCTTTATGCAACTGAGATTTTTTTATTTATGTTGGTTACCGTTTTCTGAAATAAAGAACTTTTCTAGATTTATCTTGTCAATATAATTTTATTTTGAAATGTAGTAGATGAATATTAACTATTAAGATTTAAAATGATATATAAAAAGTATATTGCATATCTTTTAACTAACTAAACACACTTAAGTATTCCTCATCGAATACTTCTTATTTTACCAATAAATAGTTTAAAACTATACATTTCTTTATAAAATATTGTTAATGAATACTCCATTAATATAACGTAAATATTGATAGATCACCTTTGTTACCGTGGGAAATTTTTCAGTTTCTTTGAGCTTGTAAACTTGACTTGAGGATATTGTGAAGACATTTTTCTTTATTTTATAATGGATCGAATTTTATTCATAGAATGGAATAAATTAATTTATTAATGACTAGCGACCCGCCCCGGCTTCGCACAGGAAATTGGTTATTGTGGGTTATCCCTAAGTATATTATCATATATTTTACATATAAACCTTCCTCTTGAATCACTCTATCAATTAAAGGAAACCGCATCGAAATCCGTTCCGTACTTTTAAAGATTTAAGCATACATAGGGATATAGGGACAGAGAAAGCGAATTTGTTTTATACTATGTAATGTAGTGATGTAAAATGATGGCCTGCAGCATAGTTGCCCATCCAGGACAAATATTTGAGTGTCAACACTTGTCTGCTAAAGTGTTTAGGTGTTATGTAACTCTGTCAGCTATCTGACACCCATATTACCATTATAACCGTAGTACAGGCTCCGCCTAGTATAGATTCAGAATATGGCCCTGTGTGTGAAATGTCCCTTATAAAATATTTATGAAATATAAATATAAAAAATTCTCCCCCAACATATTTATTTATTTATTTTAAATATTGTGAGATGAGAATTCGTGATTGTCATGCACACTTCATGCATGTTGCTTGTAATAATCATAACTTGTTTTAACTAGTGAATACTATAAGTATTTGTTTAAGACTGTTTCCACAACAACGATCGATTTTAAATGATTAAATTAGTAGTATATTAAGAACTATCTGCAGAATATGCTTACTTACTAGCATGGCAAACACAAATCGTAAAAAAAGTAATTGATTTCTTTTTCTAAGAGCTTCAGATAAAACTTATTTGTTTTTTACAGATTTGCATTTACATCGTTTTAAATATAAAATTTTGCTATACGTATTATATATATTTTTTATTCTATGTCCAGTTTTTTTGGTTGATTATATTTCAATGTGTAGAGATGTCCTTATCCCTAGATATTTATTGTGTCACTACTTATTGTTCCAAATATTGAAAATTCTAGGAAATTTTATGTTATTGGAAAGCAATAAATGTATTTTAATCAACTAGAGACTAAATAAATTATAATAATAAATAATAATAAGTTCTAACTTTGTCATAAAACAAACTACAAAACACGTTAAAGCCCTTCTAATTTTAGATGCGGGTACGCGCCCTCAATAGGATAACGATCCAGTGCAATTTGAGCAAGTGTCAACGTCATGCGGATGTGTCCTGTCAACTCCTGTCCCGTCCGCTCTTTGTCAACTCTACAAACTGTTATTATGTACTCTGTGGCCAAAATACAACAGGTGGACCAGTTTACAGCGGAATTGAGTACCTTATCCTACCTTTCAAACAAAAAAGGAATGCGATTGCATATTTATTTACCGTCAATACACCCGCTGGTCATACAATTTCAAAGTCTCGGGAAAAAATTATCAGCAAAAACATGTTGTTTTGCAAACTTAGTTTTGCTGCTTTACCACACTCACAATGTATTGAAAGTATTGCTGAAGAGTCTCAAATTAATTTGTGATCCCATTTCTTCATTTGAAACGTAGGTTACCGAGGTTCTTAAAGATCAAAATGAAATACATTTAGATTTATATTTATTACTTTAGACAATGAACAGAATTATATAACTTAAAGTCCATTGTTCCGCATTACTACTTCGTGTTACTCAGTAATATGTGGTAAACTTTAGTCATAAAATAAATTACTTTTTAAGTGATAAAAATAAAAGCAACAAAGATGAAAACACGCGACTTGCAGTTTCAGAGAGAATTCTCTACAATAACATATTTTATCTACAATATTACGCAAGTCAACATGACAACTACGTGTTACCTTTAGAAATCTTATGATAACGTCGATATAAATTAATGTATAAAAAAAATTAGGTAGGTAATAAATATTCTTATTCTTCAATTTTAAAGAATTCTACTGAAGAAAACCGTAGTATCTGAGATAATATATAAAGTAAAACATCCTGACACATTTTCAGTTTAATATCATTAATGTAAATAGCTCATTTTAATAACTAATAAATAATAATTGAACAAAATGTATTTTTTCTTTTTCGTTCTTCACCTAATGCATGCAAGCGGTACTATTGTAAGGATTTTCCATCTCGTCTAAATTCAAACATTCAATTTTGGAATTCCCTCGTCATTCAAACGTCATCCTAGTCCACTTTTTTTTTTCCAGTTTTCCCCTTGACTTCCAAAGTTGACAGCAGTGTTTCTTAAAAATGTGTATAGTTCCGTATAAGTTGAGTTTATACTTGATTTGTTTTCATGTATAAAATGTAAATAAACCAGTTCAGTCCAAAAAGTTCCTCGTGGCGTTTTTATTTTACTGCGTGGAGCCTAGGGAAACTTCAATCTTCAGCCGCTCCTGACGGCTCGCCAAGATTCTGGTGAGCCGCAGGCGCGACACTATTATACAACACTTAATAATATGTTAAATAATATGTTATTGTTGTTATGTATGTTGTATGTTTATGTAATGTTTTAACATTTAGCATACAATGTACAGTTTTCAGTAATTTAACCAATAAATTGACTCCGTTTTATTTATGTTGTGTTTGACTGTACCCATCTGGTAAAATTATTTATTACTTTACTACATTTAGTATATTTTTAATGATTCTGGAAAAAAGTGTTTATTGAATTTAACACACGCAGGAATACTCAAAACAATTACCTCATTGTATGAAACAGCTGATATCTTTCGCATTTCTAAAAAGAAATGATTTCAACGTGGGATTAGTAAAAGTTGTTCATATTTTTTTGTGAAATCAACAATTAAAGCCTTTAAAGCGAATGTCATGGTGAATGGCTAATAGATTGTTTATTTGATATATGAACCATGTAAATTTTCCTTATTTACTTTAAGATACGCTCTTTTCCCTAATGGGGTGAGCAGAGTTTATAAGCTCATAAGAAGCCCAAAATTAAAAGACGTTCAGCGTAATGTTTGTGTTTTGCACCTGTTCTGTAAACAAACAAGTTTCCTTGAATAAATAAATATAATGTAGTCTTCTTTACTGTGAGCGGTTTAAACGTGATTATTTTATAATTTGTGTAGTACTTTAATCATTATTATGATAGGTATTGTATTTATTATATGTACCTGTCAATTTATTTTCTCACTAAAATATCAAATGTCACTAAACTCCACTGATAATAATGTCACAGCATTTTCTCAATAAAACTGTTCTTGATGGTGCCTTTATTCGCACTGGGCGTGATAACAAAACACAACTGTTCTTAACACTTGCAGGTATGACGTATGAAGGACAAATAGATATAATAGTAAATTTAAAAGATAATTCTAGTTGAATTGATGGGCAAGTCTGCGCATGGAGAAAATCAGCTTATGTGTGAAGACGGGGTACATTTTAACCGTCGCGTGTCGTACTCGTTTTGTCGGTCGAGTTATAGGATAATGGCTATGTCGATGTAGTAGACACGGTGTGTTATGGTATGAAATAATTGAAGACAATTCTTATTGCAACAGATTACTGTAATACTAGTACATCTATATTGGCTATTGTTCACTATTTTGTTAGAACTTAGTTCCCATCAGTGTCGTTATCTTCTTGTCAACTATATTATAGTGAAGAGCTAGAAATTGCGCGTTTCGCTTTAATAGCGTCACTAATAGACATAACAATATTCTATTAATCTCGTCAATGACAAGTTCACAACCATCTTCTACAAAACGTAATATTGTTTAGTTAATAAATTACCCTCAGAAGCGCTATTTTCATGTTTTAATTCAGGTTTTAACATTTTGAACGAAATTGTTATGAATTTTTAAAAGTAATTGCTGCAAAATATATTCACAACATCTGCCTTTGATAAATTGTTTAATAAAGGCAATACTTATACTATTTGTAGTAACTTTTAAAACGACAGCATTTTAAACTTTTTCATAAATATGAAGAACAAGTTTTCCTCCCCTTCAACATTTTTTTTTGGAAATATTAAAGCCTCGGTTCCGCCCGCATTAACAGTTTTTCCCTTAGGGTAATGAAGATTTTCCCGGTAAAGGTAGCCCATGTTACTCCAAAAGGTCTATTCTATCTTTAGACCATATTTACGTTCAGTAGTTTTGGAGCCTATTCAACGCAAACAAACAAACAAATCTTTCTTATATGAGTCATTAACGTCTTGAAACGAGTAATAATTTAGTATGAAAACGCTCGTCTTACATTAAAGAGGTTCTGGGTTCGAATCTCGGTGAGACAATTTGTCGAACAAATATAGCTTTTTACTTCTTCCCAACTTGGTAAGGACTTTGCGGAATCACCAGACTGTCCGAAAGGAAAAAATGGTTTTGTGTTTCGGAAAAGCGTCGGTCTTTTACAAATAAGCCATGTCAGAAGCCCGATTGAGCCTTTTACTTCAATAATTCTGACATTAGGGTGGGGTAGGATAACCTCAAAACCTTCACAATAAGCAAGCAAGTACCTATGCATGACCCAATTCCATTCTCTTCTTTGATAGTGTCAAGATCATTTCTTTGAAGGAATTTAAATTTTATCTATTCAGATCTAGATAAATAACCAATGCAATACTTATCTAAAACATGAAACCTGTCAAAACTTTACTAGGTATCTATTCTTATTTGACGTCATAGCTGCGCGTACGCAGTAATATTGAAAAATATCCTTTTACTTCAAGTACCATCGACTTTATATAAGTTTGTAGGTAATTAATATAATTTCTTTAGATTTCTATATAATTTCTATAAATATGTAGGTATAAATATGTATCTATTTAAATCAGCATTTTTTAGTTGTGGAGAAAAAGGGAGTATATTATAATTTATTAAAAAAAGACATTTTATTATTAAATTGTATCAAAATCTATTAGAAATCGTTATAACAAGCAGCTGTATTTGATATGTCACACATAACAATATGAATGTAGTTTGCAAAATTATTTTCTTTTCAATATTGCCTGGGCAACATTGTAAAATATAAATCTAGAGTGTCAGTTTTAATTTGAAGAACTAGGAAAAATACAGAATATAACGATCGATCTTACATGTAGGTATATAGTTTACTTGTCAAGATATGATATAATGACGTTGATGTCAATAAGAAGATTTTTAAGATAATGGTAACCAAATATCCAGTTCAGATAAACCATTTGGCTATGGAGCATGCGTCAGCAATAGGCACATTAGGCACGTGTCTTACGTCAATTTTGTTACATATGAGTATACGATACGAAAACTAAGTTGACATTACTTACCTACTGTGATTGGTACTTTCATAAATCTAATAATCAGCCAAGTCCGGTGAAGCTTGATAAGTCGTACTTTTTCGACACAAGCATATAAAAATAAATTGCGAATAATCCTAAGCCCAAGGGCCTAACCTAACCTAACTATCAATGCTATAAGTATTAATAATATTAATAACGATGATTTTTATAATTGTTTTATATACCGTGTAATTTAACTGGTTGTTAATCCGCTCCATAATGGCACTACTCATTAAACTGAATAACTTTCCCTAAGGAACATAATGCTGAAATCTCAAACTTCAGTCACGTGACCGGCCACTCTGCATGACAAGCTGAATTTAAATTTTGAGATATCAACTTATGTTCCAGGGAAAGTTGTTCAGTTTCATGAGTGCTGTCACTACGTTGCAGATAAACAACAACAGCCCGTTGGCTGCAGCCGTCTCTCAAAATAAACGGACAACGAGAACATTTACCTTACTTCGTTTATGATTCCGAGTTCTAAGTACGGTGAAGCTTGATTGGTCGTACTTTTTCGACACAAGCATAGTTCAATAAAAAAAATAGAGTCCGAGTCGTACTTGAGCAGTATTTCATCTGTGCCTTCCCTTAAAATACTTAATTTAGTCTTAAAACCACAAAATACTTACGGTACAGAAGGCAAGCTCATGTATGTATCTCACTTTTCGGACCCGTTGTACAAGGGTTGTCAACTCTTAAATAAAAAACCAACGTAGTATGGCATCCAATTATTATTGTTTGTCTGATTAACGAGAATGAAATATGACGAACAAAAATGTAAACCAGTATGAATGATAAAAAAATATATTACTTTGTTTTCTTACATGTGTTACAGAAAATAACTTGCGCCGATTTTTACATTGACGAAATGCTCGATTATTAAATTTTAACGTATAATAAATTCGCATTCAAAGGAATGGCAATATATTTTATGTGTGTATGTGAGTGACTGTGTGTATGTTAGTGACTGGGTGTCAGTCCGGTGAAGCTTGATTTGTCGTACCTTTTCGACACAAGCATAGGTCAATTCAAAAAAAAAAAAAAAAAAAAGATAATAATTATGATTGTTAAATAAATAAAATAAAACTCATGTTAGTTTTTCGACGCGGGGCGGCCGGCGGCGCGTCGCTTACCTACCTACAGTTTTTAATTACGAGTATGTTACTTTAAAACGTACCATCGAAATATCTAAAAGAAATTACCAACTTACCGCTCTGAGACAACTGGTAGCTTAAAAAACGATAAATCTGTGTTTAAATTGAACATCAAACCCTTTAACAGAACAGTTCGTATAATAATTTTCTTTCGTTGCTCCATCTTTGCTCAAAAAATTTCCTTCCAAGCGTGCGTCTATAGCGGATGGCAGTCGCGCTCGCACTGAGTCCGAGACGGGCCGAGATTTCGTGTCGGTGAGCGGTGTCTATGTGTGCGTTGCTCAAGCGCGCATTGTATGTAGCTTGCTTTCTGTACCGTAAGTATTTTGTGTTAAAACGCCTGAAGATACTTACATAGCACAAGATATCTGATTAAGAAAGATCTGTTTAGTGTAATATTTCCAGGCGCTTGACAATCGATAAAAAATGTGAATTCTTTATTATGATTTAAACGACTATACTTTTGAAAAACCTAGAAGTATGCTCGTATTTGTCAATATACTCGTAGTCGAGACAAAAGCGCTATAACAATTTGAATGAGAAAATGAAAATATGAGTTTTCTTTTGTTTTTTTTTTTCATAGCTACGAGTAACACTAGATTTTATACAACTTATTCCTTCAAAAAAATCAGGACTAGATTGGTTGGGTTGGGATACGGGCCGTTAACGAAGTATAAAGAAATAGGTTTTGAGTAAATTGCATCATTTTAATGAACATAATAATATTATGAGTTAGTTGGTATGAGTAGATACAAGTTGAGATAACAGAGACTAAAAAGACAGATAAACCATTATCTGCTTCGGAGAAGTAATAATCTCGATAAGGTGTATCTAGTACAACAAATCTTCAGGTGAAATACTTCAGTAAGAAGCCTCGAAACGCTAAATAACAACAAGTTGTAGATGTATTACAGGCTGATATTATATCAGTTCAAGTCCGATGAAGCTTGATACGTCCTTTTCTGTTTATACTCTAAGCGTAGACCAATAAAAAAATCCAAATAAACTTATATATGGAACAGTGTAGGTATACAATTTCTGTGTTTTATTCTATTTAGTTTTTAAAATTTACAAAAAGTATTTTATCAAGCAAGTCATTCATCTCGATAAAATAAGATAATTTTGTAGTCGGTTAATCTTATCTCACATTTTATTGCTATGGAAATAAGTCATCAAAGGCACTCTAAGGTTGCTTCCTGGATTGCTTGTATTATTTTAAAGGTAAGGAGATCTTGTTTATTACCTCACTTGTAATTCTTAGGTAAAAATACACGGCGCGGTTTTACGCCAGCGGATTGTCGCAAGCAAAGTTTACCTACTATACTTGATTTTCGTGTAGGTTCCAAGGTCAACCTACCTCATAAACCCCAGAGACGGAATTATTAAACCGCCTCATACTATGAACATCCACGTGAACACTTGACACACATAAAAGTTCATAGTAAATCAGCTCTACCGCGGCGCGATTTGTCACTGCGACAAGCGACATCGTCGCGCTTCGTATATTTCATGCCTTATTCATGATAAGATGTCTACTCTTTATAAAAATGGAGAGTACCCACTTACTATGATACATAGAGAAAGTTTTTTTTTTTCGGTGGTGATATCTCTTGATTTTTGCAACTTGAAAAGTGAAAACTGTTGAAAACTCAAATAATAATTTAGAAACAAAAAACTTAGTAGCAAGGGATTAACCATATTGGAACTATCTTCATAATACATTAAGAACTAGGAGGTTTATACTAGAATAGAATAGAATATACTTTATTGCACACTAGAAACAATAGAACTACTAGTTTAGAGAAGCAGAGGCAGCCTCGGTTACTACCGTCCTTAAAAGCAATAAAGGTTTAATAGTAATATTATACACAATTTGCAATAAACATTTTGTGATTTTAAACACTGTTTATAAAGTAAGTAAACAGTAAACCGGATTCGTTTACATAGCAACAGCAGTCACACAAGCGGTAGTTCCCTGTCGGAAGGGAAAGTACTTGTGGCTTATGCTTTGCTACAGCCCAGATTTATGTTACCTAGGTTTCTCCTATAAATTTCTTGCAATAGAACTTAATACTTGACATCCTTTTAAGTAGCTGCAGGTATCTTTTCAATTCAAAGAAAGTATATAAAAGGCTTCTAACGTGTAAAGTCGATTACAAATATGGCGGAAAACGTCTTTTCGCGTTTTCAAAATTGTCATTGTGCGTGAAGAATGTTGCTGAGTTTCTTTTTCTGAAATGTCATATTATGACGCTTTGACTATTTTCATGTGTATTACAATTTAAATTGTAAAAGTATCAAAAACTAAGATAAAGGAAAACGGTTATTTTTCATTTGTTTTGAAAACTACCGACATCCTTATTCTGTAAAGCAAATTGTCTTGGTGGTAATGTGTACGTACATTTATGTTTTTGTCCTATTATTATTCAAAATTTTATATTATAAATCTTTCCGTTAAATTAAAAACGCTGTAAGTGATAGGATCACACCATGTTGTGAAAAATCATTACACGGAGATAGCTAAATTGTGAAAATTATTAACAAACTACTAACATTACTACTTCTTACAGGACTACTTTTTAATAAGAAAATGTTTAAAAAATATTGTATAAAGATGTTAAATATCAAGAAAGATATATTTAACGAATGAGTCAAGCAAGTTTCGCTGAGATGTTTTGTAATAAACAATTATGTATGAGGCTATTTTTATACTCTTACTGTTAAACCATGCCAGAAAAAATTTTTTTTACCAGGTAATAAATAAACTGATCGTCATTGACCAATTTTTGAGTGAGCAGCCTGTAGGTTATAGGGCCTGGTTAAAATTACCAATATCTGCCAAAGAATAAAATACCCACAGAAGTCTGACTACTATTATACTCGTACGCTTGTTATCAAAATTAAAGTTACTTTATCATAAGCAATATCGAATTTGTATAGAATGCAATTCTGTGTGGTACCCACAAAGGATAACTAGATAATGGCTTCCATGTTGTGTTAGACGTAAAAGTCAAATAAATTTAAATTTAAAAGCAAATCAAACATCAACCAGTCAAAAAATTTGGTAGAAATATAAACAATAAATACAGCCCACAGCTGTATACGTTTACAAATCGGCGGCCTTATTGCTTAACAATTTCTACCAGGCCAGCTATTCGATTATTTTGGTGCAGTGAAGCTAGGGCTACTTTTTATCTATAAAATTAAAATTTGGTGAGCTTTAAAACTGCATTAGAAAGGTAATGCGTCTGCGGCCTTATAGTGATCATTCTGTGGCCGTGATCAGGCTGCGTACGCGCCGCTGTCACAGTCGGTTGGTCGCAGCCGCTCACGTCACTCGGATTGTATTCAATCAGTTTTATACACTACGAAGTATATAACTATAAAAGTATATACTAATAAGTGATCATTATTTTTTTATGAATGGGATATCCGTTATTAAAATATACCTATACAAACTACAGGATTTAAAAACTAAGGTAAGTTTTTTTTTGGTTTGTTTGTTGATACTGATAATACCTCAAATATTTTTTTAATTACTGAAATTACTCTTTACACTAATATTATAAAAGCGAAAATTTGTGAGTGTGTATGTTTGTTACTTCTTTACGTCTCAACGACTGGAACGATTTTAATAAAAATTGGTATGGAGCTAGCTGACACCTTGGATTAACACACAGGCTACCTTTTACCGCGAAAAAATACATCATTCCCGCGGGAAAAAATGGTTAACGTGGGCGGAGCCGCGGAGCAGAAAGCTAGTAGAAGTTTAATTATTAGTCAACGGTGATAGTTTAATTATTATTAAATTGAGACAAAGAAACCCAATGACTATATTAATTAAATATTGTTCAACGAAGGCTAATCTTATACTCTGTAATCAACAAGAGTCTTTAGCTAGCAGTTAATTGTTATTAGATAGACTAGATATCACATTCAATTTATATTAATTTGTATTACTCAAACTTTAAGATATTATAAGTTATATTTATTATAAATAAATATTTTTTTTATTTTATTTTTTTATTTGGGAAACAAACAGTGAAATTATCAAATAAACAAGTAAATATAACAAAACAAAAACCAGTAAAGTTTCCACAGTTACACATATCATAAATTCTAGTGTGAGCAGAAAAATACAAAGGAGAAAACCAATCGACAGGAAAGAGAGAGAAATATGTGAGGACATCTCACACACGGCCATCTAACCCCAACCTAGGCTGAGCCTAAACTATGGGTGTTAGATAGCTAATATACCCAGCTATATACATATACATAAATATACAACATCCAGACTCAATGTGCTCATTACAAGAACGCTTGCCCTGGGCGGGATTCGGATTCCAACTAGGCTACGTACAGGTCCGTATTTATGAATCTAAATAACAATAAAGCAAGTAAGGCTTTATTGCAAACAAATAAAAGAAAAAAAATCACCTTAAAATTAGAATGTGCATAAAGGAAGCATTATCGATATAAGCTGTTTCTATCAGACAGACATAAGATATTTATTCATGTGCGAATCGTGAATCCATGTAAAACGTCTTAATATGCTTGAGTGCAACTTAAGTAATAATATGCTATTTATTTTAAAATGCCGTATTCTTTTATTTTTCAAAACATGATAAGGCTACTGTTATGTGAAATTAAAATTCGTCACCAAAACCAGTATTATCTGACTGGAATTTTAATTACTCACTTCTACAATACTGTTTATATATTAGGGTTTTATTTATAAAGAACTAGCGACCCGCCTCGGCTCCGCACGGGAAAATGGTTATTGTGGGTTATCTTTAAAGTATATTATGCAACTATTATACATATAAACCTTCCTCTTAAATTACTCTGTCTTTAAAAAACTGCATTAAAATCCGTTGCGTAGTTTTAGTATTTAAGCCTACATAGGGATATAGGGACAGAGAAAGCGACTTTATTTTATACTAGTGATAAATATAACCACCCGGTCCAGGCATTGACCGTATGCGTTATCTCATTTTGAGTTGATTGACTACACGTGCAAACTATAAATTTAAAAGTAACAAAATTTCATGTACATTCTCCTGCAAAGAAAACGGAGAACGCAAGAATGATGAACGATATGTTAAAATCACCATGCACTTGACCGGACATGTTTTCATTTAAAGCAATAAACAAGAAAAGTCAGTGTTTTTCTCGTTTCCAAAGACATCATTATTGAAACGTATTTAAATGCACATTTTTTAAACAGAAATAGTATTTCAAGTATTTTGAGAAAAGATTAAATTTTGGCTCATAGTAACAACAACAATTTGCCATTAAGTTGGACTGGACATGCTTAAAACTTGTCAACTTGTTCGTATTCCTCTATTTATATAATAAAACTGTAAAGGTAAAATGTCTGTAGATAGAAAAAAAAAGAGTCAGGAGGATTTAATACATCCAGAGAAACAAACAGTCAGAGAAACAAAAAAAAAAGAAAATTGTTTGGATATGTTCTATTTCACTTCTTATAGTAATATAATAATAGATATAAACAGACTAACTATAACTACCTAACTAACTATAGACTTGAGATAATAGATATTACTATAAGAAGTGAAATAGAACATATATCCAGACAATTTTCATTTTTTCTTGTTTCTCTGTCTGTTTGTCTGTCTGTACGGGTTAATATCCGAAACTACTGGACCGATTTGAATGAAAATTTTCATGGTGATTCTTTACGTCCCTGGTCAACATCTTGGATACTTTTAATTGCGGAAAATTAAAGAGTTCCCGTGGGTTTGTTAAAAATAAATAGGCGTAGCCGCGGGCAGATAGCTTCTTTAAAATATGACGATCTATTAGGTATATTTAAAGCATTATAAGCAAGCATTTTATGTCTGAAATAAAACTATGAGAGTCAAACTATTTGCTGAATTTAATTACCATAATTATAAAATAACTACCTACTATCTGCTAACCTAAGTTAAGCCACTAAGTAATAAAAAACCAAGTTTAGTCATAAAAAAAATATTATTCAGTATAGTAGTAGGTATAATTATCGTTTATATATCATGTTATGAATAAAATTAGCATTAGCGAATCATTCACAGATTCAACGCAGATCAAGCTGACCATCGCTCAATAGCATTCGAAAAAAATTATAATTGCTATTAATTGTTAGACTGATCTAATTGATTTATGATTATATTAAACGAATAGAATTATACTTTACTGTACACAAAGAGTAAAAAAAATGGCCTTATTGCTAAGGTACTGCTTCTACCAGGCAACATAAAAGGCTAATAAATAAGGCTTGTTTAATTACAATTGATTTAAAAAAAATACCTCTTTTACTTTTTATAATAAAGGTTACTGGTTACTTGCCGTTTTTGAGCAATTTTTCGGAAACGACCTAAATTTTTGACATTCCTATACAAATACGGAATACTACAAAAGTCAAAATATTTCATAATTTTCGATGGAATTTCTTTGGGAAAGTTTATCAGATCCATTATAACAAAAAATAAATTATTATAATTTATTGACTGAGCATGTCCTTTTAGTTTTTGATATACTATATTTGATAACACCATTATGACCTGTCTGAACGATTACAAATTTATTGTTTGTTGTAATCCTTTTATAACACATTGTGTTCGTAGAGCGGCGGCAAAAACAACTTTGCAATACAAATGTATTTTTGCCGCTTCGATTGCCTAACTTGCTTTCGCACTGTTTGGAATGGGTGTGCTGTTGGCTGCAAATAAACTTGGTAATCGTGCGCACGTTAATTTGAAACAGTGTTTATAAAGAAATAAAGCACAATTTGGTACGCGCGAGAATTAAACCAATTTTCCAGACGGCCCTAGTTAAAATTTTACTCAAACAATATACTTACTTAAAATTCAAGAATCGACTACACTGCGGAAGTGTGTGATAATATTTTTTGTGACCTTAATTTAGACCTATTTGGCAAAAGGAAAATTACCAGGATACAAATGTACAGTAGCTAGCACATACGGCTACGCACTATGAAATAAGCCTCTAGTGTAGTCTAAAGTCAAAGTGTTTCCCCCACAGAGAATCAGTCAGCTTGATTGTTTATTCGTAAAATATACTTATATAAGTATTAGACCCATTGAAAACGTTATATAATAATATAATGCATTTCAACTTAGTTTATATACGCAACTTATTTTCTTATGAATTGTGAAATCAATTAGACCACGAATAAAGCTATTTAACTGTTTACTAGCTTCATTCCACTCTTGGTTGTATATTTTACCGTAGAAATGAGGAATTTTCTGAGGTGAAAAAAAAATCTGCATAAAAACAGGGTAAAATTACCTCAATTGCAATTTTTATCTAAATCCACTTAGAAAAACAAAAATTTATAAAAAGAAACATACACGCTTTCACGTTTATAATAATGTATATTAGTAGAATTGTAGAGCGTGTAGAGTTTTTTGCGAAAAGTAACAACGTGGTATAATTTGTAAAGAAACCAAAATAAAAAAAAATTTTTTTAAATATTTTTCATAGGGAACATGACTATTTACTATTAAAAGGTCTCAAATTGACATTGGAAAATACGGTGGACGAGGGGTTACATCGAGGGCTAACTTCACAAAAAACTGCGATCGCCTTGTTTCTTCAGAGATTTGTGAAGACATGATTTTTAAAACAGGCTCAAAAGACGCGAGAGCTGTACGGTGCAAAAAGAATTTGTGAAAGTCAAGAAAAAAAATACATTTTTTCCGAATTTTTGCTTTTCACGCGGAAATGAAGTATGATGAAACTTTGAGAAAAACTCCTCTGCACAATTGAATTAGCTACAATTTGAGTCTAAACCAAAGACGATCGGGTTAAGGGTTAGTAAAAAAGAACGAAATTTTCACATTACAGATTCATTTCCAATGTGCTCGATGGTCGTGTGAGGCACCAATTCCGAGTTTGTTTTTTTAATAAGATACCACTTGGCAGAATGATTGATTATGATATGATTTGGATTGAGAGGGAAGGGCACTAAATACCCAAGACCACTGCGACCCATGGTGAATCTATTGTAGTCAACCTTCGTAGGCTACATAGCCTATTCCAAACCTGCAGAAGCTGCAGTTGGCGTTGACAGAGAGGCAGAATGATACGCGGATTTTTAATTAAAATAATGTAAAATTTTAAATTTTGTGTATCCCTAGTCAAGTGTTGAACCGTGAACGTTACGATTGAGCAAGCGGCCTTCAAGAGGTATTGACCATGACTGAGAAATATTGCTAAACGATATTGGACCTTGTTATGTCATTAATAGAAAATACAATCTGCTGATCATAAATTTTATTGTAAGATGGCTAGCGCTTGATATTTTTTTATTGCTTGGAAAGATACCTGCTTGAAGTAAAGTGGTTTGCTGTTTATTAATTTGAATTATTATTGTACAGGTTACAAAAAATAATACTGACAAATATATTACAAAAAAAAATGTTGTGTCGGCTAGATTTAAATTAATCACGATTTTTATATTTTAAGAGTATCCTACTCTATTTTAATCAGATTTTGTTATAATATTACTCAAAGTAAAAGTCAAATTAATCAAAGTTTTATGAAATCTAATTATAAATTTATATTCAGAAAAACAAGTAAAAATGATAAATCAAGAAAAACGATCTTTTATCACTTTTTGTGATTTTAATTAGATAAAACTGAGTAATTAAGATCACAAAAACCCCAATAGATTTAGTGAGTATGAATCGATAGTCACTTTACCAGTAGTAGCCTGCAGCGTGATGCTATGAAACATAATAATAATTATCTTTGCATATAATAATATAACAACCGTGTAAATTGAGTTAAACACGTGTAAAACATAGGACATAGGATATTTTTTCAAGAACGTGAGCGTAACGAAACAAAAAACTTTGAAACGATGATGGTATAGAAATATGATATTAGCTTAAAATATATTTTACGTGTCGTGTCATTTTGTGTAGAATTGCATCCAGTCTATCTGTGAGAATACAAGGGAATAAATAGTAGCGTTTATTTGTGTAACTAACAACAACTGCCAACCTCAACCCGCTTACCAAGAATGGGGGTTATGTGATACGCTTTTGTCTCAAGATAAATTGTATTTGTTGAGAACCCGACATTTAAATGTAAGCAATAGTTAGTATGCACTTTATGTGTATGTAATAATATAGAATTATTATTTATGTATGTATTTTATGTATGTGGCACTTTCTTATGCCTTTTCCGCATTCCCATTTTCCTCCACTGTGTTGGTTGGCTGGAAGAGATCTCTTAAAGAGATAAGCTTACCATTGTTAACTGGTTTTTGAGAATCATCATTTTGTAAAAAATGTGCTATAAAGAATATATTATTACATTTTCTAGCTTACGAAAGAACTCTCTATCACGTAATATTAAACGCCTTTTTTCTTATTTGTGTCTTTACCCACTACTCTAGGTAGTATGATTGCACTTATTGAATCTATACTCACAGAATTACAATCTAAAAACTTTAAAGCTATGAAAATAGATCAGTTTTAGCAAAATCATTCCTTACACTGAACAAATAGTATCAGATTTTTGAAAAAAAAAAAAAAAAAGTTTACACTTTATATTCAAGTCCGGTGAAGCTTGATTGGCCGTACCTTTTCGACACAAGCATAGGTCAATTCAAAAAAAAAAAAAAAAAACACTTTATATTATGCAACAGGCGTTATTACTAAGCTAGCATTGATTGGGTCTAGTCTAGATGCAATTGTAGGCTATAAAAATTAAATATCTTGTAAATTGGTTTACCTCTCTTTTTAATACCGTATTCACCTAGTTCGTTAGTACACTGCAATACCGAGCACTTATTTTGTTCAATGTTCTAAAATTTTGTTTTTTTGATGTTACTTCTTCGCATAAATTTATCAGGATTAGGATTTTAGTTAAAATACTAAATCACAGTAACGTATTAAACATTAGTGTGGATTCGGCAGCGGAATATCACTGAAGACTTTATTTAATCAGGATTACGTATTTTTATTCTTAGCAGCTGAGTAAACCTATTTATTGTGTTTAAACAGTGGATATTATTCTAAATACTTAAGTATTTCTGTATGACGTCATCACCGTCTTTCTTAAGTACAAACAGCTGATTCATATCGAAATATATAAATCAATACCTAAATTAATGGCATCTACAATTACAGTAATGCTTGTCTTGGGCGAATTCTTTTGTTTGTCATTGTTTTAGAACACATTAATTGGTACATACATAAACAATTACTTTTATATATTTATTAAAAACCACAATTTCTTCAACTTTTTCCAATTTTTTGTTCCTATGTTCGTCTGTTAGATAGTTTTTACCGCGGGTAAATATCATATTTCTACGGGAAACAACGCTGTTAAATCTTGTAAAACTTGTAATCTGCTTTTATATGGCAGTTTATTTAATAACGATTTCACACTTTAGATGTCTAAAGCAATGAAAAACACTTTAATTACAAGTGTTTGTTTAACATAATTTATCTATATCCATTTTGAAATTACTCTTTTACTATTTTATAACAATATACTCGTATATTTGCCCAGTATGATAAGGAAATAACTATGACGATTTAATCGTACGGACATGGAACATTAGAGTAGCATTCAATAGGGGAACATGCATGTAAAAAAACTAATTTATATTATTATTTAGAACACTAGTCAACCTCCAAAAGTTTTAAATAAAAATTTGGAAGTATTACTTGAAAACAACATATAATACTTATTTTTTTGTTTCAGATAGCAAGAATTTAATTATCTACCGCTCTATAGAGATGTTATCTTCAATATGGCGACAAAGGATATCAAAACGTAAGTAATGAAACAGAGAATGTTACCAACATTAAAACAATATCTCAATTGAACCTTAAAGCACGCCGATTTAGATTCATAATAGAAAACAGCCAATAGACGGCTTTATTTTTAAAATAGGAATATTTACCTTTGATGAAGCTGGTATTCATTAAATTCAGAAGGAAAATGTTAGCCTATTACTTATAAATCAAATAGCAAAAAGTCTTCGACGTAAAAAAATATCAGATAAAATCTCGTCTGCTAAAAGGCATTGAACTGCAAACAATTTTTTAGGGTTCCGTAGCCAAATGGCAAAAAACGGAACCCTTATAGATTCGTCATGTCTGTCTGTCTGTCTGTCTGTCTGTCTGTCTGTCCGTCCGTCCGTCCGTCCGTATGTCACAGCCACTTTATTCCGAAACTATAATACCTATACTGTTGAAACTTGGTAAGTAGATGTATTCTGTGAACCGCAATAAGATTTTCTTACTAAAATAGAAATAAAACAATAAATTTAGGGGGGCCCCATACATAGAACTGAAAGTAAAAAAAAAATTTTTCATCAAACCCATACGTGTGGGGTATCTATGGATAGGTCTTCAAAAATGATATTTATGTTTCTTATATCATTTTTTTCTAAACTGAATAGTTTGCGCGAGAGACGCTTCCAAAGTGGAAAAATGTGTGTCCCCCCCCCTCTAACTTCTAAAATAAGAGAATGATAAAACTAAAAAAAATATATGATGTGCATTACCATAAAAACTTCCAACGAAAATTGGTTTGAACGAGATCTAGTAAGTAGTTTTTTTTTAATACGTCATAAATCATAAACCGC
Organism: Teleiodes luculella; assembly: GCA_948473455.1. NCBI lineage: Eukaryota > Metazoa > Arthropoda > Insecta > Lepidoptera > Gelechiidae > Teleiodes > Teleiodes luculella. The sequence goes on along the minus strand of OX419595.1, from coordinate 9,802,732 downwards.
AATTTACCTTTCACTATTATTAAAACATCGATCAAAGTCACAACGAACTACAAAAACTTTTATATTATGTTACTGGCTGCTATGGAACCCTTCATGGGCGATTCCGACTCGCACTTGGCCGCTTTTTAATAACAGTATGGTTCAATGTTGTCGAATAGTTTGTAACTTCGGCGCTCGGGAAACGGCAAAGTTTTTAAACCAATAGGTACAAACTCAATCCATTGATTGCTTCAAATTCGCAACTTCAAAATGAGCAGTGTACATTAGTAAATAAATGTAAAGAATATTGCAATCGCTCCATCGAAAATTAATATAATTCTTATTTATTGCTTATAAAAAATATTAGCTTATTTTTAACGACCCCACTAAGAGCTATAGCCCAAGTTAAATTGAGTTGAGGTAGAACAGGCCTCTTGATGAACGTCGAACGTAGTCAACTTTCAACAAATTTTGCTGCAGGTGACCAATAAATTCACAATTGTAAATATATTTTACTTTAGTGGAAGAGCAACGAATAAATGAAAACAATGGTGAATTATTCAAATAAGGCCTTTGAAATCTTTTTTCCTGTTGAAAATCGTAATATCGAAAACCATATTTTTTACCAAAAACCATATTAAGCTTGGTTCTGCTAGTCTTCACAAAAATATACCATCAGAAAATCTAGCCTTAAAGTAAGGATCTAGAGAAAATAGGAACCCTAAAGTCGTTCTAAACGGTATCTTTAACATTCTCTAGTTTATTTAGATCCTTGAAAGAGAGTAAATTGACTATTCTTTCTCAAAATTCACACCTACCCACCTTTCTCTCTCAGTGTTCCTAATTCCTCAGCGGTACGTCCTCGGCATCATGGGCCTTCTCGCCGTCTGCAACGCTTACACCATGCGGGTCTGTCTCAACCTGGCTGTCACCCAGATGGTCAACAATACCAGAACAGACTCCACAAACTTTGACCCTGACGCTTGCCCGGACGACAGTGAAACCCATCTCAATGGAACCATCAGTTCAAGGCCGGTAAGTTTTTAAATCACGAAGCATGTTCTTGATTTATTTTATCTTTATTCAAAGAGATTTGTCAGAAGACAATGCCGCTCTATAAGGTAACCTATACTATTGTTTGTATATGTAAGAGTTACAATAACCTTTTTCGGATACCTATTAATGCAACTTTGTAAAGTGCATGTTCTTGATAAATAGTACAATGTTATCGGATGTTTTATGATCACATTTTACATAAATTTTGCATAAATAAAAAGTGTTTCGTCATCATATTTCTGAGTTAAAGTTAATAAAAGCTTTCTGGGAATTACATGATGGATGAATACAAAAGTTACTATTATAGAAAACAAAAAAAAAACACAAAAAGTACGTACGTACTTGTCTGTAGTTCTTGAACGAGACAATAATAGACTACCGAGAAACTCCTTAATTTCTTTTAACATTTATCATAAAAAATGTGCTAGCAATGTTTAACGAACAATAAAGTATGAAGAATTTAATGAACGTCTGAAACTTGAAAATGAGGTAAGAAAAGTACAGGCACATTAAGTTTTTTCATAAACTTAAGTTAAAATTATTCTAGATTTATTTATTTAACGGACCCTTGACGGAATACTTGTAACGGACCCAGGTTTTTATGAAAATATCATACATACATAATAGAAAAGAGTGCCACTATTTTTTTTTTAAGGTGGTCGTAAGTCACTGTGTTAGTGACTGTTACATGATATGAGTATTATTATAAATCAGAAAAATGGCTGCGGGGCGCTCCGAACTCGCGAGTTCCTTGCTCTTAGGATGAGTCACTTGCTAGCTCTTTGGATCACTCAATACAAAGCGTCAAATCTCATACGCACACCTTGACGTGACATTTACAGGCCAGTTCAAACAGTATCAAGCAGTACTAACTCAGTTACAACCCCACACCCTCCACACCTAGAGGTTCCAGCGATCTAACGTCATATTTTTTAAGAATAGCAGGCACATAATATTACTGACATCTTATTATATTCTGTGACTAGCTGTCTGCCCGTGGCTACGCCCGCGTTGTTTTTAGACTTTTCCGTAGTAATTTTCAAGTATCCCACGGGAACTCTTTAATTTTCCGCGATTAAAAGTATTCAAGATGTTGACCGGGGATATGAGGTACTAACATGCAAAATTTCATTCAAATCGGTCCAACAGACAAACAGAGAAAAAAATCTGGATATGTCCTATATTTTCTTTTCTTAAATCCCCTTGAATCGGTTTTTGTATTTTTTTTCTTTATACAGATTTTCGACTTTACATTTTTATTATTATAGATGATATTTTCAGCATGCAATTTTTGACTGGTCGGAGTCAACCCAAGGACTAATCCTCAGTGGATTCTACTATGGCTATGCGATTACACACGTTCCCGGCGGTTACTTGGCTGAGAGGTACGGAGGAAAATGGACCTTGGGCATAGGTTTATTGAGCACAGCTGTATTTACTATGCTTACACCTATAGTGGTCAAAGCTGGTGGTGCAACTTGGCTCTTCATACTTCGGGTCTTACAAGGAATGGGCGAGGTAAAATTATATATTTTTTTTTATATAAAATATATTTTTTTTAACTTCTTGTGATATTTCCTGTGAGCTAAACTTATCTCTAAGGTAAACTTGAATTCAAACTAAATACTCCATGAATGTAATAACTTTTGGTATTTATTTTTATGGCTTTCAGGCTTGGTTACTTATGGAAAATGAGGATGCACATTGTTGTTCATTCTGAAGGCAAAGTCTTAGAAACAAAACAGATCTCTTGCCAAAAACCCACCAAAGTTAACTGAAACTCTAATCGTATGAGAGTATCGTTGTATCGTATCGTATATCGTATTCATATATGTATGTATATCAGCTGTCTGGCACCCATAGTACAGGTTCTGCCTAGTTTGGGGCCAGATGGCCGTGTGTGAGTTGTCCCACATATTATTATTATTATTATTATTATTATGAATAATTTATTTCAAGGGTCCAACGATGCCAGCTTTGATGATAGTTCTAGCTCGCTGGGTGCCTCCTCATGAGAGATCCAGACAAGGAGCACTAGTCTTCGGAGGGGCGCAAATAGGAAACATCTTTGGTTCCTTCATGTCTGGTTTCCTCATGGCCGGCGATGGAGATTGGTCCAATGTCTTCTACTTTTTTGGAGCATTTGGTGTCCTTTGGTTCATTTTCTGGGTGAGTACTAACTAATCTACAATCATTAACGATTGATTTTTCATAATGTCCCTACAGAGAGACTCGAGCCTACCCTAAGCACATAATACCAAAGTCAGGGTAAATGGGTCTTAGGTAACCACACTACGCTGACCCAGTGCATGTTGGTCACCTTCACACCACAATCTTTAAATTTCTTCAAATGGGTGTGATGTTTTCCTTTATTGTAAGAGCCTATGGTAATAGTTTATATGAATTCAGAAATCTAAAACACAATAGGTACGTGCCGAGAGTTGAATTTAAACTTTCCGAATGGAAGACAACGGCGGCCCTAGCTATTAGGCCACCGACGACGCGACGCGACGAACTCTTGTAATCCATAATCTAAAGTATTATACCTCCTATTTTAATTATCTTGCTTTGAAATCTGCTCATTAAAACAAGTATGTGATAAGTAGGTAGTTGTAAAATAATTAGACAGACTGGTAGATAGGTATTTTTTACAACAATTATTGCCGGGAAGAATTTTTATTGCCTTGTTATTACTTTGATATCTGACGCTTTAGCTTCTGAGTAAATAAAAGATGATGATATGAAATATTCTGATTTTCAGAGCCTTTTATGCTTCAGTACTCCAAATACTCATCCTTACATTTCTAATGAAGAACTCAAGTATTTGAATGAACACGTGACCAGTGCGGATACAGCGAGTGTTAGGGACCCAGTGCCCTGGAAGGCTATTGTGAGATCTGTTCCTGTGTGGGCACTGCTATTTGCTGCTGTAAGTTATAGTGAAAAATTAATCTATACTATACTTATACACATCATACTAATATTTTATAGAGGAAAGATTTGTATTTGTGTGTGTGTTATGTTTGTAATGAATAAACTCAAAAACTCTTGACCCGATTTAAAAAATTCTTTCACCATTAGAAAGCTACATTCACCCTGAGTAACATAGGCTACCTTTTACCGCGGTAAAATGCCTCATTTTCACGGGAAAATCTGTTAACGCGGGCGAAGCCGCGGCGGAAAGCTGGTAATATTATATAATCATGTTTGTTTGTTTGTTTGCAATGAATAGGCTCCGAAACTACTCCACCGATTTCAAAAAATATTGCATTGTTGGGAAGTTACACTATCTCTAGGTAATATATGATATATTATTTTATATTTTAAAAACTAGGGATCCTTATTAATACTTTAATAATGTAACCCAAGGTGTAAAAACTACTTGATTACTGATGAAGGCTCCAAAACTACTGATCCGATTTTAATTAATCTTGGCCCAATGATAGAATAGACATTGAAAATAAATATAGGCTACCTTTTACCGCGGGAAATTTTCACATTTGGAAAGCAAGTATCAAATAAAACGTATATTCGCAGTGTGGGAAAACATATTTTTTTATTTGTTTGTCTCGTAAATTATGTTGTGTTATGTGTACTGTGAATATATGTTTTATATGACTATGTCTAATACTTTATACTATATTGGCACCAAAATAAACAGTAGGTACATATACAAGAAATCAGTTCAAAGCACATACAAAAGTCAAAAGGCTAATATTTTGTTGCTTGCAACTACTCCAATCAATAGTTCTCACGTGCAATTCTCACGTGGAACTAATTGTGTTCTATTTTCTACGGAATATAATTTTATTTCTGCTTCAAATAATTCAAACGGAATTATAGTTTACATTATTGTAACAGCATATAACATTACAGAGTTGACTGAAACTTATTTACAGAATTTAAAAATTCTTTTTTTTTGGAAAAAAACAAATCAATCCCAAGGACCAGGCATCATAGTAAAATTAACCAAAATATTCATTAATACCCATTCTACCAGGTCGGGCACGACTGGGGATACTATACCATGGTGACTGATCTTCCGAAGTACATGACCGATGTTCTGAAGTTCAACATAGCTGCTACCGGAACATTGACAGCTATCCCTTATCTTGCCATGTGGATCAGTTCCTTCATCTTCGGCTGGGTTTGTGATGTCTGTGTCAAGAAGAGATGGCACTCAATCAAGACTGGCAGGATCATTCATACTACTATTGGTAAGTTTCACAATAGTTATTTATGATACTAGTGCGGAAAGTATGTGATTTCCGATGAGTGTCATTTTATTCACGAGCGAGCAAAGCGAGCGAGTGTATAAGCCGACACGAGTCGGAAATCATCTTTCGCACGTGTATCATACAAGATTTTACAATGCATTGTGCAAGAAAAAAAACAGTTATATTAAAAAGGCGTATAAAATGACGGGCTTCATAAACAAAACACATTCGCGCTGAAAAAAACATCTACTGCGCATGTGCAAAGCTGTCGAATCGCAATAAGGCAATGAGTAAAATTTATTCAGCCACGCAAATTTTTAATTAATATTTGAACGTAATTTATCAATAAAAATCAATTTCTAAAGTAATTATACTAATTATAAACGCGTTTATTGTATTGTTATTTTTATTGTTCCCTTTATATTAGTAACAATTGGTAATAAAAATATCTCAAATACTGAAATGTTAGGTTGACTGGCTGAATGACAGCTTGAGCAAAAATTAAAAAAAAACTGAAAAGTAAAAAGCACTAGTGCGAAAAAGTACTACTTTCCGCACTGTTTAGCTGCCTAGAAAACGCTCCTTTTCGAGCACATGCATTGTAAACTCATTTTATACCTACGCTACAGAAGAAAATAATAGTACTAACCCGTACAGAAAGGACACTCACCCCCCCCGCGCTAAAATGAGTTCCCCGCCCGATATAGCGCCCCACGCCCCGCACCCTGCAGGTGCCGCGGGACTCTACCAGGGGTGTTCAGAGGTGTTTTAGGTACATAGCGCCTAGCGCCAATGATATTCAGTTGTTATTCATATAGAAGTAGCTTGTCAAAACGCGTTTTCTGTATGGAGTGACCGACCAGTGCCTACGCTATGTAATTAAAAAAATTGGTGAAATTTTATGCGTCTATTTTGCCATACAAAACATGTAAGCAAGCTAATTATACAAAAGAATTTCCATATTAAACTGTCATTACTTTCTGGGTTCGAATCACGATGGGGCACCATCGAAAGGATCATTTTGTGGGACTTTCTGTTTTTTTTTATTGCCAAATTACCAAATATCTAAGTTTATGGGTGAAACATCCAAAATATGACTGTTCAATATCCGTTTTATGGTATTCAAAATCGTAATATTTATGAACATGATTTTAAATATACCTAGCACAATATACATAATTTACTACAGCTGCATATATCCACTTAACAAAACGTGCTAAACGATTTCCATCTTTATTATCAACGCCATGTGTACAACTCACGTTTTCCTTTTAAAGGTAAAGATTTGTACAAAATGAAAGTAAAACAACAATGTTCATAGCTCGTGTTAGGTGAAGCAAATCTGAAGTACTTATCGAGATAAAAATAATCTATACGTCACATCGCACTTCTTAAAGTACCTAGGTGACAAATGCTTATACGTGACTAGCTGTTACCCGCGGTGTCACTCTTGTCTTTATCACATTTTTCCGGAATAAAAAAATATCCTTTGTTAATATCTGGTAATAAGCTTTCTACGTGATAAAGGTAATCTCATTCCGTTCAAGCATTGCTGCGTGATTGAGTGACAAACAACCCAACTCATAAATATACAAGAAGCTAAACAACGTACTTTTTTTTTAAAACTGTATGGTAAAATAAGTTTTGTTTGTATATTTCATATGATTAAATAAATCACACGTAAATTATGATATAGCGAAATTTTCCAATATGGCGTGAAGTTTAATAAACAATTTGACAATACCTTCGCCACAATTTATTTTGTTTGCAAAAATGCAAACGAATGTTTATCAAGGATGTTATAAGTACTAACAACTAGTACTTATAACATCCTTGATGCTTATAGATACAACCATAGAGGAAGAGAGCATTTTTTTTGTGTACAAAATAGCATAGTCACCTCCACCACCGTAACCACCATGATACAATGGTATTACGAATTCTTATTCATCGCTCTTTTAATCAAACGCATCTTTTTCCAGCGGCAACTGGACCAGCAATCTGTATCATCCTGGCTTCCTATTCAGGCTGTGATCGCTTCGCGGCTGTTGCATATTTCATCGCATCGATGGCTCTTATGGGTGGATTCTACAGTGGCATGAAAGTACGTCCCATTTTCAAAAAATGTTGTTAAGAGTTGCAATTCATGACAAAATTACATACTAGGTCTCTACATAGCATATGTTTATCAGGAATGTTTTTTACAAGAGTTTCAAGTATTTTTTTGTGAAAAATGAGTCACCGCTTTGGCGGTACCGACATAGCCTCTTATTTATCAGACTATGGAAAAATCTAAATTGCTATAAATAAGGTTTAAATCTCGATATGATTGTTAAAATACTTAGTTATAATTACTATGAAATTTACTTACGTAAGTTTTTAAAGTTTAATTTTATCCGCGACTGATTTACATTATCTTTTCACTTCTATGGGCTTGCTTTAGGATATATCTCTAAAGACACCAGACTTGTTGTGTCATCTCCCTGTATTTGATTATCCTTTGTCTGTTGATGTGCATGGAAAATGTTGAATAAATATATTTTTCAATCAGATCATGTCTTAATTTTCCAGGTGAATGCCTTAGACTTGGCTCCTAATTACGCGGGTTCATTGACAGCCATGATCAACGGGACTTCCACCATATCAGGCATCATCACACCCTACTTGATAGGACTTTTAACACCTGATGTAAGTCGTCATCATCATTTATAGCACATTATACTCTATAGTCATTAATTGATGACTTCTAGATTTACCGCGTATTTTCTCTCTCCTTACTTTCTTATTTATATTGCTGTAATGTAGCGCGCTGGAAACTAAATGTCCAATTTACATGATACGGTCGTATTTTCACTGTGATATCTTAGTGCTCAAACAGCACACTGCTGTCCCATTTTCAAATTGTTCATATTGTACCTGGAACCTGTTATAAATCAATGTCTATATTATATTGGTATTACCTATTACTTGAAGTTTGAAGTGCGCGGTGGCTAATATTTTGAAGGAAGAAGAAGAAAGTGACAAAAAATATATAGTTATTTTAACAGTTCCTATATATCGTTACGTACTATTAATGCTTCGTGTGTCAGAGCTCGTATAGAGCTCTACAAAGCCAACTTACCTCATTTCCTTACAACACTTTTCAATATGGTGTGCAATACATACAGTACAATGTTTAATATTTCTCTTGAATTTTCCTGGAGTCGTAAAGAAATACAATTTTGTCGTCAAAGGCATAAGATAAATCGACATCTGCATAAGGAAAAAGGAAATGTGTAGGTAAAGCTTAGCCTTCATTTGAAGGGCGTCGTAAATAACAAAGTACTTTTTATTTAATTCTCTGGGTCGCCAGTCGTATTGTAAACATTACGAGCGTGTACTTTATTTAATTATATACGAAATGTGAGATATCTCACATATCTGACTCCAAATTGTACTGTGGACGTCAGGTAGCTGAAAATCATACATATTCCTATAAATATATACACTACGCGAGGCACGAGTCATATGAATACTTGTATATACAAGTACCTACTCATCATACGAATATTTGCCCTGGCTGAGATTCGCACCCGCAACACTGTGCTTTGAAGGCTACTATCAACTAGGGTATGGGATCGTCGAATATACGTTGGAAATATGTAGTGTCTCGCCGAGTGATACTAGGCTTAAAATGTATCTATCATTCCATTCATGGTGTCATTTAAAGCAAATAAAGGTTTACCTGTATTTATAACCAACAACTGCGGTCCCCATCGTAGGTACTAAGCATGGGGATTATGTTAACCACTCTACACTCCTATCTAACCGACATAAGTCCGCTTAAGATTGTTATAGCAATAAGCATAGTAAAATAGATGTTGCTTGCTTTGAATGTGTATATATATTATATGCAATAGAAAATTCGTATCAAATTTTTATTTCTATGTAATTAATTGATGAACTTTTTAAACCGAGCTGTAATGTGCTTTAGTCTCATCAATGTCAAAGTCACAAAGCAGCAACTTGGGTGATTCCTGTCGAACTTCAAAGGATTTGCTCGGCTAATGGCTTAGAAACTTTACTTGAAATTCAATTTCACCAAACATTTAGTTAAAGGTTATTTTCTCTTTCAAATTTAAAAGTTTATATTACTCTTAAAACACTACACACATTTCTTAAAAATATATATCGTAAACTAGAAAATTACTGACGCAATGATCACTAGACAATTAGAATTTGATAACATGAACGAGATTTTTTTTCATTCATTACAGAACTTTCTTGTCCTTTATTACTCTTCTCGATAATCTTATAGTTTCTAAAAAGGAAGGCATACGAACACTTTTTTTAGGGTGAAAATAACACCATCTATATGGAACTTGAGCTTGACCATCGCCAAACTTCAAGGAACATTGACAAATTGTCTTTTTTCTCATTGCTTGCGTGGAATTGATTCTCCTTATACCTACAATGATTGATGGTGATGAATCACACATTGACTTCATATATTTCCTACTACTTCCTCTTAGATGAAGATTCTGAGTGTTTTGTTTGTAGGTTATATTTTATGCTCAATGGTATAATTTTTTTTTATATAATCAGGAGATTTAGATACCAGAGATTTGTAACGATGCGGTAAGGGTCGTGGCGTGGGAAGCCGATGGATGCGGGCAGCGCAAGCCTGGATCGTTGCGCAGATTTTGAGGGAAGCTATTGTCCTGCAGTGGATGTCATTTGGCTGAAATGACGATGAGTTGGAAGATGACTGCTTATATCATCAACGGCTCCAAATATCCAACGCAAAAGTTTTGTTAGTGTTTTCTATCAAATTGTTTTATATTTTCAGTCAACATTAGTCCAATGGCGATCGGCCTTTTGGGTGTGTTTCGCCGTGTTGGTGGGCACGAACGTCATCTATTGCATCTGGGCTGATGGCAAGCAGCAGTGGTGGGATGACGTGCGGCAATTCGGATACCCGGAGCAGTGGAAACACGGACCGCTCAAGATGGCGAACCAGGACAAAGAAAAAAACAAAAAAGCTGAGGCGCAGCGAACTGTACTATAATTAGGAACTTGTGCCTTATTTTTATAAGGAATAACTGTAGGTTAAGGTTCGCAATTGTTATTATTTTACGGCAAGCAAACATTTAATTTATTTGAACGAAAAATGAGATTTTCTTTGTATAATTGCTTAGTTGTAGCAAAATTATTTTTCGCAACAAGCTATTTTAAAACCAAATCTTTCTATAGGGCTTTTTGCAGCTCTGACTTGATCACGATGTTTACAAATACAACATGCCTTTACGGCAAGAGTTTGCTGATACGAGTACAAAATAAAGCGATTTTCAAGTGAAATTATAATAAAATATTTTTCATTATTTAACTACTGTTGTAGTACTTGTAATGTCTATAAGAGTGACAATCACATGGTGGTTTACATAAGTTTGTTGCCTTGCCTTTAGTAGAGTTGAACTTTGCAAGATGATGTATGAAAAAAATGAAACTATACCGTTGTGTTGAATTTAAGACCTCCAGTGTGACGATTTGATAAAAATTAGAATTTATTCTGAGATCGAAAATAATTGCGCAAAAAAGATGAATAAATAATAACGCTTATGCAAGCTTTGAAAAAAAAAACAATATCAACTTTCCGCCTTATATGTTTCGCAACGACACGACGGTATAATCTTTTTGTACTAAGGAGAATAAAATTACACGATATGTAAACATTGCTCTGTAATTAAATGTTTTTATTATTTAACCATAAAGTGCCATTTATCCATGCTTTTTATTGTAATTATTCTAAGTACATAATAATGGGTAAGATTCGTAATGATAAAGGGTCAAATGTGATAAAAAAGATTGTGATTGTATTTTAATTTAGTTGCATTGAATGTAATAATCGAATAAAGTATCTAATAAAATAAAACACTATCTTAATCTTTATCACAGAAGAAAATAATAGTACTAACCCGTTTTTATGTAGAGCCTGTTAAAAATAAATAGCAATTACATTTTACGATCTTATCCTACTAATATTATAAACGCGAAAGTTTGTGAGGTTATATGGTTTCTTTTACGCAAAAACTATTGAACTTATTTTTATAGAGATTTTACAAAAAAATTGCGTATAAATCCGAATAAATATTATTATATAAGCTACCATTCACTGAGGGAAATTCACTTTCCCACGAGAAAAATTGTCAGCGCGGGCGGAGTCGTGGGGCGAAAAGCTAGTAAATATGAGGGGTAGAGGGGTCCGGTGAAGCTTGATTGGTCGTACTTTTTCGACACAAGCACAGTCAATCCAAAAGAATAATTTAATATATATATATATATTTCAGTATAATCCCAACCCTCTTTAGAAGTGTTTTTTTCTTAAATAAATTTTAGTCCACATTTTTGCTATTAAGTAGTATTACTTTACTTTTATCGAAACTGCTGACTTTAAAAATTAAAATAGTGCTTGTGAATAACTACTTTGATAAATAAATCGAGAGTCTGGACAGTACTTAATTGTTTATTGTTTTAAACAATAGAAAGGGAACAATAAATTGGAGACAAAAAAATATTGACTGATTAATTTTTTACATAAATTGCCAGTAAGTATAAATTTTTTTTTGAACAAAAAAATTGGAAATTTTGTTTTATGCCATCATAAAACTAAAATAGACACTTAAAATCAGTTACGCACTAATAGTACAAAACTACAAGTGATTTCAACGGTAATTCTTTTGTTCTAAAAAAAGTAAAATATAAGTATTTGTTAGTAAAACTTTTAAAATTAAGATCGTTCACAATTTCTTCATAATTGCACAGAATAAAAGGGAACTACAGGATTTTACTACACTTAAAGCTTGTTAAGAACAACTTTCACTGTTCATGGTAAGATAGGTACTATGGATGGATACCAACAGACAGATCTACAGGAGCCAGTATTAGAAGCGAAATAACACATCTAGGTACCAACCAACTTTTGTATTTTTAAGTGAATATTCTGCATTTTCAAATACCTACAGAATCGAGAAAATCGTGATGGTGACCGTTTTGATTTTCAAATAACTTTAAATTAAAACACATTGGAAGCGACTCAAAAACGGTTTTGACCCAACAACAACATTTTTCCCTGTTTATGAAGAAACTATATGCCTTTTGTATGAGTAGAAATTTCAATAAAAATTTATGCGGCTCTGGTCTGAAGTTAAATTTTGCTAACTAATTTTTTTTACAGAAGATAGCGATTTATGCATATAATATCAACAAAAGAACAAAAGTAACAAAAGTATATTGTGTTGTTTTTTTTACAATTTTAAGTCGAGTTCTCAGTTAAGTTATATATAGGTAAGCATAAATTGGACCAGTTTGGAGTATTAAAGTGTCGCGCCTGCGGCTCACCAGGATCTTGTCGCCCGTCAGGAGCGGTTGAAGATTGAAGTTTTCTTAGGCGCTCCACGCACTAGTAGTAAAATAAAATCGCCACGAGGAACTGTTTGGACTGAACTGGTTTATTTACATTTTACTCACATGAAAACAAATCAAGTATAAATTCAACTTATACAGAACTATACACAATTTTACACATAAAAAAACTGCCGTCAACGTTGGATGGAAGTCAAGGAGAAAACTAACGAACTCTCGAACAATGGACGAGGATGACGTATGAATGACGAAGGAATTCCAAAACTGAATGTTTGAATTTAGATGATAAAGAAATGGAAAATGGGGTGGAGATGAGGTTGCAAAGCACCTCGTTAAAAAGTAATATCGCCGTAAACTCGTTATACATAGTAAAGAATTATATGATCTAAAAATACGTACGGTAACAAGATATCGCACATATTTTTACATAAATCCTCAGGATGATCACCTTCCGTACTTGTTGTGTTCAAGTAGGAAGTGACGCCTTTGTCTTTGAATACTAATCTAGTACAAAGTGCAATAAACAATATAAATTTCAGTTGTCTTGCTATTAAAAGACATACAACGATAATGTCGAATGACTATGTATTAAGATAATTCAGTTCGATAGCCGTTAATTAATAGCCGTTAGTTAAGCCGTTTAATTTTTAATAATTTTCTCATCGTAAATCGCAAGACAAGGTATGCATGAAGATTTTTAGAAAATTCTGATAACTATTGCATCAGTAGCTAAAACTGTGTCTGAAGTCATTTACAAATAAAATTATACTTAGTTCCCAGTCCAAACCCGTAGTTCACCTCATTCCACCTGAGTGTACCAAGGGCGTTTTTTTCTGCGTCACAGTAAAAACTTTTAAAATGAAATTAAGTTAGCCCCAAATTTGATTACGTTATAACAGTGCTATAACGTAATGAAATGTGAGATAGGTAATTATGAGAGTCTCAGTTATGAATTTTAATGAACTACGTGAACTACAACCTTAAGGGATTTGGTTGCGTTATTTTATCCCTTTTTTATGGGACTATTTTATTTCACTAGAGGAAAAATTTGCTCAATTCTATATCTTTCTAACACAAATCATATATTATCTATATATTTGAACTAGTAGTTACCTATTTCAAAATTTATATAACTTTGAAGTAAGCAATGGTATACTAACTTTAGTTTATTTTAATCTAATCCGAGTGTACTTAGTTGTTGAATAAACTAATCGCGCTCAAGACGGTTATTTCACGAGAGTTGAATACTAAACAACCTTTAACCTTGCGTTGTATAGATTATGTCAATTTCGCTACTAAATAAAAAAATACATATAATTCTTACAACGTCTTGTTTTAAATGTTATAGGTTATTGACCTATGTTGTTAAAAATAATAGTATGCAAAAAATTGCCTTCATACTAAAATTTATCATAGATTTATTTTTAAATAATTCTTAACATATAAAAATGCTAATGATATTAGTTCCATTCAAAGAGACAAATCAAACTTTATTCATAGATACTAGCTTGAGAACCGTAACTCCAGAAAAAAATCTGCCTTAACTTGTATTAATTTCTGCCCAGTCCCATAACAAAACTGATGTAGATAAACTTGCTAAAACAAGTGCAATTTTTAAAATATTAGTTCCGTTGCAACTGCCTGAACGTAATTAAAAATGATTAAACAAATTAAAACATCCGCCTGTACTGACATTCCACACCACTGAACCAAATTGAGTTTCATGAAACAAATAGTTTGAAGGGCATTTTATTCAGATGAGTAGATGAATGTACTCAGTAGAATAGATTACGCGATGATGTCATTATAAGTGCTTATTTTAAATTAGGTCATTAAATGCCATTGCGTTCGTTTGACGGTCTAGAGCTTTACCTTTTTAGGATACGACTATACGAGTAATGTATGCTAACTAAACTTGTTAACAGTTCACATGTCCTCTCTGAGGGGCTCGAGCCCACCCTGAATTAGGGTGAATATGCCCTAGTAGACTGGTAAAGGATTATATTTTCTAACTCATTAGCCCAAAGTCAAATTTAACTTTGAACACCTTTGAATTTGAACATTGTAGTGTGCGTAATTTGTGCTTTTATAGAGATTCTTTAGATTACATTAGCAATGTAGATGTCAGTTCGAGTAGGCACGGCTTTTTGAGAAAATTCTATTTCACAGCAGTTCGAAATTAAATTCAACTTTTCAAGGATTGGTTTATTATAATGGTAATTGAGCTGTACTCCCAGGGTAGGCAGTGCTTTTCTGCCTGTATGGAGTGCACGCCACTGAGTCGACCTAGCTGGCCGAGTGCGGGTTGGTCAACTTCACACATAACCTTTAAATTTCTTTGCAGGTGTAAGAAAGTTTCCGTACAATGTTTTCCTTTACCGTACGAGCGTCGAAAAAAAAGCACATAATAATATAGGTACATTAAAAAATCTAAAATACATTTGGCGAGGCTTGAACACTAGCAACTCTCGATTGGAAGGCAACGGCCCTCCCACTAGCCACTTAGTCACCGATGCTCTATTAGGTTACGCTAACAAAACTTTAGTTCCATTATAGATAACTAGGTTTCTGCTAAAAGATTTTCCTGTAGGAATGAATTATTTTCCCACGGTAAAAAGTAGCCTATGTGTTATTCTGATGTATAAGCTATATTATTGTAAAATTTCAGTACTTTTTGCGTGAAAGAGTAACAAACATACATCCATTCATACTTACAAACTTTCGCGTTTATAATATTAGTAGGATGGATCTAATTCAAACAACATCACTTTAATTAAAATTTTAACAGCAATCTGCTAAACGTGGGAATTATGGTAGCACCTTAGAGTATAAATAGAAAAAAATATATTCTCTAAGGGTAGCACCTTTTCAATTGACAATCTTAGACCAGCAGTGCACCGAAATTATTTTTTTATTTTTTTATTTGGAAAACTAACAGCTATTACGTATGAAATAACAGTTAACTTGAAAAACAGAAAGCCAAATTACAGGTTACTGGTTTTTTATTGGTGGTCTGGTCTTGTCTTTGCATCCCATTCATACTTTACTGCTAGCTTATCGTCTGGGCTTCGAGGTTAACCTATCTTACAAACTCTGGTGTCAGAAATATTTATTACTTTAACAATATGATTATGATATATTTTAGTTTGAACAATAGTTACTACGACAGCACATAGCTAAAATGTATTAAAATAGCTTAAATGTGTTTTAACGGAAATTAATATTTTAGATTATTTAATTATAAAGAAAAGACCTGATAATTTAAGACAATATTGTAAAACTAATATTAAATTTTTACTACCTAAATCAAACAACTTATATGGAAAAAAGTTACTAACATATTTGATACCTACAATTGTCAATGAGCTGCCGGAATATTTACAAGGGATAGACTTACAATTAGTTACCAACAAAAACAAACTTAAATGTTTTTATTTAGATAAACAACCTGGTTGTAATTTGTGTTAAACATTAGAATAACAAATTCATTATAATGTTCGGATAAGACGGCTCGCTGGCGCAGATAAACCCTAGAGGTTTGCGTGCTAGTTTAAAGCTAATAATTGTAAATTAAGGGATTATTAAATAAATTAAAAAAAAAAAAAAAATTAATTTCGAGATTTAATAAATATAGCAGAGCAGAACATCTCAAACGTAAGTAATATGACACCGTGGATCAAATATCTTTGTTTTTGACCTAGTTCGTTACCTACGTCAGGATATTGATCTAAATATGTTGTTTTCGCAGTGGAGATGGGAACTCAAGTAGGTATTTTATTTTTACTTTATTATTATTTTATACTTTATATAACCGGTAAATAATCATTTAATATTTTTCCCTTTTCCTGATATTATTTTTTAAAGAGATCTTTCCGACCACTAACAATTTTTCCCGTAGAAATGGGAATGAGGGATATTTTCGCGGTAAAAAGTCGTTTATGTGTTATTCTGATGTATAAGCTTTATTATTGTAAAGTTTAATTAAAATCCATTCAGTACATTTTGTATGAAGGAGTAACAAACATCCACCCATTCATACATTTATACATCCATCCATCCTCACAAACTTTCACGATTATAATAGTTGTAGGATAGTAAGAAGGTAACTGACATTATTTTTAAATAGGTACTATAACCTAGAAATGAAATCTGAAATTTATGTTTACATATGCCTAAGAGTGTAGCAGCCACTTATTTAAAAACTATATGAAATAAAAAAATACATGCAACACATTACATAATATTTTCGTTTGTCGTTATGACAAGATTTGTATCAACTATATGTAGCAAAAAAAATCATTCCAACAGGCAATTTAAATAATAAAAGCGAATCTACTGTTTGGACGGACAGCATACTAGTCATCCAACTGAACATAAAACTTAGTGCAAGTTTATAAAAATTCCATAAGGAAAAAAATAGAGAGCTCGTCAAAGTAAACAAATATGTATAGTATAGGTATGTGTTAGTTTTGTTTTTAGGGATACGTCACGTATACGTTACGCAGTGAATGTTATTGACTAACATAGAATTATTTTTTTATTCGCATTTAGTACGTACAGATATGTATTGAACCTATGTACTCAAGAAATACAGACAGAAGGCTGCGTTGATATCATAGTTTACATAATGATATTTATTACAGGAGTGATAGGCAGCTAGTCTGGTAACAACATAATATTATTATGTAGACAATCTATCAAGTATAATAAATTCAATAAGTTTTATTTCGTTAGATACATAAATAGTATTGGGACATCTCATACACGGCCATCTGACACAAGGCAGAGTAAATGCTATGGATGTCAGGGAGCTAATAAAATAAATAAATACATCCCTATCCCTACTTCCTTACTTAATACTATAAATGCGAAAGTAACTGTCGGTCTGTCTGTTTGTTACGCTTTCACACCAAAACTACTGAACCGATTTCGATGAAACTTGATACGGAGATAGAATAGACCCTGGGGACAGACATTGGTTACTTTTTACCGCGGGAAAATACCTCATTACCACGGGAAAAATGTCAGCGCGGGTGGAAAGTTTTGATGGAACTTGGTACTAAGTCAGAATAGATCTTAGGGATGGAATAAGACTACCTTACCTTACCAGACCTGGTGATCCGGACGAGTACGGACACCAGGCTCTCACTAACTATAGGCAATTTGCACAAATTCAGACTCACTAGTTTAAACTTCGAAAGTGCTATATTGTAATTACAATATCTAGTTTGTAAGCCAATTGTAGTGAGAGCAAATAAACTTAATTTTTTTTAATTTTTATACCGCGGTAAATAACCTCATCCCCGCGGGAAAAAACATTAGTAATACAGTTAGAAAGTTTTGATGAAGATTGGTGCAGAGATAGAAGACCTTGGAGTAAGATATTGACTTCCTCTTACTGCGGGATAACACATTGCCATGGGCAGGATTCGGAGCCTCGACCCTGCGCTTCGAAGGCAGGCTCCCGGGGCCGTCCTCCCGTCAAATTATAATTCATAGTAAGTTATAATAGCAACTATAGTTTAATAAAAACTGTACCGATGGTGATAAAATTGTGTTTGTTTAATTTTATTTTTGGTTCACTGTTACACAAAACAGAATTTTGCGCAATATTAATAAAAATATTTCGATTTGTAGAATAGAATAAACTCAACAATTTTGTACAGTAATATTTCCTAAGTTGCTTACTTGAAGCCATTTATTAATCTTATCGCAACGCACACGCATGACAGATAATAAGGCACAAATTAATCAAAATGTGTCAACCCGATTACGCCGCGCCAGACATAATAATATCTAAGATTATTTTGTATTAAAGATGTCCTAGTACGAGATAAGTCATTAAAAATATAACCATAATTTTATTTCGTGACGGATGGTCAATACAGAAAATAACTCATGTTTATAGGAATAGAATAACATATTGCCTGGTAGAAATTGTTGCTCAGCAAAAGGGCCGCCTACATGTTTCTTTCTATTTTTGAATTATTTCTGGTATGCAATAAACTATTTTAAGGTACAAGTTGGTAGCCGACCGCACGCAGCAGCAGCAGACGACGTGTCGCAGAGTCGCAGCGACACTACTGGTTTCTATGTATTTCTATGAAATTCTCTCCGTAGTTAGCGACATGAAGCTAGCATAGAAATACATAAAAACCAGTAGTGTCGCTGCGACACGTCGTCGTCTGCTGCTGCTGCGTGCAGTCGGCTACCAACTCGTACCTTCACTCGATTCTAATACTAGTAAATACAATACAGTAATAAATATGCTTTGTTAGAAATGTATATAAGGAAACTTTATTTTTCTTATTTTGTTTAGTTTTTTTTCTTTTCCCAGTTACTGTTATAATGAATAGCAATTCTAAATAAAAGCGTTCGAATTTAAATTGCAGTATTATTTTGCAAAGAGGAATATAATATAATAGAATATCAGAAAACAAAACAGACAGAACAGACACAAACAAACAGACAACAGAACATACGAACTGACAGAATGACACTCATAAGAAAAAATAAATTGTTATACAAAAAAACTTACCTTTTATGTGGTAGTTAAATTAAATTAAATTAAATATATAAATTAAAATTAGGTAAATTGTGTTTCCTGGGTGACCATTGTCCATAAGACGAAATAATTTAAATTTTAACAAAACAACATTAAAAGTAAAACTCTATTGTAACAAACAATAAAGTCTATTAAGGAGATGCCATATAAAGTTGATTAGTCGTTTTATGACCGACGACGTTTCGTCATTTTAAATTTAAATGCGGTTAAAACATCGTCACTTCGTGTTCATACTAATTACACACAATTTATTCAAATATTCAAGTCCACGTAGTACAAACTAATATTTACAGCAGATATGATACAATCTGTAACTATAAAAGATAGATAAAAAGGTAAAATTTTGATTAATATGTCTGTAAGGCTAAACTGAACTCGCTAACACATTAAGGGCAAAAGGTGGAGACTTAAAATTAGATTTAGTTAGAGGCTGATTAGGATTATCAGGTTCAATATTAATCACCTAGGTAGAGCCTTTTTTAGCTCTATCACAAATGAGATAATAATTCAGAATCACTGTCTAAGACCCCGCCGCCATTTTTCTGTGTACTAAAACGTAGCTAGTTTTAATTATCTAAATCAAACGTACAAATAAACTTTTTTATGATTTTTGTGTCTCACACGTAACTAAGAACACAATTTTAATGAAACTTTGAACAAACCGACTAAAGTCACATTGTTTCAGCACATTCACGAAGTATTACAACAGCTGGTTAATAATAAATACAAGATAATGCTGAAACGGGTCATTGCTTCCACTCAAAGGACATTTGCTTTTAACGAAAATAAGATACGATTCGATGGAACACGCGAACGTGACGGAGAATTTTAGAATGTTACACTTTGATTAGGTATACCATGCTACAGTTAATCATATTACAGTTATGTAGTTAATCACGTTATATATTTTGTAGTATTAGATGTATAGATGGATGTTTGTTACTCTTTCACGCAAAAAGTACTAAATGGATTTTAATAAAACTTCATAACATATTGCTTATACATCGGAAAAACAGTTATGCTACCATTTGCTGTGGGAAAACACCCTATTCCCACGAGAATGACTGTTAACGAGGGCGGAGCCGCAGGTCAGAAAGCTTTCCACTTTTCGCTTATATATTAACTAGCTAGTTAATATATATAGTATAGTATAAGAGAGAAAGAAACATCCCATTCATGTTTACTCTTTTATTGCGCTATTGGCATACTTATTGAAATAATAGGAAAATCACGACGCATCATATTATTTATGCCTGTCTATATATAATATATTAGCTAGCTAGTTAATATATAAGCGTAGAACATGCTGTCAAATTTGAGAGCTAGAACATAAAACTGTTAATAAACGGACAGGCATAAATAATATGGTGCATCGTGATATTTCTATTATTTCAATAAGTATGCCAATAGCGCAATATACTAGTAAACATGAATGGGATGTTTCTTTCTCGCTTATACACACATTAATAATTATGTTTATATATTCACAAAAATAGAGACAAAAAATGCTAGTATGTAGGTAACTAGAGATTCTAGAACTGATTTTAGTTCAATGATTGGTCGCTATAATTTGGGTTAATAATGTATAAAGCAATTAATTAGGTAAACTGTTTTAACCCAGTTTTAAAAATTCACTGTTATCTACCAGCCATTTCAATCGCCATTTATAAAATATACCGTTTCATATAAATCAGAGCAATGCTTGTTTAACCGTGACCTTTTGCAGTGATAAAGTAATGAACTTACTGTACATTATCAATTTAGTTGTGACATCATAAGTTAGCATATTCAATTAAACAACGTACTATTCGATTTGTTTTGTAGGCCCTTGATAAATAAATGTTTAAATTAATATACGTGTGCGGATTGATCGACATCCCACTGAAATATCCTGAATTTAATAAAATAAACAAACACATAGAGCTTATAGTGCGTCGTTGGCGAAGTGGCTAGGGCCGTTGACTTCCATTCAGAACTTCGTGGGTTGAAGCCTCGGCAATAACCAATGTGTTTTCGATTTTCGAATTCATATGTACGTTTATTCGACGCTCTTGCGGTGAAGATGTAATTCAAAGATTGTGTGTGAAGTTGACCAACCTGCTCTGTGCCAGCGTGGTCGACTAAGGACTGTTCAGCCTATTTACAGGGAAGACTCGACCCTCCGGAACGTTTATGAGATGTTAATGATGAACACACACTTCTACTCTACATGTTGTTAGCTACTTGTCGATTCTAATCGCAACCTACGTATATCTAATAATACAATGAAACAACAAAAACCCTGGACGGTTAATTTTAATTTTATTTTCAGTATCGGAGTATTTGTAGAGCAAGATCAAGGGGATTTAGCCCTTGGCCTAGCCGCGACTTTAATGCGGGTTGCTTATCAATAAACTACTTGCTACTAGACATATTAACGTTTTTATTTATATTCCAATTTAATTAATATTAAAATATAATTTACAGCGGAAACTGTGTTCGTTCATATAATATTTTTATTATGTCTTTGAATAGTTGTTGTAGTAGATAAGCCCGAAACTGATTCACTTAAACATAGTATAGCGTAATACATATTGGGTAATATTGGTATAATAGTAAGGATATATTTGCTGAAATAAAAATTAAGGAAATAACTAGATAATTTTTATTTATCTATTAGGTTCAGAATCACCTACTAAGATACGGATATAAAAATTGCGTCCGATAACAACGATAGTTATGTAAAACTGTTATAAATCTAAGATTACATATCTATAGGCTTTTTATTGTTCTATCACTTACATGAATTCCGTTCAAAATGAATAGATTGATCAAATTATAAATTATTGTAACTCAATCATAGTCATAGTTACTTGTACATAATAAAATCAACGAAGTACATAAATGTTAGACACAAGAATTAGAAGGCCATATTCTGAATAATTATACAGTTTTGTAGGCACGGGTCCAGCTGTTTATGTAGGTGGTTGAATGGTCTCTACCATTTTAAGTACAAAATGTTCTTTAATTAAAAATAGATTAATTTACTTTATAAACCCACCGAAACTCTATCCATTTTTTGAGTTCGCCGTGGTCGGATAATACAATAAAAAGCTACGAAAATCAAGGACAGATCGTCAAGGAGACCCAGATACCTAATTATAAATGGTCCAGCGGCCGTTTTTGCTGGCGCCTACCACACATGCCCACACGTTGCGGGTGAGGTTATGTTGGTTTCGTTGGTTATGTTGGTTATGTTGGTTATATTGGTTATGTTGGTTATGCCATTCAAGGCCGACAACCTCGTGTTGGCAGGCTGGCAAGCTGGCAGGCAGTCAGTGTCGATCTCTACCACAATATTCGCATGACAATGTGCGCGGACGCACCGCCCGTATGGTAGCTCCGCAAACAGATAACTCCGATAAAGTATATTCAAATTACAATTATACAGATAAAATCAAAGTCAATACTCATTATTCTACTCTGCGGTGTGAATATGTGTTGTAATTGTGTGTACAAATAATTAATAATGTGAATTTATGTCTAAAAAGTGAAGCTGTCGGTTGTTTTTTGATTTGTGATATTTAAGTTTTTTAGCAAGGTAAATCAATTTTATTTAATTTATATGAAATTTAAAATCGGTAATTTTATTATGGTTATTCATTTTAGATTGTTATATATATTTTAGTGCATAAATACTCAACAAATTTTTATATGAATTTATTTTAAATGAAACGTTTACAATCTCCTAACCTACGAGCATTTTCATCCATAATAATGAAGCCTTTAGGTATTAATAATGTTTAAAAAAAAAAACATTCCGAGATTATTATGGCTGATAATGATTATCGAAATATTAGTTTATTTCATTTGTAAAATAAATTGAGTCATAAAAAAACCGGCGGCGCCACCGGCTTGTTTATGTGGCAATAACAGCCGGCCGGCAATCGGCACTTCAGTACTTTATTTGTTTTAAGCTGTTACACCGCGTATCTTAATGATATCTCCTCCTTTACTTTACTCTTTATTGTTCATAGAGTGAGCATTTTTTGGTAGTATAGAGACGTAATATAAAGCGACCTAATCCTGTAAACGCATCAGTGATTTGTCACTTATATATTTCGCGACATCTTTGTTCTCCGTCAGTTTCGATCAAAAACAGAACCTACTTCGGAGCAAGCACAACCCCACCCGCACCTCACCTAATTGACAGCATTTATTTATATAATATTTGCATGTATTACGTAATAAGAATAAGAACATATTTGTAAAGAATATATTTATATTTACGTCTCCATAGTGTTCAATACTGTTTGTTATCGCTTGGTTGATACGGTGTATTTTTGTAGGTAAACTAATGACAGAGATGGAAGACCACGAGGCACCGGCGCAAGCGCAGAACCTGCTGGGACAGAGAGTGCAAACGCAACCGAAAGACACGCCCTTGACTCAAGCTTTAAGGAGATGTGAGTACATAAATAAAGGCGATGAGACAGCTGATTCAGCGATCGCGCTGTTAACCTACATACTGCTGACTATAAAAAATGGCGCGTTCTTATTTTACATTTATTACTACAATAAAAGTCAGATATTATACCAATATAATTATATAGATTAGAAATAATGATGTAAAAATAAACTTAATATAATGTACTGACTGAGCGAGCGTGGCCTAGGCTCCCAAGCTGTGTGGGTTACGAACGAAAAAAGACATAAGCGGCGTAAATATAAGTTTTGGGTGCTAAATTTGTAATAATTCTAAAATATAATTAGAAAAACTGATAGCCATTCTAAAATGATAAATTTGGCAATGACGTAAACGCTACGCTAAATAATTTTACTTACCTACCTATATTTTAGGTAAAGTAGGTACTTCTCTGAAAGTACTACAAATATATAATTAAAAAAATGATTCATGAAATCGAACTGTGAACCCTAGCAATGATAAGGACATGTTGCGTTTCATTCGCAGCTACGTCATGTTAAAAATACCTATAATGATACTTCATACTAATATAATAAAGAGGAAAGATTTGCATTTTTGTGTGTATGTTTGTAATGAATAAACTCAAAAATACTGAACCGATTTCAAAAATTCTTTCACCGTCAGAAAGCTACATTCACCCTGAGTAACATAGGCTACCTTTCATCGCGTGAAAATGGCTCAATCCCACGGGAAAAACTGTTAACGCGGGCGGAGTCGCGGCGGAAAGCTAGTATATTATATATAAGTAAGAATTCTCGGGATTCTATTCTTAGCAAACCTATGTTATAGCATTGAAGCATAACACTGAAACCAGCCACAGGTCAATAAGTTAGCTCGTAAACTTCGTGGTTTACGAACAAGCTGGCAACTCCGCCCTCTTTACTTTGAATACAAAGACGTCTTTTGTTCCCTTAAGCGATGAATAAATGCAAATAAATTTTCGTGATAGTTATATGATATTAATGCTTTAACGGTTAAACGCGTTATAAACTCTGGGAAACCTCGTTAACAGCTCATATATGTCCCCACCGAGGGGCTCGAGCCTACCCTGATACCAGGGTGAATAGGCCTTAGTCGACCACGCTGGCCCAGTGCGGGTTTGTCAACTTCACACACAACCTTTGAATTTCTTCGCAGGTGTGTGCAGGTTTCCTCACGATATTTTCCTTCACCGTAAGAGCGTCGAATAAACGTACATATGAATTCGAAAATCGAAAACACATTGGTACGTGCCGAGGTTTGAACCCGCGAACTTCGGAATGGAAGTCAACGGGCCTAGCCACTAGGCCACCGACGCTCTTAGCCACTAGGCCACCGACGCTCTTTATATCCATACTAATATAAAAAATGCGAAAATGTGTTTGTTTGTTTGTCTCTCTTACACACTGAAACCAAGCAACGGGTTAAACTTATTTTTTTGCACAGAGAGATTTTTTTTCACAGGAAATTTTAAACAATATGCGACTGTTTCCGCGTGCGGACAACTAGTATTTGGACATAGTTTTGTTTTGATCTATGGTTTCGATTATTGATTATCATATTGTATGGCTCTGGGAATCTAACCAATAACTTCAACGCTAAATTACATAATTATTTTCAAAAATAAAATAAAAAATCATGAAAATATGTGTCACATTCCTTTTCGACACACTACTGCTCTACTAGGGACTACTATTTGGTATTGTATGGCTCATTTCAGATTTTAGTACAGACGTCCTAAAGGAAGACTACCGCCAAAAAAAAAGCTATTTGAGATAAGTTTCTTTAGGGACGTTGCTCAGAACCATTGACTGAACATTCCTTTCAGTATTGGCAAAGCCACCACTTACATCTAGTACCTATAGTTAGATAGCAGAAAATTACCCATTTTTGAAAGTAGTAAACATAATACTTTTCACAACATCTGACGACGAATAAGGTACAAAAATTATCGATGGAATACTAAATATAATATTCATACATATCCAATATGATTTCAGTAGGTAACTAGTCAATAATAAAAGCCGGGCTTTAAAACTAAAAGCTATATCAATGAAACAAGTGGATGAAGTTCAAAATGTACTCAACAGATGATAACGAATCGATTGGCACCTCTTTCACCAAATTCTGATCAGTAGTTTAAGAGCAATCATGGAACATAACGTACATAGGCACATACATACATACACTGCTAAATTCATAACCCTTCCTTTTTGGCTTTGCCGTAGTCAGGTAAAAAGCTCTGAAGCAATTATATTTCTAACCTTAACAAAAAAAATTAAACGAAAATTTCTGTCCCTTTTTACATCGAATAAACAACTAAGATTATATACATTTTTTCTATGAAAATTTGTATAAAGGTAGTTTAGCACCCGAATGCATTAACTTACTTTACACTAAGTTAAAAAATATTGCTACTCTGTTACTATTATCTAAAACTACCTAGTTCTCTATGAGTATCTATACCGGTCGGCATAATTTTGAGAATTATGGGGCACTTAACTTCAAGGTTGAGACCATAAAAGTAGGAAGCCACGATCCACATTGTTCTTGATTCTCGCTCAACAAATAAAAAGGAATATAGAAAAATAATTACTCCTAAAAATTATACAAAATTATATGTATAAAGAATTAACCCTATTTCTCAGTAACCAAGGTTTTACATCTACAACTATCTATATCTAATGTTTTACATGTACAAAGACAGGTCAGTTAACAATTAGATTAGATCTAATCTAATTGTTAACTGCTCATAGTCATATATGTCCCCACCGAGGGGCTCGAGCCTACCCTGAAATCAGGGTGACTAATAAGCAAGTATAATGATCTTATTTATTTTTCATTCTTGTTGCCAGCCTTCGAATAATAACTAACGTAGAATTCTATTTTAAAATGAAATGTTTTTGTATGTGGTTTTAATATAAAGAAAGAGTAGACAAAACAATATTCATAATAATTATATTTTTTTTATATACGAGTATAATAAAGACTAAGAGCGAACCCACAGACGACGCGGGAAAGCGCGTGCTGCGGAACGGTTTTCGAGTTTATATACAGCTCGTAAAACAGTTTGCACCCACTTTATATTTAACAGGTTGCATATAAACTCTAATATCTTCTCGCCTCTGTGGGTACGGATCATAAATTGTGTCATGGTAGATTCGAAGCGCGCAGGTTTTTGTAGCTTTTTGGTCTACCTTTATCGTCGATTTTGTGAATATATATAAATAAATAAAAACTCCCTGGCGATATGCATTAACTACACTATCGTCGACACGAGAAATTATGTATGAGTCTGAATCATCGTGTGAGTTGACCATCGTCAGAAGTGGCGTCAATAATTATTCATTACTAGCAAGTTTTTCCCGTGGAAATGAGACATTTTAAATTTCCCAAGGTCTATTCTATCATTTTACTATGTTTCATTCATGGAGCGTCGGCGGACAAGTGACTAAAGTCGTTGCCTTTCTTTCGGAAGTTCGCGGGTTCAAGGCTCGGAACGTACCGATTTGTTTTCGATTTTCGAATTCATACATATGTTTAATCGACGCTCTTGCACATACCTGCGAAGTAATTCAAATATTGTGTGTGACGTTGACCAACCCGCACTAGGCCAGCGTGATCGACTAAGGCCTAATTCACCCTGAATTCAGGGTATATTATATTATGGGCTGTTAAGGACGACTAAGTTCTATTAAAATTGGTTCAGTAGTTCGGAACCTATTAAATGCAAACAAACAAATAAACAATTAAATCTTTCCTCTTTTAAATATTAAGTAATATAGATTAAATTCCGACAAAAATATAACGAATAGGAATAATGACTGAATCCAATATACATTTTACGCTATTCACAGTACTTACGAATTATTAAAAAAATATTTATTTTAAATTCCTAAATTATTATTCACTAATATACATATCTAAAATAGCGCATCTTTGTTTCAAAACTTAACTGAATCGCCTTCAGTAACTAAAGAAAAAATCAGAAAATGAAATACATAAACATAAAAGTTC
Source organism: Teleiodes luculella (assembly GCA_948473455.1). NCBI lineage: Eukaryota > Metazoa > Arthropoda > Insecta > Lepidoptera > Gelechiidae > Teleiodes > Teleiodes luculella. The sequence continues at coordinate 9,775,053 of OX419595.1, read as the reverse complement.
GTTGCCTTAAATAGAATCACATTTTGTTCAGGATAGCAGTATATATCATAGAACAATAGTTGGTTTTTATATTCTTTAGGTTTATTTGGTAATAACGTTTTCTAAATATCTGTCCCAGCTGCAAGATAGCATCCCTGAGCTGTGGTGCAATTCCGATAATCGTAAAACTGGTCAGCTATTTCCGCTTCTACGTCCTTGGTATTAAGTTTATAGCCAGCTCCGACGTTTCCATTTGGCTTTGCAGATATTGACTTTTGAAAATTGAAATTCGATACTGATTAAAACTTTAATTAAATTGCATTAAAATTGGTAAGCGATGTGTATAGTCTGACAATACCCACTTAGCTCTTGTAAATAATACTTGGGACTTAGGACTTGAATGCAGCTTTTGAAGCAAAGAATAATTTTATTTATAAGGAACTTAAAAAAATCAGCTAAAATTTCTGAACATTATAAGAAATATTTTATGAAATTATTTAAAGACCATCCCCGAATTTCCATAGAGACAAAATTAGTTCTAACTATACAAAGTTACACTGATGTTAAAAGAAATTGCAGTGTGTAATACTAAATCATTATTGTTATAAATAATGTGACCCCTATTAGAACTTAGTAGTAGGTAATTAAAAAATAAATAATTCATTATTTTTGTGAAAAGTAAAATATGAATCTGAAGCTTATATTATAAACCTAAAGAACAGAAACGAGAAGAAAAAGAACTGACTACCTTATCTCCTTATCTTATCTAGTCTAGACTGTCCCACTGCTCCCTAACTTGAGCTACTTCTGACCAGTAGCTGACTTAAGCTGACAATAACGAAAAAGGGCGCAAGTGGCACTTTTTTCCAAATTTGTTAAATAGGTACATTTTGTTACTCAGTCACACTCAGTCTAAGATCTGAAAATCTGACAGATGCGCCCTTATCTGTTATGGGGACAGTGTACTAAAATAGTATAGGTACATGGGTCAAAAATACAATTGACAAAAGTTCATTGACCTGTCTCTTTTTTTTAAAGTTATTAAAAATATTGTAAAGCCAAAATGCCTGGCAAGGTCACACGCTCACCCCGCCTTCTACTACAGTAGGTATGCCAAATTAAGTATTTTGCAATAATTTCCTATAGTTTTTATTGTATCGTTTGAAAAAAATATGTGCACTGTATGCAGGCGTCAATGACCTTTTGTCCGGATTAATATGAAACAAACCGAGTTGGTAGGCGATTCGGTCACTGAGTTTGGGCCGATTCGACCGAAACAGGAATTTTATCATTTTTAATATTTTTGAGTAGGTGTTTCGGTCAGTTGGTTTTTTTTAGCAAATTTTGTATAGTCAGCAACAGAAATCTTAGGTGAGGTTAATAAATATTGACAAAAATCAACTGAAAGTAAATCTGGCGGCTAAAACGCTAATTGTTTGCAAATATAATTAACTGAAATGACTAATAAAGACATAACATAATTAAAGTATCCAAAAAAAAAGTATAGGTATTTATACGTTCTATTACTTGCTTTTATTTTTTTTCATATTTACATGAAAGAACAAAAACATAACCACGTACTAACTGATAGGATGTTTTAACTTTGCAGGTTGCGTCATCCCTCAACGCTACATTCTTGGAGTGATGGGGTTGTTAGGTGTGTGCAACGCGTACACTATGAGAGTATGCCTCAACTTGGCTATCACGCAGATGGTTAACCAGACGAGGAGCGCAAACGACACCCATTTCGATCCCGACGCTTGTCCGGCTGATGAAATCGTCAACGGGACTTCATCGCATGCTGTTCATAGTGAAGTAAGTGTTAGCACAATCATCTTTTTTGACGGCCCCGTAGCCTAGTCGGCACTGCCTTCTTTTTTTTATTGACATAGCTTGTGTGGAAAAGGCACGACCAATCAAGCTTCACCAGACTTGCGGGCTCTACCCCAGAGTGCCGGCCGAACTGGGTTGGGTGGGATCCCTGGGCACCCCTGGGTTCGAACAGTGATGAGCACTTATGTTTACCTTGTGTCTAGATTTTGTATATTTAATGTAGTAATATATTTATGTACGTATGTATGTATATCAGCTATTTGATACTCTGTTTAAGACCCTGCCTAGTTGGGGTCAAATGGACTTGTGTGCGACGTCTCACATATTAACTATTTTTAAACGAAAAAAATGTCCGAATTTTTCATAATTGTAAATATACTATAGCACCAAAAAGCAACCATATTCTTACTGTTATTGCATTGACACTGCTTCGATGCGCGTGATTTTTGTCAGCAAAATGAATTAGTACCTATTCGTAATCAAAATCTTTTCAATTTGAAACGTGGTGTAGGTACATAACATTATCTTTTGGAGAAATGACTGAGACATATATGAAAAGAAAATGGTAACATTCAGATACGCATGATAAAAAATCCTTCGCTTACCAGATAAAAAAATGGTCTAAAACATTTTTATAGTAAGTTAGACGCTTCTGTACTCTAAGTGTATGTAATATGCAACTTAGCAGAGTCATACAACTAGTTAGTCAACTTGTGAGTTAGCTACCAGACTACTAATGCAAATGGATATTTAACTATTCACCAACAGGAGGTGAACTACACAAGGGCTATCTAGTCAACTTTAGTATTCAAAATGGACGCTCTGTTGTCTGATACAACATTCACTCGGTAATGGATTGGATTTGTAATTAACCAACTAAAAGCTCTGCTCTGTTGAACAATGTTACGGATAGAAATAAAACTTCAAAATACCATAATACAAAACTGACTGAACTGACTGTGACTTTATGGCCTAATTCTTTATCATGGAATTAATAATAGTAAATAATTAAACGTATAGGTTAAAATTTTAGGCAATCTTTTGAAGAGGCCAGTCAGAAATATTTGTTACCAATTAAATTTACTGGGGTAACTTTGAACGACGACAGCCAATATAAATTTTATTATTGTAGGCGGAAAAATTGGTATCCAAGAATCCATAAAAGAGCATTTTAGCAGGTTTGAACCATGGTTCAAACATGGTTCAAACTTATAAAAAAATCATAATAGCTGGTCAAATTTTGGTGGACACGTTTGGCTTTGTGGGAATTTTTGTTACTTGACTACTACTTTGATGTCTAATTAAAAAAAGTTGATAAAATTGACGAAGTTTACGATTACAAAAGAGCAGAAAAAATCTCCGTCGTCTTGAGCAGATTACTTATTGTCGTAGTAGGCTAATTTATCATTATGCAAATTATGCATGAGTCATAACACGCATTGCTCATGCATCGATTGCATTTCAGAGGTCTCCAATGTTGTGAAACCCGATAAAAGACCGTGGGACAAAATATTTTACACCCAGTATATAAAGTATATTATTGCAATTAAATTAGCCATAACACTAATAAAAAAAATTAATTACCCCCGACACAAAACCGTTACATGATCCTTTCAACAACTAGAAAAGAGCTGATAATCTTCAAATGGTTGAAGATATTTTTTTGGATCATAGCTAAGAACACTCTCGATTGTTACACCTTGCAAACAAAAAAAACTAGATCAAAATCGGCGCATCTGTTCAGGAGCTACGATGCCACAGACAGAAAGATAGACAGACAGACAAACACACACGTCAAACTTATAACACCCCTCTTTTTCTTTGGGGGTTAAAAATAAGACATCGTAATCATCAAGTGAAAAAATGTGTTATAAATAAATAAATAAATCATTTAGGGAGAAATCGCTACCTAGGTCACTCATATACATATTTTAATAAACCACATCTTTCTTTCCTGTCTGTCTTTTTTACTTTTATAAACTGTATTTATTTTTATAAAGTTGACTGTTAAAGATTTAGAAGTAAGGTGACCCATTTTCATTTTTATTGTTGTGGACTTTATTTCTTTTAAATGCTTCTTTCTCTTTATTAATTAATTCGAATTATATTCTATACATTTTCAGCGATCTAATTATTATAAATCTTTCATATCGATAGATATAATAAAATTAATCATAATTGAACAGTTAGTAGTTGGAAAAGTCAATGAACCTAGTCAATAACGAACTTATTTATGAACCGTACTGATTTATAAGTGAAATTAATACACTGATAATACTAGTTTAGTCTTTGTAACTTAACTTTACAACTGTAGACTGTACTCAAATAATTGCATGTATGTGTTTATTATATTGGGTGAATTCTATTTATACATTATTTTTTATATACAAGTATTTACTATCACACGCCGACAGATAAAAATATACATTGGTTGGTATAAATTTTCCTCAGTAAAATCTTTCCACTTCATAATATCAATATATTATTTCACATTTTAGATTATACTGTTTGTTAGCATTGAATAGGATCCGAAATTACTGAACAGATTTTGATGAAATTTGGTACAATGTTAGAATAGACCTTGGAAAAAGACATAGGCTACTTTTTACCGAAAAATTCTTCATTCCCATAGGAAAAACTGTTAACGCGGGTGGAGACGTGGAGCAAAAAATTTGTGTAAAATAAAAATGGTATTAAATGTAATATGAGAGTATTTGGTATAATAATTAAGCGTTAAATTGATGATGATTGCTCAACCCATGATAACGCCATGGGAATTAGTTTTCAAATTGGCCGTGACACAAATTTTGACTTATTATGCTGTCGGGGTTAGTTGTAGAAGTTAATAGAGTCGTTCATCATAACTATGTACTTATTGTTAATAATGTCAATCCTCATCAGACTAATCAAAATAAAACTATACTTTTGAAAATACCGCTACCAGCTTCAGATAGCAGCGATATTTTCAAAAGTATTCTAGCAGCTACTCTATGTCTTTAAGATGGTATCAATATTATGAAAATTCTTATTTTTTTTCTTGTTCTTATCCTGTCTTTTTATTTTCGGTTCCTATCAATTGATAGCAGTAGTGATTTAGTGATTTTTTTATACAAACAATTTTACTTTTTTACCATTCTAATAGTAATAGTAGTAGTAGTGGTAAGTACTTACGGAAAAACATATAAAGCAACTATTTACTACATATTGTAATCTAATTGCCTCTTGGTAAATATTTTAGGTAACTACAAAAGAAAATGTTGCAAATCATACCGGGTGTGGTGTGTATCATGTGTCATACATAACCGCAGTTCGAGATAAGTGTGACGAATATGCCAATAACACTAAACACCTACTTACCATTGTTATTAAATGTCTGTCTTAGAAAAAGTCACTTAAAATCGTTAACAAAATTATTTCCTTTGTTCACCGAAACGCTAATGTGCACTTGTTGAAATAAAAATAATAATTCAGGCTTCTTCAATGGCAAACATTCTTGTTACGGCCCAAAACTTAGGCACTTGTCTTCATCTGAACTATTTGTAGTTGTAGCATCCATCAGAATTTGCTGAGAACAGGTGACAGGGCAGGCAGGATAGGACATCAAGTGGGTCATAGATTGTACTGCTCCGGACAATCTAGCTAGTTCATTACTATAAAAAAATAATCGCCAGAATATGATTGTATACGCATCACTTCCAGACGGCCTGCACCGAACTGGATTCATTGCATCCCGTCTCAAAACAAAGGATTTAATTTAAGTAGTAAGAAAAAGAAAAAAATTTGAAACCAAGTCAAACATCACACCGATCCCAAAACAATATTAAAATTAACAATCTTATTGATTTATGAATATGATAATACAAATAGAAACGATATTACGTTTCAGTATGCAATTTTCAACTGGAACCAAGAACGGCAAGGGCTCATCCTTAGTGGGTTTTACTACGGTTATGCGGCGACTCAAGTGCCTGGAGGCTACTTAGCTGAAAAGTTTGGTGGCAAATGGACCCTGGGCCTAGGCTTGCTGAGTACTGCCCTGTTCACATTCTTGACCCCAGTCGTGACCAGGGCCGGCGGCCATATTGCGCTCTTCATCCTCCGGATCCTTCAAGGAATGGGCGAAGTAAGTTCTTAATTAAAATAATAGCATCAGTGACCTAGTGGCTAAAGTAGTGGTCTTTTAATAAGGAGGCGCGGGATCACGCTTGGGCACCTATCAATATTAATGTCTTTTCAATTTTCGAATTCATATATGTACGAGTACGACTTTAATAAGAAAAACGGGAAGAAGGAGAATGTGAGGAATCTTGCATGCAGGTGTCGAAGTAATTTAAAGTGGCGGCCCGTAGCCTAGTCAGCGCTTGCCTTCTACGTACAGGGTTGCGGGTTCGAATCCCGCTAAGGGCAAACATTCGTGTGATGAGCACTTGTGTTTGCCCTGTGTCTGGATGTTGTATATTTATATATGTTTGTAAATCAGCTGTCTGTCACCCATAGTAGCCACGCCACAGGCTCTGCTTAGTTTGGGGTTAGACGGTCGTGTGTAAGATGTCCCCACATATTTTTATTATTATTAAAGAAATTCGAAACCCGCACTGAGCCAGAGTGGTCAACTAAGGCCTATTCATTTACACTGAGGCCCTCGATGGGGACAAATTGTGGGTTGTTACTTAGAATTTTAAGTCCCAGACAGTGTTTTTCTACCAACTCAAAGTTCCTGGCTCGGTATTTGCTCTAGTGAGGAACAACTACTGACCTACTTAGCAACTCTTGTCTAGTTTTCATCTCAAGCTGTCGATGAAGTTTGAGAACAAGAGTGCTTGTGCCAAGAATCTAGTTGGTAACAATTTCAAGTTCCTAAGTTTCTAGTTTGAAAGTAATAGACAAGTATAAATGTCCTTTTAAAGGGTTTCTAACCATGTCTATTTATAGCTGGCTTCGAGGTATTTAACTTAGATTGTATAATATTACAACAGATTACTATTTTTAATAAAACGTCGGTAAGCTCGTTAGCTTACATTTGGGACGCGTGGACTTAAGTGTGGAAAAGTACTTACCACAAAGTTTTTTTTTAGAATTTATTATTTAAATTTATTCGACACTCTTACGGTGAAATAAAACATTGTGAGGAATCTTACACATACCTGCGAAAGGTGTGTAAAGTCAACCAACTCGCACTGAACCAGTGGTTGACTAAAACTTATTCCTGATTCAAGATTGGCTTGTGCCCCTCTGTGGGGACACTACATATATTATGGTGGGCGGTACTGGCATCGAACGTTTTTTTTAATAATGCCGCTTGTAACTTGTTTTCAGGGCCCAACGATGCCAGCGCTCATGATCATGTTAGCGAAATGGGTGCCGCCTCACGAACGAGGCTTCCAAGGCGCTTTGGTCTTCGGAGGAGCTCAAATCGGAAATATTTTTGGATCCTTCATGTCTGGTATACTGCTGGCTGATGGGAGTGACTGGCAATACGTGTTCTACTTCTTCGGTGGTTTTGGAATTCTGTGGTTTGTTTTGTGGGTGTGTATTCATTCAATTTAAAATTCGTCTGTTAGATCTTCTTTTTTTAGGTTTTAAAGATCAACCAACTTATATGTGAAGTTATATAAGACATTATAACGCATCTTTACGGCCTCTATACGCGATAATGTAAGCACGAAAACCTCAAACAAACATCAGCCTAAGTAACTATGACAATAGTAGCTACTTCAGCCAATTGCTCTAGTTTTCAAACTTAACGTTTCGATACTAATCTCACAGATAAGTCGATATCACTGTACTGTTGTAAAAAATATATAATTTATAAACCCCACCTTTTCTTTCATAAACTTATTTTTTTCACTTTATATAGGTATAAAAAGAGCGTGTATTATTAATAATCAATCGCAATTCGAAATATTTTTCACATTGCAGTTCAGACTTATTACATTATAATCCTAAATTCCTTATAGACAATATTTCTTTTAGGTTGGTAGTCTGAATATGAAAACTTTTCTTCCAGAGTCTTCTATGCTACAGTTCGCCAAATACACATCCGTACATATCGAAAAAGGAGCTGGCATATCTGAATGCGAATGTGACTCGGGCTGAAGGGGACAATAAGAAAGACCCAGTGCCCTGGAAGGGCCTGTTGAGATCGGCGCCTGTGTGGGCTTTGGTTTGGGCTGCTGTAAGTATTTTTTACTCTTACTGTATGCATAATTTACTATTCACAGTGTTATTTATTTATTTATTATTTAATTTATTATTTATTGCACACAAAAATTTTACAAATACAGGTATTTAAAAAAGTAGACACAACAGGCACAGCTTATCTCTCACGAAATGTCTTCCAGCTGGCCTAGGCAAAGAGAACATAATACAAAGAGTTATGTTTAGTTTATGTCGCGTATCCACAGATGCGGAAAAACCAGGCAGGATATCCCAGATTATATGTAGCCTGTCGCACAGTAAGGCAGGTATTTCACGGGAGTCAAAAGACAAAAGACGATAGGGAGGCAGTTATGTGCAAGAGTGAGCGCGGTGTATTTGTATCTCATTCTAACACATAACTGCGTCTCTTTTGTCTTTTGTCTTTTGACTCCCGTGAAATTACCTGCCTAAGCGGGCGCAATCAGAGTTAAAGGTTGCATATAAACTGGAATAACGTCCCACGTCAGAGAGTTATTGCTCATTTAGTCTGTAAGTTATGTGTTATTTTTTCCATAAGACGACGAGTCCTATATAGAGCCTCGGGCGGCGTAATATAGTATATGAGATATTTGTAAATAAAAAAAACTTATTATCATAATTTCAGCAGAAAGGCGTCCGATTCTGGACTACGGCCTCCCCAAAATGTGTCCACAAAGACCGGTCCTGCGCTGCCCGCATCAAATAAATTACTTCATAATATACATATATAGAAAAATACTAGGTATAAATCAAATACAATATATTTGTAAAACGCGCTCTACATTGCGACTTTCATACTTTTCTTATCGCGTTGCTAGGTTAATGATTGTTTTACAGAAGCGTAACTATTAAAATAAAGTTACTAGCAACGAGATAAGGTCTATTTATTCATTACATTATAATAAGACAGGTTAAACATAAGTCCATAACTAAACAGAAATACTTGCAATATCATAATTACATTATACCTATTATATAATTACTGCAGTAGCCATTTTAATGAAAATAGTAGCAGAAACTTTTTGATATTATTAGCTTTAAATTATAACAAAAACAGATTATAATTATTTAGGTACCATTTTTTCCCCACTTAGTAAACCTAGCGAATGGGGTATATTTCATATTTTTCATTACTTACTTTGATAAAAAACCATTACAAAATATACTGATTTCTAACACTTCTGTCGAGTTTCGGGTCCTAAAACCCAAAGATTACGACTAAATCTGCGTTTTTAATTTAATTACTTTGACCTCCAAATGAACTTCTTCTTACTTCTATTATATTTGGACTCTTTGCATGAGCCATTGCTCTGAATAGACCTATATTAAATAAATGCTAACAAAAAAATTGTAAGAGGGTATGGGGCTTGTATTTTATTTATTTATTTATTTATTTTATCGTCAATGCACTGCCCCGCTGCTGTTATCGTTGCCTCTCCTTTACATTGGTTGCCTGGTAGAAATTGCTACCTTAGCAATAAGGCCGCCTACTTGTACACTTTTACTGTTGTATACTGAATTTCTTATTATTACTGGTGTGCAATAAAGTATATTCTATTCTATTCTATTCTATTCTAATATCAGACCCCTACAGTCACAGAACACTATTTTAACTACAGTACTGTGATTAACAGTTAAAATTTAAATTAGATAGATGTATGTGCCAATAACAGACGTTTTTGCTGAAATACAACGAAAATGCTTGCTTTCAGAGCGGAATAGTCAAAGATAAACTGAGGCCACTCCATCTAAAGTGTAGCGCGGCTTTTTCCCACCTCCCTCTGAATACTAAATTAAAGATAAATAAATTGAAGTAAAATTAAGACCACAAGAAAAAACTTAATTAAACACACCCAATTGTTGCTGATGTGAACATTGACAGAAAAATATTTTTTAAACACAAAACTCAAAAACGAATTTTAATATACGATTTCATACCATAACTGCACTAGAAGTAGCTACTAGCAGTGTAATACAAGCGCACAATGGTCGTTCCGCAGGTTGGCCACGACTGGGGCTACTACACAATGGTCACAGACCTTCCAAAGTACTCCCACGACGTACTCAAGTACAACATTCAGACCACTGGGTACCTAACTGCCATACCTTACTTGGCCATGTGGCTGAGTTCCTTCGCCTTCGGTCTCATCTGCGACTTTTGCATCAAAAAGGGCTGGCACACTATCAAGACTGGGAGGATTATTCACACAACTGTTGGTGCGTATTTTTTATAATTATGGTAGTTTTTTGTGGTTTGGAAACTTTTAAGTAACAAAGTTCACCCCTAATATGACAATTCACGCGTAATAGACATCTTAATTTTATCGTGGGTAAACTCTTATCCTATTGGAAGACATTTGGCGTATTTTTCATGGTATTTTGACAGCTAAGGAAGAGATATATAGTACGTTACAGTGGTCATGCTACGGGGATTGGTGGGATTTAAGAAAGTTTGACAAAAGACGTATGTTGACGTTATTTATGTTAAAATGATTGCATATTTTGCATACTCACGTTTTAAAGTCTAAGGTACTTACCAGAAATTTTTCTATTTATACTCTAAGGTACTTACATGCTTCTGTCTTGTCTAATTTGTTGATTTCATAATTTACTACAGATATTTTTCTTTTTCTATAAATATGATATGTAAAGTCGAAGACTGATGTCACTACTAATACTAGTATGAGTATTGACTTTGACTAAGATACTATATTCTTTGCTGAATATCTTTAACTAAATTAATCAGCCGATTAAATCATAGCTCACAAGCAAGAAAGCGAATTTTGTTCATCACAGTGGTGTGACAAACAGTCTAATAAAATATTTTGTATTTCACAGCTGCCACCGGTCCTGCCATCTGCATCCTATTGGCGTCGTATGCTGGATGTGATCGCAACGCCGCTATGGCGTACTTCGTGTTGTCTATGGCACTCATGGGAGGTTTCTACAGTGGTATGAAGGTATGTACATAATCACTTTGTTTTAAGTTAACGTGCGTACAATCACCAAGTTTATTTGCAGCCAAGTCCGCATTCCAAACAGTGCGAAATCAAATTAGACAATCGAAGCCGGGCATAATACTTTTGTATTGCAAAGTTGTTTTTGCTGCCGCTCTACGACAATCACTACATAGTATAAAATAAAGTCGCTTTCTCCGTCCCTATGTCCCTATGTCCCTATGTCCCTTTGTACGCTTAAATCTTTAAAACTACGCAACGGATTTTGATGCGGTTTTTTTTAATAGATAGAGTGATTCAAGAGGAAGGTTTATATGTATAATACATGCATAATATACTGAAGGATAACCCACAATAACCATTTTCCCGTGCGGAGCCGGGGCGGGTCGCTAGTGTATTATAAAAAAAGTAGGTACAAACAACAAGCGCAAATAAATTTGTAATCGTTTGCACTCTTACTTGAAACAGGTTTATATTCGCAGTAGGTATAACTATGTTACTTAGTCCATGATACCGGTATAGTTTTTTTTTTTTAATTAAAAGTGGTAACGCTGGACTTCCGGCCTTTATACCCTCAGAATAACATAGTACTAAAGAGAAAAGCACGCAGATTTTCCTAGCTCTTTGTTAAAACACAAAGCAATAAAAAAAAAGAAAAAAGTTGATGAACCGTTGATATTTTTGAAATCCCCTTTGGAACAAAGAAATCTGTAATATAAGCAGCTTGGCTTCAGCACTATGCAACACTGAAATAGGTGAAAGGATTTAAAAAAATACATAAAATATTTTTGTACCTAATATATTTTAATATGTTTAATTTACATTGCCGGAAGACGTAGCGTGGGATCTGGTGAGGGTCGCGGGAAGCCGCTGGATACGGGCAGCGCAGGACCGATCGTCGTGGAGATCTTTGGGGGAGGCCTTTGTCCAGCAGTGGACGTCTTTCGGCTGAAATGATGATGATGATGATGATGACGATGATGACATTGTTAAAATAAACGTGGATGATCTTTGTGAAAACTGCCATGTCATCATGGTTCAAAAACGTCCATTTGATTGGTATAATGTGTATCTGTATTACTTAATTTATTATGGAGGTATATTTGTGTTCTACTTTGAACGTTCAGCCTTGATCCACTTAAAGTAGATTGCATAAGCAACTAAAGATAATGTTGATTGGTTGAGTTGTTCCTAAAACAGCTGTGTAGGTAGTTGGTAGATATGCTTACTTGGTTTTGACCTCTAACCTTGCCTCTTGTTTGTATAACAAAGGCCTCTTACAGAATACAATGGAATTGAACTAAATATTGGACAGCTGTGTTATTTAAATGATTTAATAATCTTTCTACCTACTGAAAACGAATCCAAATAATCCAAGGTCCTCGAATTGCTATTTTCTGTAAGATTTACTACTACCGAATAATGGCTTGAAAATGGTTCTAAAAAAACTTAAATTCCTAGTTCACTTTGTATATTATATAATGATACGAGTATACTCATATTGCACCAGGTATTCTCTAACTCATGGATCAAGTCATTGACAATCTGACTATCTTGCCTACCGATAGTAATTTAAATATTTTGCCCTTTGTCTATAGCGACTTCAGCATGGTCCAATGTCACGTGACTTAGGAGATAGGAGATGAATTATAAGTAGATTATCTTGTTAGACCATGGTCCAGAAAATATTTGTCCATGGTAGTCCTTATTTATCGAGATACATACCATAGACCACATTCTGAAGACATTCAAATAAATCGATCAATACAAAAAATTACAGTGCCTATTTATTTTTCTATAAATTTCAGGTGAATGCCTTGGACTTGTCTCCTAACTACGCTGGATCTCTGACATCTTTAGTAAACACTACATCTACATTTGCTGGCATTATCACACCGTATCTCATCGGTCTGATGACGCCTGACGTAAGTTTTATACTAAACAGATACGTTACTTTGCTTGAAACACTGCACGCACACATTACATAGATACGATACAACACAATAGTTTCTGGATAATCTGCCTGACTGTATAAGCTCTTCATGTGGTGGCACAAAAATGATAAGACCGTTTAGATTATTATTATTTTTTTAAATCAATTTTCTAAGTACCCGATTTCATCTCCTGGGTGAGGGCTGAAAATCAGTGTTGCCTCCTTGGCAAGTATATCGCTGAGCCTTGACCCTTCTGCATTGCAGCACACACATTACATGTCTATCTATATGTCTTTTATGTATGTGTGATTTCTTTGTTTTCAATGTTAATTGTGTGACATGTCTATGTGTGTTTTGTGTAATGCAATAAACGATTTACTTACTTACTTACTAAGTAAATAATTTTAAAAAGTGGCGAATCAAATATCGGATAGAACTTAAGAATTCCCTATCCAAATGGTGAAATTATGAAAGTTAACTGGTTGTATATCCGCAACATAGTGGTAGTACTCATGAAACTGGACTTTCCCTAAGGAACATAGGTTAAAATTAAAATCTCAAATTTTAAATTTAACGTACGTGCGTGACTGAAGTTAATATGAAAAGTTGAATTTTAGTTTTGAGATTTCAACCTCTTTCTCTTCTTTTCCTTAGAGAAAGTTGTTCTGTTTCATGACCAGTACTACTATCAGATAAACAACCAGATAAATTTCTCAGTATATAGAACGTAAGTGGCGGTTTATCAAATACTCAATTCAATTTGTTCGATCAAAATTACTATTTTGTATTAGGAGCGTTTTTTTTTTCTGTTACTCAATTTGGACGTCTTTCAGCTGAGATGATGATGATGATAACTCAATTTTGTTTTTCTTTTGCAGTCTACTTTGGTTCAGTGGCGAGCAGCATTCATCGTGTGCTTTGCCGTTCTTGTGGGCACCAACGTGATATATTGCATCTGGGCCGACGGGAAGCAGCAGTGGTGGGATGACGTCAGAAAGTTCGGGTACCCCCCGGGCTGGAAACATGGACCACTCATACGAGAGAATGTGACCCAACCCGAATCTGTCAGACTAACTGAACATAAAGAAAATGACAAAGAATGATAGTAAGATATAGGCAAACAATGTGAGCAAGCGAGCGGGGGCGAGGGATGAGCGCGGAGGGTGAATAATGCATTTTACTATGAACTTGTCATTGTTCGCCACTAACAACTTGAACATAAAAAGTTATGCTTTTTATTCGTCTTCCATTCTTTGCAACTACCTAAGTATACATAGCAGATAGACATAATCTGATCATATTTTTTGATAAGGTCTTTTTATTTAATACATAGGTAGTGTTATTTTCATCTGGATATGGCCTAAGGCCCAACGAATTCTTCCAATAATGCAATTAAATTGCTCTTGTATGTCTATGTGAATTGATATTGTAAGATTTAATACATATTTTTATGTAATATGTATTAATTAGTACAAAACGTATAAACTTTATCTAAATATGGTATATGTTTAGTATTGTAAGAATATATTTTGATTCTTGTTAATATAATGAGTGAGCATGGCTAGAAAAAAAAATTATAATAATCATAAGTTACAAAAACTCGTTAATTTTAAATGATATGAAGTAAACTTTTGGTCATGCTCACGTAAGAGCTAATAGAAAATATTTTGAGAGGTGTTGAGCACTTATAGCAATTTTTTTTATTGTAAAAAAAAATATATATACTCGTTAAACTTAAGTTCTTTATTGTTATTTAGATTGAGCGCTCAACGCAAAGAAAAGATGTTGCTATCTTTTTCTAAGACATAATGTAAAAACTATTACTTACATAGGTATGTACCATGTGTTCAAGTCGATGACAAAATTACATTCAAGTCACTGCGAGCACAAAATAATAAATACCTACTGTAAACTAAGTTTATCGTAGTATTAAATTTCAATAATATTTTGTTAAATTACCAAAATATAGTACCAGTATGACTAGTCAGTTTATAAAAATATACATTTAAGTACAGTACAAATACAAAGTACCTTTAAAGGTAAGAAATTTAATTTTGGTAATAATTACCAACAAGTGTATGTAATTTTCATTAAATATATTATGTAAAATTTATAATAATCCATGAAAAGGTAATAAATCAAGAAAGTATTTTAGATTTTTTATTTTAAACAAAATACCACTTTTACTAACATAAAACCAACCACACCTACGTCTAGAACCATTGTTTCATACGGACGGACGGACAGACAGACAGACATGACGAACCTATAAGGGTTCCGTTTTATGCCATTTGGCTACGGATGAAGAAGTTAACTGGAGGTTGCCTGGTAGAAATTGCTACCTTTAGCAATAAGTCTACCTATATGTACACTGATGTACAGCCTATTTGCTACATATTAACGTTTGCATTAATGCCTTTGTGTTATTAATAAAGTATATTATATTCTATTCTGGAGTTGATTGCACTATCTAATCTAAATGTTAATGGCAAATTTTCAAGAACTTGTCCTTAGAGTATAAATAAAAAAAAACCGGCCAAGTGCGAGTCGGACTCGCGCACCGAGGGTTCCGTACAAACCTGCAAGGTTTACAAAGTTCGTTCATTACGACAATCGAGTCATAACTATGGTAATCTTATTGCAAAATGAAATTCATAACATTACAATGGGGAAAGATGGAGGAGCATAAATTTAAGACAAAGATCTCTTTATCGTTTAAGTAACTAAGTACTAAGTAAGTATTTCAACTTGATAGCTCTACGCGTTCATGAGGAAAAAAGTAATAAGTTTATATTTATTAAAAAATATATATTTTGTAATGTAACTAAAAATTTAAGGTTTTCGGAATTTTTCCTTTATGTGTGCTATAAAACGTTGCTTCATGCCAAATTTCAAGATTCTAGGTCGACTGGAAGTACCCTTTAGGTTTTGATTCCCTTGCGAGTACTTGCGAGTTTCAAAATATGCAGCTTAAATTGCTGTTTCTTTTGATTGCGTTGACATAGAAGTTTGATTTTGTTACAGCTTAAAGGTATTATAGACCTGAGTATTTGGTATGAATTTCAATTTAATACCTCTACGCGTTTATGAGGAAATGGGTAGTAAGGTTAAAATTATAAAAAAAATATATATTATGTGATGTAACTAAAAATTTATGGTTTTCGTAATTTTTCCTTTATCTATGCTATAAGACGTTGCTTCGTACCAAATTTCAAGATTCTGAGTTCACGGGAAGCACCCTGTAGGTTTTGATTCCCTTGCAAGTGTCGAAAATTTGCGGCATAAACGGCTGTATCTTTTGATTGCGTTGGCTTAGAAGTTTGATTTTTTCACAGCTTCAAGGGACAGTAGACCTGAGTAATTGATATAAATTTCAGCTTCATACCTCCACGCGTTCCTGAGAAAAAGGGTCTTGACAGACGGACGGACAGACGGACAACAAAGTGATCCTATAAGGGTTCCGTTTTTTCCTTTTGAGGTACGGAACCCTAAAAAGTGTCAAAATAACAACAATGGCGACGTAATCTACAGCTGTTTGTAAAGAAAAAACGTGGATTAAGTTAAATTAAATTGATTAAATAAACTACAATTAATAAATTA
The DNA here is from genome assembly GCA_948473455.1 of Teleiodes luculella. NCBI lineage: Eukaryota > Metazoa > Arthropoda > Insecta > Lepidoptera > Gelechiidae > Teleiodes > Teleiodes luculella. Next base: position 9,758,573 of record OX419595.1, on the reverse strand, counting down.
TTCTTATATTTCAAGCCATTTGTGATCATTAGTATACATAATTCAACACGTTGCTCACTGAGAAGAGAAATGCATTCTACAATTTGTCTTCAGCATATTACAGACTGGCAAGCGTTTGCAAAATGCCAAAGCATTTAAAAGTTCCACAATTTACCGACGACATAAATACTACGATGAAGAACGACGAATTGATTAGTAAGTATCATCATCAGCATCCAAAATGAGTACCTAATCAAAGGCTTGATTACTTACTATATAAGGGCTTCTTATTTGGTTAAAAAATAGGACTTCCTTCAAGCCGCCTACCGTACTACTAATATTTAGAATATACAAGCTTTTCGAAGATTGTCGTAAAAAAACATGATACGTCGTGTTTCTTTTAATAAAAATAAAACAATTTAATTGATCTTTTTTGTCATCTCAACCTCTCAGAACTTTATAGAAATAAAAAAGGAAATAAATTATATTAAAGACTTCCAAGGCAAAAAATACAGTTCGAATAATAAATAACAATATCCCTTCATGAATGAAAAGTTTTTTAAGTAAGTAAATAATACGAGCAGGTTATAATAAAATATTTTATTGAATATAATATCACAGAAAATGAAAAAAATAATGATCACTACATAAGTAAATCTAAGCTGGATCTATAGGAAATATAATAATAATGTTAATATAACTATACACAATAAAACTTGACTTGTCAATTTTATAAATAGTATAGTAACTCGCAAAAAATTACAATTTCCAATCAAATAGTTTTAATAAGTAGTCGCTATAGCTTTAGTATAAGTTTTAGTAGTTTAAACGTTGTTAAGTATCAAAAAATACAAATAAAATTTTGATAAATAAATCATGAATCCGCCTGGCAGATCGAATTAATTAAATTAAAAAATAAATGCACTTGTGAAATGGTTCCGTACAAACGAAGTACTTCATCATTAGGCGAAACAACTGGACTGATTTACATACACACGTGTACCAAATTTCAACTCGATCGGTCCTGCTGTTTCGGAAGAAATAGGCGCCGAGTCCGAGACGGACAGACACCCGTGTGATATAAGGGTTCCGTTTTTCGAAGGTTTTTCGTTTTTGAGGTATGGAACCCTAAAAAGTTAAAAAAATCATAAACTAGGACGTAGTTTCATTTTATAATACCTACAATTCTTCGTCCAAAAATAACTAAGCCCTGATCTCTTTTTAAACATTATTTAAGCACCAACCTTAAAAATATACTAGCCTACAAAATTAAGTATTTTATAACTGGAATAACTTTTTAAGTACAAATCATATGCTTTCGAATTAAAAAGGACTCAAATGTTACTAAATTACTGAAGTCAGCATATGCTGATGAACAATCGTGCTACGAAATTTACCTGTACCGCTACGGAATACCTGCACTATTTGAAATTTCTAACTTCTATTAATTTACAACAAAAATGTATATAATAGTTAAGCACTTAGTTTTGCAGGCCAGTATATAATATTAATTACTACAAAAAGTAAATTTTAAATGACGATATCGATCTAAATCCATTCTTCTTCTGATGAGACTGACGTTTGGTCGATAATGCATTTCCGAGCATGTCGTAACTCCATGTTGTACTTCGCTATTTGATGTTCCAAATAAGCTTTTTTGACGTTCAGTTTCTCGACCTGTTTTGAATAGAAAAGTATGAACCTAAATCTAGGTCAAAATACATTAAATAATGTTCATTACTTACTACATTATACTTCCTATCGCAAAGTTTTTTATCTTATATCCATACAGTAAGAAATATGAGCGTCAGGGACCAAGTGGCAAAAAGCAAAAAAAGAAAAAAAAAAGTGGCTAGGGCCGTTGACTTCCATTCGGAAATTGGCTTGTTCAGGTCTCGGCACGTACATACAATGTGTTTTCGATTTTCAAAGTCATACGTACATTTATTCGACGCTCTTACAGCTAAGGAGAACATCGCAAGGAAACTTGCACACACCTGCGAATTAAGTCAAAGGTTCTGTGTGAAGTTGACCAAATCGATCTAGGGCAGCGTGGTAGGTAACTAAGGCATATTCACTCTGATTTTGAGCTCCTAGGTGGGAAAATATATAAGCTGTTAACAGTATGAAATTGTAAACAGTAACAAAATCCTTTTGTGGATATCTTTGGACAAAGCTTTTGTCCAGCAGTGGACGTATTTCAGCTAATATGATCAGAACCTTTACGTACCAAGTCAATTGATTCTTCAAAGTCACGTAAAAGAAATTTTTTGGTAATCAAGCCAGCTTTCAATCGCTCGTTCTCCGTTGCAATCCTCAGCCTGTCTCGGCGTGTCTAAAATATATATAAAATTTTTATATAATAATAATCTAAAGTGATTTTCAATTTTGAAGGTTATTTATTTGGGATCAAAGTTGATTTAACTTCGATCCTATTCCATTACAACACGAAAAAACTTTTCTTAATTTTCTTCATTCTCGGCAACTTCTTAAGAAAGGATAAGATAAGGTTGCCTGGTAGAAATTGCTACCTGAGCAATAAGGCCGCCTTTTGACTCTTCTGTTTTGTTCTGTTTTTCTGTATTTATTTGTATTTCTGTTTGGTGTCAATAAGGCCCTTCGCTGCGTGCTTGATTCATGTTATTTCACCACCGCCCGCCACCCGGCCATCCGCCTCACGCAGCGCTGCTCTTGAAATGACATGAATCTGGCACGCGGAGCGGACGCACGCGCCGTGCGCCCGCTCAACGCAGCGAAGGGCCTAAAGAATATTTGTATTGTAAGTTCTAAGTAAAATAAATATTGTTTTGATTACCTTAACAGCATTGAGCTCTCCTCTTGCTTTCTGGAACTCTATCTCAGCATCTCCTAGATCGCATTCAGTGATGTCAATGACCTCTGTGGTATGGTTCATTTTTTCTCTGATGTGAGCTAACATCTGATTATGTTCAGTGCATCTCACGCGATTCCTTATTAGCTCATCCTCACGTTCTAAAGAGATAATTTTTTGTTGTAAATATCGTCACTTATACGTCGAGAAAACGGTTTTCTCTTTCATATGTATCACCCTCAAACACACACATATATATTAGGTAACTATAGTTATATACACTTAGTTATTATGTTGATTATTAATTAATTCTTAACTGATTAGCTTTAGACATAATATTAGGGGAAGAGTCTGTAACACAGCTTACGCTATTGCAGGCTAAAGCATTAATAAAGTTATTATTATTATTACCCTTTGGCTCACAGTTCCAGTATTTACTTAACGGATGGATCGGATCATGCTATAACAAGCCTAATTAATAACCAATTCTATGCCAAAACAATTCTGTCGGTCACGCTTTAAGGCTTGAAAGTCTGAACTGATTACAAAAAAATACAGAGTGACACATTAGATAAATAAGAAATACTCATTTTACAGTTGAGAAGAATAGGGAAATATGTACAGAGAAAACATACTTCTACAAAAAATATCTTCTTTAGATGTAGCATGTAGAGTTTACCCTTCACTAGATTGGAATCTGTGCTCGAATGAAACAAAGAGTGTTTAAATACCTTCAATTTTGCTGGTATAGTTAAGCTTGTCAACTCTCAGTTGCTCGTAGTGGGCCACATACAGCCCTGGGCCAATTTTCTCAAGACTTCTGATGATAGCTTCCTGCTCCATGACGGCATTCCTCACCCGTATATACCTGAGCATCATGGCTGAAGCCGTTGCAGTTTTGGTCTTTTGCAGGGACATGAATCTCTCCACAGTCTAAAATTATAATAAAATTTTGTCGTGGTTCTTTTAAAGTTTTGACCCTGACAGTTACGATATAAACGAAAAGTTATCAAATTCGATGCAGCCATTCTGATTTTAGATTAAAAAAAATCTACAGACATCTTACTTTATCTGAAATTGGTTTTCCTTTTTTAGCATAAATAAGGCCAGATCCTGTATTCCTCTCATGATCTTGAAGAACTTTGAACTTTCCCAAAGCCTTTTCCTCTTGAGATTCATACAAATTTGTAATCTCTTGAAGTTTTGATCTGATCTGTAAATAATAAAAAATAGATTTTAAACATACGTTTTTTTTATTTTAGATCTATCAGTAAGTATTAAAAAATAAAAAGTTCACCAACCGCTTCACTTTCACGTTCCTCTTTTTCCTTTAGTTCTTCGTAAGCCAATAATTTCTGCTGATATTTTTCTTCTAAATCCATTGAATTTTCTAAAGGTTTCAAAACATGTTCCATTTTTCTTTTCCTATAATAAAAGGCCAATGATAATATTTTATACATATTATGCAGATTCGGTTTGTCTACCCAGAAACAATAATTACAATTTATTAAAAAGATGCAAAAAACAAAGATGTAACCGTGCAGCAGCTACCTACAGCTTGATAAATATTATTTCCAAGATTCTTATCAATCGCCAACAAAGTAAAAAAAAAAGTGTTCTCTAAAGCTGAATAAAATTAATAACACTTATAATACTTGTAATATTCCGATAATCGTCGATGCAGAATGTTGTTTTTGATTTGCAGTTGGTTGCGATCAAAGGTTAGATCTCTGTGAGCTTGTAAGTACTCATCGCGATCAATGTGGATTTTTTGCGGTTTTTTGTGATGATGCTTTTTGGCTGATGCTTTTTCATCTTTTTTCTTATCTTCTCCTGTTCCACCCTCAACTTCGTCGTCTTCTTTTTCTTGTGCCTGCTCACTAACTAGAAATGTAACATTATGAACATCATTATCAATTTTAGATTATTTTAAATATTTCTATGATCCTGTGATCTAAATCTAAAGCTTCCTGTGATCCTCATTAAATCATCGGTGAACCTTGTAAAGGACCACAATGTTGCTTATTCTAATGCGGTGTTGCTATAAATACTGGGCATAAAAATTGTGAGTTTCCTGAAGTAAAATAGCATTTATAAACAATGAATAAACACAAGGGATACCGTTACTTGCAATGTTTTCCTTATCTTTTCGCTCAAATGTTTCTTTACTAATAGATACAAATGCGACCCCAGTGGGACATTAACCAGGAAATGTGCGGTTCACGAGTTAATGTATACTTTCCCAAATAGTACCAAATGGCCCCTTAATATTAATATTAAAGTCGATATCACATTTCTGTTTCAGAAGAACGAGTCGTTACAGGTTTTTATCTAATACTAGCTGTCTGCCCGCGGCTACGCCTGCTTTGTTCTTTACTTTTCCGTGCAGTTTCCCGTAGGAATAAGATATTTTACCGCGGTAAAAGCTATCTAAGATGTTGACAGAGGGTATAAGGTACCACCATACAAAATTTCATTCAAATCGGTCCTAGGTAACACATATTTAAGATGCTATCCAAAATTTGGTAATTGGGACTGGTGGGAAAAAATAGTTGCATTGGTTCCATCATGGAACTGTTCAATGAAACTAGTGGGAACGATCCACTTACTTTTACGGAACTTACTTACTTTATTTACGGAATACTAGTAGATTTTTTGTAATTTTAGTGCTTACTTTTATCCTTTTTTTATAGAGAATTTCCTAATAACAAGTTTGTGTAAACCCCAATATTGTAGATGCAGCAAAACGGTTAACAGACAGCCTGTTCCCCCTTGAATAGTGGATAGTGGTGACTATCCAAGTCCGGTAAAGCTTGATTGGTCGCACCTTTTCGACACAAACATAGGTCAATAAAAAAATATTCATTTTATACATTACTAGCTTTCTGCCGCGGCTCCGCCCGCGTTTTATTTTTTTCCGTGGGAATGAGGAATTTTCCCGCTGTAAATGCAAGACTATGTTCTTTCCCAAGATCTATTTTAACTTTGTGCCAAGTTTCACCACAATCGGTGTATTAGTTTCGGAGCCTATTCAATAATTACGAATATTTTAGGTTTTTTTTACACCTTGGGTTACATTATTGAAGCTTTAGTAAGGATCCCTAATTTTTTGCAAATGAAATATAGCCTATGTTACTCAGGGATCATGTAGCTTCTGAACAGTGGAAGAATTTTTGAAATCGGTTCAGTAGTTTCGGAGCCTATTTGATGCAAACAAACAAACAATCAAACCTTTCCTCTTTATAATATTAGTATATAGACAAAAAGTCTTTCTTACCACTGGACCCGCTCGAAGAATTTTCGTCCTCCGAGCCTTCGTCGTCTGCTTTAATTTTGCTTGTAGAACCCTTGTTATGTATCGATCTAGCTGATTCTTTCAGCTGTCGTGATGGTTGTTTAGGTATGTTCTAAACAAAATAAAAATTATTATGCTTTTACTACTGTACGAAAAAAAACGTAAAAGACCCTAAAAACTAGAACTTACATCAAGCTTACATCATGGTACAGCATCAAGATTAAATGTATAGTTTTTGGTAGGTAAATAATTTTTTGCTGTTGATGCAAGCAAAGCCACGGGCAGTACATAAATAAAACACGGTACACTAAAATTTCGTTCGACTAAATCATCACCTATTATATCGTTTTACATTCTTCATCATCATTATCATTGACAGCCTGCGGCAGTCCACTGCTGGACATAGGCCTCTCCCAAGGCGCGCCATTTGATCCGATTTTCGGCCGCACGCATCCACCTGCTGCCAGCCACATTTCGCAAATCGTCACTCCATCTAGCCGGTCCTAGTTTTACATTATTGACGTAATATTACTATATTTCATACCTCAATGTGTTAAGTAATGGAAAATAACAACATTTTGCACTATTTTCTTATAATGAGGCCTTCCGATCTTTCAGAGTAGGTACCGTTCACTCCACCCCTTCGCAAACGGCCCATGAAACTGAAATATGCTAATGATCTCAAGTAAACATTGCGTTTGTCGTGAGCTAAATTCCACTACGTTGTTGACGTCGCTAAATAATAAAACGCCCTTGAGGCCTTTCGTGATCCTGCGTCATGCTATGAAGAGGTAAACTTTGACGTGACGCCGCACCCCAGTTTGCATGTCAAAAGACACATTAATTAAATTGAAAGGAATAAACAAAGCGAGGCATACCTTGGTCGACATGTTGCGTGATCTGTTTGAATTATCCGACGTTTATTGATCAGCTGGTTCGTTATATTACAAATTATTCTGGTAACGTTAATACACAACATGAAAGACTGACACGGTTGCTATGGCAACGAAATAACTGAACAAATTATTGAGCGATATTTTCCCTCGTCCACCGTGGTACCAGTGGTACTACGGGTATAACTATTATTTTCTTCTGTAGTGTCGGTTGGGTCAAAGAGGTTGAAAATGCCGCGATTCTCTGCATGGGTGGGTAGTCCGGTTTGTTCAGTTTACTCTGTAGTAAAGTAACTAAGGAGTTTTTAACTTTGTAAGAATCTACTCGCGTACCTTTATTGTTAAAGAAGATACAAAAAAGGTATAAAATTCGCTCTTGTACCCACGAAATAACCACGTACCTACAATTCATCTTCTAAGTACTACCACAGATTATACACTGTGTAATTTAACATAGCGGTAGTACTCATAAAACTGAACAACTTTCTTCAAGGAACATAATATTATCTTGAACTCTCAAAAATTATGTTTGACTTTTCATATTAGTTCAAAACCATGTCCGAAAAATTATTATACATTTTGGTTCAGCTGTTCTAATAGATATTTATGCTACTAGTGCGGAAAGTATGTGATTTCCGATGAGTGTCATTTTATTCACGAGCGAGCAAAGCGAGCGAGTGTATAAGCCGACACGAGTCGGAAATCATCTTTCGCACGTGTATCATACAATATTTTACTATGCATTGTGCAAGAAAACAAAAACAGTTATATTAAAAAGGCGTACCTATAAAATGGCGGGCTTCTTAAACACATGCGCGCTGAAAATATTATGTACTGCGCTGCGCGCGCATGTGCAAGGCTACCTCGTCGAATAGGCATAAGTAAAATGACTGTTCAGCCACGCAAATTTTTAATTAATATTTGTACGTAATTTTTCAATAAAAATAAATTTCTAAAGTAATTATACTAATTATAACCCTGTTTATTGAATAGTTATTTATATTGTTCCCTTTATATTCGTAACAATTGGTAAATCAGTAATTTGTAAAAATATCTCAACTTTTGACTTTTGACTTTTGGTTGACTGGCTGAATGACAGCCTGAGCAAAAATAAAAAAAAACTGAAAAGTAAAAAGCACTAGTGCGGAAAAGTGCTACTTTCCGCACTGTTTGACTGCTTAGAAAACGCTCTTTTCGAGCACATGCATTGTAAAGTAATATTAACTTCAGTCACGTGACTGACCACTTTTTATCAAATCAAATCAATCAAATCGAAATGCTTTTATTCGAAATAAGATTACACAAATCGCTTTTTGACGTCAAAATTTTAATAAAGTTACTAAAGTTTTGCTCAAACCAAGGCTGGCTCTCGTCTTCTAATGAAAAAGAAACTCTTAAAATTTAAGAGGCGATGCAGTATTAGTTTGAATAGAACTGGCAGGTTCGCGAAATATTATGTGCTCTGTTGTGGAGAATAACCCACCGAAGAAACTCTACAGGATCGCCAGAAACTCCACAGGATCGTAGAATTTAAATTTTGAGATTTCAACCTATGCTTCTTGGGTAGAGTTGGTCAGTTGGTCGGTTTCTATGTTGCGAATAAACAACCAGTTTTTCACGATGTACCTATAATAGTACTACCATCATGAAGGAAGAAAAAATTTTACGCGCCGTGGAATTTTTTCTTCCTTCATGACTACCATAGTATGTAGGTACTACGATTGCACAAATCTGGTTTTTTTTTCATTTGTATGGTTTAATTATACAAGTACTTAGAATTTTAAATCAATACATTAAAAATATTATACACAATAATTTTATCAAGTTTATCGATAATTTTAATCAAACTTCAATGTATTATGTGGCTCGGCAATGACACTTATTTTTACTATATGACACTTATTTGTACAGTCAGATTAACAAACGATTTTTGTTAATAAAAGTTTGAAGTCTTATTTCCGAATGTTGAACTGAAATAAATTTGATTTATAACACCTGGATTTATTTCTTTTAGTAATGTGGTTTTTAGGACGCTAACCTTTTGTTGACGTTGGCAGTGTCACATTCTTGCTCTGGATAGGCGCCAAAATTTCGACAATACTCATCTCGAAATAGCTGCTGGCGAAAAGTAAATTCGACATTTTTCCTCCGTGTGGGAAATCTGATATATGAAATTCGTTTGTTCCGACAGACTTCAAGACTTTTCATCATCGCATTAACCAAGCTTTATTAGAGACTTTTGATTGACATTATTATCTTGCCTATTTGTAACGTTAATACAATTTATCACACTTGCTCTGGCACACACTCTTTTTTGTAACCCTCGTTGTCAAGAAAAAAATTGTTAGCCGTGCTTTTGTGTTGGATTTCTTTTCAAAACTAACGCTCAGCTTGTACTCTATGAGTCCTTTCGGCCTCATATTTATTTTATTTACTAGCTGTTTGCCTGAGGCTACGCCCGCGTTGTTTTTCGATTTTTCCGTAGTCATTTTTCACTATCCCACCACGGGAACTTTTAATTTTCCGCAAAAAGTAACCAAAATATCGACCGGGGATATAAGGTACCACCATGCAAATTTTCATTCAAATCGGCTTAACAGTTTCAGAGATAAGCCGTATGAGTTGCTAATAATATTTTAACTATCCCACGGGTAATTTTAAATTTTCCGGGATTAAAAGTATCTAAAATGTTGACCTAGGATATAAGGTACCACCATTCATAATTTCGCTTTATTCAAATGGGTCCAGCAGTTTCGGAGATCAGTCCATACAAACAAATAAACAGACAAACAAAAAATGTGGGAAAAATTGGATATGTTCCTCTTCCACCTCTGACTCGGTTTCTAGCATTTTTATTCTTATACCGATTTTCGACCATTAAGTAAATAATGTAGATATGTGCCAAGAAAGTTGTTTACTGATATTTTTCACGACTCTTTTGAAACTGCAAGCGGCATTCAACCTTGGGGTAGTAAACCAATTTTTTGGCCGTCCGTACATAGGTACACAGTTGCTAGTAACTTTTTTTTTAAGTATAAAAATACTAATTTTCCAATCATTTGTTCATTTATTCGTCTCAGTACCTAATCATTTTCAATGATATATCATAAGCATTTAGAAATAAAATCATAGACGAATTTTATATAGGAGGACCTTTATTCAATAGTAAAATAAAAAATAATTACAAATATGAACTATATATAAGAATAAAATTATTAACACCAATCACACAGTAATGCAAACAGATCGGAATCAACCACAACCCTCAAAACAGGGATCGAAACCGGTTTTGAAATACCTGTTAATATCGTTAGAAAAACCGATAAAAACCGATATAATTCCGTTCTATATCAAAAACCGGGTAACCAGAATGATTTTGGTTTGTTTCATCTATTACCGGTTAATTGGGGAACGAAGTTATATCGCTTTTTCGAACGATATGAACAGGTATTTCAAAACAGGTTTCGATCCCTGCCTCAAAATAGTAATAATAAATTATATCATTCAGTACACAAGTAAATATTAGGTAAACGTAATCTTGATTATAAATATTTGACTGAATAAGTAAGATATTGTATATTTTATAAAATATTTTCAGACTATATTGCTTCATCTAATTAAAGGATATATTTATTTACCTAATAAAACTGCAGATATTTAGTGTTGAAATGTAAAATGTATCTTTTTTATTACACAATTTCGAAAGCATTCTAAACATATTCATAAAATAATACGTCTTTCACATTATATTTTTCAGAATAACTGGTGTTCGTACAAGTATAGTGAAGTTTTAGGTTCGGATATGTTGGACAGGATGACATAATCCTAGGCAAATAAAAATAAACTACTGCAGATAACCCATTGCCTAGCCATATCCAGTTGTATTGCTTAAATAGAACCACATCTACATATTTTTTTCACTATGAAGGTGTGAACTCAATAGTTTCACAAGAGGCAACTTTTCAATAACAAAAATATCCACTTATTGTTGAACATATTACAGATTTTTAATAATATTATAGATAGACAATCACTTACTCTGTACTAAGGATACGATTATATTTTAAGCATATGAATAAAAATACTTACCAACAACACTCTAATCAAGATCTGTTACGAAATTTAATAAGATTATTTTTTTCAAAAATGTGATAAATTTTGACAATCCTATAAACAGCCAAATACTACGCACTGTCAATACGCGAAGCAGTCAATAAAAAATACGATTTGACCAAAATCTGATTTGGTCCCAATTTTAACAATTTCGTTGTAATGACTGCTAGCACGCTTAGTAGAATCTAAATATAATAATTAACTTCATTAAATATGTTTTATAATCAATGAAGGTAAAAATTATGTTGGTTCCAAAAGAAAAAAGGTAATTTGTACTTAATAGTAATTATCTATTCTGACTAGAATTGTGTGTAATATTAAAAAAGCTTTACGTTTTTTTTTAATGATTTCCCGTAGTTCGTAACGTTTGAAAAGTATACTTACTTATCCTATAAGTCTGATACAAGTTTACATTAATAAAACATTTCGCGTTTGCAAGCTACAGCTATAAAGATATTTTGGCGTATTTAATTAAATAAGAATAACAAGACGTGAATAACCGTTGGCTTTTAGATACTAACTTCAATAATATTCAAAGAATAGTAATATCTTAAGTGATTAAACGCAACAGGGGTCGCGAGATCAAAATGCTGATGGAATACATTTTGTTTCATACCAAACAAGATAGATCATTCTACCTCCACGTTGCAGCGTTTACGGATCACACACACGGAAAACAATATTATGAGTACATCAGTTGGATAGTTTTGGTATGGTAAACGTAGCTTGGAAGACTAAGTTGTAGCAGTTATTGGTCATTTGAGCAGCTTTCAGTAAAGTGCGGAAGTCTTGCAGCAGTCCAGTAGTGGGCCTGGGGCGTCATCGGCCGATGATCGTGGGCTCATCAGCCATAGCTAGCTCATCCGTGGCCGCCTTATCGCCTTTCCTTTTGCGAGAGTACCAAAGGAACGACCCAGCGGCAAAGAAGTTGACGAGCACCACAAACCAAGCCAGAAAGAAACTTACGTGATAGCTGTGAAAAGCAAATCTTGCATTACTCTTTGTATCGAATACTTACACAGATATCGCAGCGTTTGATTTTAAAATTATGAAAGGGAAATCATTTTAAAATTTCCATAGGCTTTAGTCGACCACGATGGCCAGGTGCGGGCGAGTGCAATTAAAAGTGATAAATTCTATTAATGGACAAAATGTTTATTCATAAACAGAGAAAATTTCAGTTAATTCAGTTTGAAATAAAAAAAATCTACTCAATTACGAGAGACAAGTACTGCTGCATATTAAAATAGGTATGCAGTATCTTGAGATATTTGCTAAAATGAAAAAAATATCAAAGAAAAAATGAATCGAATATTTCAGAGAAACTTACTAGTGACTAGCACCTTTCGGGTACACGAATGTCAAGTGCCTGGCGTATTCGTCCACGGTTGTCATTGTCACTTGTACCACGACGAATGTGCACGCAGCTACAAACAAATAAATTATGTTAATAAATACACTTGTTTTCTTAAACCTTGTTTTTCTATTGCATATTTAAATATCCGTCATGGCTTCTCTTCATTGCCACAACGCGTCGAGATCGAATAGCATGTCAGCCACGACACGAATTTCGCTATTTGGTCTTTCTGTGATTGTCACAACGCGTCGTGCACGTTTTCATTAGAGCCATAACACGAATTTCGCCATGAGAATGTTCTACTGTGACCACAACGCGTTGTGAGCTATTTTTCCGCTTACTGAGCGTTTTCGATCTTTGAGCGTAACATATATATGACCCTGTGCTTCATACTAGTATGAAGTCCTAGTATGAAGGGCCACATCCCGCTTGAATCCCGCTCTGAGCAAACTTTGTGTTTACCTTGTGTATAGATGTTGTATATTTATTGTATATGTATGAATATTAGCTATCTGACACCAATAGTACATGCTCTGCCTATTTTAGGATCAAATGGCCGTGTGTGAGATGTCTCACATATTTCTTTTATTTTGTTTTTATATACATGATACTACCAACTACTTATAACACGACTAAAGCTTCCCTTTGATTGGAATGTGTTACAATAATCCCCATTCTCCCCACAGGGAATCGCTGTTACTATTAAATTGTTCAATAGTGCTAGAAAATGTACTATATACCTACAAGTAAACGAAATAAAGCTGAATATTAAACTGTGCAGTAGCTCATTATCAAATATTACTGAATGCTAAAGGGAAGGGATGAGCCGTCTCAATCAGGACAGACAAGGGGATTAACCGGTTGGTCCTCAACAAACAGTAAACATGTCGTTCATTTGCAGGCAATTTCAAACGTTTTATTGTAAGCTCTGTTCAGCTTACAAAAGAACCGTTACCGACACCGACAATAAGCCAGGATAATTGAATTGAATATTACACAGACTTGTATTTATAACAGTAGGTACTTATTGTGTTGTTCAATAGAACATCCCATTCTCTTTAAAGCACTGAGTCCACGATGTAAATTTATGTGCAAATAAAAAAATTTAATTTATAGAAATCAATAAAAAGTTGTGTATATAGGAACTGTGCGAATTATTACCACATTTTACATTATTTTATAATATAAACACTTTTGATCACAGAGTAAAACTAGCTATCCGCCCCGCGACTCCGCCCGCGCTAACTACTTTTACCGTGGGAATGAGGGGTTTTCCCGCGGTAAAAGATAGCCTATATTGTGTAACTCTGATGTTGCTACAAGCCATATTATTGTAGAGTTTCACTAAAATCCATTTTGTAGTTTTTGTGTGAAAGAGTAACAAACCATTCATCCATAAATCGATCCTAACAAACTTTCGCGTTTATAATATTAGTACGATTATCTAGTAGATAAAATTGAAACAAATATTTAGGTATACTAAACCAACAAAACGTAAATATTATTCATGTCATGTACAAACAATATCTGTAGCTAGTTATGTACTATATTTTACTAGCCTCGGTATTATCATCATTAGCTTTCCCTGAAACCCGATTTCAGCTAATACTGTAGCAACGACTAATGATGCTACATAATATAATATAATACTAGCTTTCAGCAGTTTTTCCCGTAGGAATGAGGCATTTTCCCACTGTAAAAAGTAACCTATGTTACTCAGGGTGAATGTAGCTTTCTAATGGTGAAAGAATTTTACAAATCTCTTCAGTGTTTTTTGAGTTTATTCATTACAGACATACACACACACAAAAATACAAATCTTTCCTCTTTATAATAATAGTATGATAGTATGATAGAACGGAGACTAAGAATATAAAGGACACCTAATAACATAATAAACAAAAAGGGATGCGTTTATAACCACATTCATAAAAAATATTTTCTATTTGACATATTTTTAAACTGATATTGCTAAATATTATTGTCGGCTTTGGGGTGAACCCTTAAACTATGTACATTAGCCAGCACATGTTGACCTTGAGAGCGCCTGTATTCCGTAGTGGCACAGAATATCAAATAGTAGTCCCTAGTAGTGGCTGGGGTGAATTTCATAGTGCGAATGTCCAACCGCATGTGCTGGCTTCTGAACACCTTACTATTAATGCTGAAGTGTTAAAGTAAGAGTGCAAAGTATTATTTCCCAAATTGTGGTTGATAAAGCTGGAACGCTTATTTTCGTAGTCAGTTTATATATTCTTAACAAAAACTTACCTTAGAGCACAAAACATAATAGAATTATAAAAATACTAACGTACTAGACTTGTCCAGTGAAGCATGATTTGACTTGCTCATTATAATTACTTGGGGTTAGCGACAAGTAAAGGTAAAAAAAAACTTACTGCTAATGAAATGTATGCCTGCAGCCAGTCTCTTGAACATGTAGCGAGGATTGATGAAAGTGTAGGTGGAGAACCCGCATCCCATTGCCATCACGAACATGCCAATAATTCCAAAAGACACCATGGTGCGGACATAATCTGACGAGGAAAAACATTCCTTAAGAAACCTCCCACACTAGCATCTTCCGAACGTCGTTGTATGCCAGCAGCGTCCGCGTCCGTCTTTTTTTTCACTCGCCTAGCTGCCTATGGTTGTATGCGCGACGCACGACTACGACGCTCGAAAGACTCTAGGGGGTCTCTTAAACACAGGCAAGTGACACCTTAACCAATACTGGATCATTTCACTCAATGGCTTTAAGCAACTTTCCCAGATATACTTTTCTCGGATAGGACACAAACTTTTACTTCTCCATACAAACTGTACTACTTCGTATGGAAGTGTAAATGTTTTTTTTTCTTTTCTGGGTAAAGATTTTTTGGGCAGACCTTTTTGTATTTCCTAAGTCGTCACTTACATCGCCATTCGCTTACGCGTTTTCCTTATAGCGTAGCGCTGTGATAGTGACCTGCGTTT
The DNA here is from genome assembly GCA_948473455.1 of Teleiodes luculella. Lineage (NCBI taxonomy): Eukaryota > Metazoa > Arthropoda > Insecta > Lepidoptera > Gelechiidae > Teleiodes > Teleiodes luculella. The sequence continues at coordinate 9,743,130 of OX419595.1, read as the reverse complement.
ATCGACATATTAGATTCTGTGTTATTTCCAAGGATGTTACAAGGTACGGTAGTAATTATAACATCCTTGATCTTTTCACACAGTACACGTCATGTAAAGGTGAACGCATTTCACAACGCATGTCAGAAGCCCTAGAGGACGCACGCAACGCATCGATTATCGCATAAACGAGAAACACGCCATAGAAAAACATTCAAATGTTTAAAAATAATGTTTTTTTTTATGTGGTAATATTTTTAGACTATATAAATTAGTATCCAAAAAAATCTTTCTGAATGGCAAATCTCTTCACAACAATTTAATTTCGGGAGAAAAGCAAACCTTACAAATTTGTAATAAAGCGCTTTCAAGTTTATGTTTCCGGGAATCATTGTAATACGAAATAAGCAAAACATTTCGCGCGGAAAATTGCTTCCTCATCATTATTACTCGATAAATAAATTATATTTCATAAGCAGTCCTACGAGTATATCGCATGAAAGGAAAGCTTTGATTCGAGAAAGAGAGCAATTGAGCTGATGGTTGAGCTTCAAAATATCTTTTGACTGTCTTGAGGTCTGTGGTTGAGGTAGAAGTTCTATTTTGACATACCTACATTTATAGCAATTCAAACAATATCTGCAGGTGTATAATATAGACTTGTGTAGACTAATAAGTATGTGATATTGATTTCAAAATTGATTCATACACGTGTGTGTATCTAAGAAAAAGTCCTTGACTTATTTTGTAGGGGTTTCTTTTTACTTTTAATACGAAACCCTAAAAAAACGGTCACCTTAAAATATATATTTTTTACCTTATGTAATAAAGGTAAAGAACTAAATAAATGTGTTTAAAATAAAAGTGTTGATAGTAACTTACTCGCAATTTCTCCACTGTAGGCTCTATCCAAGTTGCCACTTGAAGGAGGTTGGGATAAATAATTTGTACATCCTGAAACAAGGAAAAAATAAGTTAACCTGTAATAAATTGTAGTAAAAGTGGGAAAGTTAAAAACCAGTGACTAAGAATAATAAAATGTTATTTGTCAAAACAAATAAAATTATTAAATATGTACGATGTATGTATTCTAATACAAGAATGCAATTTCATAGTCAACTGTATGTATGTATTGTGGTTTCTTATAGAATTCAGACCAAAATTTCCCCTATACTCTAGGTATTTTAATCTACTTGAAGCGTATATCCGATAGCATACTGCGGGTAAGATATAAATCATGAAGAGCCTTCCGCCCTTACCTTATCTCCCTTACACTGCCGGCTGCTCTAAGGTACTCGTATTATAGTCATTTTATTTTTTGCTACGTGAAAAGGTTGTATCTAGGCAGTTTTGAAGTACGTACTTTAAAACTGCTTATTGTTACTGAATTAGCATAATATACTGTACAATATTGTGAAACGTTTACTTTTTCAGTCAAGTAGATGGTCAAGTGCAAGGTAAGCTGAATACGCGCACCGCGATTCTCTCCCTAAAGTCAATGGACATAAGAACGATGCTAAGTTCAAAGTATTCTGCTTAATGTGCTCTCTACAGCATAGTAGTGAAAATAAATATTTATTTGAAGTGTTATTTTCTCTAAATATATAGGTAGTAAATACTTATTATTCTAGTGTGAGCATTTTTGTGACGACTCACATTTAGATTTTTTCCAAAAGAACAGAATTTCTGAGATGATTAATACCAGAGAATTCCCTTAAATCTATGAAAATACTTTTCAGCATTGAATTGAGCTTACCATGGTAGTCCGTAAACATAGACCCTTTTACGACCCAACTATCGAGGTTGCCTGTTTCCGGAGGCCAGGCACGTTACGACCCCAATGACCCCATATTCCCGACCCCACTTTTAATTCACACACCCGATCAGAATTTCACTGTCCGTAAATAAACTTCTTCGTCGGCAACTTTATACATTTTGAAACATACTGGCCAGCAAAATTAAGTAAGACACTTTCAAAATAAGAATAACTTTAATTTTACTTTCGAAATGAAAATGATTTGAAATGTTACTTTACTAATGTATAGTTTATGTAGTACTAGTAAGGATGTTAAAAATTGTATGGTAGTACTTATAACATTCTTGAGTACTAGTTTCTAATAGCTGAAAACTTTTGCTAAAAACCTTATTTTAATCTCTTATTTGTACAGTTTAGAAAAAAAAAGGTTTAATACTTAGTTTTGTAGGCCAGTGTAGATGATTTTGATTTTGGAGATCATTATTATATCTCGTCATTTAAATTTAAAATCAACGTACATACATATATGGAACAATATCTCATCCAGGTTCGTTTTGATTTACATACCCAATTAGAATTTCGATCGTTAGCAATCAGTTCCAGTCAGTGAACCAAATTATCCCTTGAATGACTTTTGGAAGTTATGGTTCACAATTATCATAGAATAGGGAAACATCCAATTTAAAATTGAATCAAATTTTATTCAACAGATAAACAACCAACAAGAGTAATGATAAAGTTTCCAATAACATTTTTTGTCTTCAAAATTTTCATTTTCGGACATTGAACAAAAAGATATCCGTCTGAATAATAATGTTATTTATTACTCTTGTATCATTTTACAAACTAATATCGCATCGCCTCTTTGAATTATTGATTTTATACTTGTTCATTAGTGTGAGACGAGAGTCGGCTTTGGTTTCAGTAAATCTTTTTAAAGTGTGACGCTATCAAGTGATTTTTCAAAACCCTATAATGAACAAATTATTTTGACTTAGACTTAATTCTTTGTTAGTGTAGCTTAAAACAGTAAATTAATTACTCGGGCCACACCCGGTAGCAAGCAACGAGACTTGTGTACCTAATGTCAGGAAATGAAAAAGGTATATAGGTATAGCCCTGCTCTAATGGCAGTGGATGGGGTATATATGTCACCGTAAGATTATAAAAACCGTTAGATTACAATCTATCTCGCGAGATTGTAAACTATCGAAAAATTGTGAACCAAACATACTGATTACAATTTAACAGATAATTTTTCGATAGATTGTAATCTGAAAATGATGAATTATTGTGGAAGTAAAATGAATCCATGATTAATCGAAGAATAGTAGTTTGAATGATAATGAGTTAGTGTTAGTGTCCAAAAATATACCATAATTATGATGTCAAAATTACTAATTATCTACTAAATAATTGATAAATACTTCCTGTCTCAATTCTTGAAGTGCATTAATTTTATTCAACTGACGCATGTGTTTTATTCCTAACTGTATGGACATAGAACGGCCTGCTGTAAGACCGACCAATCAGGAACAGCCTTTGGACAGTTGACAATTTAACGCGCGACAGATTGTGATTTAACAGTTTTACTTCGATAGATTACAATCTACCGAAAATTAATACGTTCAATTGTAATGAGTACTTTTAGTTCACAATCTTTCGACAGTTTGCAATCACGCGAGTTAAATTGTAATCTAACGGTATTCACAATTTTACGGTGACATATATACCGCTCGAAGAACGAACGACTGCTTGGTCAGAAGGGTTCTCGACAGACAAACATGCTTCATGCTGGACAGAAAATACCGTGATGGTCTCGCAAGGGAGACTGTGGGATACGAACATCTCGTCAACTCTCCTTTATCAAGTAGAAGGCTATTATTATAAGACGAATAATTCACTCTGAATTATAAATACAATATTATTTCTATCTATACTTTAACCTTAACAGAAATAAAAACAAATACAAAAAAAATGTCTTTAGACTAAACCAACTGAAAATTATGAAAAAAAGTTTATTTAGAAGACCCAATTTAAAAAATGCGATAGCTGTTTTGAAAAATAAAACTTTGTGTATGCAATAAATTTGTCGTTTAGACAACAAGACGTCTTTCGGCTAAAATGATGATGTTGAAAATTTGCTCGTTACTGTAACTATTTTTACAGATAACAAATTTAGTAAATGACCGTGATGAAAATTCTAAACGTAAGACAAATGTTAGAAATATTTAAGCATAACGTACAAAATATTTCAATTATATAAGTCTTACCAATCTTGGTTATCATTTTATAATTTTGTAAATCAGATTTTATAATAACGCTGTGTACACGAGGTAATTTAATATTTATTTTATAAGGGCTGTAAATAACTCACCAGTTGGTTTGGTAGGTATGTTTATTCGCTATGAATCATTCAAAATGTACGGTGCCAGGAAAAAACTGTTCAAACCCTATAAATGTTTGTGACAAATTTTACAATTTATAGTCTCTACGAGTTAACAAATTAAATGTTTCCACCTGGTTTACTTGTCACCGAAATATGTTGTTATTTTCATTCGTACCGGAGGTGCGATAGTACTTATTAAATCGTTGTATCAGAGCTAATCTTCGATATAAAACCCTTATTAGTTACTGTGACTGATATTTGTTTGTTGTCTTCAGAATATTGGCACAGAATATCGCCATTTTTATATTTTGTGTTATTGGTCCAACTGAGCTGTGTGGACGTCTAGACATCCATGACAGCGAAGAAGAAGAAATAGTGGAGATGAATAATTTTCAATTTCGAGACTATATCTATTTATTACAGTAGAATTTTAGGGGCGCTAGCAAAATGATTATCAGAGTTTTGTGAAGTTCAAACTCTCCCTGCATTTTTATTATCAGAATCTTTTTGTTTTTCACTTCTTTGACCTTGATAACACTTTACATTGGGTGAGACTAAGGTCGCACTGAAACTAAAGACGAAAACAGAATTTTGATGAGAGAAAACTTTTTTATTTCTTAGAAGAAGTCACAGTGCTTAGAAGTCTAGTGTTTGCCATCCTAAACCTTGTTTTTCAGATTTTATTGTATGTAATAAGGAATTAGTTTGAATTCTCCGAAATCACAGAAATTTGTACGGATAAATGACATTTAAAATAAGAGCGCAGCGTTTAAATAAGGCATTATTTTAACCACCACCGCGCCGCCTGTTTTCAAATTGAAGGTTTTAGGTGAGATGATTTCACATGCGCCCATGTTCGTACAACGTGGCCGCGTTTAAAATATCTGAAACTAATTTGACGATCTCCTGGTCCCCCTTTTCGTTCTAAAAAACGCGAGGATGTATTGAGTTTTATAAGTAAAAAGCGTAATAATTAATTTCAGCCCCAGCGTTTCACAGCCCTGATTTGTTTGACGGCCCGTAGCCTATACAAGGCAGTTGGCAGTTGGCAGTTTATACAAGTATGCTTTCGAAGCACAGGGTTGCGGGTTCGAATCCCGCCCAGGGCAAAAATTCGTGTGATGAGCACTAGTATTTGTCTTGTTGCCAGGTGTTGTATATTTTATATTATGTGAGTGTGTGTATATCAGCTGTCTGACACCCATCTGCCTAGCCCTAATTTCGGGTCAGATGGTCGTGTGCGAGGCGTCACCACATATTTATGTATATTTTATTTATTTGTTTATCGCCACTACTCACGACACAGCATGCCCCGTGTCTTCCGTCGCAAGTTTTAGGTCGGGTGTCGACATGAAAGAACCGCCGCGGTATTTTTATCGGTGACTATAAATCTCTGTGTGGGCCGGGCTAGACGCCATTGTTTATTTTTTCAGGTTAACATTCTGCGGCTTCTCTATAGATATCGTCATGAGTGGCACGCAACGTCTATGATCCGGTAAACAGGACGTGTTAAAACACTTAACGCGCCGCCCTCATAACCGCATGTATTATAGTAATTTTTCATTAAAGACATCAGTCGGCGAAATCTCTGTTTTCTTCCCGTTTAAACTGATTCTCAGCTAAGACATTTATCAGTATTTAGCACAAAAGTTTGTGATCATCGTCGTCGCCACCGCGGGGCTCGAGCCTACCCTGAAATCTGGGTGATCGTACCTACTTAAATTTTGATTTATTAATCTTCTTTCCGATGCTTCTTTCATTCAAATTATTTGCTTGGACTATTCAAGAGAGTAGTACGGACAGTGTGAACGTGTATAATATTTTCTTTTTATTTCTTTAAAATGTAACTGATTTTGAATTAAACTATTAGCACAAACTATGATCAAAATGTGAATATAGAAAAGGTATCTAATAGCTAATAACCAACAACTGGCCCTATTACATTCAATAATTGTACTAAACTATGTTTTATACATTACTAGCGACCCGCCCCGGCTCCGCACGGGAAAATGGTTATTGTGGGTTATTCTTAAGTGTATTATGTAGATATGTAGGTTATTATGCATGTATTATATATATAAACCTTCCTCTTGAATCCCTCTATCTATTAAAAAAAACCGCATTAAAATATCCGTTGCGTAGTTTTAAAGATTTAAGCGTACAAAGGGACATAGGGACATAGGGACATAGGGACAGAGAAAGCGACTTTGTTTTATACTATGTAGTGATGACATCATGGGTCACTATTATTCAGCTATATTTGTCACAGTATAAAAATATTTCTCGGTTTCTAATAGAAATGACATAGTTCACACTTCCTAATCCACCCACGCGGATTCCGCGAGCTTTCGGCCGGTTCCAAAGACAACAAGTTAATTCTCACAAACTTTTCAAAGTCACGCGTGGCAAAAAATTAAATTCATTAATTTATATAGACAAAATTTCAAAATTCAAAATGTTTTATTCGAAATAACATTACACATATCACTTTTCGACGTCAAATTTTAAACGACATAGATTTAGACAAACATTTCTTCGGCGTAGAGACACACGTTTTGTAACATTAAAAAAATAGAGACCACTTATCGTGTGTAAGAAAATTAGTGTACTAAATGTTTGTGGCATGCGTGTCACAATGCTATTTTTTAAAATTAAAGATAGTAAACCCCAGCTTTAGACGTAATTTATTTATCGAAAAGCGCGTGTTGTGATGCAGCATTTAATTAAAATTTCTTATACAGCCGCAAAATTCTCGCAATGAGAATAGGGGTGAGGCGACTTGATGCCGGTATAAAGAGAATTTTATCGTACGCGTGACATAAACTTTTAAGAATTTGTGACCCTATTTCTATAACAAATAACTGACACCACAAATTATAAAATGGCGAAATATTATGTGCTGACATTATAAATTTAATTTCTCACTTCTCTGGAAGTTACACGCTCTTTCTTTTAATTCGTATTTTTTGTTCCGTTTTTCGAAGACAGATAAAGAACAGAAGTAAACGTTCTAATTTAAGAGGGAAGCTCATATTTTCAGCCGCACCACAGCTACAGAACTTCCGCACGTAAGCAAAATGATGCTAACTTTTTTTTCTTAATTTCACTCTACCTTTTTACTAGAAAGAGTAATAAAAAGATGGGCTTTTTTCGTTGTTATTATCATTGTAACCCAAAATATCAATTTCACTGTCTGCATAGAATGCCCATCTGATCTCCTATTAAATATAGATCGATAAAGATGAGACTACAACATTGTCGAATAACAAAGACGACATTAATATCGACAAACATTTTCTCATTATACTATATCATACGGCTCTATGTTACAGCTCGTTAAATTTTCAAGATTGATGAAGTCGTCTCGTCTGTCGCGTCTTTTAATAGCAGCGGAATAATAAGCAAGCGACGTCGGCGAGTTCACGAGTGGCGGCGCTAATATCATTCCTCTGTTGACTCACACTTTCCCACTTACTACTCCAACGCAGGATTTTACTACGCATTAACGATCAAAAACAACGGATTATAGCGACCAAACTGTAAAAAAAATAAAAACTGAAACTCTTCATAAAACACTGCACTTTGGAATACTTAATGACGTCAGAAATAAAAAAGTTTTGCACCAAAGCTTGCTCTTGTCTTAAATGAATCTAAACGAAACCACTAAGTGACCCGGTACATCCTACTAATATAATAAACCCGAAAGTTTGTCAGGATAGATATATGTATGGATATAATAATATAGGTTATAACTTATAACACATAGGCTAAGTTTTCCGCGGGAAAATACCTCATTTAATACTGAAAAACGGTTAACGCGGGTGGAGTCGCGGGGCGGAAACCTTGTTGATTAATATTTCATAATACAAAAAATAAACCACTATCATTATGGAGCTCGGTAGCCAGTGGCTGGGGCCACTTTCCTCCATTTGAAAGGCCCTGGTTTAGCCTCAGTACGCACCAATGTGTTCTTCGATTTTCAGATACTCGACATTATTACTGTAAAGGAAAACATCGTGAGGAAACCTGCACACACTTTATGTGTGAAGTTGACTAAACTGAACTGGGCCAGCGTTGTCGACTAGGGTCTATTCACCCTGATGAGGGGTAGGCTCGAGCCGCTCGATGGGGACAATATGGGCTGTTAATAATGAATAAACCACTATCAACCCTTCTTCGGCTGCAGTTTCGTATATAATTCAAACATTTTCCAATGAGAAACTGGTTACATTACGAGTATGATCGTTATTTTACTATGAGTTATTTAGCTTTTTCAAGACTTTGTTAGTTGTTTTATTTATTTAGGTAGGATGTTAATATATCATCATCCATCTGGCTTATAATAGGGTATGAGGTTCAGCCCTTTGACCTGTAAGATTGATGTAGTCCTCGGGTCTATATAACAAGCTAACCTATGCTTCGTTAAATTCCCTTACTATTGTATGTATGTATGTAGGTTGGAATGTTTCTATTATTTTCATGCCGTAACAGAGAAGAGACCTCCGTCCAGCAGTGGGACACGAAATAGGCTATAACCAAAAATTCCTAATACGATTTATAGCTTATTATATTAAATTCCAATTTCAGTATACATATAATTTAGATAGTGAACACTTACACCATCTGATATAAAAACTAAGTCAGAGCCTTCTAGCAAACGCCTAGGTCTAGATCCATAGCAAATCAAGCTGACGAAAGGAAATTAAGAAAATGGACCCACTTAACTAAACTAGCATGAGGAGGATGGTTTTCTTTTAATTGACCTACGCTTGTGTCCGAAAACGTTCAAAAAATATTTGTGAGTTAACCAGGAAAACCTTATACTTTGTGCAAAAGTTGCAAAGGGTAAGCGTATTTTACTGCAAAATGTATATTACACTGCCTGTTTCACAAGTAATTTTATAAATTTTACATATAAGAGTATAGAAAGTAATAGAGTGATATAAAATGAGCCCTGTGGCGCTGTTAAAACCAATCCCGTGTCGGACAACTTCCCCACTTCCCCACACACCCCCCGTTCATTATGTAGTAACCCAGTAAGTAAGCTTTTAAAAGCTCACGAAGCAATTTTTATTTACGAAAGTATGTTTGTTTGTCGTTTTCTTTTCTTTCTTTGCACAGAGATAGATTGAGAGCCGAAGAGTAATGTAACCTACTTTTTACTGACGAAAAACATTTTATTACCACGGGAAAAGACAAAAAAGAAACATAGTAAGGATCAGTCAAACGGTTCATTATTTATTACGATGACGTGTTGAAATACTTAGATTATACTAGGAATCTCATCGTCATCATTTCAGCTAAAACACGTCCACTGCTGAATGCGCCTGATCTTTACAACGATCGATCCTGCTGAAAGTTCTATTAATAAACTATGGTGTTTCAATTTAAAAATATATGTATATGCACCCAATAAAAAACAACCATTGGCACGTATGATTAATGCAAGATAAATGGGTAGAATATAAAAAAAATAATTCAAAACAATAAATTAAAGATTACAGTCAACACAGAGTAACAAAAAAGTTATAAATACACCTTTATAATATAAACACATCACGTTTTTTATATTATAACACATTTTTATGCACAATATGCAATGAATGGATTTTTATCACATTTCTCCTATTACGAGAAGCTATAAACCCACATAAGGCGCCAACCACACATTCGTAATATCAATACCATAGGAACGTGCTCCGGTTTGGTTATTACTTATTTACACATTTTATTAAAGCCTTGTATGAAAGCTCATATAATCAGACTATACATTTTTGCACATTTTTTCTCTCATCTAGTACTTATATAAATGAATATAAGAATAGAGATGACGAGATACTTAAATCCTAATGTATGAATCTTTATTTATATTTTTATCTTGGCTAGTTGTATGTACCAATAAAATTAATTAACTACCTACTTACAAAGTGTCACAACGAGCAATGTAAACAATGTCTAGTGCTCTGCTCATTTTATTATTAATAGGAAAATAGACTACCACGTGTCTATTTCTAGTGCCAGCTAGTAGAAAATTAGCTAAATCTGACTATAATAATAGAATTAATAAAAAATATGTACAGTCAGCATACAAATTTAACACCTAATAAAGTAACTAGAGGGAAGTAATAGGTTTGTATCAGGGAGGTGGGAAAAAGGTGTAACCTTAGAGTATAAATAGAAAAAATTCTGGGAGGGATAGAGTACGCCTAATCGAGTATGAACCGTAAGCACGGATATGAACAGTCCGAATATCTTCAGCGCGTTCGTTTAGTATCAAATGGTTATCGGAGCTGATTATTTTTCCCGGTGAAAATAAGAAATTTAATAGGAGAACATTTTGAAATGTGCAGTGATAAGTTGCAAACATGACTCGAGGAAGAAATCTAAAAAGAAAAATGTTATTGATTTCACCGCCCATACAAAATCTGCCAAAATTTGCTTACGCTTGACATAAAGGCAGCGGAGCGATGCGCGTGCTCTATGTATATTTATTCTCTAAGGGTGTAACTATGTTAATAAGTCCATGGGAAAAAGTCACAGGAAAAAGACGCGCTACGCTTTGTTTGTAACTATACAAGTTCGAAAAAGCTTTTACCAATTTAAAATAAAACTCTCCTTGGTATATTGAAGTTTTCAAAGTAAAATAATTTTGTCAAAATGACAATTACTCGACGACGACGGTAAAAAAGAACTGTGACGTCTAATAAAACAATTTTATGTATTTCTAGCTAAAAATATCCAGAATATTTATTTATTGGTGAAAATAAATTAATGCGATGTTTGCCAACAAAATTGACCGGTAAGTTTCACCGATACAATAATTTTAAAATAGTTAAAAGGTCTCAAAATATCAAACACTAGTTACTTACGGTTACGTTGGTTTCCAGTCTTAGTTATTAGAAAATATAATAACTTTTATGAAAGGGTACTCATTATTACAGTAAAATATATATAAATCTGAAGGGATTATATTTATATATATGGTTGAGATATTTGTCCAGCAGTGGACGTCTTTTAACTGAAATGATAATGATAACTAATTACATAATTTTTCACTTTCACCAAAGCAGAGATAAATAAAATGTGCATTTAATCGGTATTTAACTAAAATTACATAGTAGGAATCATTTATTTCACTATCACTACATAGTATAAAATAAAGTCGCTTTCTCCGTCCCTATGTCCCTATGTCCCTATGTACCTATGTCCCTTTGTACGCTTAAATCTTTAAAACTACGCAACGGATTTTGATGCGGTTTTTTTTAATAGATAGAGTGATTCAAGAGAAAGGTTTATATGTATAATACATGCATAATATACTGAAGGATAACCCACAATAACCATTTTCCCGTGCGGAGCCGGGGCGGGTCGCTAGTCATATAATAAACCTGTTCCAATTTCAGCTTGCGAGTTTTCTATACAAGCTATAGATATTCCAGCTCGATGCAATGGTCGAATAAATTATTCGTCAATTACCTGAACCTTCCAAACATCAAGGGCCCTACTGCTGAGGAGGTGAGTCTTTTGGGCCCGAAGGCCTCATTCATATTTATAATGCTGAGTGTTAGTTTAGGACCCATCAATATTAAATAGCTATAACCGTATACGTATGCTTTGTATGTTGTATCTGCTCATCTAGACTAATTTATATTTTAAAGAGAAGTAAACTTATCGTTATCACTACATAGTATAAAACAAAGTCGCTTTTTCTGTCCCTATGTCCCTCCCTTTGTACGCTTAAATCTTTAAAACTACGCAACGGATTTTGATGCGGTTTTTTTTAATAGATAGAGTGATTCAAGAGGAAGGTTTATATGTATAATACATGCATAATATGCTTAAAGATAACCCACAATAACCATTTTCCCGTGCGGAGCCGGGGCGGGTCGCTAGTATATTATATTTCTGAAATGTATGTGATCGAATTAGTCTCAATCAAATTTATTTTTGTCATATTCTAACCACGTGATGTACTAAAGAACTATTCTACTATAAAATTACCTTTTGGTCCCAAGTTAAGAATTAGACCAACCCATTTTTATAACCCCGACAAAAAAGGGGTATTATAAGTTTGACGTGTGTGTCTGTCTGTCTGTGGCATTGTAGCTCCTAAACGGATGCGCCGATTTTGATCTATTTTTTGCAAGGTGTCATAATCGAGGGTATTCTTAGCTATAATCTAAGAAAATATTTTCAACTATTTGAAAATTATCAGCTCTTTTCTAGTTGTTGAAAGGATCTAAATAACTGTATTGTAGCGGGGGTTATTTTTAATTTAATGTTATTTTCAGTGCGTATCGTACGCGGCGATGAAAGGAACATTGGTCAGCTTTGTTCAAAAATAACTACGATCCCCGAAAGAAAAGGCCTTACTTAGTCCAGCTGGACTATTAGTAATTACAAAATCGTCGCGTTTATTTTATTTGTTGTTAAAATCCGTCTTTTAACAAGAATGAAATAACTTTACTATCATGATTAAAAAGGGGGGAAGTTCAATAAACCACCGCAAAAGCTTTAAAAAGTAAAAAATACTTGATTTCTGCTTTTAGATAATGGAGAATGTTGATCTAACAGACAAAAAGTGTCTTATCACCGGTGGGACCAGCGGTATAGGTGTGGAAATGGTGCGATGTTTATTGGATAAAAACTGCCAAGTCGTCATGGCGTGTCGCAACCTTTACACGGCTCATGTTCTGTCCAAAAACGTTTGGGATGAACCTGAGAAACTAAAGACTTACAAGACGAACCTAGCCTCACTGGAATCTGTTAAGAATGCTTCCAATGAAATACTAAAGAATGAAGAGTAAGGAATTTCAATTAATTCAACCAAACACTGTCTGATATACTTTGATTCTGTCAATATACATCAATTATGATTATGTTTACATCAGTATGTAGCTTAATTTGTATTCATCGTAACGTTTCAGTTTAACCCTTGTAAAAATGAATTGCATTAAAACGAATGTTTCTTTTTTTATATCATTTGACTATTACTTTAGAGCTTCATCATTTTAGCCGAAAGACGTCCACTGTTGGACAACGGCTTCCCCGCCTCGTCATCGTTCGTCGCGTATACAATCATAGGGCCTCCGCCCATTGAAGACAAAGACAAAGTCGTGCAAAAACGAAAAGGGACGCAGTTATGCGTTAGAATGAGATACAAATACATCACGCTCACTCTTGCGCATAACTGCGTCCCTTTTCGTTTTTGCACGACTTTGTCTTTGTCGCCAGTGGAATAGGTCGCATAGGCAGCAAGGCAAGCCAAACAAACGACGCGGATGGACGCGGATGATTGCATGCGCTACGCACGGCAATGACGCTCGGAAGACGCTATTGTGGGGGTATCTTAAAAAGTATTTATTTTTTGCAGTAAATTTGACATCGTCATTTTGAATGCTGCTGTTTTTGCCATACCATGGACATTAACAGAAGATGGATTTGAAACAATATTCCAAGTGAATTACTTGAGCCAATTATTGTTATTAATGAAAATTGAAAGTCTTCTTGCACCGGATGCAAGAATAGTTTTCATGTCTTCAGATTCTCATAAGTTAGTCATCATCATCAGTTAGTAAATGTTAATAATTATAATAAAGTTATTATTTAGACCTTTTTACTTTATTCAGTCTTTGTTGTGAATTTCAGGAACGTATCGTGGAAACTCGAGGACACGGTAGCGCCAACACGTGAATTAATCGATTTGCCTAAAGACGAGTATACATCGATCAAGGCGTATAATATTTCCAAACTTTGCGGGATATTTGCTATGCACTATTTGACTTATCGTTGGGCAAACAACTTAAGGCACGTGTTTTGCGCCCATCCCGGGTCGTTTGTCAAAACTAACCTCTGCACTAATTGGTGGCCATACGAGCTTCTGTACACGTTAATGTATCCCTTCAGCAAAAACATCGTAAGTAATATTTCATCATCATCGTCATTTAAGTCAAAAAACCTGCTGGAACTACTAAATGCAAGCTGAACAAAGATCTCCCCAAAAGGTTTCCATAACCAAGGGATCTAATTGTCATCAAAGTGATATTTAGAAAGTCCTTAATCTTGAATCTGACAGCAGTCCTGAAGAAAATTTCATAGTGGTAGAAAATTTTGTTTGCTTGAAAATTTCGCCATGTATTAGACTTAAGTGGATTTCTGCCGGTTATAACGTAATAATATTTAAGTAAAACTTAGAATAGACTATACCTACATTTAAAAAGCTGTACGTATTAGTCCCAAAATATGCCATACAAAGAAATCTCGGCCGGTTCTAAAAACAATATTTAACACTTATTGCGGACTTTTTTTTGTACGGGCTACTTCCCGCACCCCACTACGCGGTTCCGCCGCCGTCCCAAACATATCCTTTCCGAACGTGACGACGAAATCACTGATGCAGTTAAAGCAGTCAAAGAATTTAGATTACACCTTACAGAATGCCCTTCTGGTAGTGAATACCCTTCAGGTAACAATTACCCTTCAGGTAACAACGCCCGCACCCGCCGGCGGGGGCGCGGCCAGAACCAAAATCAAAATTGAAAATCAGAGACGGAGCCCCTCAGGCGTCGTCTCCTTCACGATATTTTTCAATATCAACGCGCTAGGCCGTGGTCCGAGGCTCCCTCGAGCCGCCCCTAGACGCGTTGGTATATGACTTTTTTTGGGGTAGAGTCTTCCACTCCCCCGCCAGTCCGGTGAAGCTTGATTTGTCGTACCTTTTCGACACAAGCATAGGTCAATTCAAAAAAAAAAAAAAAAAGCGGACTTTTTCTAACAGAAAAAAGCTAATTGAAATCCAAAATATACAAATATCAATGAAAAGATACAAGGATAGGACAATTCAGACGACTGCGTTCATTAATAAGTCTAGGAAATCCACTAAGTTTAAAATACTTGCAAAGGCTCTTATACATACGCGATCTATCCCATAGGACCGCAGTCAGGTCCAGGATTTTTTACTTTGGCCTAGACAGATATTTATGTTTTCATCCGTGTCATTTCAAACATGTATTTATCCGTATCGTTTAAGGCTCAAGCAGCGGCTACGCCCCTATACTGTGCTACGTCTCCAAGAGTTCAAGGTCATTCGGATTCATACTTCAAAAATTGTGAACTAAGTGAGCTCAGCACTTTAGCTCATGATACACACTTGGCATTTAGAGTTACGGACTTATCAATAAACCTTCTACATGAATGCGGCGTATTCGAAGATGAAAGGGTCAAACTCAAGGAAAGAGAAGATATTGATATGCATCCTAAAGAAATAAAGAGAGACACGGCTAAAGGTGGCCTAGGTGAACCTGTTTTATCAGCCTAATTCATTTCTTCAAAAATCTTCATTTATTGAAGAAAGAACCTGTTTATTTTGTTTTCTTGATCGTATTCGTACAGTGAGAGTATTTACTTTTAATGTTATAATTTGTGATAATATCGCCCATACATTTTAATATTTCCGTTCGATGGAGTAGGGATAAATTGTTTACATAGAAAATTCTTTATTGTTTTTTGTTCTGTTTTATTTTTGCTTAATTTTTAGAGTTAACATGCCAAAGCTGATATTTATTTTTATAGTACCTACCTCCTATTTGATCTTTGACACAAAAACTCGCGTATATTGCAGCATTTGTTCACAAAATTATATTCCTTTACAAAAAAGGTAAAGGAAAATTGGTTTATACTTGACTAAACTTTTAAATCACAAATTTTAAGCAACGGTGGGATGTGAGCGAAGTCGCATACGGAAACCAGGTCAAAATGTTCGAGGCCGTAGTGCGGGAAACATCGAAAACACTTTTTCTCGATGAGAATATAGCGCAACGTTAAAAAAGTAAACCAGCGGGAGTTAATGGAGTTACCGAGTGAGGAAAAACAGAAGGCGGCTAGGATGAAAAAATATACAGATATACATTCTCCTAGTCGTCGTCGACGCGATAATTCACATGATTTAACAAACATCTTGCCTACTTTATTATATACCGACACGGTTTGAATTATCTCCAGAGCAGAATGTTAAACTTCAAGAGGCGATAGGTGTAAAATAATGATATAATATCCGTAAAAAAAACATGTTTTTATCCGTTTTGTAATTCTATTATACCGTGTAATTCGAGTCGCTCTACGACGAGCCTCTGCAAGTCTGTCGCGTCTTTTAGGTATGGCGTTCGGCTTAGGTATGGTTTATTTGGGTTTCGGGTTTCAGTTGTATGCGTAATAAAGCTGTTATCTATTATTCTGTTTTAAGTCCATTGGGAAAACGTCGGCAGTATGTAATTTATCACTTAAATAAGAACTACTCTTGTAATGGGTGATTTTTTAAGAGGTATAGGATTTGATTTAAAAAAAAAACACAAAAAATTTGAAAATTTTTATGAAATCTTTATTGGAATCAATAGAACGATCAATATAATTTAATGTTTGAAGATGATTTCAAGCAAATGCTGGCCGCGGCTCCGGTTTAGATGGCCCATTCGCAAGGCCCAATTTCGGCACACTCTCTCCAACATATCAGCCGGTATATCACGAACAAATGCTTCAATATAGGCTCCCAGTGCGTCAATCGTTGCTGGATTATCCCTGTAGACATGAGCCTTAACATGGCCCCACAAGAAATAGTCCAAAGGCGTTAGATCACACGATCTAGGCGGCCAATTGACGGGCCCAAAACGTGAGATAAACTGTTCACCGAAGGCGGCTCTCAATTGGGCCATTGTTTCGCGTGCGTGGTTGAAACCACATGTCAGGCATGTCCAATTCTTCCATTTTGGGCAAAAAAATTCGCCAATCATCACCAAACTGCCCATAAATTGGAAGAAGTGCGCGATGCACTCTCTTAACCGAGCATGCATTTTGATAGTAAAATTCTATAATTTGCAAGCGTTGTTCGTTCGTAAGTCGATTCATGGTTAAATTATAGACCAAACTGAACAACTTTGACAGTGACACAAGACACGATTCACGCGTGATCTGTAAAAAACAGTGTTGCCAAAAAGATACCAGCAAAAAAATCACCCGTTATTATTACAAACCCAGCCATTCACAGTTTAAAACATTGAAAAATACAGAAATTCAAGTTAGTGATAATTACTTTTGTGATTATTTACGGATTTCAGTTAAATTCGAACTTTATTTACCAAGTACCTAAATAAAATATAATTGGATGAAAAAAAATATCAATTGCTTACTTGGTGTAACAGAACCAGCCAAGTTCCTTGAATCTGGCGGCAAATTGGCGGTATCATTATTATTTGCCGGTTCGAAGACGTGTCTGCATATCTCCCAAATGCCGGATTCACTCCACATCAAGTATCTTTTAGTGGGCAGAAGGATACCTGAGAACAAACAATAGTGTTAAGATGCTTTTCCACCAGAGATGTGCTGCGCAGATGTGATAGCTAAGCTGTGAAACTACGTGACCGTTTCCACTGATGCTATGCTATGTATCGATGCGAGTGAGATGTGCTATGAAGATGCGCACCTCGAGCTATGCGATGTATCGATAGTAGGGATACGGCGAGCGCATCATAGTACGCATCCATAGCACAAATGCATAGCACGCATCCGTAGTACGAATCTGTAGCACGCATCCGTAGCACGCACCCGTAGCACGCATCCATAGCACAAATCCTTCCATATAAAACACAATCTTAGCTGATTCCGTTTCCACCAGTGCTATGCTATGTTTGCTAATGCATATGATTGGTGGATATCAAACGCATCCATAGCAACGTAGCACAGCGCATCTCTGGTGAAAAAGCACCCTTAATGTACCAATGTAGTGAAATAAGTTGGCGACAAGCCAACAGTAATTAAACTAGACATAGTAATCATCAACCGAACTGTCTGCCAAGTGCTTTTACAAGGATCAGTCTAAGTACTAGATACGTTTCTTTCTTGTAATAATTCATTGCTGACAAGTTTAATTTTGACATCAAGGTTGAGAAAGAAGTTGAAATAATAGATTAAGTAAAATATTGTCGTATTACCTACATTAAAATAAGTTCGATAACAGCTCTATACGAGTATTTGTCCCCACCGGGCACGAGTCTACCCTGAAATCAGAAATCGTGAAACCTTAGTGGCCCAGTGGGGTTGGTAACATAACAGTCTAATTCTAGATTTTAGACTTAAATAGTTTCGAGTTTTTCACTTCATTTTAAGTCATAGCGACTCCCTAGCTACAATGTAAAGTACATTCCACTATTGAAACAAAAATAGACCGTTCCGGTCATTGACCTGGATGCTATGCGTTGGTAATTAATAATAACCGACGGGAACATGTTTGGAATTTTACAAATATTTTGAAATCGTTATAAACCACCCGTGAAATTGTTAACACCCATTTGTGTCTCGACACTCTAATCTTGTCAGATCATTATTGTTATTTTTGTTTACATTCCGGGAGACATAATCGCTGGATTAGACTCTAGGGTGGAAAAAAATATTCGTGTTTTAAATGGATATATATTGTGAAATAAGCATGGCAAGTTGAATAACTACCCACTATTATTTAATACTAGCTTTTCGCCCCGCGCTAACAGATTTCCCCGTGGGTTAGAGGGATTTTCCCGCGGTAAAAGGTAGCCTATGTGTTATTCTGATGTATGTACAAACTTAACATTACTGTAAAGTTTAATTAAAATCCATTCAGTAGTTTTTACTTGAAAGAGTAATAAACATTCATCCATCCATCCTCACAAACTTTCACGTTTATAATATTAGTAGAATTATATTACAGTCTTCAAATAAAGTCACATTTTTATTTAAATACAATACAATATCATTACCGTTTCTATAAATAGTCAAACGACAGTAGCTTGAAATGCTCGTTTACCTTTTCAAAGCTAACGAACCGGTAAAATGTACTGAGAAAACGGAATGAGGCAAGCAAAGAAACTCAATAAATGGGGCAAAATTAAATACAAGCTTCATAAATAGGAGACTAATCTTCTTTATTCTAAAAAAATATTTTATTTTTAACTGACTTCGTATACACTAGACTCTTTTCTTTTTTAACACTGCAAATAACGCCTAACTCTTACAGATTATAAAATAATAACTCTAAATACCAACAACATTGACCATTTCCAAGTCTCTGCCCTAGATCAATGTTTAGAATTTTTCTCTTAGAATTAAATTACTAAAATTACGTTAACAGACGGAATCTATCGAAAGAGTTATAAAAGATTTCCTATTATCGAAAGCCTTGTTATACGGGCTACACACACACGTCTGCCGTGTATGACGAACAGAGTGAGCGCGGTGATTTGTACCTCATTCTAACGCATAACTGCGTCTCCCTCTGTTTGGCAAACACGGCAGACGTGTGGATGCTGCCTCAGACGTACCATATTCGCCTCCAACGATGACAAACCACTTCGAGGTGCTGACAGCAATGATCCATAGGAACGTGCAAAGGCCCACTAAGATGGTGCAGGCGAAGAGAATTCGTCTCTCGATGACGAGTGCGTGCATTAGAGACCTTCTCTCCGACGCCCCCACTGACGACGCAGTGGACATCTTATCAGTCTCCATTTTGAGCTGCAACAAAGTAAAAGCAGAATTACTGAATGCGTTCGTTTTAAAAAGAAGTCAAGTTGAGAGTCAGTTGAGTGAGACCACCTCGCTAGCATAGTATGTTCAAGTATGTTATAAGTACTACAGTTGTTATTTTTTTTACTGAACACTTAATTATGTCAGTCAGCGGTTAGTTGAAGCCGCGGGCGCACGATACATGTTGAACGGTAGTACTTATTACATCCTTGAGTATGTTCTATTGTTTCCTATAGATATGAAAATTTTTTTCTGCCCCTATGGACAAAATATTTCCTGTTAAATTCCTAGCGAAAGCGTCTGAACTTAACAAATTTCAGGTATTTTTACTGAAACATGTTTAAAAAAAAAATTGATCTTTTTTACAGCTATATTATCTAAAATATGTCCATTCTAGTATATCTAGAATGGATTTTATTGTTTTTATTGTTCAGATATGTGATAAAATTTAAAGTACCTACCTCGATTAACGCAAAGCTTATTTATGCCTTTAATTTTGATTATACAAAGTCACTCAGTAATGGCGAAAAACATGTGAGAGTTTTGCTTGTAGTCAACAAGCGGATTGGCAGATTGGCATATTTAAGATTAGAATTTGAACCGTATTGATTGGCATCTTGGCAAGGATTTTAATTATCTGTTCTACAGTACAATATATGCTGATGATTTTATACAAAAAGTGGGACAATCTCAGGATTTGAAATAAAGACAGTTTGCATCATTTCAAAATTGGAGATTGTGAAACAGGAGATGAAAGTTTTATCAAAGAAAGATAATAGCTAATGTAAATCGTTATTTCGTGCTAGTGCTAATACTTTTGTTCATTTCGGTCTTTTAGCTCCAATTCCTGTTATGTCTAGTTTTTCCACAAAGCCAATTTTAAAGCTTTAAAATATGGAGATAATTATCTTTTAAAGTATCTATCTCACTAGTATGGGATTAGTGCATCTGACATTCATCCTTGTCTAAAACTAGGCTTTACTCGATCCCTATTCCACCAAGATCGATGCTCACCCTTATACCACGCTTAAGACCAAGTTAATTTGAATTCGCACATCTCGATTTTCTCCATTACTCAACGGGCATAAGAACTGTACAAAGTCCAAGTGTTTAGCTCGACGTGCTCTTGACTGTACCGGTCCGGAGAAAATCTCTTGTACATACAATCCGACGCCCACAATTACGGCGGTTAGATGGTTTCAGGAGCATTGATGTTTAGTATAAGCGATTTCTTAAGCTTTCTAAGAGCTTTTGTAAATAATGTGAATTTTAAAAAGTCATATTTTTATCGATAAAGATATGTATTTATTCTGTTCATATTTTTACTAGCTACATTACTCTTTTAAACGTATACTCGTAAGTATATAAATAATCACAGTGCTTAAATAATATTACCGTCATATTGATTTAAAAATCATTCTTAGCAATTTTCTTTTATTACCTTAGTAATCGTTTTCTAATACTCGTTACCAAATTTGGCGGATAACCAGCAATTATCAGCTGTAATTTTTGGCACTTGTCCAGGCCAATTCGTCATAATAATCTTGGGGCTTATCCAGACGGCAAACAGAATCGGATAAGTCAGCCACCTGACAGCGTCTTCCAGCACTCCATTAGCAGTATTTAAGCGTGAAATTAATACACGTATTCAGCCAATTAGCGAAACTAGAAGTATTACAGGGAGGGACCCAGCAAAGTTATATGTTACAAGCTCTCCGCCCCGAGGCTACGCCCGTTACGAGTTTACTACATTAAGAGTTTTTCCGTGGAAATGAGATATTTCTTCGCTGTAAAAGGTAACCTATGTCCTTTCCTAAGATAGATTCTATCTTTGTACCAAGTTTCATCAATATCCGTTTAGTGGTTTTGGCGTGAAAGCGTAATAAACAGACAGAGTTACTTTTGCATTTATAATATTAGTAGGTATAATTCAGCTTTCGGCTACCTAAAAAATCGAAAAACTTCTTTCCCACGGGAAAACCTGTTTGTGGGAGAATAAAGACAAAAACAACATATAGGGTAGATTAATAATTTATTAGCATATTTAGGCAACAATAAATTGTGTAATTGGATTGTTACAATTTATTATTTAATTAGCAATTACAGCTTAGTTATCAATTACAGCGTAATAATAATAAAACAATAATCAATTATAATAGCAATTACAGCACAGCAATAGCAATATAATATAAATGGTATATTCACCTAAACAAATCCAGCCAGAAGAGGTCCGACTCCGTCAGCGGTCGAGCGATAAGTGCCGGCAACTGACGGAGCGCAGGCTTATATAGCACTGTACAAACAGGCGGCAGAGTGGGAGTAGAGGGGCGCGCGCTGCGTGCGCTCACCTGTTGCTTATCGTACAACGAAAAAACGGATAGAAATGAATTTTGAGTTTTAATTTATGCTTTTCTCCCACACGGCCATTCTGACGAGCAGCCGATCTTAGATAGGCTCGCGAATTGAGTTAAAAATTACAATTATTTTCTTACAAAATTAGTAATTACATAACTGGATAATCATCAATATCATATACATATGGATAACAAAGTATAATAGCCTCGGTAAATGCTAAACATTATTAGCACGGCTTCAAAATCAATTGCCTCGGTAAAAGCCAAATTTATTTGGCGCGGCTATATTATTAGCCTCGGTAAAAGCCAACATGTGGCACGGCATGATTGTAGGCCTCGGTAAATATTGCCTTGACGGCTCGGCCAGAAAGTACCTAAACCCATTACCATGCATACCCCCTGAGTCTGGCCAGGACTCGAGGGCATACAAAGGAATAAGTTTAGTTATTTATTCCAAAGATTCTGTTAGTACACAACCCATTTCGGGTGAAACAAGGCGCAAATTATCATGCGATACATAAAATTCATGTTCTGTATTGTGAGATTTTACAGTGTATCTCTCATTATCATGAGTTTCGGTAATGACGCACGGACCTCTATACTTGCTCTCAAGTTTTGTTATTGACCGTGGATTCTGCTTCAGCAAAACAACATCACCAATCTTAAAAGGCACAATTTTTGATTTATTTTTATCAAATAGTTGTTTCTGTTTTGCTGCGCATTCATCCATTTTTCTTTTGGCTAAATCTCGGCAAGTATCGAGGTCAATCCGCTCAACATCATTTGCTAAGGCAGAGATGGCAGGAGGCGAGCGATTGCACCCGATGAGCAGCTGGAAGGGTGTTTGTCCTGTACTTTTGTTAAAAGATGAATTTATTGCTAACTGGACTTCACCAACTGCATCCTTCCAGCTCCTCTTGGCAGTGTTTTCGACCACAGTGAAGCAGTCCGTCAAAACTTTCATTAGTCTCTCGACCTGACCGTTTGCACGACTGACACCGCTAGCAATGAAATGTAAATCGATAGACCAGTAATCACAAAAATCCCGCAGTTCTTTCCCAGTGTATGAGGCTGCTTGATCACAAATAATTCTTTTAGGGGTGCCGAATGTGAAAATGAGATCTTTTAAAGAGTTTACAGTAGCAGCTGCCGTTAGGTTGGTTACAGGTCTTATAAAGCAATACTTGGAGAAAGCGTCAATAAAAACCACGGCGTACTGTTTTTTAAGTTTGCTGCCACTTAGTTTGCCCGTGGTATCCATATGGATTGTATGGAATGGGATTGGAGTTTTGTCAATAGGATGTAATGTCATTTGTCGTGAACCTGACTGAGACTTGTTGACTTTACAAATTAGGCAATTTTCGACATACTTGCGCACGTTTTTAGTTATGTTCGGAAACCAAAATACTTCACGAATTTTTTCCAAAGTTTTCTCCCAGCCTAAATGTTTCAGGGAGTCGTGGTAAATCTGAATTATATGCCATCGATAACTTTTTGGTACAAATAATGACTTCTTTAATTTGTTATTTTTGGTGCTATAGACTTTGTAAAGCAGATCATCAGAAATTTCAAAGCTAGACGCTAAAGTAGCATCCATGGTACCATTTTTAATAGATTCGATGATGTTTTTGGTTTCCGAGTCATTCTTTTGTTCTACCTCTAACCATTCGCTGTAGTTTAAGACGTTATTAATATTAAGAGTGGCCGGGTTTCTACTAAGAAAATCAACATGCGGTATAGGTTTGGATGGATCAAACAAGGCTAATGTGGGCTCAGAAGAGAGATATTTTATTATTTTTTGTCTGGCCTCATCGTGTTCAGATGTCCAGTTCCACTTGGCATCTGACTTAGTCAACCTATACAAGGGAGCCATAGTAGCTGAGAAGTTTGGGATAAATTTTCTGAAATATCCTGCCAGCCCACAAAACTGACGGACTTGTTTTACTGTCGTGGGAATGGGGGAATTAATGAGGGCTTGCACCTTGCCAGGACTTGGCCTTACTGTTCCGTTAGAAATAATTCGACCTAAATACTCAATTTCGGTCTGGAGAAATTTACATTTTTTGATATTAAGGGAAAATCCAGCAATTTTTAGGGAGTCAAGAACCTTTTCCAAAGTGTCAAGACCTTCTTCAATAGAGTTTGAGAAAATAATAACGTCATCCATATAGACGAGAACCGATATGTCAATATAAGGTTTGAGGGCGGTGTTAATAGCTCTCTGAAACACAGAAGGCGCATTGCACAAACCGAAAGGCATTCGTAGAAATTCGAACTGCCCATCGGGCGTAACAAAGGCCGTTTTCTCTATAGAATCTGGAGCTATAGGAATTTGGTGAAATCCTGCGGCCATGTCCAACACCGTGAAGTACTTGGCATTCACGAGTTTCCCGATATGATCATCGATCAATGGGAGGGGGAAATTATCCCTGACAGTATTGCTATTTAACTCTCTGAAGTCAACGCATAGTCGATCTTTGCCATCCTTTTTGCGAACGACAAGAATTGGACTTGAAAATGGTGAATTACTGTCACGAATTATATTATTGTCTTTTAGGTCTTGTATAATCTTTCTGACATTCTCTCGTTCGATAGGGGCAAGACGATATGGACGTCTCTGAACAATCCTATCAGGGTTTTTAAGTCTAATAGATAATTCAGCAGTGTTAACTTGGCCAACAGAATTTCCGGAAGTGAAAAGTTCGGAATGTGAATCAAGCATTGATAAAAGTCGTTCTTTTGAATTTGCGTCTATATCAGTATGAATGTAATCAGCTGCATTGACCTTTTCAACATAACTAATATTGTAAGAAGTTTTGGAGATCTTTGTTTCAGATTTGCTGAAAGTCACTTCCAACCCAGGAATGTCGAAAAGATTCTCCCCTAGCAATAAGTCATATTGGATGTAGTGATCGGGCACCAAAACAAGATCAAGCTCCAGATTTAGATCATCAATACAGATCAGAACAGTTTTCTTGACGTTCGACACGAAAGAATTTTCACCAACACCGCGCAACAAAGTAGTCTCGAAAGAGGTCTTGCCACTTATGGAGTTGCCTATGCTTTCTCGAATCAGGGAACATTCAGCGCCGCTATCAATCAAGCAAACAAAGTCGCGATTATCTATCTTTGCTATTATGGAGCGACTATTGGTTACTATAAGAGAGTTGATAGATTTCTCGGACTTCGGTTGCTTGTTCAAGCGCCGGAAACAGTTTTCAAATTTGTGACCTGGTTTGTGGCAAAAACTGCAAACAGGCAGGGGCCGAGAAGCTTCTCTTGGAATCTCCTTCTTTTGAGGCTCTGTACCACGAATTTTGCCAGAATGAGGATTTTGAGATTGAGACCCTTGAGGCTGTGAAACAGCGGAAGAAGGGTCTTTATTTGGGTTAAGAACTGTGCGACAATCCCTTTGCAAATGTCCTAACTTAAAACATCTTTGACAACGTCTTAATTTATAATCAGCCGAATTAAATTTAGTTTTCTTTGAAGGAATATTGTGATCGGTTTCAGACGGAGACTGTTTCCGTTTATAAGATTTTAAACTTTGTATCAATTGGGGCAATGTTTTTGGTGTCAGCCGTAACAAATCAGATCTAATACGAAAGTCAGACATACCAGATAGCACTGCTTCCACCAGGTGCAGCTCGGTCACCTCAACGCCAACTGCCTTTTTCGCGAGCTCCCATTTACGGGTCGCGTACTCGGTGAGGTTAGTCGCCTTGTCACTCGTATATTCGATGAATGCGGTCAAGTCATCATAATATCTGGATTCATCTGCAAAAGTTTGTATCAAATTATTTTTCAGTTCTTCCCATTTAGTCAAAGTCGTGTAATTGCGGGCGGCCCAATCAGCGGCACGTCCTTTTAAGTTTCTTCTAGCCAAATTTAATATTTCTCGCTCATTAAGATTGTATTCAGATTTCAATTCCTCTACGTGACGACACCAGACCTGAACAGTATCCGTGCGTTCGTCAGGATTAAAGGGAGGTAAGTAAATGTGTTCAAGATTTCTTGTTCTAGGAACTGGTTGTGTTGCTTGAGGAGTGGGTAATGCATTTGTAGCTGCTTGAAAGAAGGTACTCATCATTTGCTGCATCATAGTCTTCATAAAATCAAAAGGACCGGAGTTACCGACATTTGAACCTGAAGCGCCCTGACCACTGGTGTTAGCGTCAGGAGTTGTGCCGATTCCAGAAGTCACGTCGCTGTCAGTCCTTGGGTCAGCAGTGCTGGGCGGCTGCGGACGCACCGCACGCAAACCAAGTACTGGTGAGGCTGGCAAATCTGCAGGGTCTGGAGGCTCGCCAAGCACATGGTCGCTGGCTGCGTCAGCAGTTCCATTATTCTGGGACATTGGGTCTTGAAGGGCACGTTATCTAAAACTCAGAAACAATAGATACGTGATTAATAACATGCCAAACTTATCCCACTTCTGATGTGGGAGAATAAAGACAAAAACAACATATAGGGTAGATTAATAATTTATTAGCATATTTAGGCAACAATAAATTGTGTAATTGGATTGTTACAATTTATTATTTAATTAGCAATTACAGCTTAGTTATCAATTACAGCGTAATAATAATAAAACAATAATCAATTATAATAGCAATTACAGCACAGCAATAGCAATATAATATAAATGGTATATTCACCTAAACAAATCCAGCCAGAAGAGGTCCGACTCCGTCAGCGGTCGAGCGATAAGTGCCGGCAACTGACGGAGCGCAGGCTTATATAGCACTGTACAAACAGGCGGCAGAGTGGGAGTAGAGGGGCGCGCGCTGCGTGCGCTCACCTGTTGCTTATCGTACAACGAAAAAACGGATAGAAATGAATTTTGAGTTTTAATTTATGCTTTTCTCCCACATGTTAATGCGGGCGGAGCCGCCGGGCAGGAAGCTAGTACTATATAAGTATAAGCGGCTAAGCAAGTAAGCGGCTATAAGTACACTATTGATGTTATGTTATAAACATGGTATGGTATATAATAATAGTATCTTAAGGTGCTCCCTCACCGGGAGCATTCGCGTGTAATGTAACATTATAGATTCGTCTTTGAGCATTACATTACAATAATACCTCCCTGACTGACGAGCATTCGCGTGTAATGTAACATTATAGATTCGTCTTTGAGCATTACATTACAATAATACCTCCCTGACTGACGAGCATTCGCGTGTAATGTAACATTATAGATTCGACTTTGAGCATTTCATAGCGGCGGGGGGCTAGGGGAAGTGAAGCGCATTGATGTTACAAGTTGTATCAAGATATTACACATTGTATAATTACAAGGTGCGCATTGTAATGCTCGGTTCTCCTCCTTCACTGATGTATGCCCGTTTTGTATCATTACAAGGTGCGCATTGTAATGCTCGGTTCTCCTCCTTCACTGATGTAATGCTCAAATCTGTAACGTTACATTACACGCGAATGCTCCCGGTGAGGGAGCACCTTTAGAGAATAAATATACATAGAGCACGCGCATCACTCCGCTGCCTTTATGTCAAGCGTAAGCAAATTTTGGCAGATTTTGTATGGGCGGTGAAATCAATAACATTTTTCTTTTTTGATTTGTTCCTTGAGTCATGTTTGCAACTTACCACTGCACATTTCAAAATGTTCTCCTATCAAATTTCTTATTTTCACCTGGAAAAATAATCAGCTCCGTAACCATTTGATACTAAACGAACGCGCTGAAGATCTTCGGACTGTTCATATCCGTGCTTACGGTTCATACTCGATTAGGCGTACTCTATCCCTCCCAGAATTTTTTCTATTTATACTCTAAGAATAGTACCTATAGTGCTATAATTATTATGTAAATTATTCTTAGGCGCAGGATTCCCTAGAGGCGTTCCACGTTCCCTGTGACGTCACTCCTTTACGAGCTCATGCTAATAAGTAAAGTCGTTATGTTTTAATGCTACTACTAAATCTGTTATCGCGTAGAACAATTATTGTTTCATCGAATTTTCATTACGTCTAGGAGTGTGGAAAAATTTCACTACTATGTCAGAAATGCATTTTGTTTGTTCATAGTATATCTACTTAAGCTAACCTATCTATTTATCAAAATCTTGAATCTATTTAATGTGAGAAGGAATCAGATATCTACACATCCAAACTAAGACCGAACGATCTAGTACATCATTCTTTTCTTTTTTATTTAGACAAATAAGTTTTTAATTCCGTTTCCGAAACATAGCACAGCAAAGTTCTCTTTTAATATTAGTAAAACAGCTCTACTTATGTACTAATATAATTTTTATGCTATCGCGATCAGCACATCTGTTGATCTTACGATTAAAAGCCGTGAAATATCGGCTCTAAGGAATCGGTTTGCGGGAACTGTCTATAATAAAACGTTTCCCCGTCGCCAAGAAATAAACCCGCGGAAATACTGCAGTGACGAAAATGTTACGAAAATGCGAAACGTTAGTTCTAAAATTAAGAATGTCTGTTCAATGTGGATCGACGCCCGCCCGTGTTTATACTAACAACAGTTTTATTATTAAATCCAACTTTTTGGTTTTAAAAACGTGGGGGTTTCGGCGAATCATTCGTCTAAATGAAGGTAGTTGGAAATGTATACCTAACTGTTACCACCACTTACTTGCTATTGATTAGGCTTAGTCATCGCTAAGATTTTAATGAGCGTTCCAACATGGTTTGTACAAAAATGTGTGTGTGTGTGTATGTCATAGTTGCCTTTCTCTATCATATCACAAACAGGCGCGAGCAAATGCTATAAAAATGTCTTGTACTACATTTTTGTAGCATTTGCACGCGCCTGTTTGTGATATGATAGAGAAAGGCAACTATTTGCATGACTGTAATCTGCTAAACAAGGATTTCTTTTTATAAAAGTCGAAGTATAATATTGCTTAAAAAATAACCATACTATGGATACAAAACTGCAAATAGGTATATGCATTTGTTCAGGCGACTGAAAGAGCATGCTATCTAGAATGTGTGGCAATTCACTAAAATAATATTATTATTGTTATATAACTAAATGACAATAAATTTCCCAAAAAAACTAAAAAACACTGTGTGGAAATTCACTAAAAATAATATTATTATTGTTATAAAATTATTATGTGACAATAAATTTCCCAAGAAACTAAAAATCACTGATATTATGTCCGTTTACATAATAAGTACATAGGTCTTCATTTATACCTACAAGTTTCGGTGTAACTGACTAGTAAAACTACCTAAATACAAACATAAATAATTATATTTATATATATAGCCAACTCGCTCTTGACGCGGCTATTTCAATTCGATTGAGCAATTTTGGGGATTGTCTATCATATCGTGGAGTTATTTTTATCTTTATCTGCCCACTACGTAAATATTTATGAGTGTTGTGTTATGGCTCCGAATATTTATCGTTTAAATTTCATGAACAATAATCAAAGCCAAGGTAGTTGCAATAATATTATTAAACAACAAATACTTTATATTTTAATTGATGTTAAATACAGATCTTTGTAGTATGATTTGTGCCAAATACTTTGTATAAATATTTACTAGTGTCTTATGTCTGATTGTTCTGTTAATTTCATACAAAGCTTAACTTGGTTGTATTCAATCATTGGTTGATTACAGAGCGTCGGTGGCATAGTGGCTAGGGTCACTATCCATACGGGAAGCGCACGTTCGAATCTCGGCACGTACCATTTTTTTAATTTTCGAGTTCATATTTTATGTGCGCTGACTGGATGCGTGTAGGGTGGAGGAAAACATCGTAGTGAGGAAACATGCACTCATCTGCGATGAAAATTAAAAGTCCACACCGGGCCAGTGTGGTCGAATAAGGCCCATTTACCCCGACTTAGCGACTCCCTGGTAGGGAGTTACATTGAAGATGATGATTGTTATAAAACTAGCTGTCCGCCCACAACCACGCTCGCGTTGTTTTTTTTTATTTCCTGTGGTAAAAACTATCTAAGATGTTGACCGGGTATATAAGGTACTATGGGAATGTCCCTAGTTAATAATACAACCAGGAACTCTTCCAAACTATATATTTACTCTTCATAAAATCGGGATCACGTCCACCTTTATCCATCAAAGTAACTGTTATGACAAATCATCTTTTTTTTAAATGCGAGACAATTCCTAAATTAAAATCCAATCGTTTTTCTAGAATACCGGCATAAGCGCCAGTTACATTTAAAAGGAGTTTGCAAACACACTGATGCAAACTCCACATCCCCCGCGGTCACAAGAATTGTCTCGCTTAACACAGTTGACAACCCTAAACTCATGACCTAAAAGTGGACAGGGCAAAATAAACACTTAACATAACAACCTGTCAACAAAGTCTGTTGCTAACAGCTTCCTGGTGCAATGCAAGCAAACAAACCAGACCATTGCACAAGAAACGAATGCCAAAACCTGTCCCAAAAGACAGTCGCATCATTGATCAGGTTAGACTACCAAACACCGAGGCTATAAGCCAATAGACTCTAGTCCTAACAGCGTCACAGAATGAGTAACAGTCAACCTGTCAAATCAGAAGTTGAAACCAGCGTCCAAGAATTAATTTAATTCGCTTTAAAAATATAAATAATAATCAATATTCCAAACCAGGACACGCAAGCAACAACACCCAACAACGACAAACGAACAATCAAACACAGGGCGCACGCGTCCTAACTAACACTTAAATATTTCAACCTAAGTTAATTTAACAAAAATCAGGGAATGCGCGAATCTTAGACCTTCATTATACAATTAAGGTAAATCTCGACGAATTGACGCGTACACCGCATCAAAGTACAGCATTCCGGAACGTCAGCAACATACTAATCGTTTTTTACAAAACTTGAATTTTTGTCTTCAGCTACCCTCCCTTTATCACCTACAGTTTTTTGAAAAACAAATCAATGTAGAGGCACGCCGATTCTTCAGTTTTATCATGAAGATAAAAGAAGATATATTTGATAGGAGCAACTGTTATTAAACCTATAATAGATACACATTTTTGCTCACGCTCTGACTTAAGGGTAATTCTGTAGGGTGTTTATGTTTGGATTCTCGTTAGGGATAATCGTTGCGAAGTGGCGATGAGGGTGACAAGACGGCAGGCGCCAGAGCGGACTGGAGCCGTCACTATCACTCTCGGGAGAATGCCCCGCCGCTCTTAAAATCACAATAGGATGACGTCACACTCATCCACTAGCAACCTTATTTAGCTAGACTTAAGTAATAGGTACATATCGATTACCTATTGATTCCACCTTGTGGTGTTCTTAGTTTCGGCTTTCTGTGAACTTACTAAAACTCGCACGGTTAGGGAAAAGTGTGTGTTTTCATAATATACTACCATGTAAATGGTGCTCACGTCCGGTGAAGGTTGATTCGTCGTACTTTTTCGACACAAATATAGGTCAATTAAAAAAAAAGCAAATGGTGCCGTGAAAATAGTGATACAATTTTATTGAATTTAATAATTTAGTTACCATATTTACAAAACATGTATTACTTTCTTTTTTCATAAATCCAAAACTTTTAGGTAAATATTGTGATTTTTTGATATACAGTGTACAATATACAAAAAAATATTATAAAAATATTAATTGAATAATCATTATTATCGAACAATTTTAGGACTAAACAATACGTGTCAGAGAAAATTCGTGAGCATAGCAACACTTAAAGTTTGCCCCGCGGCTCCGTCCACGCTAACGGATAAGGAATTTTCCTGCAGTAAAAGGTAGCCTATGTCTCATTCTGATGTATATTATTGTAAAGTTTCATAAAAATACATTCCGTAGTTTTTGTGTGAATGAGTAACAAATATCCATCCATACATTCATCCTCACAAATAGGATATGAATTTTGTAATGAGTATAACTTATGTATAGCTTATATTTCTCATCTCTTCATATTTGTCCGTAAACTAAGCATGTTTGTGAACCACGCCTCTACACGGATGAAAGTAAATTAATGAACCAATCAGCCTTTTGTTCTCATAATTTCTCCACCAATTCAATATCTTCAATTAAGTTACTTTCAGGGTTACAGATAAGCAATTGAAAGGCAGTAAAGTTTGCTTATTATAGAGTAAAAACATAAATTTAGGAATAGAAACAATCAATTTTAGCCGAAAATTTTTTTCTCTTAATTATTGATAATGTTATATTTTTGAGTAAAATTAATAATTATTTTACGTACCTATTGAATATAATAATTCACGCGCCACCCTATAGCCGGGTAGGTAAAGTAAATAGGTTATTTATGTTCTGACAAAGCACGTTAATAACTATTAATATAAAAATAATAATATATTATAATACATTAAAAACTTAAGGTAAAAGACTCGCGTTAGAACGCATAGATTCTGTCTATTTAAAAACTATGAAAAGCGACAAATGAAATATTATATCGACTGAGATGAATCTGGAGAGGATGGTAAAAAAAATCACGTAGGAGACACATCGACAAGACAAATGATCTAGTCGTGCCAAATATCTATTTATTTATTTAAAAGGTCACACACAGAGTTAACAATAATACTTAGGTACAAATACATCATACCTAGGGTAATATGTGGTAATATGCTAATTGTTACTCTAATTATAAGTGACAACGGCATGCGCTTAATAACAAAGCAAGTAAATACTATTTAATTTAAGGTTTTACAATAAAACTGAATTCAAAATTATACAAGCTACTATTAAAAAATAAATAGTAACGAATTAAAATCATCTACTTTAGTCACTTTAATGGTTAGTAAAATTAAATATTAGATAATGTAAGTAATAAGTACCTTTATTTTAAACAAAATAAAGGTTATTGTTCTAAAAATTATTTTACCGCCTAACTTTGTATTTTATTTGCATACATTTAAAGTGTATTGTTGTAAAACACTTTGGTAGCTTTTAAAAGCTTTACCGCTTGTTTTTCTTTCCTGTCGTTTGTTACCTAGCTTGCACGCAAGCTCGTATTTGTACAAAAACTTCTGCATTTTTTCATAATAATGAAATTAATTTCATGATTATTAGCATATACTACATAACATAATTTATTATTAGACAATCAATATTTTTTTTGTCCACAGCATATTAAAAGTCCTACAAATCCTACTAATATTATAAACGCGAAATTTTGTGACGATGGATGTATGATTGTAAGGATGCATGGATGTATGGATATATAAATGTTTGTTACTCTATTACGCAAAAACTACTGAATAGAGTTTAATGAAACTTTACAATGATATATCTTATACATCAGATAACATACAGGCCATAAAATTAAAAAGATATTGTGTTAATTGTCTAAAATATATCACGATACTATTTATTCAATTCAATTCAATTTCTTATTGTATGGTGCTTCTACTTTACAATGTTTATTATTGTTTTGACGTGGACCGTTTATGTCATGTTGGTTTCTCGATGGACTAGAAGAAAGCAGTTCACTCTTGTTTACAATTAGATAAATACCTAAACCGATAGAGTATAGGAGTAATATAGACGAGAGACTGCATATCATATTTTTGATGATATCGGTTTACGAAAGGGAGTAAAGTAAAACTGACCTTATGTTTGCGATTATATGACTTACTTTTCCTTCAAAGTAAAATAAAACAAAAATATATTGGTAGGAAAATGTCTAACTAGACCCCAACTGTTTTTATTAATCGCTAATCAACATTAATATATTTCGCGACAATGTCATTCCGTTATAACTACTGTTAATGTTTGGAAGATAGCCAAAGTAATAATCTGAGAAATAGTCGTGAAATCAACATGAATCGTAAAATTGAGATAAAAACCAGCTCTAGGTTCGACGCCTGACATTTAGCAAACGACAAACAATGAAATGTTCAATATCACGGCGTACTAGATGTGTGAGTAACATTCTTGTTTGTGAAAACATTTGTATTTCTAAATGCGCTAAAGAAGTCTTCAAGACAGCTGATAAAATAAATTAGTATATAACTAAAAAAGTATTTTATTTTAATTACAATCTAAAAGCCATTAATTCTTCTAGTCATTGCCTAAAATAAAAAAAAAGTATTGATTAGAAACATTAGTTACTCATTATTACGATTTTTCACGGGTCTTTACGCGATAATTTTAAATACTTAGTTGTGTTTTACAATACCTTATTTTTGCTCGACGCGACGTTTCGAAAGGGTTGCACCTACCGTGGTCGCGAGCTGATCGATATTAGTATAAAACATACACCCGTGAAAAATCGTAATAATGTGTACAGCGCAAATGCCGAAAAAATGTTGGTACACGTTCAAAGTGTATAGAAAATTGCATTTCTACATTTAAATACATTGCATTTTCTGATATTCTGATTTGATGCTTTAAAAAGATAGGATTGTTTAGGTATTTGCTTGCTTGCTTAACGTGTTTACCTCATAATCTCTAGTGTTTTTAAGCTGCCTGCAAGACAAAGCTCGTGTAAAATACCACATCCGTATATTACGTAGTAGCCGGTCTTCCGTAACACGGAATCATCTTTCTTTTCGGATTGTTATCAGGTGATTTAGCCAGCAATGTCCTAACCAAATCGGAGAAAATCTCACAAAGTGACATAAGTAATTTGTTCGACGAGTGCCCCACCGGGGTTTGAACCCGGGACTACCGTTATGTGAGACGAGCTTTTTACCACTCGATCACGGAAGCTGCTCATTGCTTACTTGACGATAAAATGACTTCCAAAAAGCAAGCATTATTTACTGTAGAGATTTTAATCTTAAATAATGATTCGCCATATAACCTAAATTATGTATCTGGAAAAAAGACTACGAAAACCTTTGAAAAAGTATAAAGGAACGGTTGTCTGTCATCAAACAGCACCCGAGTGACAGACCCCCAGTGATGATCACAGGGGAACAAAAATAAACGACACACATTTCTTACAAAATAGCTTTATTGCAGCTAAACACGAACGTTTGACTTCCTGCACATCTTTCATCAGTATAAATGGAAACTATTCGAACCACGTCCACGATAATCTATTATGCCTTTAGATATAAATATTCTATTCAGCGGAATTCCATTCAGAACTAGATTCTAATGATTTCGTACATAAAAAAAATATTGTGGTGTTCATCAATATCATCATCCACTATTTCATAAGAACTGTAGTAATAGAATTTTCAAAGTAATATGCATCTTGAATATCAATGTATATTAAATCCGAAAAATAAATTTTATTTACTTCTAAAAGGTACTTATTATATTTTAGGTACCTAATTTTAACTAACTATATTACTAATTACGAATACTCGTATCAAATTATTAGAAGAGTAAAGTTTGCAAGATATTTTGATCTCCTTCTATATCTACATTTAAAAGCCTATTATATATATTTTAAACTTTATAATTACGAAGAGCCATTGATTTATGTCTAACCCACCTATAATGCTAAGATTAAGTAAGCGAAGTAAGTATTTTCTAATCGTAAGAAAAAAATTTTAAGTAAGCGTAAGTAAGTACTTTCAAATCAAAATTGTTTGAACTAATCATGATGAATCTATTCTTCGTTGAAAGAAACTGCTACTAAATAAATAAATTACTTCCTGTTGATTCACCAAACATGTTATAATATAACGTTATGTCCCCTGATACTTGATTGTGATAATAGGTGGCTATCAATATGCGACACTTGAGCGTAATGTATCAGTGCCCTGGATTGCATGAGCTTTTAGTGATAGCTACTTCGATGTAAGCTTTATTTACTACTCGTGTAGTGACGATAACTTATAGAGGAAAATCGTCAAAATATTTTGTTTAAATACATCCTACTGACCTTTGTACTGGCCTTTGTCCAGCAGTGGACGTCTTTCCGTAAAAAACATGATTATGAGATACAGCTATTTAGATATTGGTACACAAGTTGCAATTCATTAAATCTTCTTACATTTCAATAAATATATATATTTCAGCGAGTGATATTGTGATGTAAATAATAAATTTTGAATGAATCAATTGAACCTAAGGCAGTAGGCAATTGAACCTGAGTAAGTACTAAACATTCAACCTCCTAAAAAAATCCAATACATTTATATGTCCCCACCGAGGGGCTGAAGCTTAAATCGCGGCTCAGAGAGTAAGTCAATACAAAATATATGCTTTAATAGGAATAAATTAAACTTATATAATATAAACACACGAAAATTTATGTTATAATAGGAATAAATTAAACTTATATAATGAAACACGTAAGGAATCTGTTTCATATCATGAAAATGCGCACAGAAATCGTCGCGTCGTTTCCAGAGACCGTTTGGAGCTGCTAACATAAACAACTACTTACACCGGCAAACAGATCACACACACGTAGGTATTTGTCGAGGACAAACAAACATACTGAAAGAAACATGACAAACAATTATCAACTCTATGCTCAACAACGAAGCTACTTTTTACGTGAATTATAAGGTTTCCGTTTCAACTATTCAAACGTCTACCTTCAAGTACTTATCGGAAACACGAAAAATAGAAGCGTATAGGTATGTTTTATTTTGGACATATAAATTTTGTCACTCAATTGTATCTAATTATGTTTTCCTACGAGAATCTCAGTGAATTTTTAATTAGATTGCTGCAGTCGAAAGCTCTATAAAGCTCAATTATTATAGCAGCTGTAAACATAGATATCGTCCGAGTATTAACTGTAGAAGTTCGTGGAAATCCAGCCTAACGTCTATTAACAAACCTAAGTGTTCGTATACATTATACTAAAGTATATCCACAGAATCGCAGTTTATCCAATCACTACGCAATACAAAAAGAAACTTTTATTCATTTTATTTGGGACAGCAAAAGCTGTTACAAAAACTTAAAGCATATTTCATGTTACAAATCAAGTAGCCGATAGCAGTTATCCACTAAAGATATAAGTATTAACAATTGAGAGTGGAACTAACAATAATATAATTATCACCCTTGGCTAGCAGTAATATTACAAAAAGATAAAATAAAAATTGGTAGACGGAATACCCCTTATATAGAAATTAATTTATAGGAAACAGCACAGAACATACTATAGTGATTTAATAATTACAGTGCAGGTAAATAAACAATAGAATAAATAATGAGATAATATTTTAATAAAACAAACGTTTATATCAATCTACATATAACTGTAAGAAATACTTATAAGTCATAAGATGCATAAACATAAAATATAGGAAAGGTAACACTGAACAAAAACAGTGACTCACGCTGAAGTATAGAAATTAAATGAAGTTGGTTAGTGAAATTAGGTTTGTTTGTAAGGTTTAGTAGAAGAAGCTACAACGCGAGCATTCCGACACACCTTTAGAATTACGTATGTTATAGCACGTTATAGTTTGGTTAGAACTACTTGTCTTTTTAAATTTCTGGCGAATTTGGCTTGTATTTAATCATCAGGACAGAAAAAACTTCTATCAATAATAGCATTAAATTGATAAATATTTATTTGAGCTTATAATCTAATCACTCGGGCAAAGATTTTGATTAGTTTAATATATTTCTGTCCTGCCCATCTTTTCAAGAAACAAAAGTTCAAGAAACTTAGTGAATCCTAATAATGAAAACTTCTTTTAGAAGAATATTATTATGGTTTACATCAAAGGCTCTCCAGAAGCCTGCCTAACTTTTTGTGGTAAAAGTTGTTGTGTATTTAATAGCCTACTCAGAAACTTTATAATAAATTCGTGTTTGATATTTAATTTTTGACCCGCTTTTTCCCATTGTTATTTA
This sequence comes from Teleiodes luculella, assembly GCA_948473455.1. Lineage (NCBI taxonomy): Eukaryota > Metazoa > Arthropoda > Insecta > Lepidoptera > Gelechiidae > Teleiodes > Teleiodes luculella. The sequence goes on along the minus strand of OX419595.1, from coordinate 9,705,366 downwards.
TTTTTTGAGTTCTTTCTTACATAAATCAGCGTTTTGTCATATAAACTTTTGATTAGAGACAGTTCTCATTGCAAAATATTTATATTTGTTGCTTTAATCTAACTTTTATTTTTAGAATGTTTGTTATTTAATAAAACAAATAAATTTTATGTAAATACCTTGAAACTCAATCGTTTATAAGATGGATGTAGGTAATAGTTAGTCTTCTGCGCATTGTATCATAGTGTGTTAATAGCTCATAACTCTACCAAGGGGCTCGAGCCTACCAAGAAATCAGAGTGAATAGGCCTTAGTTGACCACGCTGGCTTAACGCAGGTTGGTCAACTTCACACACAACCTATAGATTTCTTTGCAGGTGTGTGCAGATTTCCTCTCGTTGTTGTCCTATTTCCTTCATCGTAAGAGCACCGAATAAACGTACATATGAATTCTAAAATCGGAAACACATTGGTACGTGCCGAGGATAGAACCCGCGAACTCAACGGCCCTAGCCACTTGGCCACCGACGCTCGCATACCGAAAGTATGTATAGGCATAATACCTAATACCCTATCCCATATACCATAATACCATATTCTTCTTTTATGTGGTTTTATGCAAGAAAGATGTTCCGTAGACTTTTATTAGATACCAAAGAGGTACTTTAACTCTTTAAGTACTGCAATATAGGTCGGGTAAATAATAAAATTAGGTTTTATTGATAGAAAAGTTTATAAATTTGATTTGCTCATAGGAATAGTTCGGGTACCCACCTACTGCAATAAAATCTTCCCACGTGCGGCAGAAGCTAAATGATTCAAACTAAACTGGCATTTACGTTCGTAGCTCATCTTATTGAATCTATTTCCTAAACTTCAAACATAAACGTGATCTGATAGCTTTTAAATTGAATTTACTACTTTAAAAGTTTCAAGCAAAATTCTAGTATAAACTCAAACGCAACATTATTAACTAACCTGTCAACAATGTGTACCGCTGCCAGATCCCGGGCCACAACGAGCCTATCTCGATAATTTAACAACCGTATGCATTTTACACTTGATAAATTTCACAAAAATGTATGTTTCATGTTGTTAATGACACATCACTCTGAACATTGTTTTATTTATTGCATGTAGAGTGCGAGCGGTCGCGTGGTTACTGTGAGGGGGTTTAAACACGTGTAGTCGGTAGGTGCGCGGCTGACTGACTGAACGGCGTACGTATACCGACTGTACTGTGCTGAGGAGAACGACTGAAGCGACCGAAAGCTTACTCATGGCGCACGCCTGTTGCCGGGCTTCGCTCCCCAGATATGGCACGCTAAACGCGCCAGGACGCAAAGCTTACAAGTTTTCAATTACATTGCTTTGCTATTACTGAAGCTTCTAAATTAAACCGTAACTTGCTGCGTAATGTATATTGAAAAGCTACGTGAGCTTATAACGATGATTGGACGCTTAGCAAATTATACAACTGCTTACAATAATGATAGCTGTTTATTGTTCGGTTTTATATAAAAAAAATTAGTTTTTATGGCCTGGTTTAAACAAATAGGACGATTTATTTTTATCATTAACATTCAAACCTATTTTTGCTCCAACTTTTGCGGCACCATAGCGATTTTGTGAAAAAATGTCAATATCTGACGTTCGTTGTATACAAATGTTACAAAACTAAATTTTTATAGTATTTTGATATCTCTGAATTAATGCAGCTTCCAAGCTGAGTTTCTACGCTTTTTCAAGAAGTGCGACTCGACGAATTTTGTTAGCTAAAAAGCTTTTTATTGAAAATGCATCATTTGATTGCAGTCGTATTAATTGTTCAAGAGCTGTTAAGGTCTTACTGCAAATCTACCGGAGCGCCTTCGTACACCCTTTCTCCACAAAAAACGAATCAAGTGCAAAAAAGGGGTACAGAAAAGTCACTCATTGCATGTTCGACTTAGATGGAACTATTGTTGGTAATGGCTTAATCCAAATATTTTTACACAAGTCGCCTTTTGCCTGATATATAATAGTTATTTATGATACTAGTGCGGAAAGTATGTGATTTCCGATGAGTGTCATTTTATTCACGAGCGAGCAAAGCGAGCGAGTGTATAAGCCGACACGAGTCGGAAATCATCTTTCGCACGTGTATCATACAAGATTTTACAATGCATTGTGCAAGAAAAAAAACAGTTATATTAAAAAGCGTGTAAAAAGGCGTATAAAATGACGGGCTTCATAAACAAAACACATTCGCGCTGAAAAAAACATCTACTGCGCATGTGCAAAGTTGTCGAATCGCAATAAGGCAATGAGAAAAATTTATTCAGCCACGCAAATTTTTAATTAATATTTGAACGTAATTTTATTTATCAATAAAAATCAATTTCTAAAGTAATTATACTAATTATAAACGCGTTTATTGAATTGTTATTTTTATTGTTCCCTTTATATTAGTAACAATTGGTAATAAAAATATCTCAAATACTGAAATGTTAGGTTGACTGGCTGAATGACAGGCTGAGCAAAAATTAAAAAAAAACTGAAAAGTAAAAAGCACTAGTGCGGAAAAGTGCTACTTTCCGCACTGTTTGGCTGCCTAGAAAACGCTCCTTTTCGAGCACATGCATTGTAAAAATATTTTAAGATGTAAAAAAGTTAAAACAAACTTTATGGGCTAATTTCTTGTTATATATATTTTCTAGATTCAGAGGCAACATACCACAGAATATTAAGACAAATATGTAAAAGCTTTGGCGCTAACTACAATTTAGAACTTCAAAAAGAGGTAAGTGAATTTAGATCAGAAAGGGGGCAAGTGCCGAACAGATCATTATTTTTACCTTGATCTATTCAGGTACGCTAGAAGCATTGAATGATCCGTCTTTTTCGTTCATTTTGAAATCGAAAGAGACGGCAAATGTAGGATCGGTATGGTAAAACTCAATTTAGGAAAGATTTTTTTTTATTTAGGTCTGGTGTTTCATTGATCTTCACATATCGCCCTAAAATATATAGGTCCACCAGGATTCGAACCTGAAACCTCCGTAACGTCAGGCGAGCTTTTGCCCACTCGACCACGGAGACTGTAGTATAAATACATATAAAAATACGTAAAACAATAATTATTTACCTAAAATATTTTTGATTTTAGGTATATGGTGGCACAGATATTGAAATTTGCACGACAGTGGCGGAAAGGCTTCAACTACCAATAACGTCAGAGGAATTAAAGCAAAAAATGCGATTTCTGACTAAAAAATATCTGCCGATTTCGCCACTTAAGGAAGGTTTGTTTCAGTTTTTTTTACTTTAAAAGTTTCAGGCTGTAAATAAATATAGAGTACGTATACGCTAACAGGTGACATCTGTTGAAAAAGCAATAAACTATAGAGTACTTTTCCCGTCAGATTTATTCCTGTTATGATGAGGCGTAATAAAGCTCATAATAGTGTTCCTGAATAAATTGAAATAAATAAAGTATAAAGAATATGTTTTTCTAATTAACAGTCTTAAATAGTATAAGTAATAAATAGAAAGAGTATATTCTAACACGTATCCTTATTTTTTTTTAATATTGTGAACTAGCTTTCCGCCCCGCGGTTCCGGCCGCGTTAAAGGTATTCCCGTAGAAATTAGGTATTTTCCGGCGGTAAAAGGCTACCTATTTTCTTTTTTTTAATGTAATAATTTTTTCAAGTTATTAGAAAACGTAGAAAAAGCTGAATAAAATCGATAAAGCCTTTCTCAAGTTATATAGTGATCAAGAGAAATAGGGGTTCATTTCTAGCATTCCGCCCGCGTTATCTATTTTTTCCGTGGAAATGAGGATTTTTCTCGCGGTAAACCTTCTACAAAATTTTAGAAAACATTAAAAAAAAACCGAAATCAGTAAAAGCCATACTCAAGTTATAGAGTAACCAAGAAAAATTGGGTTTCATTATTATATGTAATAGATGTGAATTCTTACTTATTTTTATTTTATTTTATTATTTAAAAAAAATTCTCTCAGTGTTACTTATATTATTGTTTATTTAATTTATCAGGAGCAAAAAGATTATTGTTTCACTTTCACAAGTTCAAAGTGCCAATAGCTCTCGTCACAAATTCCAGAGTGGAGGATGTAAATCTGCATTTGAAAGTGCGCCCTGAAATTTTCTCCCTGTTTAATCATAAGGTACTTTATTTACATTAACATTCTTTATTTATTTATTTACGAACTAAATCATTATTTATATATTAAGAGGCAAGAAATTAATTGATAAATTATATGAAAACCACTACTGGACAAAACCAAAGATATTTGCTACGATCGGTGCAATCAACTCAAATATCTGTTGAATGGGTCTTATGACAGATATGATATCAGGTGGCAACATTGTCTAATTTTCTACGAAGTTTTTTCGGCATCTGATAGTATTGCCAATAAAACCCGTATATTTTATTATATTTTTATGTGTCAAAGTCAAAGTCAAATAGTGTTTATTCAAAGTAAGATTTCACAAAATCATTTTTTGACGTCGAGGAGAGTTCACGATTTGGCTGTCTTCTGTGGAGAAGAACTCTCCGGAAGAAACTCCACAGGCGTTGCATCTTTTCAAAAATATTTTTACATAGGTAATTATTATTTTATACAATTTGATTAATATAACAAAGAGTGCAGACGAAATATGAAATTAAAGGAAGGCAACCAGTCAAAGTAGAAAAACTAAACTATATAAACAATGAAACAATCGGCAATCGACTAGAGCAGACCAGTCCCCCCAAGCAGCACCACGTTCACGGGTTTGACGTATGGGACAGCCATCGCCGGGCTCAACCATATTAGAGGGAACCCAACGACCCGGCCCACACGCCACCGCAAGTCAGGACACTTTAGTGAGCATGAATACTCAGTCAGCCAGATGTTATCACGACAATCTAATTAATGGCTTCCCAATTTCATAGTCGACCGCACTACAATGTTGCACAATTACGTAGGTTTTTACAAACAAATTTAAGTAATAATTACCTTAGATTAAGCACAGCGTTTCTCGTGTCGAGCTGAAGTCTCTACACACCAAGCTTTCTTATCATTCAAATATTCATCCAATCCATAGTACGCATTCTTACATAGATGCCGTTTCACGTGGCATTTAAACCTTTTTTCCGGAAGATTTATAATATCATCAGGTATTTTATTATAGTAGCGTACACAGAGCCCCACGAAAGAAGTACTGACTTTAGCCAATCTATAGTTATTACGAGCTAGTTTATTTCCATTTCTAGTATTACGTTTGTGAATATCAGAATTCTTTTTAAATTCGTGGATATTTTTCCTAACGTACATAATATTTGCATAAATATATTGGCACGGAACTGTCAAGATGTCTATTTCTTTAAACAGTTCTCTAAGTGATTCCCGACAGCGAAGTTGGTATATTGCCCTAATGGCTCTTTTCTGCAAAATAAAAACTGTGTTAATATCGGATGCCCTGCCCCACATCAAGATACCATAAGACATTATACTATGAAAGTAACTGAAATAAACTAACCTAGCTGTTGCTATGTCTGTTAACTGTCTTATTTTTCTCACTGCATACGCAGCCGAGCTAAGCCTCCCCGACAGAGAAGATATATGAGGACTCCATTGCAGTTTGGCGTCAATAGTTATACCCAAGAAGACTGTACTGTCTACCAGATCAAGCCGCTCACTATTTAACACAATGTCACCCCTACAGCTATTTACATTTGGTAAGGTAAATTTAATGCATTTAGTCTTCTTTGCGTTTAATACCAGGTTGTTAGCAGTAAACCAGTTATGAACCTGTTGAAGAGTGCTATTTAACTCATTATACTGAGGTGATCTTCGGTTTAGTTTAAAAATAAGAGAAGTGTCATCCGCGAATAAAACAATGTTTGACAGATTATGTACAACACATGGCAAATCATTAATATAAACTAAGAATAAGAAAGGTCCTAATATAGAACCTTGCGGCACACCCATTGTAACTAAAGACCCCTTTGATTTTATTTCATTTATTTGTACCTTTTGAATCCTGCCTTCTAAATAGGACTGAACTAGTTTAAGTGCATTGTTTTTGACCCCATAATGTTTTAATTTAAGCAATAGGGTTTCATGTTGAACACAATCAAATGCTTTTGAAAGGTCACAGAAGACACCTATGCAATCGCAAGAATCCTCCCATGCGTCAAAGATATGCTTTATGAGCGCAACACCTGCGTCGGTGGTAGAACGTCCTTTTGTAAATCCAAATTGCTGTTTATGAAGTAGGCAATGTTTATTAAAATGAGACAGCAATTGGTTGAGTATAATCTTTTCAAAAACTTTACTTAGGACTGGTAAAATAGATACAGGTCTAAAATTACTAGGATCACTTTTATCACCAGCTTTGAACAAGGGTATTACTTTGCTATATTTCATTAAGTCTGGGAAGACCCCTTCATCAACACATGTATTAAAGATGGCGGCAAGATATGGAGCAAGTGTGTCAATTACTTTACTACAAGCCTTAACAGACATTCCCCATACATCTTCTGTTCCTTTTACTTTAATTTCTTTAAAAGCTTTGATAACAGTGTTTACATTTACATGTTTAAATTTAAATTCATCTTTACAAGGTTTTATGTGTTTTTCAAGTATCGAAGCAGAGACAAAAGGTGAAGAATTAAGAAGTTCTGTCGTTTTTATTGGAATATTAGAAAAAAAGTTCTCAAATGTGTAATCTTTTTTGGCTCCCTGATATTATAATCGTCGTTATTCAAAACTTGGATTTTGCCTTTGACTGTTTCCTTTACTCCTTCTACTTTACTCTTGCAAAGTTTTTGTTGCATTAAGAACTATATTTATTACTCCACTCCACTCTACTCTTATCTCTCTGCTTTTGTTCTCTCTTCTCCGAAACCACATTAGTTATTTTGTCGAAGGTTAAAAAGGATGTGGATATTGAATTTAATCATTCAGTTTTTGTGTGTTTTTATCAGGTCTGTGCAAACGACCCGGAACTTACTCGCGTAAAGCCTTACCCAGATCCATATGTTCTAGCTGCCAGAAGGTTTATTGAACATCCTGACCCTGAAGATGTAAGAATTAAACAATCTTTTTAAACTAGTAATACATATCTGATATATTTTGATATTTATTAAAAAGGAGCTTATTTCACCAGTGATCATCCCTATAAGTTGGATTACGGCCTATAGAGAACAACGCAAATGTTCACTCTGTGTATAGCTCGAGTCAAAGTTCAAATTAAACTATGATCTAAATGTTTGCTGATATTTCGGATACCAAATACCAAGGCACCACCTTGTCTATTACTCGACTTAGTCTAGCTCTTTGGGTACATAGGTTTTACCGAACTCGCGGATTGCATTTTTGTTTTTGTATTTTTTTTAAAACAAGATTTTTATTATTACGTCTAGATAGAACATACATAGAGTCAATTGTACCGCTGCGTGCTGGTTATACATCGTATTATTATAATGCTTATCTAAATATATATGTATAACTAGCTTTCCGCCGCGGCTCCACCCGTGTTAACAATTTTTTCCGTGAGAATAAGGCATTTTCCCGCGGTAAAAGGTAGCCTATGTTACTTAGGGTGAACGTAGCTTTCTAATGGTGAAACAATTTTTGAAATCGGTTCAGTAGTTTTTGAGTTTATTCATTACAAACATACACACACACAAAAAATACAAATCTTTCCTCTCTCTTCACGATGATAGTATGATAAGCTTATCCTCATATTATTTTTTTCCACAGTGCCTCGCGTTTGAAGATTCTGTTTTAGGAGCGAGAGCAGCTTTAGACGCTAACATGCAGGTATTTAATACAATACGAGAATATATTTAAAAGAAAAAAAATATCTTTTAATATTATTATTATTATTTGTGTTTTCATTGTATTTCTTTTTTTTTACTATAACTGAATATTCTGATTTTATAGATGTTTTACTTTTTTAGGTTGTGTTGATTCCTGGTAATAATATAGCCCGAAAAAATGGAAATAACGCTACACTTGTCATTAATTCACTGATGGACTTCAAACCGGAGGAATTTGGATTACCACCTTTTCCTAACATATCTCCACAAAATTTACTTGTAAAATAAAACTGAATTTCGATGAAAAAATCTAAGAAATCGTTTTCAGGCAGTTAAGATCAGCCAGTCTTAGTCAACATGATATACCTATCCTAAAGCTGTTTAATATTTTAAAAGTACTCCGACGAGACTCTGAAAGAATTAAAAATTGTTAGATTTCTATTATAGATGTTTTGCGAAAACTATTGGAATTACGTTGAACACATTAATGGTCGTCCACCGCCAAAAATATTTTCAGTACTTACAAAGATTGATTTGTCTAAACCGATTAAATATAGGTTTATTATATGGTCAATGCTAAGATACACGTATACCAAAGCATGGCGCCGAAAGCATTTGCGAAATTGGGATAGACCTACAAAACAATTTGCTAATAATAGTTAGAAAAAAAAAGTACACTGTGCACGTAAATATTTATTTGGCTTACAAATTGTCAAGACAATGGAGACTAGAGTTCTTTGTTAGTACTTAGTAAATGAATTTATATTTATTTTGAGTATTGTCTAAAAATGTAAAATTATCTAAAATACATATTTATATGCACATTGTAGTACTAAGGATACAAATCTATAAAGTCTGTTCAGTTTTCTTTTTAGAATCAACAAAAATTATTATAATTACTAAGAGTTTATACGTTTATAAATGTTATTACTTTGAAATGTTTTAAGTAATACCTAAATTGTAAGAGACTTTATGGATTTTTGTATAAACACAATATTGTAACTCCAACTTTCATACTCATTCATAACCACATGTCTTAGTAGGTATTTATAAATTAATTCACCCTTTATAAGGTAACTACGAAAATGGCTTTTCAACTTTATATTGAAATTACAAAGTTCAAATTACGGTGGCGATATATCCACTGCCTTATAAGCAATAAAGTTTGAAAATACCCCTATAGCATAATGATAGAGGACGAAACAATATTTATAAAGTTGCAAATAAAACCTACTTCTGTACGTTTAAAATTAAATGTAATAAATATAGCTACTTTGTCCTCTCTAAAAGTTTGTGGTTTTGATATTTTGTTAAAGATTTTGAATGTGGCAATAAATTCAATAAGCAAATCTCGTAATTTTCTTGACCTAATAGTAACATACTTCTCAAAATTAGGAACAATTTTTTTTTTGTATTATTTAACTTTATTCTATTAGCTAGTTATATAACTTATGTATGACTTCGGATGACCTTTTTTACTCCAATTGATGAAATGTCGAAGATTTGGTGTTCTGTAGTCGAATATGATTTTATTTATGTTTATTTTATTTTATTTGGAAAACGGACAGCTATTACGAATGACATAACAGTTAACTGACATAACAGTTAAATTGTGAACTCGCCTCGACGTCGAAAAGTGATTTTTAAAATCTTACTTCGAATAAAACATATTTCATTTCATTTCACTTAAAAAACAGAAAGCCAATTACAGGTCTTCTGATAGCACTTACTCACTTAATAGCTACTTAACTAGTCAAATCAAATCACAGTAGACCGATCCGTTCATATATTTTGGTTGGATATTATATACTCAAAGCTTCTCAAAGTATGTATTTAAAATCAAAGAAACAAAAAAGATGTAGTACATTTTATTTAAAGGCTATCAAACACTTTCTTACTTAAAGATCGTCTCTCTCACCGATGCCACATGATTAAACTTGTTTAATCTTGTTATTACAAAAAGCAAAACTTTGTAATCCCCGTAACCAAGTCTAACAAACACTTTCTTACTTAAAGAATGTCTTACCGATTCAAAATGATTAAAACTTATTTAATCTTTACGGAAAGAAAAACTTTGAATTCCTTGGGCCCCGTAACCAACTAGTTTACTTAGAAGCTCAGTAATAAAAACAATGTTATTAATTTGTCATTTGTATAAAATATAATATTTAAGTAATAATAAGTAAATAAACATGGCTGAGGAAGATGGAAATGAAGTAAGAGCTCAGTAAGTCTGTTTTTATTTCAATTATTGATTATCCTAATAATGTTACGAGAACATTCTATTGTTTGTGTTTACACGTTTACACTAGTTATCATAATTTTTAAGGGGAGACGACGAGTTCGTGTCATTCGGTAAAAGAATACGAATGTTTTTTCAATATCACTCCGGAGGAGTTATATCTATAGTGACGCCTTTAATATTCCTGCCCATAATCCAGCCGTGGCCTGGCGAGGTGAGTTCATATCTTATTTTGCTTGTAAAATTGTATTACATATTTATCTCTTGTCGTGTGGTCGTTCATGTTTTAGAAAGATTCACTTATATTTCGTGATTATTAAAATTGGCATCATCTGGTACTGAAATGTAGATAACAATTTGAATAATAGGCTATTTGACAATGCGAAAAATAAAGTGTTAATTACTGTAATCAGTATGTAATGTAAGTTTAAAAATGGATATTTACTATGGGAAGTTGAAAATAATAATTTATTTATGTAAAAATCCGTAAATAAAAATGTATTTTTTTTGGCGTTTGTCACGTGACTCAAAACGCTCCTGATTGTTCGGGTATAGGACATATGTCACTAGCCAGTAAACATCGTTTTCTACTTAAGCAACTTGTAGTAGTAGTACTGGCTAGTGACGTCACCGATGCCATTGCGACGCCATATTGTCAAAGTAGCGTTTTGGCGCGCTACTTAAATATTGAATTTTTATTTTGATATTTTTCAGGAAATATGTACCAGAATTAAAAAATACAACTATTACTGGGATCCACAAACTCTACTGAATAATAAAAAATATATTTTAAAAACCAGTCAAATAGCCTATTGAAGGCGATAATAAGTTTGAGACTAGGTTTAGTAACTTTTGCCTAGAAGATGAAGAAGAAAATGCTCACTTGTACAATTTAACGACGATTTTTCTCAACTATCATAGCCTTTCGTCGGTTTAAGACAGCCTCCGTGGTCGACTGGTTAAAAGCTCGCCTCACGTACGAAGGTTTCGGATTCGAATCCCGGTAGGGCAACCATCGAACATAAATATCGCTTTGTGCAACTTTCCTAAAGACTTCGACTTTGAATAAAACTAAGAAAGAACACAATGGTTGTTTCTAGAAATACCAGTGGTGTGCGTACTGCCTCTGCGTGATGGCTGTGTACTGGGTGACGGAATGTATACCTCTGCCGGTCACCTCTTTCCTCCCCGTCGTGATATTTCCCCTCACTGGGGTCATGGATGCCATGAAAACTTGCAAATGTTACGTCAACGTAAGTAGTAAGAAAGAAGACAATGGTTGTTTCTAGAAATACCAGTGATGTGCGTACTGCCTTTGTGTGATAGCTGTGTACTGGGTGACGGAATGTATACCTCTGCCGGTCACCTCCTTCCTCCCCGTCGTGATATTCTCCCTCACCGGGCAAATGTTACGTCAACGTAAGTAGGTATTTAAATGAGAACCATTCTCAATTGCGCTCGAAGCTTAGCTAGCTTCCAAATCAAATAAGAGACTCAACCATAACTATTTGACAACCCCATAGTCTGGTAGCACTGCATTTGGAGCATAGGATCGTGAGATCCGCATAGGGCAATCCATGTGATGAGATGAGTATTTAGGTTTGTTTTTTCTGGATATTATATTAAACACCGTTAAATAGTTGTTTATCCGCAACATATTGATAGTACCCATGAAACTAAGCAACTTTTTCATAGGTCGAAATCTTAAAATTAAAATTCAACTTGTCATGAATTTAAAGCAAACAGTAACGTGACAGAAATTTGTTAGAAAAGTTGAAAATTATTTCAGAGATTACAACCAAGGTTACTTAGGGACAATTGTTCAGTTTCATGAATACTACTGCTACGAGTATGATGCGGTTAAGCAACCTGTTAAATTTCACGTTGTATATATTTATTTACATATGTATTTATCCAGAGCGTCAGTAGCCAATTGATTAGGGCTGATGAGATGACTTTCATTCGGAAGTTCGCAGGTTCAAGCTTCAGCACGTGTTACGTGTAGTCCTTTCGATTTTGAACTTCTTACGTACGTTGTTTAATCGACAATCTTACGGTGAAGAAAAACATCGTGAGGAAACTCGCAGTAATTCAAAGGTTTTGTGTGTTAGAGACCAACTCGCACTGGGTCAGCGTGGTCGAGTAAGGTCTATTTTAGGGTAGGCTCAAGCCCCTCTATGGGTTGTATGAGCTGTTGACGAACAAACGTAAGTTTACCACCAGTTTGATATCCAGAGTACAGGCTCCGTCTAGCTTAGGATCGAATGACCGAAAGACAGGATATCCCCACATTAATAAATTATGTGAATTTTCAGGATACAATACTAGTGTTTTTGGGCAGCCTGATTCTTGCCGCTGCTGTTGAGCAGTCGGGACTGCATAAACGATTGGCTCTCGGCGTGATTCGAATGGTCGGATATTCTCATTACAAGTACGAATCTAATATTAATTCCATTACATTTTTTTCTCGAAAGATATGCTATTACTAAATCAGAAGTAAATTATTTATTTAGATATAAGTACGAACTCAAATTACATTACAAAACTGAATATCCAGGCAACTAATTTGTGTTTGTTATTATTATTTTATTTCAAAAAACAAGAGCTATTACAAATTAAATGAAAATTGACCTAAAAAACAAAAAGCTAGTTAAGGTCTTCACCGATAGCGATATGTAAAGCAATACAATTAGCCAATAGACCATGTTTATTCAGAACTGTGATTGATAATGATATATTTATATACTGCAGGTTGTTGTTTGCGATGTCGTTCGTCACCATGTTCGTATCCATGTGGTTGACCAACACAGCCGCCACCACCATGATGGTTCCAATCAATTTTGCTCTACTCAAAGTATTTGAAGACGTAAGTGTTATAATTTTCCTTTGTTAATACCCCGAAAAGATTGCTATTGAAAAAATTGTGTTAGAACCCTGGTACTTAGAACAGTTTATCTTCTTTTTTTCTTCTTCTTTGCGAGTCAAAAGCAAACTCAGACAGTCTCGGCCCAGAAACCAGCCACTTGAATAGCGTAGTAATTATTTGGGTACCGTTTTGGGACGAGTACTTGGTAGAAATTATATTATTACCAAAAACTAGTAGTTTATATAAGGATTCTAAAGGGAGTGCCTCTTTACGTCGAAGCCAAGTGACGAATTGGTGTGATAATCTGTATAAAACTAACAAAATGGCTGAGTAGTGACACAAAACCACACCTTCGATACGTAAACTTAGATTTTTTTATTTGCTTATAAATATTGCTTCTTAAAATAATAGTTATATTTATCCGATAGCACGGAACAAAAAGGCGGGTTATGTTTTTGACCTGAATGTACGTAATATCCATCCATCTATCCTGTTTGTTCCTTCTTACCTAATTACTAAATGGCTGAACAGATTTTGATGTGCATAAGTCGTCAGACTTTTCTTTATTGTAGAAATGCATAGGCTATAATTTATTTTCACTTTTTATTCCCATTTCGTTTGGAAATAGGTCCCGTCTGCGGCCCATTTACTTTTTGTACAAATAATTAAATTGTTATTTTCAGATAATAATAAGTTATTTCTTACCTATCAGTGCAATATACCTGATATTTTATGATATTTAAAATATTACGCTCCATAGCACTCGGACTAATAATTATAAGTTTATTGTTAATACTTACTTATTTCAGCAAAACCTCCTGACGATATACGAGCAAACTGAAGACGGAGACGTGGCGTCAGATTTGACCACTTGCTACTTCTGTGCTGCTACTTTTTCTGCTACTATAGGTAACACCATGGTCTAAGAAAACAAGGTCTTGGCAAGGCTACGTCTTCATGCTGTTTATCCTTGTCTATTATAGACAAAGATGAACAGCATGATGACGTAGGCTTGTGTCAAGTCACGTGGTCCGAATGCAAGACCTTGTTTTCTTAGACCATGGGTAACACCAATAAATTCACAATGGAACACAATATTGCAACTGACTTAGATTTTTAAAATGATTAAACAGTTACATTGATAGTGTAATCTTCTATAGTAAAAACTGTAGAACATTGTACGCCCTGTGACAAGGACCAAACACGTTTTCTTTTCATAAATATGATCATTTTAAAAACGTTTTTACGTCTGTAATAAGTTTTATGAAGTTATTATATAGTTTATTTTTCCTTTTTCAGGTGGAATAGGAACACTTGTTGGTACTGCCACTAATTTAGTATTTAAAGGACTTTTAGAGAAGTAAGAAGTATTTTTAAACTTGCTTGCTTACACACTGATACAAAATCTATAATAATATTATAAAGAGGAAATATTTGATTGTTTGTTCTTTGCATAGAATAGGCTCCAAAACTACTCAACCGAATTTAATTAAACTTGGTATAAAATTGAATAGACCTTGGAGAGTAACTTATGCTACCTTTTATCGCGGAATAATTCCTCATTCCCACGGGAAAAACTGTTAACGCGGGCGAACCGCGAGGCAAAAAGCTAGTCATTGTTATATTCAATTATATTTCCATTTCAACTGGCAATTAGTACCCCATAAAAAGAGTAGATTGTCACTATTCAACATGAAATTAGCTGTTCACCAAAAAATAGCACATGAGATGAAATTATACTATGTTTCAGACAGTATCCCAATGCACCTGAGTACTTATCTTTCCCGCTATTTTCCGCCTTTGCAGTACCTTACATGCTTATTATGGAAGCCTTCATGTACCTTTGTTTGGTCATTACGTACTTCGGGTTTTTAAGGTGCGTTCATTTTATTTACATCGGGTTTTTTAAACATGAATATTATGAGAATTATTCATTGTATATTTTAAATTAAGTTATACTTTTGATAGATTTGATTTTATTCTAGTTATAACGCTGTAATTAAAAATTCACTACTTTCTTTTCACACTTTTGACATCAAAAAGGGACAGGAGAAATATCTATATCAATTTAGAAACGTCAAACATCAATTTGACTTAAGGCCGCACCTCGAAAAAATAAAAGCGCATTGGAGGCGTGGTCTAGACGTGCGACGCGGGGCGCACCCCCCGCGGGGCTCGGGGAGCCGCCGGGTCCGTCAGTTTAAAATACCGCGCGCTTAACTTAGCCACGCTTTGTTGGAACAGAGCAGAGCTAGAATTTATACTATAATTGTAGTATTTGTCTTAGTAAATACTGTATACTGTGTATCCTAATAAAGAGATAGTACGATAAACTGCTATATTTGTTTATTCCTTTCCATTTACCCTTATACGAATCAAAATTATTTTTTCTATGTACAAACATTTGACCTCTACAGTTTTATTATAATATAGATTTTATTTGATTGTATATCTTTTTATTTTGAGTTTATTTCTATTGAGTTTATTTTTGTTGTTGTTGTTGTGACTTTGACTTTGACTTTCGACTTTCGACTTTCGACTTTCGACATTGACTTTTACTTTGACTTTGACATTGACATTGACATTGACATTGACATTGACATTGACATTGACATTGACATTGACATTGACATTGACATTGACATTGACACTGACACTGACACTGACACTGACACTGACACTGACACTGACACTGACACTGACACTGACACTGACACTGACACTGACACTGACACTGACACTGACACTGACACTGACACTGACACTGACACTGACACTGACACTGACACTGACACTGACACTGACACTGACACTGACACTGACACTGACACTGACACTGACACTGACACTGACACTGACACTGACACTGACACTGACACTGACACTGACACTGACACTGACACTGACACTGACACTGACACTGACACTGACACTGACACTGACACTGTAACTGACACTGACACTGACACTGACACTGACACTGACACTGACACTGACACTGACACTGACACTGACACTGACTTTGACTTTGACACTGACTTTGACTTTGACTTTGACTTTGACTTTGACTTTGACTTTGACTTTGGACTTTGGACTTTGGACTTTGGACTTTGGACTTTGGACTTTGGACTTTGGACTTTGGACTTTGGACTTTGGACTTCGGACTTCGGACTTCGACTTCGACTTCGACTTCGACTTCGACTTCGACTTCGACTTCGACTTCGACTTCGACTTCGACTTCGACTTCGACTTCGACTTCGACTTCGACTTCGACTTCGACTTCGACTTCGACTTCGACTTCGACTTCGACTTCGACTTCGACTTCGACTTTGACTTTGACTTCGACTTGTATGAAAAGTAGATGTTGGCCGATTCTCAGACCTACTGAATACGCTCTTGACTTCGACTTTGACTTTGACTTCGACTTTGACTTGTATGAGAAATAGATGTTTTCCGATTCTCAGACCTACTGAATACGCTCACAAAATTTCATGAGAATCGGTCCAGCCGTTTCGGAGGAGTATGGAATCGAACACTGTGACACGAGAATTTTATATTAGTTAGGGCTCCCTATGATTACTAAAACTCTGCTCACCCCGTTAGGGAAAAGAGCGTGTCTTTACGTATTGTATTGTATATTATTTCGTCGTAGTTTATTTTATTTCACGCAATTACAATATTCAAACGTATCGATTAGATGGAGCGTCGTCAGTGGCATAGTGGTTCGTAGGTAAGTGCGGGTTCGAGACTCATTACCTACAGTCAAGAGCCGTCTGAACACGCACATCGTAATACTCTGCCTTATAAACAAAGTGATTTTCATAGAACATTTCGGGTAATGTTTTGGGTGATGTGTAATGGTACGGGGTGATATCACCTTTTCGAAAGTAATGAGTAATGTGATATGGCATTATAACGTACTGTTTTGCGCATGTCTCAGGAAAGTTCAAGGTCTATATAGAGAAAGTTAACCCTTCAGTGGTGCAATATTATGCAGATGACCATGTTAATTTAAAAAAAGCATGTACTTAGTTTTTTTTCTTATTTCAAGCATAAGTCTCCGTTTTCTTGCCAAATCTGCCTTTTTTTTATTTTTTGGACGGCGTTTGTTTCCCATCTTAGTAATAAATTATTTTCGATTTCGCCGGTGCAATTTGCGATCGCCTAGCGCAGGTCCGTCGTCGGCAAAGGTAAGCGGACGACTGATCGCAGTGCGGGAAAGTGATGACGCTAAGCAGTGCCGTACGTGTATAACAGAGAAAGGTATGCTGTTGCGCGCTAGAACTAAACAGCGTAAGTGCCAAATTCTTTGGTGTCCATTTATACAAAAAGTAATGCACATAATAAAAATGTTTCGAGATGAGACATTAATAAAGTTGAAACCCATACTTATGACCACGTTTCAGCATCCAATTCATTGCCGTTTACCTATACAAAGCGAAAAAAGATAATAGAAGGTGCAACTTTGGCTTAATGTTCTATCGATAAAATTTTCAGTAAACGTGTTTTCAGTGAGTAGAGTCTTGAGATAATATGATCAAATAATGTATATCTAAAAATTAACTAACTTACTCTTATAGATTACGAGTACTGACGAGTCAAAGAACACTAAAATTTTCCAGGTGTCGCCTTAAGAGCAATGAAAATTCGCGCGCTTCGTAATCCATTGCGTCGAAAATGCGCTTTTATTTAAAATATATGCGTAATTTCATTAAATTAGATTAGCACAACTCCCATCCTTTTCAGTTTCCTCCCATATTAAAGAAAAGACTGTCGCTTAAAAAAATTTGTGTATTACTTTAAAGAATTGCCACTATTATACCATGATTTTCAATTTCAGACCCAAAAGTGAAGCAGCTAAGGCAGCAATTATACCTCCCCCAGCAGCAGAAGCAGCCAAATTTGCGGTAGAGAAGGATTCGGCTGCTTTGGGACCTATTAGTTTTTGGGAATACGTAAGTCATGCTACACACCGTGAAAATTTAACTGGTTTTTTATCCGCAACGTAATAGTGGTAGTACTCATTAAACTAAACAACTTTTTCCAAGAAACATAGGTTGAAATCACATAAATTAAATTCATCTTTTCATACAAACTTGACCGGCCACTTAGTCCATTGGAAAGTTAATGGGTCCAAATCAATGTGTTTTCGAATTTCGAATTAATATGTACGTTTATTTAAAGCCTTTTTTAAGCTTCATAATATAGAAAACAACCGAAAACGTAATCCTTCCGGCGGGACTTGAGCCCTGAACCTTCGGCCTATACGCAGCCAACGTGCTTACCAACTACACCACGGAGGGCATAATGGCAGTGCCGAAATTCGTTCTTGCTTGTTTTCTATCAAACCGTGACGTCACCATCATTATATTTATTTATTTCAAGCTTTTACGGTAAAGCAAACCATCGTGAGGAAACCTGCATACACCTGTGAAGTAATTCAAAGGTTGTGTGTAAAATTACCAACCCGCACTGGGCCAGCTTGGTCGGACTAAGGCATATTAACCCTGATTTCAGGGTACGCTCGGTGGGGACTTAGATGAGCTGTTAATAAAAACAACTTTTCACCTGATTTATACTGTAAACCCAGAAAAGTATAATAATATATTTTCTATTTAGATTTTTTAATTATTTTAGCAGTGAACTGTAAAATGAATAATGGTTTAATATTTTCAGATGGTGATGATTTTATTTGGTTCTGCTATTTTACTTTTTTTTTCTCGTTCGCCACAAATATTTACGGGCTGGGGTGACGCAATAATCAAATACTTTGAAGAAACTAATCGAAAATAGTAAGTCTATTGTTTTTATTATAGGCTAGTAAGTTAAAAATTTCATTTGCAGCTTTTTTTTTATTGAGCATTATAACTCATTAAATTATGATATTTTAAGATGTATTTTAATTATATAAACCCTTAACATTTACCTATACAATTTGTGATATTTTTTGTTTTACTTAGAGTTTGAAATATTTAAGTAAAGTAAAGTAACATAATGATTTATTGCCAAAAATTGTCACATGTACATGTAATAAGATTTCCAATGAACCTACACTAGGCAGGCATAGCCTGTGTCGTGGGTACAAACACAAGTAACAAGGTATTGATTGATTTCAGTGTTCGAGATTCTTCTCTGGCTTTAGGAATTTGTTTTTTGATGCTGCTGCTACCAGCATCATTGAAAATATTTGATAACTGTAGAGCAAAAAGTAAGTAGAATAATTACCTGTTTCTGTGTTATCAATAAGTTTCAAAAAAAATTACAGTAGCTAGCAGACCTAGCCAGCCAGTGGACCTTGAGATCACCCGTATTCCGTAGCGGTAAGGGTAGATTTCGTAGTGCGAATGTCCAACTGCATGTGATGGCTTTTGAACTTAAATTCGAAATTTATTTTAGATATTTTCAAGTCTTGTGCTATTGAGTAAAATGTAATAAGAATAATAATTGTCCGTGATAAAATGTTATATTTTTAAACTTCTTGTAAACTTTATCCATCTTATCAAACGATAAATAACATTATGTATGTAAAATACAATTAATATAAAATGGGGTAAAGTGATGTTCCTTTTCGTCATCAATTGATATATTATCACAAATTTTTCAGCTTACGGAGATCTTCCTCATGGAAGAGTACGGTCAGTATTAGATTGGCGAATCATGGATAACACAATGCCATACAGTTTCATGTTCCTTTTGGGTAAGCTTTTTGTTACTTTCCTGTACTTACTAAGTATATTTGACTATGAGAATCAATTTCACGCTTAAAAGCCACAAGTGCCAGGGGCCAGGGGGCCACGGTTACTAGATATGTATTTCTGTATGATACTATCTATACATGTATGATCAATAGGTACTGATTTGTGAGGTATTTGTAAAGAAATCAACACTCCCAGGATATCATTATAAATAAGAAAATAACTCTATTTTTCCATCTGTCGGTCTGTTCTACTTTCACACCCTATTATGACAATACGGAAAATTACGTAACCTATTTTTAAAGAACTTGATAACGTGCGGCTACATACAATGCTGTAAAAACAATCAAAATTAAAAAACACACATTAATGTGTTTTGTATTTGCGTGCAATAATGTAAGGTTCTTTTCACAGGTGGTGGATTTGCATTATCTACAGCTGCACTGAAAGAGAATTCAGATTTAAACGGAAAGATCGGGGAGTTCCTAGCTGTGATGGCTTCGTTGCCAGGCTCAATAACACTGTTATTTATAATCATTTTTACCGTATTTCTCACCAATTTTGCTTCAAACGTAGCTGTTGCTAATGTCGTCGTACCGATCGGAATGGCATTGGTAATAGTCTTTATTATTTTGTGGTAGAGATAATAATACTTCTCATACTCGTTTACCAATAATTTGATAACGAACGAGTGAATGCTCATATTTTCATTTGAATAATAGTCAAATGAGCAAAACTGACACATTTTAATTAACATAATAAAATTACTATATTTTCACGCAGTTTTAATGTTTGTTTTCTGTTCTGTTTTGAGTTCAGAAATTGTTAAACCAGTAGTTGTACCACATAAATGTCGTGGAAAATGTTGAAAAAGAATGCAGTTGTACTGTAAAGACAACAGCAGATCAAGCGGGGTCCACGCATTCTGTTTCTGTCCCTTATTCAGCGGATCTAAGAACGGTGCGGTGCAAAGTTCAAAGTTTTTAACAAAATCTGCTTTTGACTGTACAACTTTTTTTACTAACTACCTTTAAGCTACCTTTGTTACTTACCTAACCTATTTTTGCTTACAGGCGGAAAAAATAAGTCAAAACCCCCTTTTGTACAACATTGCATGCGGATACTCGGCTTCATATTGCTTATGTCTTCCAGTAGGGACTCCGGGAAACTTGGTAGTGCAAAGCGCGGCAAATATTCCCACGAAAAAAATGGTAAGACTGTGTTTTACTGTACTATGCTTACAACTTATTTCAATACTATACTTATTTCTTACAGTCCGATAAGAATATAAATGAACGAAAACGGAGGCGCTGCTTGCTATACTAGACATATACTGTCAGAACAGGCGGCGTTAGTTCCTTTTCTTGCCACGTTCATTTAGATCATAGTCCCTAGTTTAGGTTTAATAAGATGAGGTAAATTTGGAATGGAAAATTTTGAGAATAATTATGCCCGTTTAGTTACACATTTTTTGATACTTTTTATCCTCTTCTTTGAAAAGGAATAATTTTAATTTTTGGGGCGTTGATGAGCTTATGAGATTACCATTTCCGGCTTACCACTTTTTGAGCAGGTGTTTTGTCAAACAAAATAAGATTTCTCATGATGTACTTACTTACGTCACACATATGTTGTGCAGGTTTACTGATTATAAAAAAAATACTTACATCACTAAGGAATAAGTAAATCTTTGAATATGTTTTAGATCATTGCTGGTGCTGCTCCTACACTGACTACTATATTGATCACATGGGTTGCTTTGCTTTTCTGGGCTCCGGTCATTTGGCCTGACCTGAATAAAAGTATCGATGAAATAAATTGGATAAAGGATAGCGCGTAGAAAATGTAAAAATAATTTTGCTAAGTTCCCACGCCATCTTATTGTTAAATAGTAAGTAGATAAGTATTTAGTTTTCTGGCAACATTAAAACGTATTGTACGTAAATGGCAGTGTTTTATTTATTATTTAAGGAAATGTAACAATTAAAAACGTCATACCTGTCCCTTAAATTCGAAAGTCTTTGACCGTCAATCTAATTTACATGCAGATCAACAACAACGAACGCATCCACTTAGGTAGGAGGCAACACTATCACTTGTCGATATGCTTTATGATTGGCACCGGCTTGCGGGGGGTCTTGGATCAGACGGGCGTGGTGCGGCGGTAAGGGTCGGTGCCTACTGCTCGGTCTTGGCGAGCCGCTGCCTCCTCTCCCCTCACCACCGCACCTGCCCCAAAAGTCACCAGCTCTTCCTCCCGCGACGGCGGCGGCTCTATGGCAGTAGAGTCCAAAAATCTTGCACTAGCCATTGACGCTTGCGATTGAAATATCGACGCGCTCCTAAGACCGCTTAGCGTATTTGCACTTTGAGGAACCTCTTTGAACTCTTCGAAATAGTTATCGCATGCTGTCGGCCTGGGCGCCGCAGGAAATCCGTATAAAGTGGAGGATGATAAGTCTTTCAGCGATGCCGAACTTAGGTTCATTCTTTTGTTTTTGTTGTGTAGTGAACAGTGTGCGCCTTCGTCACCTTCGTATTCAAACCGCCGTGTTTCTCGAGGTGTGGCAGCTGACGAACCGGGAGGCGGATATGTATCCCGTTTCATCATTCTTCGCTCTAATAGAGTTGAATCTCTTTCTCGAAACTCGGAGAACGCATATTCGCGATCCCAAGCGCGACAGTCCGCTTTGGCTTTCTCGGTTAGTTCTGTAATCCAGTCTTTTTGATACCATTGTAGAAATAAGAATATGGCGGATGTGCCTGCTAGTTCGGCGGCTACGAAACCGCTTAAGTATAATCCAAAGGAGTATCCGTAACTGTAGGACATTCGAGGCGTGTCGAAAATTGCCATGTAGCGCAGTTTATGCCCCACCTGGGATTTAAATACCGATATGTACATGACGATTCCGGTCAGCATGATGAGACCTGAAAATGTGGAAAATAGGAACAATTAATTTAAATTAACTATAGTAAAAGTAATAATTTAGTATTACTTTTTTACTTATAGTAAGTAGTTTTACTTATTACTATTTAATTGGCAATAGAACCAAAGACTCCATCGAAAGGAGGTTTTGCCAATCAAGATCCCTACGCTTGGCAATTGGTTTGAAGATTTCATATTATGTAGTTAATTAGGTACATATTAAGCTACTGCTGATTCCCTGAATGTTTTACCCTCATATGATACCCACTGGAAGAGTTTAGTTGGTTAAATTCAAAGTCGAAAACCATGCAAATGACATACTTAAGTAATTAAAAACTCAAAATAATGACATTTTCATCGACGATTGTACAATCCATATGCTGAGTCATATATCTTTTTATCAACTATTGATAGGTACCCACCAGAAACGATGAACAGAACCCCAGCGATGAAAGTGCATATGCGACGACCTTTGATACAATGACCGAGCACGCAACACAGCGCTCCCACTGCTTGAGTAAAAACTGCCAGTAGTAAAGGAGCGGCTGACCGAGTGACCACATCTGAAAAAGATTTTTAGTGACGATTGACTGAATCTCTTTCTAACTTAGAGCAACGCCGGCCTTCCGTTGCTCTAAGCCTTCTAATGAAGTCTAGACGCACACTTCATAAACCTTATATTCTTATAGCGGCGTCAAAAAGAGCTTGACAGATTGAGCCCTTATTGCGCTATCACTAACGATTTAAACATTTTACAAAACCGCTGTCAAATCCCGTGCGCGGAGTTTTAAAAGTTTAGACTAGGTTTAGACCGTAGCCTTTTTTACGCCGAGTATAAGATCCTCGAAGTTAACCTCAAATTGTCATTGTAATTTCACGTTTATGAAATTGTGTCATCCAGACTTATGAGACTTACGGACATAATGTAACTATATGTACATATTACTATGTCCGTATACGAACATAATTTTAAATTGTGACAAACACGGACAAAAAATCCAGATTTTCACAATCGTGACAAACAGTATACAATATTATGGTATGAAAATGGATTATGGTAGAGACAAATCTTTAAGATAAGTACATGCCACGCCATCATCCTTTGAACTCGTCGGAACCTTCATCAGTCTCAAAACCTAACTAAGCGAACTCTTCGTTCTTTCTTGAGAAGCTCGTGCTTGGTTTCATTAGAAGACCCGAGACGTATCCTAAGGCGACAATAGTTCTTACTGTATTCGCATAGGTGGCGCTACATAAACCTTTCTTTCAGTATTTTTATTAAACAGGACTAATAAGTAGAGGTAGTTTTTTTTATTTCAATGGAATTTAGTTTTTTACAATTGTGACGAATGTATGAACGTCAGCGTCTGTATAAGCTTTATGTTTACCTGTAGCTAATTTAAGGACTTATAGCAGTATAGCTTAACCATTAAAAAAATGGTGCACACAAGGATGTTATGAGTACTATTGCTCGCACATGCGCATTTTGTTTTTTGTATCGTTTTCTAATGCATCACTGTATCAAGATTTTTCTGGGAGGTGGGAAAAAGCCGTATATCTTTCAAGGATGATAAAATAACATCGATGGTGGATTCAGATAAATATTATCCTACGAGAATTCATGAACTAGTGACAGTATGTTTTTTTAATGTTTGATAGGTTTTGAAAACTGAAATTGTCAAAGTACAAGTTTTAGGCAAGGATGTTTTAAGTACTACCTTAGAGAAAGAAATTTCGCGTTTTTCTCTGAGATTAGGTACTTACTAACGTAACATGTTTAGTTTTAGGTTTTCGTGTGAACAATAACAATTTTCGTAACTTACATGGAATCGCGTTGGTGGAGTCACTGGGATCTGGTGCATACTGCGATAATGGGAAGTACGGGATATCCCAACACGTAAACACTGTGTTGCCAGCTGGAAAAATAAAATAATAATTATTATAGTGTGATTCCTGCACAGGATCAGCTACTCAAGTAGGACATATTTCTATATATCTTGTTTAAAGGGAAAATATCTCTACAGTAGACTGAGGCCATTAGCACGTTATGGTAGTGTAATAAAAAACAATAATTCAATTTTGTAAAAAAACACACGAAAGCTTTTTTTGGGGATTGAAAATTGTCAAACTTCAATTTGTTTATCAAAAGCCAATAAAACATGAATGAAATATTGGGTTTGGATTCCTTGCGCTTTATTTTTGGAAAGATTACTTTTCTTTACCAGTTACGTCAAATAATCCTGTTTAAAAAATATGGCTCAATTATTTTACAGTTCGGACCAGTTCGTCAGCGTGAATGTATATAGGACATCATTCGTTCCGAGCACAATGGAGGCGGCAACTTCCGCGCGGCTCGCACGGTACGGGCATTCGCGCTAGGCTCTACAGCGCATCGCGTTGCCGCTTCCGTCGCGGAAAATGCTTTGTACTTGCGGGCCGAAGGACGGAATCAGAACCACGGAACATAAAAACCACTAGTTTGCCGCGTACCCCTTAAATCAACATTTTGAATTTAGAACGCATTTATGGCACTCGTACGCCGGACTACATCCGTAAATTTGCAAAACAACTGCAGGTAGTTTTGATTAACGTTGCTCGTTTCTTCCAAACCAAAAAATGCATAGTGAATCTCGCTCGTAAATTAAAGGAGCTTTTCAAAATTCTACACTTTGATATAAAAATCGTAACGTGTTCTTAGTCTGGAACTGTGCGATTTTAAACCATTGTTCAGTCAATTTACAGCACGACATTCAGAACAGAATACTTGGGGTTTTCTTTGTGTAGAATATTTCGTTCTCGTCTGCGGGAGTGCCCGCGGGCTATATATTTAACAGCGTACGCAGTTTCTATTTTCAGAAAGTCCTCTCATTTTATGTTATCTGCCCAAGGGGACAATCAAAAATAAAATTTCTTTTCATTTTCCAATATTATGTTACTGAAACACGAGTTTTTATTATTGCTTAATATTATTACGACACAAACTTCACCAACCAATATTGGCAGACTTGAAAACCGAACGCCTATTATTCAAGAGTCCTTTCCTATAAATACGTTTTCCTAAGTACATAGTACAGTTGAGTACTGTCTTATATGATTTTAAAGCCCTTGGTCCGTGCCTGCACGCTGCGGCCCACTCCCATTTGTAAAGTCCTCTGCCGTCAGCGGCTGCCCATCATATTGTAGTCCATTTTCCTCAATGTTGTGGCTTTTGTCTATTTTTCCGACAGAATTATCTACTCATAACTGCGCACGGTAATACTGATTTATTTTCTCTCTAGAGAGACTCAGAAAGTCAGGAAATAGTGGCAAGTTAGTTACGCTACTTCATACAGTATATGCTGTGCAATTTGGAAAATAAGTTTGCCGGGGTGTGACAAGTCGAGTATAAGCTGGTTTTATTTGATTATACACGTACTTGCATGATTTTCGATGTTAGTAGATATCATACTAGATATGTAGCGCCACAATTTTTCTTATAACTTGATTTGTAAAAGATCTAAAAAAAATTATTATTATTTTTTTTTAGATATGTCAAGGCACTCAATCATAAACCTGTGTCCCAACCATCGTTTAGGCCTACTATGTAAGTAGCGACAGGCTCGAGAAGCTGTCAAACGCGACATAGTGACATTAGATCCACCAAATTACGAATGCTTATTTCAAGAAGAGGTAAGAAATTCTGCAATATCAGCCTGCAAAGCGGCTATGTAACTTGACGTACAAAAGTAACTTACGCTCCGTGTGACATATCCTCCAGAGCCCTGAGATAGTATGTTTGGCGACCAAGTCGACTTTCCCCGTGCCGTTGAACGCAGGGTTGAGCATGTTCTCTTGAGTGTGAAGCCAGTTGTTAGTAGTAACAGCCACTAGCACTGCGACCACGGCTGTGCCAGCAGAAAGTGGAGTCAGCAGCCAAAGACAGGCGACAGACGAGTCAATCTGGGAGATGAGAGTTGGCGATGGAGGTGTGGGCCTGAAATATTTTGAAAGCATATAGTTAGTTACAAATAATAATAAAAATATGTGGGACATCTCATTCACGGCCATCTGACCCCAAATTAGGCAGAGCCTGTACTATGGGTATCAGACAGCTTACATACATATATGAATATAAAACATCCAGGCACAAGGCAAATAGAATATTAAACGAATGTTTGCCCTGGGCGAGATTCAAACCCGCGACCATGTGCTTTATAGGTAGACGTACTACAAACTAGACTACGGGGCCCCGTCAGTAAAAGTTAAATACTTTGGCGCAGTCGGAACACAACTGAGGGGAAATGATAATAACCAGCCTGACCGGGCCATGTGGCCAGAGCACCGAAGTACGACAGGTGTACTTATGTGGCGTTCTACTGAGAAACTTCGTAGTAGAGTTTTAGGCCGCGCGCTGTGATTGGTGGATCGCTTATTCCTTGCATTCCATATTGGGCTTCAGGGTAAAGATGTGAATTGTGATCGCTACAGTGCTATGCGGCGATGAAGGTGAGGTAATTAGATCAAATAATTAGTCTATCTACGGATTTAGTCGTTATAAGAGCCATGTCGGAAGCTTAAGGCGGCCTAACCTCGAAATCCACACGATAAGCAAGCAAGCATTAGCAGGCCCGGCGCACTCCGCGCCAGGGCTCCAGAATGGACTTGACGCGTATCACCAACTTCATCGATTCGCAAACCGGCGCGATTCGCCAACTTGATCATTTTGCTATCTGGCGCTATTCGACAACTTGACTTCACCTACTTCAGCCATTCATCAAGGCGCGGGGCCATTTAGTAGGAAAAACGCGTGCGCTTGTGAAGACGCTATTATTTAGTCTGTGGTTATACGGACTCTCGCGGCGCGGTCTTAAGGTGCATTTTGTTTTAATACGAGCGCAACGACAAGCGGTAGGCTATTATAGCCAGGGTCACGTTTGACGCGTTCAATGTAATTTGAACGTTAGTGGCGTGTTAGCTAGAATTAAATTCGCACGTTTGCTATCAGAGAGTGCGCCTTCTGTACCTAGTACTATTATTTATTCTGTGGCAATAGTAAAAAAAGACACCATGCGTTGAGATTCTCAACAGTTTCTATGGATGTTGAGTTGTACCTACAGCATTACTCGGGGAGAGGCATTCCTCTGTGCAACCCACCAAAAATTCCAATACCCAACCCGACTGCTAAATGTGGAAATTTCAGTATACACAAAACAAGAAAAACCAATATTTCATCGCGTATATACCCTTTTTGTGGTACAGAAAATTATTGACGGACACTTTTTGTCCCGCGCGGTTAATTTTGCCTCAATACGGGTAGTGGCGATACAGCAACTTTATTAGAACTATGAAACTGACCGCAATTATTATTTATCTTTAGTGCAGAGTAGAATGTACTTGACTATATAAAATGTTATCATCATCATCAATTTATCGTTGCTTACTTCATGCGCATGTTTATTTCGTTTCTTTCTTATTAACCTCTTTTCTAGCAATGAATTAACAGATATTTTATAATTTTCTCCTTTCTTCTTCCTTCACCTAGGTAGGTACATATTTTATAATTATAAGTATTGTATTGTAATTATTTACTATCTCTATAGTCGTCGTCGTCGTTAACAGCTCATATATGTCCCCACCGTCTCTATAGTATCAGAAATAAAAAATACGCCTCAAATATGTTACTTTTTTTCCGCTTGAGTGAAAAAAAAAAACGTGTCTATTGACTTCAACAGAGTATATTATTAGTAATATATTGGAATTCTGTCATTCTTTTAATCAAACGTATAACGACTGGAAAACGTTTCGTAGTATGCAGGATTGATTTTCCATTATAAAGACAAACTTAACACATTGTATATTTTTATATTTCTTATATATGTCGGGGATTAAAGCCAGATTGATCGTTTAAATCGATTGTAAACATCGATGACAGTTTTTATTTTACTTTCTCGAGTATCAGAGGGTAGAATCGATATAGTTGACCGGTGTGAAGTTGGCGCGGTGACGTTTGACAGGAGGCCCTACTACCGGGAGTGGGACCGGGTGGTGCACTCACATAAATAGCGCTGCTCAGGGCGGGCGAGCCCTCTGGGTAGATCTGCAGCCGCGTTGATAACTTTGTGTGTCAGGGATATGTTGTGATTCTGGTGGACGTACTAGTCCGGTGTGTTTTGTGATGTGTGATTCGATTTGAGATCTGGATGTATGTTGAAATAATAGTTGTTGGAATATTGTTTGTACCACAGTCCAGTGGTGTCTGTAAACCGTGAGTAAAGTGATCTAATTATCATGTCGCTAGTAATGTTGGCTAGGTTATGTGATATTCGTATGGTGTTAGCTATGGCATTGTTATCATGACCGCGGGTAGAGTAACTGTAATATGGTCGAGTTACATAAGGTCCGGGCGGGGAGGCCCCTTGGTTGGCCAGTTTGTAATTGTTCAGTGTTTTCCATGCCAGTTTCCCCTTATGGCATTTTGATGGTGCTCGGATCTACCTAAACCCCTTTTAGGGATTGATTAGGTCCCGATCGTTCATGATAACAAGCAACCGAGTCTATGTTGGTATAGTGTGTTCCACTTGAGATGGAATTCGATATAGTTGCTAAAGTCTGTTTCAATAGTGATGACAAATTGGGGTAGTCCTGACAAAGATAGTGTACGATGTTCCCTAAAAGTTATTGTAGCATACGCCCACGCTTAGCGTATTTCCGAGTGTAGCCCTTTTCGGGTTTTCTTTATTTATTTGCTTTCCCCACCACCTTTTTGTCTCTATTTCCGACATCAGAAGTTGGGATAAAGGATCTGTAGCCTACAGGGTTAATAATGGGCAGTTTGTAGAACGTTTCTTTTCTTGATTTTGTTGGTAGAAAGAAAGTGTGCAGAAACCAAATGCAAAAGTCGTTAATTTCCCAATTGATTAGATTTGCAATCGGAGGATGAGAACGACTGAAAGATTTTAATTGGTTTACGAAATTTCGTGAGATACTATAGGCCATAGTGTTTGAATTTCATGTGTAATTTGTGATCTTCTGAGTATTAGTTGGGAATTTGACGATTTATGGTAACTTAATTTAAATTCTAAATTCCATTTCTTACAAGTTTATTTTTAATTCGATCGTTTTGAACGTTTCTAGTGTGGGTAGAAAAAATGTCACATGTTGTAGTCATCCGAATTGTCGATAAAAGAAAGTCTTGACTAACTTTTTTGAGTGTCAAACAATTAAAGTACCTAATCGATTTTCTTGAGGAAGTTAGAATCAGAATCGCAGAATCGGTGCTCTTTCTTAGCGGTGATCTAGCAAAACGAAAACGTCGGTAATATTTCTGTTCTTTTTAATCGGATATGAAGTTTAAATTCGTTAAATTATTTTGTTGTGTACCATTTGCTGTCGTAGACATAGTTAGAAATATTGTACGCCAAATAATGCACGCCCAGTTTGACGTTTGCGAAAAATAGCCCGTTGTACTAATAGGGTTTTGCGATTGTATTTTGAATTAATTTTCGGAAGTTATTGATTGAAATGTTTGTCAGTCTAACGTATTAGAAAGTACGTACGTGATTTAGAAAAATAGTTTTGCGAGTTCGGCTACGTGGTTCGAAAACGCGATTCCGGCATAAAGTAGGTACCCAACTTGTGCGATTTTATTGTGAAAATTAGTTTGTTTAGTTGTTTGAGAAAATAATGCGGAACGAAATTAGTTAAAATTTAATATTCTATGTAACGGCTCTTTGTTTAAGTAACGTTTCAAATCGTTTGAGAATTCGTAGTACGTTAAAAGCCGTGAATGAATCTACCTACCTGTAGCTACTAGTATGCTTAGTCATGACGAACTTTTTGAGGAGTTTACCCTTTTTTGGAAAGAAAGAAAAAAAAAACCAGTTCCGTAATATTTAATTTCTGAGAAGCAAAGCCAATTTTACCAAAGTTGTGTGTACATCAGTATGTAGCTGTAGCTCCGCATTTGCGTAGTGAGTGTGCGGTGTGCATCTGATGACACAGATATTAGTTGTTATCCAGTCACTGGTCAAGTGGCTACCGGATTGTTTTGCTGGTTGAGTGATTCAATTCCGATGAGTTGCGAGTAAAGCAACGATAGTGAAGTTTTTCAGTCGCTGGTTAAGTGGCTACCGGATTGTTTTGCTGGTTAAGTGATTCAATTCCGATGAGTTGCTAGTAAAGTAACGATAGTGAAGTTTTTCAGTCGCTGGTTAAGTGGCTACCGGATTGTTTCGCTGGTTAAGTGAATTCAATTCCGATGAGTTGCTAGTTAAGTAACGAAATTGAAGTTATCCAATCGCTGGTCAAGTGATTGCCGAAATTATCGCTGATGAAGTGATTTAATTTCGATGAAAGTTGCTAAAATTGATTAACTGAGTAATCTAAGTCTAATCTAGTCTAGGCATTCAGGTCTAGTAACCATATCAGAGGTTCCGGAGCATGTAAGAGGTGCATGTTGACTGCTTTTTATGCGCAGTAACTCTTTGCGAGGAGTAGCACTTACGCAGCTGAGATGGTTAACTTCTGATAGGTTGCTAGGTTCTAACGGTGTGATTTTGGACTGACTTTTTTTTTGTTCTAATTTAGCGTACACCAGTACTAAAGGCACTTGTGAATATTTTTGTAACGGGATGAACGTTACTGTTTTTTAGTGACGGATTAGACGTCACAGGTATTTTAAAAGATTTTGCAATATGTTTCATTAAAGTCATTTAAATCTGATATTTTTATTATCAAGTTTTTGTTCGATAACTGATTTAACTGACGGGTATAAAATGAAGTTTTTTTTTGTTTTAATGGGTACGGATACCTACATTTAAAAATCAGTTTTGCTTAAAATAAAAAGTATCGTTGTTACTGCTTCGTTTTAGATTTACCATAGTACGGAGCGTTAAATATGATCGTTTACCCTTAGTAGAAGTTGTCGAAGTACCATTAAAGTTAGATAGCTAAGATTATGAGAAGTTTTAAAACCGGAAGTGAGGTTGTGTTGTATTTCGGACTTGGAGAGACCATGGAGTCATAGAATTTACTTGAGTGTAGACATAATAATGGACATTGAGTGTAGCTATGTGATAGCCGCAGACCGTGAATAAGATACCTCATGTTTGACTTTCAAAGATTTTATTGTTTATGACTAGTGATGTCACGGTGATTGTGACTATAATGGTACTTGATCGCTTTTACTGTAACTGAATTTATCTGGCAGGGTTTAAAAACCTTTTGATCTGGTAATGTTTTGGTCAGGAATAGCCGAACGGTATTAAGTGTTGCTTTTAATTAGTTCCGAATCGTACACACGAGGACGTGTGTCAGCGCAGGATGGCCGTGTCGGGGATTAAAGCCAGATTGATCGTTTAAATCGATTGTAAACATCGATGACAGTTTTTATTTTACTTTCTCGAGTATCAGAGGGTAGAATCGATATAGTTGACCGGTGTGAAGTTGGCGCGGTGACGTTTGACAGGAGGCCCTACTACCGGGAGTGGGACCGGGTGGTGCACTCACATAAATAGCGCTGCTCAGGGCGGGCGAGCCCTCTGGGTAGATCTGCAGCCGCGTTGATAACTTTGTGTGTCAGGGATATGTTGTGATTCTGGTGGACGTACTAGTCCGGTGTGTTTTGTGATGTGTGATTCGATTTGAGATCTGGATGTATGTTGAAATAATAGTTGTTGGAATATTGTTTGTACCACAGTCCAGTGGTGTCTGTAAACCGTGAGTAAAGTGATCTAATTATCATGTCGCTAGTAATGTTGGCTAGGT
Source organism: Teleiodes luculella (assembly GCA_948473455.1). Lineage (NCBI taxonomy): Eukaryota > Metazoa > Arthropoda > Insecta > Lepidoptera > Gelechiidae > Teleiodes > Teleiodes luculella. The sequence goes on along the minus strand of OX419595.1, from coordinate 9,673,099 downwards.
TATGTGATATTCGTATGGTGTTAGCTATGGCATTGTTATCATGACCGCGGGTAGAGTAACTGTAATATGGTCGAGTTACATAAGGTCCGGGCGGGGAGGCCCCTTGGTTGGCCAGTTTGTAATTGTTCAGTGTTTTCCATGCCAGTTTCCCCTTATGGCATTTTGATGGTGCTCGGATCTACCTAAACCCCTTTTAGGGATTGATTAGGTCCCGATCGTTCATGATAACAAGCAACCGAGTCTATGTTGGTATAGTGTGTTCCACTTGAGATGGAATTCGATATAGTTGCTAAAGTCTGTTTCAATAGTGATGACAAATTGGGGTAGTCCTGACAAAGATAGTGTACGATGTTCCCTAAAAGTTATTGTAGCATACGCCCACGCTTAGCGTATTTCCGAGTGTAGCCCTTTTCGGGTTTTCTTTATTTATTTGCTTTCCCCACCACCGTTTTGTCTCTATTTCCGACATATATATGTTTTTTTTTTAAGAGGAGAGATGCGGTCCTGTTGAGTTTCTTCGGTGGGTTCTTCTCTACAGCAGTGCACACATTTCGCGAACTGCCAGTTCTGTTCAAACTAATATCGCATCGCGTCTTTAAATTTTTGCCAGCCTTGGTTTGAGCTAAACTTAGTAACTTCATTAAAATTTGAAGTCGAATAGTAATTTTGGTAATCATAAGATAAGGGGGGGGGGGGGGGGGCATAATCTTCTATGTCATCGAACCCGAATAAAACGTATTGAATTTTGTTTTTTTTTTATAATTTGCAATCTTTGCTCATGCTGTTTGCTGGACTGTCGTGAAACCGTTCGTTTGCATATAATTTTTTCATGAAAATAGTAGCAGAAACTATGTCAACTAAATCCTGTTCAAAATTATGTTACGAAATGCGTGTACCAAAAATTACGTCCTAAAACTGGGTATATGACGGGGTGAGTAGCCGATATTTAAAATAATAATAATGGAAATCCCTAAAAAACATTTATATCAAATAAAAACCACGACATTAATTAAGCATGATAGCTTTAAAAAATATATTAAAAACACTCGTGATCTAGTCTAGACATACTATGTACTACTTATTATTTTAACACGTGTGATACATCGAGAGCCCTATGAAAATACGAGTCTCAAATAATATGTCCAGAAGGGTCATAATTCTGTGATTGAGAATGTATAAAGTCGTTTTATTTTGATAGTGAAGATTATACCTGGGCGGGCGGCGACTGGCGATGGCGCCGCTAAGCGTGGGGGCGGGCTGCGCGCGAGTTCCGCGCGGCAGCGAGGCGTGCACGCACTGCGCACCCCCGCCCCACATACCTCCACCCCCTTTCACTGCAAACAAAACAATACTTCTATAAATCTTAACACCAACTATGAGCATTTCTGCTCTTCTAGTATGACCGTTAATGCGTGACAGAAACAATTTTGACATGCATATAAAAAAAAGATCAAAAATATTTTATTCTTTATAACATCCTGGATTATAGGTTACCACATGGTTTTTTGACAACTTGGTAAAAGATAGTCTGTCACAGTTGTCATGTCAGGGAGCTGGGGGCTCCATCTCGGCTCCATTGACCTTGACGAAAATCCTTACCCAGAGGTTAGAAACAAAATAATATTACTTTACACGAATCTAAACCTAAAGCTTGTAAAAAATTGCTTTTGCTTTACCAACGTTATTTTTCTACGAGATATTTTTTCTCGGTAAAAACATCTTAAGTTCTTTTCCCGAAATGGTATCTATCATCCTGTAATATATTTTTAAATTTTTTAGTTAATTACGAACATTCTTAGAGCTTCGCGGTTGTTAATTACACTAACACATATTTTCACGGGTTTTTCCACGATTAGTTAAAAATTGAGCTTACCGATGTTCTGCAGTGATCGATCATGATCGGTGTAACCCGGTCGAAATATTGTTAAGCTCAATTTATAAGTAACTAAATCGTGGAAAATCCCGTGAAAATGTGTGTTAGTGCTATTTAGTTAATTGTGAGTAAAAGATTAACCAACCCATGCGTACTAATTTTGAATTGAACCTAAAACTTGATTAAAAAGCGTACCAGTTGTCATTCCTCTTGAGCGTTATGATTCTATCAAGGGTGTATAGTACTACCATACAACGGTTGGGTTCTGCTTCTAGATTGAGGATGTCAAATAATATCCTTTGATATCTCGCGTTTCCAAGCTTACTTGAGTCCGGAGTGACATTTATTTATCAATTATTCATTATGTACTCAACTGATAACTGAGCAGAGATGTGATTGGGTTTCGTAACAACCATTGGTAATCAAAAGTAGTCATTTTAGACTTATCAGTTGGGTATATCATGGTTACTATAAAAATGTTGAGGCACTAATATAAAATTAAAAAATACAATGGACGGTAATATGTTATACTGATATATAAAACAATATGACTGAATTTTTGATGCGGTGACCTTAAAAAACTATTTGATTTGACTTTGAGATTTTTGTAACATTTGTGCGTGGACTTTTTCGTTTTCATGTAAATTTAAGAGGGATCAGATAGGGAAAAGCGTATTGGCTAAGTTGAAAGAAAACTTCAATTTAAAACATCAGCCAGATTGCCTTCGTGATCACCAAAAAATATGAGTGGCCCTGACAAAAAACGCAGTATCTCAATTTGTTAACATAACGAGCTTTGCAATGGCAAACCTGACCTGCTTAAATATTCATCAGTAAATGAGTAGTTAAATAACGTAGTGGAAAATTTTCGCTCATTTGTGCAATTTCATTTGCGAAATGCACTGATATTATGCCTCTCACAGAACTACAAACGTTTAAGGGTGGAGCATACCGGAAGCGTATAGATAAGTGCACGTTTCACTGAGTTGTAATGTATGGAAATGTATGAGACAGGACACATCGCATGCGTTGCGTAGACGTGCGCGTCGACGGAATGCGTAGCCCTGCGCAATGCAGCTCCCAAGACACAAACGGGCTACGTGAGAAGAGTACGCCGTACCTCACGCAGAGCACAACGGCAACGTCGTGTTTGTTGATGACGTATTGTATTCAATGGCGCGCCATATTGGACGTCCCACCGAACGTTGCGTGCTCATCTCGATTGCGTAGCGTAAGTGAAGACGTACGTAAGCGTAACCCGGTGTGACATCGGGATACGCCGTATCTACGCACGTGGTTACGACGTGGTTACGGCGTAGTCACGCATATGTATCTGGTGTGCTCCAGCCTTACAGTTACCAGCACTTCTGCATAATATGCCTATTTGTTTATTGAAGGTATGAATAATAACGAGCCATTAAGCACTTATGTTTTAATTGTACATTATGACTATTCTATCAACGCACTCCTGTTAATAGAACAGCAAGCCGTTTAAGCAAATATTACAGAATCGTCATGACAAATAACTATTTGCTCCTATAAGGCCAGATTCCCAAAAGCCCAGATTTCTAATAGGACAGATTCTTACATAGACGAAAATAGACTCGTGAATGATATGTACTTAGTGTCAATGAATGCTTTTATTTAAGTATTAAATATTTTTACGTAGCTAAGTTTTTAACGTAAACAGAATAGAATAGAATATACTTTCAGAGCAAACAGAACAGAACAGATTACTTTCCCACAAAATAAAATTTTAATTATTAAGTCTGAAGTAAAATATCGCGCAAAAGGCGGATCACTGTCTAAGATCTAAAATTTAGAAAAAGCTTTTGAAATCCTTGAGGTAGAAACGATATAATCTAAAGAACAATAGATAATAATATTAAAAGGGCTGTGTATGTTTTTAAATTTTTCAAGTAGGTGAACAGATTTTACTTTCGATCCTAGAATCACTTTAAAGTCTAAAATGAAACGCATTTGATAAATACAAAATAGTATACATGGGTCAAAAATACAATTGATGACCGTTAGAGTCTGTTTCATATAAATCCGGACAAAAGTTCGTTGACCTCTTTCTTTTCTTGAAAGTTATTAAAAATAATGTAACGCCAAAATGACTGGCAAGGTCACACGCTCACCCAGCCTTCTACTAAGGCACAGATAATAATATAATACTAGTTACACTAGTGTGCCAAATTACGTATTTTGCGTAATTTCCTATTTAGTTTTATCGTATCGTTTGTATGCTGGCGTCAATGACCTTTTGTCCGGATTAATATGAAACATACCATAGTTATAAAAACAACCGTGAAAGCTTTAAAAAGTGTTCTCCTATCGGAGGATATTTCAATATAGCGGTTGTCTCGTGACATTTTGACAGGTAAGGGGTATTATAGTTTGTCATAGTGGTCATGCTAGGGGAGGCTGGTGTGTGTTATATTATAACTTGTGTGACAAGATTTTGACCATCGCTAAACTTAAGTTGCAGTGGGCTGAGCACATTGCGTGTAGAACCGACGGCCGTTGGGGAAAAAAGGTTCTTGAATGGCGACCGCGCGCCGGAAGACGTAGCGTGGGCAGGCCCCCTCTAGGTGGACCGACGATCTGGTGAGGGTCGCGGGAAGCTGCTGGATGCGGGCAGCGCAGGACCGATCGTCGTGGACATCTTTAGGAGAGGCCTTTGTCCAGCAGTGGACATCTTTCGACTGAAATGATGATGATGATGACAAGATTTTATTCAATATTGATATAAGTACAACATATCTTTAATGCAACTTTCATCTGCGTAAAATGTTTTAATTTTCAATACGTTTTATTTAACATCTTCCATTGTCTTTCAATTCAATAATATTTAAAAATTGACCATCTTTTATATTGTCCAACTACCAATATAAAAATCTTTAAAAATCGACAATTTTTTTTATATTTTTAATGAACATGTTATGAAAATAAACTACAAGCAGGTACATTTTTTGTTTTATCCTGATAGTAAATTGTTACCTATTTATTTTTCTAAACATTAAACTTAAATCAAAATCTAAGGGCGTATCCACACTACCACATATTGAAGTATCAAATGAACGTATACGAAACCACGACGGATGTTTGGGATGTTTGAGAATCAATAAACCTAATTTTGTTTATATTAATATAATGTAAACAGACTAATGAAAATAGTTCACACGAGTGAATATATTGTTAATTGATTGTATACCTACAGAATAGTTCAAATTTCGACTAAAACTGCCTAAACTGCCTGAAACCTAAATTATATTAATAGTTTTTTATATTAATAGTTTTTAAATTACTGAAATGAATATTATGCACAGTACTCAATAATTTTAATTAAACACTAGAATCGATATTTTCAAGCTATATAGGTAGTCATCTGTTCAAATTAATTACACTTTATGGAGGAAAGTGACAGATACTCAACGGATACTTGAATACCTATTTATTGATATTATCATAGTGAATAGAAATCTCATATGTGAATGATTTAATAAAGCATTATTATTTACAGTATTTTTTTAATATTGCCACTTATAACAATTTTTGATCTAAGGTTTTAAAAATTAAGGCGAAGGATCGCAGGTTAATAAATCTTATAAAGGTATTCTCTCTCTACGAGTACATATAATTACTATTTAAAATATACACTCTCGTACAAAAAATCTGTTTTTACAGAAAAGTTTTTTTATTAACTCTGAACCGATGACTGAGCATGTATCAGTATTTGTTAAGCCACTACTTGAACCCTGTGTCAAGGAATTAAAAGGTTGCTCTGTAGGCTTACTATGTAAGTAGCGACAGGCTCGAGAAGCTGTCAAACACGACGTATTGACAGAACTGCTATGGCTCTAATGTCACTATGTCGCGTTTGACAGCTTCTCGAGCCTATCGCTACTTACATACTAGGCCTACAGTTTTCAAATAGTTTCATTTTGCGAGCTGCGAGCACATAGCACCTTTTGGAAATACTTTTTACAAAATATAGAACAGACTGTTTGTCCTTTGAGTATGTTGGCATATCTGTACTTAAAGCGAAAACAGAACTTAAGGTGGTCGGGCAGGCTAGTACGCTAGGACGGTTTTCGCAGTGAAGGGATCATTTGGATAATAAATGACCTTATCCTAATCAAGAAACTGATATACATATATCCAGTATGTAGACATACGTGTATATTAAGTACAATTCGGTGGAATCACATGTGGAGCAGAAACATATTACACGATCAATTACCTAAGAGTCACATCAAATCAAGGGAGCGTCATAAATTAGAGAAGGTCGGTCGCAGGCCCAAGGGACTAACGGACTAACCGATATACCTATTACTTTGCCGATTTGCAGAATTCCATCAGAAATGTTCGGTCATATGAGTTAGAACAACTGGCCTTAATTTTGGTCATAAATTTCACTGATTGTTCTCAATGTCTTGTCAGAGACGTTTGTTCAATGTCATCATCAACTTTTCTCAATTTGTTCTTTGACTTTTCATATAGAAGTGTGACTTTTCTTGCGGTGAAAGAAAAGTAGGGATACATTTGTCCATCAACATAAAAATAGAAAAAATATTTACGGTACCTATATCTTTTCTTTTTTCGATTTTTGCATTTAAAGGAGGTTCAAGCAGCTGAAAACTGATTAGTCGAGAAAGTTATCACAATACCATTTGAGGCTTCCAAAAATGCTTAACAATTTTTTTTTTAAACTTCCTGGGGTATTCCATAAAAGTTCTATACCTACAAATTTTCTTGCCGTAATCTACTCCCTCATATAACAATTCTCATATACACTATTAAAAACATTCTACTTTATATTTTGAGGTAGGTTTTGATAAAATATTAATAAAAAACAGTAAGTATAAGTAGTTTTTTATAAACCATATTAGCAAATTGATTTCCTGGAGAGGATTCGAGATATATGAAAAGTCGAAAATACAATACACAAATAAATATTTGAGAAATGTGAATTTTACTCTCTATGGCAGTTATGCTACCTTGAGTGCAACTACAAATAGAAAACCATACTTAAATATTTTATTCATAAAAGTGTGTTCAAAATCGCTTATTTAATGTGTACAAATATAAACGCTAAACTCATCCTTTTAATAAAAAAAGAATAAATTGGATATTAAAAAGACTACTCAGAATTTTATTACAAACGTTTAAAAGAAATCAAATAAAGCCTGTACATTTACATTTCCGTGTCACGACGTCAAAGGCAACTTTAAAAAGACCCTCCAATATTAAAAGCGAAAACAATATAGGGAGGATTCGTTCTGAAAATTTAATCGAATCAGCCAAAAATCATGACAAAGGAAATGTAATAAAAAATCCGGACTTTGCCGATTGTTAACAAAAGCTTATATTATTGAATAAGGAAATAAGTATAATTGAATTTTCTTATAGACGTTTTCAACATTATTACACTGCCAACCCACAGTTTGGAGCTTAGGAAGAAATGTAGCTTACGTTGCTAGAGATATTCGCTGCTAACCGAGGGACACGGCGCCGGAATATCAATGTCCACCTGCTAAGGACGGAATTCTGTTTAGAAATACGCCGGCAAAGACCCTGGATTCCCTCTTTATGTCTCGCCTTCCGATAAAATTCACTATTCATACACACATCCAGATTTACAAGTAGGCATAAAGAATAATAGTCACGTTTCGGGGAATTTCCCAGTAGATGTGTCAAAAAGGGCCACTCGTATGAAACACGAATCAATCTTATATGTCGGTCGTCTAGTAAAAAATGCATAGTTTTTATGAAACTTGGTGGCTGGAATAGTGCTGGCAGGAACAGAGAGCAAATTAATTTATATATTGGCACACAATAGGCGTGTTTGCAGAGTCAACACCATTTGTAGGATAGAACAAACACTCGACACCTACTGCACCAACACGGTCGTGTTCTAAATACCGCTAATGGTGGCTAGATAGGTACCTGTTTGCTTTTGTATAATAAGCGAGAACGGACAACATGTATGCATTTTCTACTCTAAATAAATAAATAATAAATTACACTAATGAGATATTTTAACTGGCTTACCGTTGAACAAAATTTATTTATTTTTTATTTATAGACAACATTTTAACAACGTACTCAAGAAGTACATGAACATCTTAGTTAAATAACGTAGAACTTTGTCCCCCGAACTAAGAAAATACCTGTATTTGGGAGGCAGTGATTTCATCATATTATTTTTGTAAATATAACAATAGAGGAACTACTTGAAATTCAGAGTGAAATCAAACAATTAAGTTTTTGTGTGTGTGTGTGTTTACAGATATATTTTTTTGTATATTAGAAATGTTAATTTAATAACTGCACTTTGAGTCGGCGAGCCTTTCAGTGCATCTAACCGCGCAGATTGCGTCACGAACCCTATTCGGTTTTTACTAAAAGCGGCTCAGCGCAAGCTCAGACTTTCGTTCAATTAATGGGCAAAAGAGCTTTAAATTACGGCAAATTGCGGGTCGCCAGAGCGTTGTAATTGTAGATAAAGAGTCTTATTTATATCTATTCCCGGCAACCACGACACCTTTTTATCAGATTTCAGTTAACCGGAGGAAACAAAGACTCCTTTTGTTTAAAACCGGATACGAAGATATTTTCAGACTAGTCAAAGACAACTCACAAACTTTCGTGAATTTTGTAGCCCAACTTTTCAATTGTTGGATTTTTACGGGGCTTAAATTTAAGAATTATTATAGATTTCATGGAACAACCCTCGTAAATTCTGAAAACGAATGCGTATAAAAACAAAAAGTGTTTAAAAAGTGTTCCATAATTGACGAAGTTATTTTCTGGGACAAAATAAATATTCTGTTCGAGACTAGAATTATGCTTGCAACCCAAGAGCACCTAAATGGGAGCCGTAAATATCATCCATGCCATAGAGACGTGGGCAAATACGAGCAAACGGACCCGTAATCGGAAAAAGGGGACTGATTCTAATGGTTCTACCTACATTTTTCACCATTTTCAGAATTTCTGTTTTTACGATTTATAACTTTTGGATCTCGATTTATAACTCTTACATGAAAATCAATTTTCTTATAATTAATTTTGAGAATTTCTTTGATTTAAGATAGCAGTTTTTCAATGAGTTTCATTTGATGTGAATACTAAATTGGCTTTTTTTTGTTAGAAATTATACTATATTTATATGTAAAGGTCGAGCGACGATGGACAAGTGGCTAGGGCCGTTAACTTCCATTCGGAAGTTCGCGGGTTCCAAACTCGGCACGTAACGTGTTTTAGATTTTCGAATTTATTTGTAAGTACGTTTTTTCGACGCTCTTACGGTGAATGAAAGCATCGTGAGGCAAGGTAGGTGTGCAGACACCTGCAAAGTAATTCAAAGGTTGTGAGTGAAGTTAACCAACCCGTACTGGGCCAGCGTGGTCGACTGAGGTCTATTCATCCTGATTTCAAGTTATGCTCCAACACTTCGGTGGGGACATATACGAGCTGTTAACACTTATAATGTGGTATGGCTTAGTAGAATAGTCTTAACTAGCGCCGAAATAAGTTGCGATAAATCACGGCATGCCCTCGAAATTGTAATAATCTCCACATTGAGCCTTGTCGGCCCCCGGTTAAAATACGGCCCGTAATAAATACGGGATGAATACAAATTGTGCAACGGTATCAAAATGTGGGAAATATACTTGACGGAAAAATGTTATAATACATAATATGTTTACGACCGTAAAATAAATGTAAAAAAATACTAAACTTTTTATCAACCTGATTACTAGATTATCTCGTAATGTAACATAATAATTATAAGTATGCAACGACCCACGCCGGCCGTGGGTCTCTGCCCTGCTTCACCGCCGAATACGGCCCTGCCCTGAGCCTGAGTACGACCGGTTTCGGCGGTGGGGATAGCGTTGCCCGCCGGGCTATTACCGGGCAGTCGAGGAGGACGAGGGAACAGTCTCGCACCGGCCACCAGCGAAGAAGGACGTCCCGCGACTAGGCGCGTAAACCAGTATACCTTGTACCCGGCTAACCACTCAGTTAATTTAAAAGTTAATTGTCGCTTCTCGAACGTTAGAACTGTTGGCGTCCTCTCCGTTCCAGCCTAAATCCAGTAAGTCCTATCCACCTTTTAACTATATTTGATCCGCGTTTGTGTTCTCATTTAACCACGTATCCCTTTGCGCCCTGTGTTCCCTGACCAGCACCTTTTGTACCGTTTTCGCATAGTAAATACTTCTGGTTGGCGCGAAGGGTAGTTCACGTAGGTCGCGTGTCCCGTGCACGCGAAACCAGCGGTGGTCCCAGCTTGAGCACGGTCGAGAGCCTCGAGGGTGACCAGGCGGCGGTCTCAGGTTATCCTGGTTGAGAGCCCCTGCACCTATCGACGGCGGTCCCAGCTTAAGCCAGGTTGAGAACCCTGAAGGGGGCTAAGGAGGTGGTCTCGTGGCGATCCACGATCGAGAACCCCTTGCCCCGTGCACGATAAACCAGCGGTGGTCCCAGCTTGAGCACGGTCGAGAGCCTCGAGGGTGACCAGGCGGCGGTCTCAGGTTATCCTGGTTGAGAGCCCCTGCACCTATCGACGGCGGTCCCAGCTTAAGCCAGGTTGAGAACCCTGAAGGGGGCTAAGGAGGTGGTCTCGTGGCGATCCACGATCGAGAACCCCTTGCCCCGTGCACGATAAACCAGCGGTGGTCCCAGCTTGAGCACGGTCGAGAGCCTCGAGGGTGACCAGGCGGCGGTCTCAGGTTATCCTGGTTGAGAGCCCCTGCACCTCACACTTTCCGACGGCGGTCCCAGCTCAAGCCAGGTTGAGAACCCTGAGGGGACTAAGGAGGTGGTCTCGTGGCAATCCACGACCGAGAACCCCTTGCCCTGTGCACGAAATACCGGCGGTGGTCCCCGCTAAAGCCCGGTCGAGAGCCTCGAGGGTGAACAGGCGGCGGTCTCGGGCCACCCTGATTGAGAGCCCCTGCACCTACCCCTTACCGACGGCGGTCCCAGCTTTAGCGCGGTCGAAAACCCTGAGGGGCCCAAGGAGGCGGTCTCGCCCTAGTGTGCGATCGAGAGCCCCTGCCCTAAGCACGTTCGCGACCCCGGAGGCGGTCCCGGATATATCCTGGTTGAGAGCCCCGGGCGTGCGTAGCCCTACGCCGAGAAACCCTTCACGCCGACCAGAGGTGCTAGATTCAGCGCGATACATCCCCTCGAAATCGCGGCCCTTTCTCCTGAACTTTCCCGTACCCTCGTCCCGACCTGGAAACCATTCCCGTCCGCCCCGAGCCAACCTGTTAAGCTTATACCGCCGATGCCTTGCCTAATGAATAAAACCGTGTTGTAACCTGTGTTCTGTGTTTCTCTTGACCAAACCACCCCTGCTAGCTAGAAAACCCTGAGTCTCTAATGTAAATGGCTGAGCTGGCCAGGCCACCCCATTACATTTGGCGCCCAACTTAATTGACGGTATTTACCCACGGGAAATATCGAAAGAGCTCACGGGTTAGCAGGGAAGGTCAAAGAAGAGAAAATCACTACCGGAAGAAAGACATAGCGTTAAAAAGAGAAAACCTATGTCAAAACCAATCGAGGTTACGAAGCTGAGAAAGCCAGAGCTTGTCGAGCTAGCTGTCCTTAGAGGCATACCCACAAAGGATCCAGTTACAAACAAGGATTACACGGTGAAAGCACTGAAGGAAGCCATAACGAAAAACTTAGTAGAAGTGGACACAGAAACCACTGACGAAGAAACCGCGGCTTTAATATTATCAGTGAACCAATCCCTCGACTCTGAGTCGGATTCAGATTACGAAGACACAGACCCAGATTTAGAAAAAAAAGACAAGGAAATGTCTAAGGAAGCGAAAGCAATGGGAGGCAAGGATCTGTATAGCATTGTAAAAAATTGGGACATTAGTTTCGATACAACAAGCGATCCCGTCGAATTCCTAGAGCGGCTTCAAGACCTAGTAACAACGTGTGATGTCCAGAAAGAACAGCTTATTCCGCTGTTAACCAGATTCCTGAAAGGAAAAGCAAACTTATGGCACCGGAACAACCATGATAATTGGAGGACCTGGGAGGACTTCGTCAAGGAATTCAAACTCTATTTTTACCCGAACAGCTACGAAACCAATTTATTAGAAAAAATTATTGCTCGTAAACAGAAATATAATGAGAAGTTCACCGATTACCTAACGGATTTGCAAACATTAATGAGAAGATTTGGAAAAATGAGAGTAGACGAAAAATTAGAGAGAATTTTCGAAAACACACACGCCAGCTATAAACTTTACATAAAAAGACAAGATTTCGATTCATTGCATGAACTAATAACCCTATGCGGGGAATACGAAAAAATAAAAGAGGAGAGATATAGATATTCACCAGGAACCAACAACGAAAAGCCAGCCAGACCAGAGTTTACACCACAATACAAGTTCGACCAGAATGTTAATCGGAAACAAATTAACCAGAATAACCTTGGCACAAGATACATGCATAACTACGATAGAACGAAATGTTGTTGGAGTTGTGGCATGACAGGACATGCGTACACGGAATGCCGGAACAAAAAACAACTGTTTTGCAGCGTTTGTGGCAAAATAGGGGTGCTAAGCAAGAACTGTTGCAAAACAGATACAAGAAATACAGGTAATGCGTGTACAGCCAACGCCCAGAAAAGACGTGACAACAGAATGTTTGTTAACGTTACGATCCTGAATAAAAAGTTTCCGGCCTTGATCGACACCGGTTCGACTACTTCCTTTATACCAGAAGAAGTTTACGACTTGTGCCAACAGAATTCTATCAAAGGGAGAAAGGCGAATGAGAAAATCGTCTTAGCAAACAAGGCTTTGGTCAACGTGAAAACCAGCGTCACGCTACAGATGAAAGTTATGGGGGTAACATTGAATCATTGTTTGTACGTCCTGCCGAATTCCGGATTCATAATAATCGGTATGGATATGTTGAACCGAATCGAGCCTAAAAAGTTCTTGACTATGTGGGAAGCAGCCACACAAAACCAGGAAAAACCGGAGAAACCAGTTACAACAACACAACTAAGAACAGACCCGAATACAGAGTGTGACGAACAAACCCAGCGAAGAAAAAGAAAAAGACCCAGAAGGAAACAGACCAGAAGAAAACGAGAACAATCAACAGAAGAGGCAAATTTAGAACTGCAAAAACCGTGGCTGGAAATATACGGTAACAGGTTACATAAAGAACCCCAGTCGCCAAAATTTAACCCAAGGACCCCTAAATTATATTATGTTAAGCACATAATACCACCAGAACCCGAACCACAAACCCAGATGGAAAAACAAAAGTTACAGGAAAATAAAGCATGGAAAATTAGGACTTCGACATACATTGCCAGCAGATACAAGAAACGAGACGAAAAGCCACTAGAACCAGATTTCACAAAAAATCCCGCAATGAAACATTTAAATAAGATGGAAAAAATATATGAGTTGGTACGTCAACACCAGAATAACGCATCGAGACACCAGAAAAAACATTATGATAAGCAAAAGCGAAGTTGGATTCCAGCACTGAATTCCTTAGTACTGAAAAAAGAATATCCGTTAACTAATGCAAATAAAAATTTTTGCGCCAAGTTAGAACCGAAACATTCGGGCCCATACAAAGTACTTACGAGGAAATCTCCGGTTATTTTTGAATTACAAGATGTACATAATAAAAGGAGAAAGTTCACAGCGCATATAAAAGATATAAAGAAATACCATAACTAAAACCGGCAAGAGACGACGCAGCACTAATAGCCAGATAACGATAGTACATAAAAAAAAACACCAGAATGACCTAAGTAAACCTGCACCTGTATGTACTACGAACGAGATAAATAACGCCTGTACCTGACGAAGTGGGAGGAGCCTAGCACACCCCGCGAGGGGGGAGCCGCACGGCAGGACACCGGTGGTGAAGCCGTAGCGCCAGACAGTCGTGCGCGCATAACGATTTCGTGCAGTCGCAAGTAAAGACGCATTTCCGTACCGCGGGCGACAACACGATCCCAGAGTCGGCTAGACTGATACAGCCGACCGACCCGATTCCGGCAGCTGGAAGCCCGGCGGCAGCGAACACGCGCCCCGGGACGTCGAGCGAAGTGTGGATGCAGCCAGCCCCAGTCCCGACGAGCACAACCCACCCGCAGCCCACGAGGTCGCGAGGTGCGGCTTCGAGTCCGGGCCAGCCACGTCATGGAGGGCGACCTGCAGTCAAGAGGCGCGCCAACAGGCGGAAATGGCATGACCGACCATACTCGGTTTGTTAAGTTACGTATACATTTATTTTTTTCCTTTTTATTCATGATTTTATTTGTTCAAAACAATGCCATTAGATATCCAGTACGGACATTTTTTTTCTCGGATCATTAGGATCTACCGGAAAATGTAGTTAATAAATAATTTTGCTATATGTTTAGTTTCCTAGAACAACAGGCTATAGTTGCCGGATAGCCGACCAGTGCTTATTTACAATTTTTCTAAGTCATTAATTGCTAATAAGTAAACATAGAAAGATAAATCCAGACGTGTTACCAGTATCATGAAAAACACTTGTTGGTTATTTAAAATATAATTTATAAGTTGTTATTTAGTTTGCTATACGGGACTAGCACCCGCTTGTTATTGTGATATTTACAAAACGTCGTTTAACTAGTAAATAATTAAAAGTTCCTATTATTGAAAGACTGAGTTCAGTGACAAACCAGTAGCAAACAATTTGTTGCAACACCGATTACACTTTCTTGTGTTCTTAGTTCTTATCAACTAGGGGTAGCGCGCACACGGTAATTTTTATTTCCCAGTCCCGACAAATAAAATAGCTAACAAGCCCGGTACGTATAGAAACGCGCTTCGTAAAAATGACAACGCACAGAAGGTGTGACCGTTGTTGTTGTTTAGGCACATATTATATAGTTGTTAGCTTATTTTTTTTTATATAAAAAACCAGTGAAAAGTTCCATTATGACGTAGTCATTTGACGCTAAGTAGAATACTTTTTTTTTTTGCCAGCAGATAAAAGTTATAATATGACCAGTTGAGATAATGTTTATTTTTTTAAAGGGAGTGAATTCGTACGGATATACTTACAATAGTTTATTAACCAGTTATTTAATTTATAGACACAGAGTTTACAATTTTATAGATAAGTAGTATGGAGCACCAAAGCCATACATCGTATACGTACGGATTTACGCTTTGTTATTTTGTTGTTGTTTCTTTATGATAGAATATTTAAACAAATTTATATAGAAGTATATGATAATACCAACCAGTTATGTTATGTTTATTGTATAAAGTCATTCTATCCTAGGCAAGGCATTTGTAAAAAAAAGGGGAATTAAATTTGGAAAAAAAAAACAACATAAAAGAATACATTAGTTTCACATGATTAAACCAGAACCCTTGGGGCATATCTTGCCCATTCCTGAGCAGTCTGACTTTAGCAAATAAACAAATTATAGCTGTTAGGTGCTCGGAGTCGGTATTGCCTTGTGATTTTTTCCCCGCAGGAAAAAATCTCGCTGTCCAGGGGGGGAATGCAACGACCCACGCCGGCCGTGGGTCTCTGCCCTGCTTCACCGCCGAATACGGCCCTGCCCTGAGCCTGAGTACGACCGGTTTCGGCGGTGGGGATAGCGTTGCCCGCCGGGCTATTACCGGGCAGTCGAGGAGGACGAGTGAACAGTCTCGCACCGGCCACCAGCGAAGAAGGACGTCCCGCGACTAGGCGCGTAAACCAGTATACCTTGTACCCGGCTAACCACTCAGTTAATTTAAAAGTTAATTGTCGCTTCTCGAACGTTAGAACTGTTGGCGTCCTCTCCGTTCCAGCCTAAATCCAGTAAGTCCTATCCACCTTTTAACTATATTTGATCCGCGTTTGTGTTCTCATTTAACCACGTATCCCTTTGCGCCCTGTGTTCCCTGACCAGCACCTTTTGTACCGTTTTCGCATAGTAAATACTTCTGGTTGGCGCGAAGGGTAGTTCACGTAGGTCGCGTGTCCCGTGCACGCGAAACCAGCGGTGGTCCCAGCTTGAGCACGGTCGAGAGCCTCGAGGGTGACCAGGCGGCGGTCTCAGGTTATCCTGGTTGAGAGCCCCTGCACCTATCGACGGCGGTCCCAGCTTAAGCCAGGTTGAGAACCCTGAAGGGGGCTAAGGAGGTGGTCTCGTGGCGATCCACGATCGAGAACCCCTTGCCCCGTGCACGATAAACCAGCGGTGGTCCCAGCTTGAGCACGGTCGAGAGCCTCGAGGGTGACCAGGCGGCGGTCTCAGGTTATCCTGGTTGAGAGCCCCTGCACCTATCGACGGCGGTCCCAGCTTAAGCCAGGTTGAGAACCCTGAAGGGGGCTAAGGAGGTGGTCTCGTGGCGATCCACGATCGAGAACCCCTTGCCCCGTGCACGATAAACCAGCGGTGGTCCCAGCTTGAGCACGGTCGAGAGCCTCGAGGGTGACCAGGCGGCGGTCTCAGGTTATCCTGGTTGAGAGCCCCTGCACCTCACACTTTCCGACGGCGGTCCCAGCTCAAGCCAGGTTGAGAACCCTGAGGGGACTAAGGAGGTGGTCTCGTGGCAATCCACGATCGAGAACCCCTTGCCCTGTGCACGAAATACCGGCGGTGGTCCCCGCTAAAGCCCGGTCGAGAGCCTCGAGGGTGAACAGGCGGCGGTCTCGGGCCACCCTGATTGAGAGCCCCTGCACCTACCCCTTACCGACGGCGGTCCCAGCTTTAGCGCGGTCGAAAACCCTGAGGGGCCCAAGGAGGCGGTCTCGCCCTAGTGTGCGATCGAGAGCCCCTGCCCTAAGCACGTTCGCGACCCCGGAGGCGGTCCCGGATATATCCTGGTTGAGAGCCCCGGGCGTGCGTAGCCCTACGCCGAGAAACCCTTCACGCCGACCAGAGGTGCTAGATTCAGCGCGATACATCCCCTCGAAATCGCGGCCCTTTCTCCTGAACTTTCCCGTACCCTCGTCCCGACCTGGAAACCATTCCCGTCCGCCCCGAGCCAACCTGTTAAGCTTATACCGCCGATGCCTTGCCTAATGAATAAAACCGTGTTGTAACCTGTGTTCTGTGTTTCTCTTGACCAAACCACCCCTGCTAGCTAGAAAACCCTGAGTCTCTAATGTAAATGGCTGAGCTGGCCAGGCCACCCCATTACAAGTATTTGGATTCTTATTTCAAATTATAAGGAAAAAAAAATTCTGATGTATCTTGAAAATTGGTAGGAAAAAATCGTAAAAGGGCCGACGATAAATCATACTATAGGCTCCTAATAATTTACACCTCAGGCACAACAATATTTTAACAATGTACTCCGTATCTGGTACCATAATTTTTATCTTCAAAAATATAAGATAACAGAGTAAAGAAGATGGAGTTTTCTTTTATATATTTTTATTTGTCCATCCTTTTCAACTGACACCCTACACCTGCATTCAGTCGGTCCAGAGCCCTTTTAGATTATGTTTTTTTATGTTAACAGTCAAAAAACTCAAAAAGCCTTCTGAAACGTCCAAAAAGATAAGGAGTTCTGGAACAAGTGCAACCATTACCAGAATCCAAGAGGACCCATTAAAAAATTTAAGCCCTCAGTTACTGAGGAGGATAAAAAGTTCCTGATAAAACATTCTTGCGAAGCTGCAAAGCGGCATCACTTAATAAAAGAACTCCCCAAGGAAGCGAAGCAAACGGCTCAATAAGACGAGGCGGTATCATCATACCGCCTGAAAAAAAGTCGTAAAATGTGGGCGGAGTCACATTAAATAAATTGCAGGAGTCTAAAGCCTTAGCGACATCTGTGTGGTGGCAATGAGCAGACGACCGTCTCTTTCAGGTTCCGTGTAGACGAACCTTTTTAGTTGAACAAGGCATCTCGACTCATATCTACAGATTCCCAATTCTAAAGAGAACAAACAGTTGCTTGAAAGCGCATCCTTTTAAAAAAATATCAGACATTTTAGACATCTTATTATTCGTTTTTTTTTTCAATCTAATTGTGTTTGGGACTAGGCTTCTTCTAGTTGGAACGAATTCTTGATTTTGCTGTAGTAAAGCACCAAATAAAATAACTATGAATACTAGCTAAAAACCTACCCTACATGTGTTACTATGGCATTTTTTACTTATTATTATATTTACGTTATTTCCATACCTGTAAGTTGTCTGGTAGAAATTTCTATAACAATAGAGTCGTCTTTTAACTTTTTTATGTATTATTTTTTTATGGTGACAATAAAAAATATTCTATCAAATTTAGGCCTGTATAAATACTTTGATGTTATTTTAATATTATTTAGTTTCGAAAATATTGGTTTAATACACACACAGTTCTGTCTATTCTATGACATGGAATAAAAGGGAGGTTATATTGTCGAGCCGGATCTCAATGTCGGTAGCGCCTTAGAGAGGGCGTAATAGTGCTCTATAGAACAACGGTGTCAGTTCTCTTCACATTCTTCCCCGGATTCGCAGCCGCTTTCAAAGGTATTTTGGTTTATAGCAAACTGTAGGATGATATAAATTGTCGTCTTGAATTTTCATTGAAAGACGAAAAATGTACACCATGCGTTTATCTTTTCCACGTACAAGATGAATTGTCTGAAGACATATATAGTTATTTTAGATGAGAACACAATTCTAAGTAGTATTCTGTGTTGTAAGTGTATGGTAAATTTGGCGCTATACTACCGCATACAATACAATACAATATTCTTTATTGACAAAAGACACAGCATACAGAAACATTACAGAACAAAACAGAAGTCAAAAGGCGGCCTTATTGCTAAAGTAGCAAATTCTACCAGGCAACCGATGCGGTAGTCGGAATGCGGTAGTTTATCGCAAATACGTGATTTAATCTGGTAAAAATATTTAATCTCAGTTAGGGTCAAATATTTTTTTTACAAAAACACTTTGCTGCTGAACTTATATAATGCAGATATCAGAAGAATTCAGAAAATACAGATATCAGAAGTTATTGAACATTTTTCCTTTTGTTTCTAAATCGAAATTTCTTTGGAGCTATACTTGTCCTACTTGAAGCCATTGCATATCTCTAAGGTTGTAAAAATGTTACTATTTTACTCCACATACTAAATAACATAGAAAAAATACGCGTATAATTAATTTCATGCTTTTATGTCTTCAGAAACATGATAAAAATGTTCTGTCAATTTAATATGTATTTTTTTTAATAACAAAAAAAAACACATTACTATATACAATCTGTAGAACGATTATGTCTCTGACAACCTTGTTAGTCAATTACGACTGAAATGCTATTCAGGGTACCATTATTATATAGTCTGTCTGAACCAAAATCCTTTGTATATTGTTTGACTAAAGCCGTGACGTCTGAATTCCGCTGTTCTTCAAATTCAATGATGTCTTATTTATATCAGTTATAGTTCGAGTAACATCATTAGTTTCAATATTTTGTAGAAAGTTATTTAATGAAATTGTGGCTTATTATCTTTAAATAATAGTGCATCTTTTTTGTCAAATAAGTGTGTTACACATTTATCTTTTACAAAAACCAATTTTTGGCAATTTTAGTTATTTTACTAAGTAGAAACAATTCACATGTAATAGTAATGGTAATGGTAATAGTAAAAACGGGCTGATTTCCGCAACTCGACGACTAATGCGCCTTTTTTGCGTATGGATGGGATTTAGCAATCCCATCGAGCCACAATTCACATATTGTACTCCCTCTGTAAATCTCTACTTTTAAGTCATAATATAATGAACTCAACAGGGTGAACAATTATAATTCCGTTACAAGGTTTGTATGGTTTAGATAACCGTAGTATGCACATACTACGGTTATCTAAACTATAACAGTAGTATTTCTCACACAAAAAGAACAAAACTGCAAGATGTAATGTGATCATCTTGCTAAACGACCCACACTGAATACGGGCGCACATTACTGGATATCGAGATGACGCGACAATCTGAACTTATATCGATAGCTCCATCATTTGTTATTCAGAGCGCTGAACAAATATCCCGAAGCGACGCTCATAGTTAAGCGTCGGCCGAAATGACTTTTACAACTTTTTACAACTTTGTGTTCTGTGATGACTTTCGCTTGTCTTTGCCGTCGCGTCGCTACCGTAATTATGTTTAATAGCACCAAAATGGGAACGTTTATCGTCGCCATTACTACAAGAAACTTTGTATTCGTCTCTCATTTTGTGAACAGCAGCCCATTACGTATTCTAATATTTAGAAAAATATCGGAAGCTATTTGAATAAAAATAAACGGGGAGCTTAAGCTGAAATGATTCATTTTTGTCTATATTTAAGTGAATAAAAATATAAATACAAGTTATGAACGATTGATAAGTAGCGTACACACTCAATAGTTGGTAATTTTATTTTAATAAATGTATTTTCATGGACAATTTTAAATTCTTCACGCAATATTTTGACACTCACACTACATTTACCGCGATTATTTTATTTGTTGAAAGACCCGATATTTCTGTGCTTTTAAAGACACCATTTTCATGGGTTACACTGAAAATAATATTACCTGTTTTCTCTCGATCCAAGTCTTATAGTGACCGCGAAAGTTTTAAATCACATTTGACAAAGTATGATCCTACTATGCAAACATGCAAACACATTTTTGGGGTAGAGCTTTACGCTCCTCCACAAGTCCGGTAAAGCTTGATTGATTTTAAGACACAACGAAAGAATAATATAATTTTAAACACGACTAGGTCCGTAGCTACTTAAGCGCTTTTACGAAAGTATGTAATAACGTACAAAAAATAAGTGATACTTTCTATGAAATAAAACTAGTCCACTGGGTAAAGGTAAAGTAAAATCCTGTAACAAAAGCCTTTGTGTTTTAAGCGCTGTCACAAAAATATGCTCCCGTGGGCAAACGCACCTTGCGTACTTAATGAGATTTTTCATCCTGCCTCGGCCACCAAAATAAAAACGTGGAATACACTCTTCACTTTTTTTATTGCATATGCACTGAAATTTTAAAACTTTGAAAATGAATATTTTTAGAAGATATTTAAAGTGTGCGGTATAGTTCAGAAAATAAGTGAGAGAGAGAACAATCTAGTTTAAAATCTTAACCTAATATCTAAACTCATCTTACCGTTTTGATTTGTGAAAAAATAAATATCCTTACTATAATAATTTATAAATTCGAAAGTAATTCTGCCTGTCTGTCTGTTACGGTTTCATGCCAAAACCATTGAACCGATTTTAATTAAACTTGTTAGAGAGATGACGCATACTTTGGGAAAAATAGGCATAGAAAATACATCATTCCCACAGGAAAATATATCGAGGGCGGAGCCGATGGGCGGAAAGCTATAGCAAGAACCTGTTTATATTCCCACCACAATCGACTTCCTATTGGTAAACCATATGTTCGATTCACTCAGATAGAAACAATTAATCGTCACAATTGGGAGTCGTGTAATAACCGCGCGATAATTAGTTATCTGTTATGTCTGATCTGACACAGACTAATCGTCCGCCATCTTGATGTATTGACACCTTGACTTGAGGTTGCGGCTTGTTCATCCATTCACAATATTTTTATTTCTATAAATACAGGGTGTAAGTCACGGCTTAGCAATTAATACTGTCAATGGTTTTGAGCAACTTTCCCGAAGAAACTTTTCTTGGACCCTGTATAGCATTTTTATAATATTATGGCCGCTGGGCCACTTACGAGGTGACTCGACGATTTGCCTGCATAAAGTTTCACGAGTATCAAGACGTAGTTTAACGAGTCTATATAATGTCGCAGAGAAATGAGGACATCAGGGATTTCATAAAATCCCTAGGGATATCACGAAATCCCTTTAATTTATATTAGTATTTTGTCATATCACTAGATTATTTTAGTAAGAAGACGTAATAAACAAGAGAATTCGATATCTATAGGGATTTTGCGATATCCCTACAATCCCTAGGTATTTCGTGATATCCCTGATTTCCACTTTTCCCTGCGACATATATACTCTCATACACACACAAAGACACAAACACGCATAGGCTATGATGCAAAAAATATTACTTACCTATTTATTATATTAAACTACTGAAGTAAATTTAAATATAGCGGGTTTCGGAAAGCTTGGTTCCTACTATAGACTGTTCGTTGCCTCCACAACGAGCAAGCCTTTAGTCGACGTCTTTCAGTCAAAATAATAAAGATGATGATTACGAATATGTAGAGTACAACACTAGGGCAAAAGTTACCAAACCTGCTGTGATTGCTTGTACAGTGAGTGGTAGTGGACTTTGCTGAAAGTTAAATAAATGCCAATATACTGCGAATAGCACCCTCAATTTTTTCTTTACTCTTTTGTTAAGTCCTGTATCTATATTTAGTACACAAAATCGATAGAAACGAGCAAATATTGAGTTTAAAATGCATTTATAGTTATTATTTATTATGACTTGACAGACCGGAAAAAACCGCGTACCGTGAAAAGGTTGCAAACCACCCTTTTTTGAATTCTTTACCAAATATCTATTTAATGGTAGTAAATAATTTTACATAATATGCACGATAACAATAACATTGTTGTTAGTTGTTGTTGCGAATTCGTCCTTCCCTTCTGGCAACATTTTCCCAAATTGTGACTTCAACCAAAATAAAATGAAAAGCATGGTATTTTTAGCGACTGTCTTCAAAACCGTAACCAAAGCCGTTTAACAATTATAAAAAAAACATGACTAGAGATACTTATATTGTTCAAGACAATAAAAATATTAAATAATATTGCGGACTTAGTGCAGCGTCAGCCAGCTCCTGGCAGCCGCCTGGCTGCAGTATTATACACTCGAGAGCGAGGATCCACAAGCAATAAACTACATTCAACAGACGAAGAAAAAACTGATATTGTGATCTTAAGAAGGGAAACAAAAATGGAACAATAAAAAAAACAAGGTAGCCGTTTGTGGTTAGGTACTATTCATATTACTATTATACTCATGTATTTTATGATGGGAAAAGCACTCTACTATGGTTTCATTATTCTGAGCAAAATATATAAATCTGTGACTTATTTCCAAAGACAAGAAAGCAGAGAAAAAAGGAAATTGAATTTTTAAACCTTCGAACGTACCTAGTAATAATTTACAAACATATAATTGACTTCCTTTACTTGACTTAATCCAAGCCTTGAGTACATACAGTAAGACGAAATTAACACCAAAAGAGGTGAGTCATCATCACAGATTTAAGCTGAGTCCAGTAATTACTTTTATAATATCAATACAAAGCGACGAAGGGGAGGAAATTGGGGCAATCGAAACCACCGCTTATAATTTGTTGCGCAACTGGTACTAAGTATTTAATATCTGGATACCGCACGAACGTTTCATACATATGGAACAATTTCCAAAGTTTCTTCAGCCACGAGAACACACACTTAGTTGCAAACTTTATTATTACGTCCTTCAGCTAAGAAGGTTAGCCGCGGAGTAATATGAGCATCGTTATGGATGCCATGCACTGTGTATTGGTAAAGAGAGCAATAAAAACAGCAACATTTTATTCCAATTTCATACATCGTCACTTTATTGAGGTTATTTGCATAATGAACCTCAA
Organism: Teleiodes luculella; assembly: GCA_948473455.1. Classification (NCBI taxonomy): domain Eukaryota; kingdom Metazoa; phylum Arthropoda; class Insecta; order Lepidoptera; family Gelechiidae; genus Teleiodes; species Teleiodes luculella. The sequence goes on along the minus strand of OX419595.1, from coordinate 9,649,588 downwards.
TGTAACTATATAAATTCTTCACAACAGTTTGATAAGCGTAAACACGATACCACTGCTGCTAAAGAGAAAAAAGCTGAAGATATTTTCTTGATAAATAGTAAAAACATTATTTATAACAAGGACACCTGCTAAATAAGAAACTCTAGATAAAAATAACTTTATCCGTTTGGGAGCTATAATGCTACAGACAGACAGACATATACGTCAAACTTATAATAGGTACCTCTCTTTTTGTGTCGATGGTTAAAAAGGAACCATGGAATACTGATCCATCAAGACAGCTCAATTCACTGAGTTGATTGAGCTGAAACTTGGATAGAATTTAGTTATTGGAAATGAATAGTTTGGTTATCGACCAAAACAGGGGTTTAAAACTAAACTTGGCTTGAACGAAACCGCGTGCCAAAGCTGAAACAGATGTGGAATTTGGAGATGAAAGTCATGTCACATCACGCTCTGTTATTTTGAGTCATTACTCGTACAACTATTTTTATCTGAATTAACTTTGTTAAAACATTTCAAGGGATTCTTTGAATAGACTACAGGAAGGGATGACTTAAAAATTTATACAAGCAACAAACTCGTTTACAGTTTTTGATAATTGTTGTGTTTTTATACTCTTAAACGGCATAAATTTATAATCTTTTTCAACTGAAGCACTCATCCTACCGCTGACTTTCAAATCTAAAAAGATTAAAAAAAAAAAAAAAAAACACGAAATATATTACTGGCTAGGTATGATTATGTTTTTTTATATGAAGAACATCAATTTTCACGGCGATAAATTAAAAAGTAAAGCTACGCGTTAGATTACTCGCGGCTTGATCACATAAAACGCTTTCTTCGATCGATCACTTCTTGTTACCTGCCTACCAACAAAACGCTCAATCATGCTGGCCCATTACGCCACCACTCATCGCGTTAAATATTAATCCCTGTTGATACTGGTTTTCATATATTATCACAAAAATTCGTAGAATAAGTGTTAACACAGGTGTTACAGTCTTTAAGAGGTACGAGTAATTTGTATTTTATTTAAGTAATTTTTTTTAGTTTCCTACCTTCAATACGTGGACCCCTACTATGAACTGATATACAAGTTCGGTGAAGCTTGATTCGTCGTACCTTTTCGACACAAGTATAGGTAAATAAAAAAACTGCCATTGCCGATTCCAGTCACATAGTACTTATATTATTACATCCTTGATTGAAGTAATCATTCCAATACAACTGATTTGAGGTTCACAACTTTTTGACAGCGATTCAATATGAGGCTTAGTTATTATGATCTAAAAAAGAAAAAAAAAACAAACGCGATGCAGACTTCGTTGCTGTGGAAATGATAATTCAGATTAAGTTTCGAGTCGCAAGTATAGTAGGAGCCTTGAGCGGGATTTTCTCTGTAGTAAAATAGAATACGGCCGCCCCGAATCTCAAGCCGCGGAAGTAAGTGCGGTATGGACTTTGATCGATGAGGCAGCCGAGATCTGAGACCTCATGTTACGTAACATGTCACACATCTGTGACAAAACGTATTGGCGGTTTTCAAAAGATATGTCATGTTAAATAATAGAACGTACAAAGCTAACACTACATAAGCGATTAAAAAAAGTATTTTACTATACTAGGTCCTGGGACAAGTGACGAATACTCGTGTCGGAGGCCTAGACCCACTTTGGGTCGCTGAGCCACTGTAGTAAGTACGTGCTATCCTAGGTGATCCCATATCTATTTTATACTGGTTACCAAAGGTTATCAAAACGTTTTGGTATATTTTATAACCAAAAATGTATCCAAAATTTAGGAACTCAATTATTATTATAAACTAAACGTTGTTTGATTACGTTAATGTTCTACACAAATTCTAGTTCACACATGATTTCAACCAAAATTTGAAGTTCACCATTTAGTTGGATAACTTTAAGGGTCCCTAAGGACTCCTAACAAATGGGAAATAGTATTTGCAACTGTCTACAGAACTTTCGTATACATAAATAATATTGGTAAATTACATTTCGGGTCCGGTAATTTCATAGAAACGTAACTTATTCAAAGAAACCGGTTATTACATTCTGTACTTCAATATATTTTTTTGAAGTAATATAATTTTCTGTCCTTTATTTTATTTTTGTATGTCTATATATAACCTTACCTAACCTAAACCACTGATCAGAATTAAATTACATTTTTGTAAGATGTTCTATAAACTATATGATAACTAACTTAGAAAAAAGAACTGTAGAATACATAATTAAAACAAAAGTTAGTTTTTTAATGCTGTTTTTTTATATATATTATACATTACATCTATCTATCAAGTATTTTTTGTATTGCATTTTTATTGTGCTCCTAGGAATATTGTCTCCTGTTTATATTCGCGCTAGAATCCAATTTTGTATACTTAGAAGCAGGTCAATCATCCGAAAACAAGCCTTCAAGTACGTTGCTTGGTTTTTATTGAATTTTGATAAGAGCCCAATAAAGTTTTTATTGACGACAAACAATGGCTGCAGATGCTGGAACTTGTTTACCTCCTATCATTTAAATAGAGCCTTCTAGATTAATCGCTCGAAAGATTTACTTTCCGATAACTTTCCCGAAGATAAACTTAGCCTCTTAATATTAAATTATTCCAAGAGTTTTCCGGTACTGAGCTGATGATTTTTGAAGTGTAAATTGATTGCTATTACGTTTATTAAACTTAGGTTTGACTTTTGTACTTCGAGTTTAAGTTTTATTTAGACAATGTTAAATTCAATAGCTTAACAGGTAGTTCATAAGCGTTAGTAGATTTTTAGGAATATGTTTTTCTTACAACTGAATGTCTTCGGTAATTTGAACATTTTGAACCATTTCTTAGATCAGTATAAAAATAAGCCGTCGATAAAAAATATATTAATTTATTAACAACACAAAAAGCAACAACTGCAAAAGGACAACAACAACAAAAATAATGAGAGGATTTATAAACATTCATTACATGCATTTGTATGGAAACAACAAAACCTTCCTTCCTTCCTTTCGTTCCTGCTGTAGGTTAAATGGTTTTAGTAAAAGCGTTTTATTCATCAAATTCTAGAACGTATGAGTTTTTAAAAGTTTAATTAATCCGATTGTTTCTTTTTGTGAATAAAATAAAAGAATATATTTTTACATTTCCTGTTTGCGTGCAATAGAATATTTTGTATTGTATTGTATATTTGACGTTTCTGTTTTCACACCATGATTTTATTTTTGGGAATTCGATGTCTTTATGATTACAAGAAATTAGAATACAATAAAATAACAAAAAAAGAAAACAGTATAAAAAGCTTTGAAAGTAAAAAAAACCTGCATGCACTTTTCTTTTTCAGTTTTAATTGTATTTATAGCACTCGTAACGTTATACTTCCATCAAGGGGAAGATATAAAAAAAACTATAAAATTTCAATTACAACCCCTCCAAGTACACAATGAAAAGTCGTTTTATCTGCAATACTTACAAGGGTCCACATGTCCTGTCAATCTCTATAAAAATAGGCAGTAACTTTAACTGGAAACTATCGTAAAAACTGCTCGGCTGTCTGTCCCTTCACACTTGAGTGGCTGTAGCCGATCAAAGGAATCATGTAAAGGGTTATAAATAAGTGTATAAAAAATATATTATACTATTTGTTTTGAGAATAAATTCGGTATGTTAGATGATTAAGATACTTGATTTTTTTATCGTATAGGATTCGAGGTTAACCTATCTCACCAATACTGGTGTCGGAATTGTAGAGCCACCTACGGATTCTGACATTGCTCGTATAACGACATGCTATACTGTCTTATACTATCTTATACTGTCTTATACTGTCTTATACTGTCTTATACTTGTTATTATTTTCATTTCTTTGCTTTAATTTTTTGAGCAGACATCTATTGTTTTTAATTTAAACAAACTGATCATGTTAGTTTTATTGTTTAAAGATATCCTATTACCTGAAATCAGACTTCAATTAGAAAGAAACGTCATGTAGTAAAGTGCCTTAAAAATCAGGTTAAAAAAGAATGTAATAGAGCATCAACTGACATAACTTTTAAATATAATAAAATAAGACAACCACTTTATTATACCCTCGTCATTTTTAATTGATCGAGATTTAAATAGGTTAGAAGGCATTTTGTTACCATCAAATTAAAAATGTTTACCCGCTGGAATGATAAAACTCGCTAATCTAGGCCTTAGCTGAAATGTACACAGAATATACCATTTCAATTTTACTAAGTAGAGTGAAATGTCTACAATTTGGGAGACGAAATAAAACAAGGGATAAAAAGACAGCTTTACGCGCCAGCCATCTTGGTGGGAGATTAACAACCATAATCAAGCAATTGGGTGAGGATTACAACGATTTTTATGTAGGCGGGTGATGGAAGTAGGTAGGTTCTAATAGTGACGTACATCAGTACGAAATATGCCACGGAACGGAATCAAAATTGTTTGAATTTATCTCAGAATGCAAGCTAAGGTAGCAGTTCAAAATCAAATTACTTTTTACGGTGAAGGAAAACCTCGTGAGGAAAACTGCACACGTGTGAAGTTGACCAAGCCGCACTGGTCCAGCGTGGTCAACTAAGGCCTATCCACCCTGATATCAGGATAGGCTCGAGCCTCTCTGTGAGGACATATTATATGAGTTGTTAACAACGACGAATATCTTCTGCAACTGGTATCTCATAACTTTAACTACCAGCTGGAAAGTATTCAAATACTTTATATCTTTATAATATGTATTAAGTATACTTTGTGTAAATAAATAAACGCTATGTTAATAACAAGTGTGCTTCATTAATACCATCATTTTAATCTGTTATGTGTATTATTCCAAGTTTCATCTAACATTATTGTTAAGCTGAAAAACAAAACAAAAATTAACATAATATTAAATTCTAAATATTTGTGAAATAGCTTAAGTTACTTATCCATATCAACAGTTTAAAGATAAACTAATTTATTTAGTAGGATTATATTAATAACATTTGCAATGGATATGAATTAAGTTAGTTAACTTCAATTTAATTACATTGTAAAGATGTTCAAGTTTCAGAAGCATTTCAAAAGCTTTGACAATTTATATAAATCCAACGTCAAAATATTTTTGTTTGATAGAAACACGACATCATCATCATAGGCCGACAAACAACAAAACAGATGGATCAAAGTTTCTTGAAATGACATTAAAATCGTAATTCAAGTTCTAAGGAGATTCGTTACGGGAACGGAAGTAAAAGTCTGTTGCATCCCTAAAGGAGACGGGAGAGCCATCAATCAAGTGCTGAACTCGCAATAACAATGACGAGTGAACTTGCGCGGGAGTGTGAGGAAGATGGCGTGAGTAATAAATGTGGATTTAATACGGGCTATTGCCTTCGACACGTACTATGGTAATCACTTGCAAGATAATTTGGAAGCACTACGATCGTGCTCGGCGAATTTTCAAACATAATACGTATATATAAACGTGTCACGTACGTGAATGTAGTATAGGAGCGTTCAGCAAATATCATTTAAATTACCAAAATAACATCGAGTAACGATTTTAAACCAGCCGAAACGATAAAAGTCAATAATAAGACTACGAATTATTATTTTAATGAGAAAAATAATGTCTCGTCTTATGTAGGTAGGTAGTGTTTTAAATTTTAATTAATAAGTTGCACATGTCTACTATGAGCTATGTCATTATGTATACTGTTAAATATCTTTAAATAAAAAAAGCTATTTAAAAGTGTAAAGCATATATTTTATTCTTCACTTAACCTTATTTTAGTACGGAGGTCTTATTAAATTTTAGAAACTTGATATTATTATCATCAAAGTTCGTCAAATTAAATTGAGAGGCAATTTCCCTTACAGTGCTCTTCACTCAAAAGCATTTTAACTTACCTGGATCAATTTTCGAAAACTGTTTTTGCTTTATGGTCATAATCTTTAAATCGATACAAGGATGTTTTCGCTCTCGAAGTATTATTAATTTATTCGGAAGTAATAATGTGTAAGCATTTTTCAAAGATGCTTGATGAAAGCGTGATTTCTGAGGGTTTTATTATCTGCTCAAGCGGATATATTATATTTCTAAATTAGTTTAATACCAAGCTCAGTAAATCGTTATTATTTGAATATTTGGACACTTCTTTTTTCAGCAATTTTATTCGATTATCTATTAAGTAGGTATCCAAAAAAAAGTGTTGTAAATACAGTATTATAATTTTATTGTTTGTATTGTATTTCTCAAGTAATAACTTAGAACATTATATTGAAATAACTACAAACTTTCTATTATAACAAAGTTTTCAAAATTATTGAATTATTCCCCTCATTTACTTACTGATATCATAATATTCCTTTCTACTTTTCAAGGGGTGTAAAAGAATCTTTACTATATACTCTTTTACATGTAGGTTTAATACAAGGTACCTTAAGGTATTTTTTCCTCAGTTCTAAAATACCGACCATACGTAAAAAAACTAACGTCGCGTCGTAGGTGTGTAACCCAGTACCCAGTTTTGTCTTCATAATTGTTACTAAAAGCAAAATGGCGCAATTCTAATGTTTAAATTACTAAGATCAATATTCTGAAGGGAAAAGATTGCCCCGTTAATAAAGTTAAATGATGTGGTTTCTCAAACAAAAAATAGGCACTCTCCACGACAATTAAGGCTAATGACTCTATTTTTTATTCCAAACTCATTGCTTGGAAAATTGCTTTAATCGCAAGAGTCATCTGTGGAATTTTCCACCAAACTTCTATTATAAATGCGTTGGGGGGTTAAAAAGTGATAAATACGTCACTTAATTTGTTTCAGTAGGTATATGAAAAAAATTTAGCTACTTTTATTATGATGCTTTTTTGAAAATATTCGGTCTAAAACTCCTGATAATGCTACGTGGTGGAGCAAAACGTATTTAGGGATACTTTTTAAAACATTCGCGGTTGTTTTCATTACTATTAAGATTTAAAACGGGATATTTAGCGTAGTATTTGTTTTATGTGATCATGTTTCATGCAACTGCATCGAAATATCGGGCACTCACACAAAACAAATACCACGGTAAATATCCCGTTTTAAATGTTAATAGTTACGTATGTACAGTCAAGTTCATAAGTGCAGTCAATCACGTGTTTTTATACTTTCAAATAACTTTTTTCCCAAAGGCTTGATATTCTTATTTTTTTGTGTTGCTTATACAGTGTAAGGGACTCAATATTTTTCTTCAAATGATTTGTCCCGAATGCTTTTGGAAAAAAAGTTAATTTAAAGTATAGGTGCACGTGACATGACTGGACTTATGAACGTGACCGTACGTACCTAGTTGGTGCATATGGTGCGCCGCATGGCATTAAATATCCTCATACGAGTAAGTGTGGAAGTATATAGCTTAAGAGTTTGCATATATATTATGTCACCGTAAAATTGTAAATACCGTTAGATTACAATTTAACTCGCGTGATAGTAAACTGTCGAAAGATTGTGAACCAAACGTACTGATTACAATTGAACGCATTAATTTTCGGTAGATTGTAATCTAACCAAGTGAAACTGTTAAATCACAATCTGTCGCGCGTTAAATTGTCTACTCTCCAAAGGCTGTTCCTGATTGGTCGGTCTTACAGCAGGCCGTGTAAATATTATTGTCAAATGAGATCACATAAGTTTATACGCATAAAAATATTAAATCACGGAAAATGTATGTATTTTAGGCTATGTTTGGAGACTAACACTAACTCGTTTATCATTCAAACTACTATTTTTCGATTAATCATGGATTTATTTTACTTCCACAATAATGTCATAGAACTTATTCTAAAGCAGTGAGTTATTTACAACACGATATTAATTGAAATTCACTTAAACACAGATTTTTTACATTAGATAATAAACGAAATAACAAACAAATATGGCGGCGCAAAGCATAATAATATGACGATCAAGTCAACCAATCAGCGCGCGAGATGCATTCCATCCTATGCCATTTCACAATTTGAGGGTTTAATTTCGATAAATTACAATCTACCGAAAAATAATCTGTTAAATTGTAATCAGTATGTTTGGTTTACAATATTTCGACAGTTTACAATCTCGCGAGATAGATTGTAATCTAACGGTATTTACAATCTTACGGTGACATATACATAGATAAACAGTTTTTTGTATTACATAAAACATACACGGCTAGTGACGGACATGTCATAAGAATCATCGCTAAATACACACATATAAAAAAATACACTAAACTAAATATATAACATAGACCAAACATTCACAAGTGATCTGCAATGCTAAAGAGTCAATATGCTCACTCAGACTTCCACAAGGTAACCTGAATCCATGAATTTGATTTGTTTCACTGTCATATTTGAACTTCCTACATCTTCCGCTCAGCTGCGTTACTATAACATTAACATTTTATTACGCTCTTTGCTGAATGTATACTGCGAGGTAGCGTTCGCCTTTAAAAAGTAATAACGCAAAGAAAGCTATGAATAATAAACAGTAAAGCTTAAAATATAGTTTGTTAAACTAGAATGTTATATGAGGCAGTTTATTGAAAACAAAGGCAACTAGATACCTTAGTATCGCAATACTTCCGTGTACTTTCTAGCTTATTTCTTCAGGGAGTGTATTCTTTACTGTTCGAGATATTCTTACAGAAGGTTCCTATCGAGGGATTTCGATACGAGTTGAATAAAGAATTCGTAAAAACTCGGCAGTCGTCTTATTCCATTACGCACGTTTTTCGTCTTACGGCTTTCCCCATCGTGTGCATTAAACTTTTATTTAGTCGACCCTACTTTGGGAAGTGATGAAGTTTTTTACTCTCTTAGTGGAATGAATTTTTCAACACCTACTGAACTATCTGATCAACATGATTAGTGACAATTAGGACGATTAGATAGCTGATGTGTTCTTGCCAAGTGCCAGGATATATATATTTTTCATACATCCATGGTATTCCTCAAATAGGGTTTATTTGAACCAAAAAATAATAATTTGTGGCGTTTTCTATGAAGGGGTAGGAAAGAGCGGCAGGAAACTAAAGGGACCTTCTTGTTGTTTTAAGTACCCATTATATTTAAATACTTTTAGTTAGGTAGGTGTATTGTAGATTACGGAAACATTAATAAATCCATATTATTATCATTATGGTCTTTTCACTCTAACAATGGCAATTTTTTTTTACGGCGCTAGTAAGCTTTGTGCTAGTGTTGAGTTTTTTTTATTATTTTTAGTACATTTTTCTACCATTGTTTTGTGACGTCACATAGACGACGAAGAGGAAAACATTGTGACAAGAGGGAGAAATGCTCCATATTGTGGGACAGGGCTCAACTGTGACATTGTCTACTCTACGTTAATCCGGTTTTGGTCGCTCTGTAAAGCTCCATTTTCTTTGTTTTTTCCTTAACTGACCTACTGCCAGCTACTTTCACGAGAGTGGTAATATAGCGTGACACGGACTTTCAAAAGAAAATAAAAGACGGCCATTTTCTTCAGGGAGTTTACTTTTTAAGTTAGCCACTTCAGATTGATGTCGCGGTATAGTAAGTTTATGTAGTCGTTACAGACCCAATAGTTATTCACTTACCAATTTCGAATAACAAGATGTTTGATTGGGCCAAATAAATACTTTTTAAACGTAATGAACTCTGCATTCCCAATTGGATTTGGACACAAACAGTTGCACAGTTCACTTGCTCTGAAACAATTCATCAAAACAACGCACAAAGTTCTTGTTTGGACGATTAACGAAATAAACTGTAGTCTAGTTAGTATTCATGGTGCTCGGCTCATTGTGTATTCGTGCCGCGAAGGAAAATGAAATATGGACCATCGTCTGTGCATTCTGAACGCGGCGCGGCGTCTCCGCGCTGCTTCTATATACCATCGACTTTTTCTTGTAATTACAAGTGTTTTGTTAATTACTGATAATTATCGTCTCTCATTATAACGAATCACCTGTTAATTACCAGTTTTTATTTTCATAGCAATTTTTGTATTAGAATTGTATACCTATGTGAACAGTTGAACATTTAGGAATGTGTTATAAATGTTTTTATATCAGATTCAACAGAAACCTATCATAAGAACCAGCACTCTTTCCGCGCCATTAGTACAACGTATTTTTAATTTAATTATTAAAATTTGTACCTAAAATGTAAGTTTTAATTCACATCATTTTTTTACAATATAACCATATTCAACATGTTTTAGCCCAAAATATATGCATTGTAGCGAATGTATTTTTTTTTTTATATATTTCGCAAGTTATAAGGTTGGCAATCAACCCCATAAACCTGCCTTAGAGTTATTAAGTCACCCAAAACCTTTGAAGTGGCTCATACCCTGAAAGTTTTGGGTTAGTTTCGCGTTCGTTCAATTTCGATCCTAAAACTAACTTTGACTTGTGATAAAAATTAACTGACAAGCGAATTACGAACAAAAAGTATTTTAATCAACGAATGAGAGATTTTAACGAAACTTTACATTTTGTAATTCAAAAATTGATGAGCAGTCAAGCATGAAAAACTTTCAGTGTGACCCAAATATTAGACAAGAAATTTCGTCACAACAACATCTACGGCGAATATAAAGATTTTTAGAGATAAAAATATAATGCACGTCACACTCCATAAACAGCACTATGCCATAAAAAGTTAGAGTTAAAATGAAACTGGGAATTTGGCCAATAAAGGGGAGAGACAAAGCCTGTGAAAATCGCATTATGTATCTTACATCTACCATTTTCGCCCTCCGCGGGAATATTTCACATATTATCAGCCGTGTGATCTCCCAGCAGCGAGACATTTATTGTAATAACTACCATTTTACCAACTGACATACTAATATGACACCATACTTTTTCGTTTGAAGCCGAAGTTGAAAAATCCCCTTTTGATATTTCACCAAATAAGCCGGTATTTGCATTCACAGAATCACTTTGATAAAAATCGTAAGGATAAAAGTATCATTGCCCGATTTTTTCTGAAAATAGGTATTTTTAAAGTCTTTGATGAATTTGTAAGCGTATTTCAGCTTAGAAAAGCGTCCGGAAAAAACACTTTCGCATCAATCAAAATCTATCATAAAACACTTTTCATCGATCAAAACGAAAATCCTGATAAAACGAAGCTAATGCGATTAAAAAAATAGAAACGAGAAATGTACCGGAATACCCATAATGGACTTTCATTAAATTTTAGATCCACAAATTAATTATTAATAGCAGATCCACAAGCCAAGATTCAATTTATGGAATTTAGCAACTTTTTCAAAATTTATAAATCGGATAAAGCAACCAAATCAATGGCAAGAAATAAGACGCAGAAAAGGTATTTCTCTTGTCACGCGTGAAAGCAGAAGTGGAGATATATCCATTCCCATTCGTCGAGCTGAAGAATGTATGGAAATGTGATGGAGACATATCGAATTCTAGCTCGATTCAAACACTACTGAGTGCTCTCTGCACTTCGTTTTATATTCGCGGTGTTTTTGTTTCTTATTTAATGGTTTTTTGTACGGAGAAACAATGGTATCCATTTAGAACATTCCGCATTAGGAGGAGCGGTAGTGCTCTGGAAATCGAATTACTTGGGGCATTGTTCGTGCGTACTGGTTTTCAATAACGGAAAAACGTTACAGGAAATTCTCTAGAGACCAAACAATATTACATTATTTATTTTTCGTCAGAAAGTGAAAAGTTCAGAATGTTGCCAAAAATATTACTGCTGGCTATAGCATTATAAATACTACTACAGAAAACCAGCTGAGACGTTAACTTATTTTTAGAAGTTATTTATAGGAATCTCAATACCTTCCATTGTCTTTAGAGTTCAAAATAAAACTACATGTTTAGGAATAACCAAAGAAAAATCTTGATAAAAAAAACTGAAAGTTCATGTATTGCTTCGAGACGACGATTAATTTGTGAGTATATAATAATTATATCTTTTATATAGTAGACCTAAACTTCAAAACGTCCGTGGCACTGTGTGTAGTTCTTTAACAGGCTCTTTTCGACCAAGTATTCTAACATTGTATTGGGAGCTATGCCTATTAAGCGTCAAGAATGATAAAGAAAAAAAGCATAATAATGTATTTGTATTTTCTTTATACAGTGCGAAAGAAAAAAGCTCTTAAAAATAAATAAAACTGTCTAGGCTAATCGAGGTAGTCGAACTTGTACAATAAAATTAATACTTCTTGGAGATAAAAATAAATTAAGGGTCAGCTAAAATGTTTATAAATGCTTAATGGAACTTGTAACATAAATAAAGTTAAGGGACGATTGCATTGTAAATGTTTAGCCACCAGACTAAGCACTTAGTTACTTAACGGAGATTTTAAAATAATATTTTTATAAGAAAGATAAACGGGTTATTATTTCCGTGTTAATACAATACAATTCTGGACTAATATTATGAAGAGGAACGATTTGATTGATTGTTTGTGTGCAATGAATAGGCTCCTAAACTGGTAAACCGATTTCAATTTAACTTGGTATAAAAAGAAAATAGACCTTGGGGAAGGACAAAGGCTACCTTTTACCGCGGGAAAAGTCCTCATTTCCATGGAAAAAACTGTTAACGTGGGCGGACCTGCGGAGCGGAAAGTTAAATGAAAAATAAAGAATAGAATAGAATATACTTTACTGCACAATAGAAATAATAGAATCAGTAAATTCAGAAAAAAAGAACAAAAGTGTACATGCAGGCGGCCTTATTGCTGAGTAGCAATTTCTACCAGGCAACTTTAGGGTGAGGAGATAAAAAAGTGAGTCGGGTCTGTGCAAACAATATACGATATGGTACCTACTTACTAATTACGTACTACTTTAAAATAAATAATTACATGTAGTACAATAAATAGTATTCTAATAAAGTTACCGAGTTTATAAACACTGCAAAAGTTTTTTCTGCAGTATAAGACCACCACTTCGGGAGTCACACACACACAATAAAGCAGCATATGTATTAGTTAGTTCAGATTAAGATTTAGTTAAAGAAGAGTGATGCCTCCTATCCTACTTAACACAGGCCGTACCGTATAAGGTCTAAATGGAGACATCAGCCACTACTTACATAATGATTTGTTAGATTTAGCAAGAAATTTTGGCACGAGCATTCTAAAATCAAAATCAAATACGATTCACAAAAAATATTTACGTCACGGGTACTCTAAATTCAAATACTTTTCGCATAAAAGATTTACTAGCAGTTATATTTCTCCATACAGCGTAAGGCACGATGTTCTATGCAGTTCAAAAGAGCAAAATATAAGTCCTATATATTCCGTGGTCCTAGCAGACACATTATATGTATAAGCGTAATACTTCTCTTTCACGTCGTATTTTTCGATACTCGAGTCAGTAGCCCTTTTCAAAGACCTTAGATTACCTCCATAATAATATACACTGTATTTTGTATGAATTCAAACTGTACACACATATATTTACTGTGTCTCTATGACACGTTCATAAAATAGGTACTTAAAAAATTAAATTCATTTATTCGTTATATCTTTTTTTAAACACTCAATGACGTCAGGAATTAAAGAAAATTTAAGTATATTGTTGAATAAGTTTAATGATCCATATTTTAAATAATACTTCCATTTAAAGTTTTTTTTTAGTTGGTACTTTTGTTTATATTAAGACTAGCTTTCCGCCCCGGGGGGGCCTTTGTCCAACAGTGGACGTTTTTCGGCTGACCTGATGATGATGATGATAAGCTATGGTATTGTAGAGTTTCACTAATATTCATTTAGTCGTTTTGAATGAAAGAGTAACAAACATCCATACATCTAACATCCATCCTCACAAACTTTCGCGATTATAATATTAGTAGGATTTGCATGCTATTACTGGTGAATGTGCTGTTCTTGTACAAGTACGGTGAAGCTTGATTAGTCGTACTTTTTCGACAGAAGCATAGGTCAATGAAAAAAAAAACTGTTCTTGTATTTTCTTTTTTTTTTTCAGCATCCTGCCTGCGTGCACACCCACATTTTGATTCAAATGAAATAAATGATTCTTATTCTTAAAAACATTTTAGGAAGTCTTGTGTTTGTCTATAAATATGATTTAAAACTGTATTATCCGTATTTTTAAAAATAGAGAGATTTTTGTAATATAATATATTAATTTTAACTCCGCTATTATTAAAATTATTTTCTATTGTTGCTTACATTTCATAATATTTTCAGTCATCAACATAATTTTAATTAACAGAGGTGGTCATGTGAAAATGTAATCGGATGAAATTTCATAACTAATTGCTTTTGCAAATAATTGTATTAATTATAATAAGGATAGGTGTATAAGAACCTTATTATCTCTCATATTCAATACATCCTTTACATTATATTAAAGTTTGATATCAACAACTGCCAAAGAGTTTTAATTCAAAGTAAGATTTTTACAAAACCATTTTTTGACGTCAAAAAATTAGGTGAAATATTATAACAAAAAAGAAGGATAAAAATATGATGCCTAAACTTGTTAACTGCTGTTCTGTTTTATTATTGACGACCTCGTAGCCTAGTTGGTAGTACGTCTGCCTACGAAGCACAAGGTCGCGGGTTCGAATCCCGCCCAGGGCAAACATTCGTGTGATGAGCACTTGTGTTTGCCTTGTGTCTGGATGTTGCATATTTATATATGTATGTATATCAGCTGTCTGACACCCATAGTACAGGCTCTGCCTAGTTTGGGGTCAGATGGCCGTGTGTGTTAGATGTCCCACATATTTATTTATTTATTACATCGCACTCGACATTGCATTTAACGTGCTTTGTTACGGGATTTGGGGATTCTCGGAGAACCCAAATTTGGAGTGTGTGTGCTAGCCCTGCCAACTGCTCGCAGCAGAACTTGATGGATACCACAGATAATGCAGTCGAAGTAGCTAGGTTATGGTTAACGTGACCATTTATTTTTTTTATCAGAGCGGGACATCTGCGGAAATATGTAATAAATTTTTTTTTTTAGTGTGTAGATTTTCAAAGGCTCAAACATTTTTATAACTCTTAAGCGCGGGCATTAACGCAAGCCACCTTTGCCCAGCAGTTTGTGATATTCTGTCTCGGTAGAATTACAAAACTCGTTCAAAGGTTCTACTCGAACGCTGTAGATGTAGAAAAATTTCACTATGATACACTCGAAGTCAGCAGGAAGACAATCAGCGGCAGCTTTCATCGCGTTGTAGATTATGTGGGTTCCACATCCAATAGTAAGCTGTCTGCCAAGTGATTTGTTCAACTTTCGAGTAAACAATCAATATTACTTCCTTTATTCCTATTTTTTCCCGCGTCTCGTCTGGTTGCAAAATCGGGACAATTTCGGTCTCGCGGGGGACACCGGGACAGACTGCCTGAAAGCGGGACTGTCCCGCCGAAAGCGGGACGTATGGTCACGTTAGTTATGGTCCAAAGTTATCTAAACAATTTGTCATCGACACGATAAGAAGAAGAAGATGGAAATATTAAAGAAGACTGCGGGAATGAATTGGGCGTAAGTAGCACAAGACCAGATGGCGTAATTTCAAGGAGGCCTTCCTCAAACTGGTTGCAAATGGCTTAGAAGATTATGTACAAGAATATGTATTTACTTTTAGTTTGTTAGGTATATGCAGATGACGGAAACATACGTCTTTGTACTTTTATCGACACTATCCGGGTAGTTTTAAAGGTTATATTTCGATAGCAATATTATTGAAATCCCAACAACACTGTGCTGAACTCGATAGGTGTTTGCCTGTAAATGCAATGAGACACGCGCTCTTCATCGCACCCTTTTCATGTACGCTCAATATGTTCCGGTTATCCAGATGATGTCGTAACATAATACACACCTCATCTGTATTTATTACGGAGTTCATAAACCTAATAGGAAGGAGATCGATGTACTGTTTTACTGGTGTTTTACTGTATATATAAAATGCGAACGGGGGGAGTGAAATAAGACTGGCTTAAGTTTGCTTTAAAAAAATACTTATTTTCAAATGCTTTAAATTTAAATTCACTTTTTTTACGGTTTTATTGGCTAATATATTTCAAGATAAAACTAAATATTCCTCCGAAAATATACTGTTGACGTATTTGAGAAACTTGTAATATTAAATATTAACGCCAAAGTGCGATAGGTATTCTACGAGTATTTATAATTCTAAAACTCTAATTAAATTTCTAGTCCATCTGAATTCGCACCCTGAAAACAGTCCAAGGCCGACACCTGAGCCTCAGTACCCTTACGGTCATTGTCATAAATACCTAAAGGTCGTCAGCCTTCCGTTCTCTACAAAATCTGTGTACTGTGGCATTTGTCATGCCATCTCTTTTACTTGTCGGCCTGGCTGCAAATACATTCTAAATTTAAACCTTTTTCGAGACATATTTATTTTCGTGGTTTATCTCAGTTTGATTTTGACATCTTCCTGCTCCAACTCTCATCTGGACAGGATAGTTTATTATAGTGAAGAACTGAGAGGAAATTCCCTTTCCCCATAAGATTGTGGTATACTTCTTTGATGTGATAATGTTATTAGTGTGCTGTGCTAATGAATAAAGGTGTGTTTATAAAGTTTTCATTGTTGAGACTGCCACACAAACTCCTTACAGTACCTACCATTCTGGCATATAAAACTCAAATTAAATGTTACCACAACCACACTAAATAAACGATCAAATTTATTACGCAACATTAATTATAACCCAAAACTAATTACAATGAAACAGAATGTATGTCTGTGTACAAGTAAAAACACAACAATAGGATTCCGCTTTGCATCCGCTCGGGGCCCGAAGCTCGGGCCCATCCGGCCTATAATAAGGCGAACAACAATCAAAGTAAATATGTGCCGTTACATTCCGAGGATTATATTAATTCATCCCTCACACGAAATGACATATTCGTGGTAACCATCCAGTTTATAACAGAGAAGTACAGCGTGTTCAAAATTTTAAAATAATATTCCAAGCTTTAATTTATATAATAAGGGGCTATTGAGGGTAAGAGGCGCCGCTGTTCTTAAAATAAATAATAACTTGGGGAATAATAAACTTTTCAAAAATCTGATGGATAGATTTAAGGATATATTATAGAAGCCATATACTTTATGTATTACTAGTTATCCGCCCGCAGCTATGCCCGCGTTGTATATTGACTACGCCGTGCAGTTTCCCGTAGGAATGAGATATTTTCTTGCGGTAAAAACTCTAAGATGTTGAACGGGGATATAAGTACTACCATGCAAAATTTCATTCAAATCGGTCCAACAGTTTCGAAAATTAGCCAGTACAAACAGACAAACATAAAATTTGAAAAAATCTAGGTTTGGTCTATATCCCCCTGACTCGATATGTAGCTTTTTTTTCTGTGTACAGATTTTCGACCTCTAATGTTTTATTATTTATAAATAGCTTTCTGTATTTTAAGATATAAAAAATGCGAAAAAGCGATCATTTCGCCTTAATAAACAATTTCGATCACTTTTACGTAGCCTAAATACAGCATAATATTACCCGATTTTTTCAAAATTGTTATTTACCCCCAGTTATTATTTTGAAGGAAGGCGGCGCCACTTAGCATGAATATTTTTGCTATAGTTAGATCCTTTAAACTTTAAAGGATCTAACTATTAAAGTTTAAAGGATATGACGTATGATAATTCAAACAATTTACATGTGCGTGGCAAACGTCCAACTTCGCTGATGCGGGACTTCTGAAATCGAACCCATCTACGAAAAGTATCGTCAGTCAGTACAGAGTTCTGATGTTTTATATTATACTTATGTTCATTTGTTTAAAGAATTATTTTTTACAATAATGCACAAAGGTAGCTCGAAACGTAGAATATTTTTGTGTATTTTATAAGAAATCTGGTCGGATTTAATTTATTTAAATTTTTGAAATAAATATATTGAAAATACTAAAAATTATTGAAAAAAAAAGGAATCGTCAAATTACTGAAAATCGACAGTGAACTTTTATCTCATGTGCAGTTACTATTATTTAACATTAAGTTACAAGTTCAAGGACCAACCCCACATACCCCACCATCACAATTTATTGAACCGGCAACTATCTATTGTGAATACAAACGTCCGTAACTGCGACACAAAATGATCCACAATCAAATTAACACCAAAATTATTGTATCACCCTTTACCAATATATTGTTATATTCCGGTAAACAAATCTATGTATCGGAGTTTACCCTGCCCTACTAATTAATTCCAACGTTTGAGTGGGATCCCGTGAAAGGCTTCGTACATTAATAGCAGCTTTCACGTGTTGAGCTTTTGAATATTTTCGGATTTGTAGCGATCTGGATTTTGAATAAGTAAATAGGTTAACAAGTAAGCTGTTTATTTTAACAGTGTTAATATACGTACCTAGCTTTGAGCACCTGTTGAATAACGTTATTAAACTATCGTGCGTGGTATAGTTTATTAATCTACTTTGATATATAAAATTACATTGTATTTAGTATAAATATTAATGTAATTTTAGAAGTAAAAAATCATTATTGAGCCCCCAAAAGAATCTGCGTATTCAAACATAATTATTCATACTAAAATATTTTTTTAAATGTCACTTTTAAATAAAAATAAACACAATTTTGTATTTTACTTACTTCCAAAACATATCCATTTCTTGATATAATAAAATTTTAATATATAATAATGTTCTAGATAGTAAAATAATCCACTTTCTAATTGATATAATATTATATAAATAACTTATTCTTTCACACGTGTATCTAACTTTGCTTCCATAGACACTCGTAAATTTTCAGTATTTTTTTAATAAACTTATTAGCTACATACATCTCAAAATATGCTAAAAACTTGCAGTACTCAATCTCCGCTCGCGCTAACAGTTTTTGCCGTGGAAATGTAGGATTTTCCCGCGGTAAAGCCTATGTGTTATTTTGTTATATAAGCTATATTATTGTAAAGTTTCATTAAAATCCATTGAGTAGTTTTCGCGTGAAAGAGTATTAAATATCTATCTATTCATCCATCCTCACAAACTTTTGCGTTTATAAAATTAGAGAAAATTCTCACCAATACAAGAATGTAAAAAAAAATAATTAAAATCACTGGAAAGATGTGACAATACTTTAGCGTGAGCCGAATCAGCTGGTAGAATAAAAAAATATGAACTTCAAATAACATTTAATTAAAGAAAAGAGACAACCGTCAAATGTTCGAGGCAAACTGACAAATTTTAACTGACTGACTAATTTTAATCCATAATCCAAAATCCATGTATCTTGACAAAAAAATATCTCCGAATCATTTATTCTCTCGCCAGCTGTGTACCAAATTGGATGCTTTTTTTGTTTCTTATTCTAAAGATAAGGTTTTTATGAACTTTTTGCTGCGAAGAGTCAACTAAATACCACGAAAAAATACAGAAATGCAGGGAAACCTTTATCGCAGAGCAGACAGCCACATATTTGGTATTTGCTTAGTTTAAAACTTTCTGACAACTCAAGCATTTTTGCTTCAAGAACAGTATGAGTCGAATGTTTTTTAGCATTTTGCAATGAGTATTGAAAATCATACCGTTCCTTACCGGTGTATGTACGAGTAGTTTGCTAGTTCCAACCCGAACCCACTCAAACTTTCAGCGAGCTGCCTCTCTCGACCAAGTAAAAAGCTCGTCTCGTTCATCTGAATTAAATTAAACACAGAAAAAAAGAACAATAACGTTTTCATTACTTTTAACATAGCTCGGCCCGGTTTAATTTATTTTCAAGTGGTCATAATTTTATGAGATAACAAACGCGGAAAATGAGTAAACTTCCTTTCATTGTTAATAAAAGCATTTTTTAAATCAAATTTTGGTCAAAATATTCCACTTAATAAAATTGTGATGAAATTAAACGTGGAAAAATATTACCATTATTTGTTTTCTGTTTTATTGAACTGCAGAATATTTCAAATGACAAGCCTATAAACAATAAATTATTAGAGACAGGTTTTTTTAGAAAATTTGTATTATCTTTATCTTTCATCATTTCTGTGTCTGCATTATGCAGTATTTCTTTGGTGAACTTATTATTCGGAACATTAAAATAAATCTTTAAACCTATTTTTATTTTTACACTAAATTGAACAAACAGTTTACAGTTTTACAGACAGAAACAAATCCGATTTTGTTCAGGTTTCAGTTTGCATCCTATTGACAATTTATTATAATGATCTGCCGTCTCCGATAAAACTTAAATTCAAAATATATTTTGAAGATTTCTATTTCCGTGGAGCATCGGTGGAACAGTAAGTGTTTTCTTGGAGTAGTGGTGTAGTGAAGCAGTAGGTAGGATATATTTCTGCTAGAGGCATCCCGCTTAGATTTCAAAATAAAGAATATCAGAACTGTAAAAGCATAAATCTCAAACGTAATTCAGAACATCAACCTGCTCTATATTTAGTCTGGCGTACATAATTTCTAACGCTAGTTTACCCTAATTTAAGAAGGTGGAAGTTTAAAAAAATATATTTATTTAGATAATTCCTTAAACATTACAAATTGTGTTGGAATGTGACAATAACTTAATTTTTTTTTATAACCTACTAAAGTATAAAAGTTTAAAGCTTTGTTTAAAACTTAAAATATGAATTCATGAACAACGTCAAACAAAATCAAGAACAAAAAAATTCGTTGTTTTGGCGAGTAACACAGTGTGCATTATCTTATTTAAAGAAAAACTTACCGAAGAAACTCTTATCTTTACTTACCAAATCTATAATATTTGCATGGTTTTTAGTTTATTGAAACAACCACAAATGTAAATGCGTGTGTCAAAACAATACGATGGCCTAACCGCAAGGGGTTTCCTAAATCCAGCCGCGTTATACGTGTGTTGCCCTCTCTATTGGAATATTTGAAATACGACCGCTGCTTTGTGTGGAGACAAACGCATATTTCACGGACATTACTCTCTGGACCTTTCGTGCTCCTGCAAAGGACTTTTGTCTTAGCATCGTTGATCATTTTGTCTCCGTCATGAAGCTTCAGACAACGAAATGAAGGCATTTGTAGTAAACAATTCTATACTTGTATGTTATTAAATAAATTTTCTACTGTGTGTTATGTTATAAAGTATAACAGATTAATTTTAATTGGGTCCCTTATTAAAAGTTGCAACCTTAACATAAGGCCGCCTGTTTGTACACTTTTACTTTTGTAGACTAGTCATGTTATGCTTGGAGTTTAATACAAAAGTATATTATATTATTCTATTTATATATTAAATATAAATATTCTATTTGAAAATACTCAATTTATATAATAAACTTTACTCCTTATATTTTTTGTGTTTTTCTTTATCAATTTCTATTCTTTAATGTATATAATATTATATCTTACATTTAACTATATTATACTATAACCGTGTATAGATATACCTATGTATAAGATTAGGATAAACGCTGACACCACTAGACAAGTCACAATAAGAAAGTTGGCAAGTGGTTTTTCATGAAGAAAGAGATCGTGCAGTCTATTGTGCTTGAAAGCACGCACGCACATATGCGGTGGATGTAAATATAAAATCTGATCTGTTTGCAGTTTTATAATTGCTACATACCTACTCATTTATAAAAAGAACGTTTTGAACATTCTATAGTGTTCTGAATACAAATATTAGCCGGTTCAATTCCTGGGAGTGACAAATGAATTTTCGAAAATCCGTGAACGCAGTATTCTTTCTTATTAAAAATGAAGGAATGTTTCTGTTGATCAGAATTTTCTATCTACAGTATTAAGAGTACTTTCTCTCCAGGTGACTTTACAAAATTACATCCTATATACACAATGTGTCTGGCTATTATGGGTACCCGGCTAATTAAAACTACGAAATGCTATAATTATTGATAGATCTACCAATAGAAAACATTTTGTCTCGATTATTTTGAAATGGTAGCCATTTTAATTCTAGTGTTACTGGGTGAGTTCAATCATTCAATATCTTTAATTTTTCGGAATTTAACTATCCAACATGTTGGCCGGAAATATAAAGCACCATACAAAATTTCATTTAAATCGGTCTAGTAGTTTCGGAGATTAGACCGTATAATGTACTGAGCCGTATATTAGTTACATAGTTTTTTTATTTGCCACGGAAAATCTTTCATTTCCCGGGATAAAAGCATCCAAGATGTTGACCGGAGATATAAAGTACCACCATACAAAATTTCATTTAAATTGGTTTAGTAGTTTCGGAGATTAGCCCGTACAAACAGACAAACAGAAAAACAACAAATGTGAAAAATATTTGTTAAAAAGTACGCGCAATTACGTGTATATATACTTACTTTACCCAAGAGTTCTAAGTCATAAGCTTATAATAGAGATTCGCCTTCATTATAAATACGAAAACTAACAATTCAAATTCCAGAACCAGTGCTAAAACAATTACACTAACAGTTTCGAATTCATTGCGAGCGTTCATGCTGTGTAACCCTATTCAAATTTCGCAGGCAGCGATATTATTACTGCGCGAAGTTAAATTTGCCTTACATCAAGTTTGGACTTCCATTATACCCCTAGTTCGAACACGTCGTGCCAATGGCGTCCTTGTGACAATGTAATCCTCATTTGATTGCCCGATGGATCCATATTAGCCGGAATTTGCCTTTCATTTGTTTTATGTATTTGACAGCCGCGTACTTTGAAACCCACACGCTAAGTAAAGCCCGACCAGAGAAATAAAATATCTCGTCATATTGCGGAATTTCAATGGAACTAATTTTCCAAGATGGCGTCGGAGAATCTGAAAAATTATAGCAGATTCGTCTTCTGCGGTCCCAAATTACCTAAGATTCAAAATTACAAATTTCTTTGTAGTTTAAGCGCCGCCCCGCGTTGCCGGTCCGAAAGGGATAAGAGAAATTGTTGCTATAGTAGTAAAAATATACACGTGGCGCCCTCAGAGCAGGTTTTTTATTTCTTTGGTCAGGCTTTAAGTAGTATACGGCCCCGTAGTCTAGTAGGAAGTGTGACTGCTATCTAAGCAAAGAAACACGGGTTCAAACCCCGCCCAGGGCAAACATTTGTGTGATCACTTGTGTTTGCCTTGTATATTATTTTATGTTTGATTGTATATTTATCTATATAATCTCTATCTAGCTTGGAGTCAGAAAGCCTAAAATTATCCTACTTATTTATTTATTTTAATTTATATATTTCTATTTAAACGATAATGTAATTTTTTGTGGCAATATTTAAGAAACATTGAAAATAAGAATATTAAGGAAGAACTATTACTAACTAGTATTCATCTCTTTGAGAGCACATTTTTCTGTTTACTTATCTTCTTCTTGTATTTCTAAAGGAACCTGCCAAAATTGATCGTATTTTTTTGCTTTCCTAGAATTATTATTATAGGACTAAAAATCAAGCATATTATATTTACGATCATTCAGCGTATTTGTGTAAAACTTTAATTTTATTGGGCTACTATTTTACTGTTTCTACTTATACAATATCGGATAAAAGTAATTCAGAATTACAAATAGTGTATTCCTAAATTACATAATATACATATATTGGAAAAAACTAGAAATATCGGTTTACCCGATACAGATTTTTAGATTGTCTGAACTATCAGTTGTATAAATTATTTCACCCACTTAAAACTAGTTCAAACAATCAGACTAGTCGTATGTGTAGCAGTAGTATTATTAAATATACATTATTTTTATCAAAGAAAATATTTATACTCGGTGTTAAGACCGTACATAACACAATTTCTACAAAACCTAGGTCAAAATGTACTTTAATTCTGAATTAACAAAATGAATGTACCAGATAATTTGTATCTACCAGCCTCAGTTCAATAAAAAATATTTTCAAACAAATCAAGCAAGCAAACAGCTAATGGTCGGCCGCGTTAATTTAAAAATTCTTTCAAAAATAAGTCTATTAGTTTATTCAGCAAAACGCACTCGAAACTGTTTAGGTATTTAATAGTGCACCATCTTTTAAAACTATGACTGTCTATTTTGATAAAAAATATTTATTCATAACTTTTTATGACATACTATGTATAAAAAATTATACATGCAGGTCATTGCAGGTATCACGTTTAAAATAAAATTAATGCAAGTCAAAATACAAGTCCGTTCAAGTAAATAATATGTCGGCAAAAACATCGTAGTTTTACAAACTTGTTTTTGTTGCTATATACATTCACAATTGTCTGGAAAGTAGTGTTGTTTGTAATCGCGATTTGTATTTCATTTGAATCGTTTATTAACTGTATAAGATTAATAAATATCCCCATGGAAAGGCTTGAGCTACCCCGAAATCAAGTTAAACAGGCCTTAGTCGGCCACGCTGGGCCATACATACTTGAAAACCAAAAGTACATCGGTACGTGCCAAGCCTTGAATCCGAGAGCATCCGAATGGAAGTCAACAGCCCTAGCCATTTGACCACCGACGTGTTTATTTGTAATGTATGATAGTTAGGTATATTAATTAAAGAGAAACCTGCAATTTGCCCCGCACTAAACTTGGACTTACAAAGCCGTGGTTGGAACACAACGTAAGCGTGGTTATGGCGCTCGAGATTCTAATTTGATTGCTGGATCGAACCTCATTAGCCAGAATTCGCGTTTTATACGAATGCCGAGTGAAATCATTTTTAATGTTTCTAAGCATATCGCAATTCCAACATATAATGAGTTCGATTTTTCCATTTAATTATCGGAACGAAATTAATTAATGAGAGCAAAAATAGATTAAAATTAGGAACTTTCAAAATAAACAGGAAGCTGCCATCATTAAATGTTATACCACTCATAAATAATAATATATTATTTTATAAAATATCGACACTAATATTTATGTTTTTTAATCGTCTTTTTAATATTATTATTATAACAACGAAAGAATTTTTGTCTGTTACCTTGCCACAATTTAAGAATTTGGATCCAATTTTGAAAAATCTACTGAGGGATAACTCACCACACGCGGGAGAAAAAAATAGACCGTGCGAATCCACAAGGCGGAAAGCTACTATAGCATTTATTTTTCAAAATTGTGGACCACCGGCTATATTAGATTGAATATTCGTTTTGTACCTATATTTTATGATTTGATTTGATTAGTTGTCCGCTCGCGTCAACGCCCACGTTGTGTTTTGTCTTTTCCCGAAGAAATAAGATACTTTTCCGCGGTATGAAGTTTCTTATGTTACTCTCCAGAACTTATGTGTGTGCAAAAAATCAGAATAAATCAGGCTAATCCATTGCTTAGATTCAGTATGAAAGTACGCACATTTTCGCATTTATTAAACTAGTATGGATATTCAACTTTTTGTTTTATTTTATTTAATACACGAAATAAAACACTTTCTTAAAATATAGTTATATGTAAATCCAAAATTATTATTTTCTGATGTTATATAAAGTAAATTAAACGAAAAGGAAAAATATTGAATAGAATTTTTATACACACAAAATTACCCTTTTGTACGTACAATTGCTTATATGGTATAATTTATCATTACACAAAATTAACCTTATTTATTATGTAATATATTGAAGTCTGAAAGGCACTCGTTCAAGTAATAATAATATTATCAATTAACATGCTTCTTGGAAAATTCTTGCTGGTATCTATCAAATATATATATAGGTACTCGTATTTATGTATGTTTGTTCCACTTTTAAATGTATTCGACCTGAATAACAATACATATCTAATTAAATATACCAGGCATTGAACCGATTTGAGGTATTTCTCAAAAAAGCTTCACAAACTTCAAGCGGTGCTGTGGCTAAATGGTTACTTAACCCTAATATATTTTACTACGGTGAAGTTTTGAACACAAGTAATTTTTACATAATAAATATTATTATTAACTTGCTTTATATTGGTTTTACAATCTATGTCTTTTACTACGCCTTATCAAAGAATATTCACAAATTAATAAGATTTTTTTTATCTAATAGGTTATCCTAAGTCTTCAAATGAAACAAGTACTAATAATAATGTTAGTTAGTAACATATGTATCTTAGATCATCTTTAAATATTCATTACCACTAAAATTTCAAACAGTATGTGACAGAGTATCGTCAAAACAGAAACTGTATTTTAAAATATTATGTGATATAAAACCGCGGGTGGAAATACGTTTAGCCAGCGAGTCATTAAAGAAGGTGATATGTTGTCAATTTGTGTCAGCACCGCGGTGACAGCTCTAACAGCTCGCTGTAACAAGCCTGCGAGCGTGCTTCACCACCACTCTCTTAACAAGCTAGTTAGTTGCCGGTAAAAATATTGAATAAATATATTTACCCTACACACTCACTCAAATCTTTAATCATTTAAATATCAGGAAATCTGCAAGAAATTTCCAACTTATTCCTCTTTTTAGACGAAAAATATCAATGACAATTCTAATTTAATATCAATGCCGTTTTTTCTAATAAAATTCAGAAACATCTGCCGTTATTACGATGGAAACGCTACTTATCTCAAATTAATTTAACTCACCATAAAATGATGTAACAAATTTTAACAATTAACTTGCAATCCTTTCTTGAATCAGTTCACCATTTTCCACTACTCGAATGTACACTTTAGTCACAAGAAGCAGTTAGTTACAAATCACTTCAATTTTTAGATAATTTTGTATCTCCCGCTACGCCGCGTAGCAAAGCTCTACGAGACTACGAGACGTGCGTCCCTCGTAGCAACACAGACTCACTGGAGTAGTGTCTACGAGCCGGGCTGCCGAGCCCACCCGATGATAGCCGAGCTCCTCCGAGACTATGTAAGCAGTGATTGATATCAAATGAAATGTGAGGAATGAGTAGTTCTAGAGCTCTTTGTTTTAAGGATTACATTTTTTTCCGCCACGAACCTCGTATATCTCTCGAGGAGGAAAGGTTTTTCGCACTCGGTGGCTTATTGATAAAAGGCGTTCATTTGTTTTACTTATTTACGCCCCATATAATTCTTTTACTGTATACTTTGCCGGGCTAGTTAAGTACTTTATACTTATTGGATGTTTGTAAAAAAATAATTCAACTTAAGAAAACAGAACTAGACATTCTTGAAGAAATCTGCGTATTATGTTTTTTTTTAAGTTTTTTAATTTCTGCCATGTCGATGGTTAGCAATCAAATAAATGTATTGATGCTTTAAACTTTTGAACTATAAAAAAAGAATCATAGACAGACATGCAAATCAATCAATACTCGTATATAATCAATCATTTAATACATTATTTTATGTATGATGAAGTTGAAACAGATACATCAAAGCTTTTGAAAGCTTTCGATTATAAAGATAACTTTTTCCTAGGAATTTGAAAGTTATTATTAATCTGTTTTATTATTAAAGTGAGTTTCTCTCTTCGCAAAATCTCTTTGCCAAAATATATCGAGGGTGTACGATTCCGGGAATACAAGGGAAAAGTCTTCACAGCTCCTCATTATTTTAACGAAGTGTGTTGAGCCATGTCATGAGTTTTACTCACCCTGTTTTGAAAAAACATGGAGTAAAAAGCACTCTTCTTATGTCAAATTTAATATGTTACGAGTATCTATCGCTTAAGTATGTATTAATTTTAAATTTATATTATCAATTAATTATTCAGAGATTACTTCTTTATTTTGTTTATATATTTTTCTAGCTACATTGGTGTTATATAGATCAATAACACCAAGATAGATCGATAAATCTGGATTTCTTATTTATCTTTTATCTTTTTACCTCTGTGTATGTTAGCTAAGAGAAACTTAGTATAGATAAAAGCTCCAATGGGGCTGAGGGGCCCTAAAGCCCAAACTTAAACAGGGTGAATAGGTCTTAACCGATCACGCTGGCTGAGAGTGGGTTGGTTAACTTAACACACAATTTTTGAATTTATTTCCAGGTTTCTTCATGATGTTTTTCTTCACGAAAACGCTCGAAACAGCATCAAATAAAATGTACAGATTAATTCGAATTATTTTTCTACTCACACGCCGGCCGCGGTAGCATTGTGGCGCGAAACGTCCCTGTCGACTGCAAATTCGCGACGTTTCGCGGATTTTCGCAAAATAGCGCGGCGGCTCAGCTCAGAAAAAAAATCAAAGTTTAAGAACTACTAAACTATTCTTCTTTAATAAAAACACAATCGATAGCTATTGAAACGGACAACATATGTTCGGAGTATTAAAGATTTGAACTGTTATTAAACATTTTTTATAAGATATTCGCAGCTAAACCGAACCTAACCTCGAAAAATCTAGACCTATTTTTGGAGTGATTTTTACGTGCACTTACTTGAATCATGTAGGAATCTTCAATTCGTACAATAACATTGCTACGTGTTGATACTAGAACCGGCACTTCTCCAAGACTCTAGGCAAATGACAGTCCAATATGCAATTAAATATATAGTAATGTGTTTATACGTAGTTTAGTTACATTTCCTTAAAATTGTACCAAACGTTGGTCCTACACACGAGGTCGTGTCCAATTTCCGTAAATCAAATCAATCAGTTCTGTTTGTTCCCCGTAGTACTCAATAACATCTCAACTGTATGTAGGAAGGCTATCTATTATGCATGCATGTGGTTCGTGTGGCGCGTTCGCCGGATGAATGAATATACGGCCGGTCGATCGCCGTCCAACCTGACGGATGGAAATCATAAAATATAGAGATTAAAAAGCCCTAACTATACTACAGTGCAAAATTTTGTACGTAAAAATTAAAATAGACAAAATTACTTTATCACATATATACTAGTTTATGGCTTAGAATTAAACCATCCAAATGATTACTGTATACGTCGTACTATGCAAAAACATCATATTCAGAGATTGGATGTTCATTTATGTTATAAACAACAATAGCAATCCTTAACTTTTCTGCTAAGAGTTGAGATTGTAAGTAAGTAAGTCACTCTATAGTAAGACCTTTAAAAATAAGGTAGTTTATTCCTTAATTATGGTGTTATAATTTTAAGATATGTAAGGTAATTAAAATGTTTCACTTGATGTGAAGCTCTTGCTCATTGAGACGGGAAGAAACTCTCAATATTATGTCAGATCTCTTAAATATATTGTTTTGCCTGATAACAATTATTAACTTGAATTCCAACATACCATACTATATAACAACCTATCACAGTTCACCACAGGACTTAGGTATATCTTTTCAAAATGTTTTTTGTTGTATGCTGCTCATTCTATGCTATGTACATTTTGGGGTCTCGTACAGTCCAACAAAGGAAAAGTTGATTGTACAATTCTAAGCCTAAAACCACTAAGCATAGCTGCGGAATTACTGTACACAGTAATACATTGTAAGTAATTGGGTATACAAATTGAAATAGGTATTTTAAGATAATAAGGAGCGCTTGCTAATTGATATGTAAAGCTAATTCCTCTAAATACTATGTTGTCAAGACTTTGATGATATTGATGCTTTGTCTGGTATTATCAGAAGATTTTATGCCCTTTGTTTTCTGAAATCATCATAATAATAACACTGATATTTTGTTTACTTATTGAAAGATAGTTTTAATCACAGTTTTAGAACCAGCCATTAAATTTTGTATTAAGGTTATTTATATATTATATTTAGTTATTATTAAATTTGTAGTAGAATTTGTAGTTGTTGTGGTTTTATAAGCCCATAGTACTTTTAAACATTACACAACATGTTAAAAGATCGCTTTACCTTCTTACACCATATTATCATTAAATCTAGAATTAGGTAGAGTGAGTACTGAAATAGTACATGTACATAAATAAATGGACAAATACGTATATAAACAGATCAATGACATTCAGACACAAGGCAAACAGATGTTCTACACACAAATGTTTACCCTGAGCAGGATTAGAACCCACGTACGTGAGCTACAAAGCCGTCAATCTATATATATAACTGTACAATTCCAATTTATGTTCCTACTAGCTTCCGCCCGCGCTAACAGAGTTTCCCGTGGTAAAAAGTAGCCTATTTTGTTATTCTGATGTATAAGCTATATTATTGTTAAGTTTAAATCCGTCTAGTAGTTCCACAGATTAGCGTGTACAAACAGACCGACAAACAGACAGAAGGATTTTTTTTGTGTTCAGCATCACTCCCTTTTTTCACCTACAATCAATTTTTTTTAAACAAATCAATGTACAGACATATCGATTCTTCAGTTTTTTTTTATAGTTTTTGAAAAGTATCCATTTCTCCCCAGCACGTCGTCGTGACACGTCAAAAGCACCCGGAATTACTTGTCAAATCAGAAGATATTGTAGTAGAATTTATGATTATAGGGCTTTTTAAAATTTAATTTGACAACTAAGTTGGCGGAAAATAACTAAAACCCTGTATGATTTATTTCGCTAGAACGCAATATTTAATTAAAAAAGATCTTTTTTGTTGACTTGTAAAATATGTTTTATGTTGATAGTTAAATTAAATGAAAAAAAAGATCTTAAATATAATAATACTACATGGCGCAGTCGGTAGGATATTATATATACAATATTAACCCATCTTTAACGCAGGAATATTCCGACCAAACCAAACGGAAGTATTCCCAGAATGTTAATATAATAATACTAATCACAACAATAAAATTGCACACGCACTCCAGTATCTGCCACAATTATGGGGAATTGTATTATCTCGAGAAGCCGATGATTTGCGGATATTGAATTTATTATTATTGTCAAGGGGCTGTCGCAAAGGGTTTGTGATTAAGCCTCCCCTGCGTACCCACTTAGGTAATTTGAGAAATACCAAGAATATCTCCCCTTACCCGGCCCTACATCTATAGGTCTATATAGGCACCCTCATATCAATGGGCGTGAATATGACACTATAGTCATTATTGTTATGACTTGACCTACACTATGACGCCATCTCCTTTAAATAACAAATCTAAATTATTAGAATTTTAAATGGTGTAGTTTCGGACCACACGGAAAATTCTATCGTACTCCTAAAATAAATCATAATACATCGACACGGCAGTATTCACCAAACACTTCTACTATTCTGTTAAAAGCATAGTTTTTATGTGCTGTACTAAAAAAAGGTTTATTACAGCTTAAGGTAAGTGAAAAGTGCTTAAGGTTCTTATTTTGTGATCATTGTCACGTAGTTCGTTGTAACACAGTAGCCTAAAAAAAGAATAGATACTATCTTCTTCTTCATACTTAGGAGCCTTAAGAATTCTACACCATTCCGTTCCGTTTTCCGTCTTCTGTTTGACCTCCTGATAGATACTATAGACACCTAATAATACTATGAGAGAGAATTTTAAATATTATCCAATTTTTTGATGACAATGAGAGGGAAACAGAATGCCTCATTTAATTTTGCGTCTACAAACAGCAAACAGTGGCTGGAAATTTCAAGTTGCTGTCTAGGCGGAGAGAGACATACGGAAAAGTGGCCACAATGGGCATCCGCTGGGGTCCTTCCGCCTCGGAACCTGCAAGGTTGGAACACGAATTTTGTTCTGTTTTCTTCTGGTATATTTATTAAAAGGTTAAAAATTTTGCTTAAATTACAAACGGTTCAAACTTGTATTATGCTGAGTTCCACTACGTAGACTCTGTCAAGCAATACTTGCAATTCAATTCAAATTGGTTTATTTTCTGTCCAGATAAGTATGTACATTTCATATAGATTACAATTCGGTATTATTGCAATAACAATTATACATTATAATATAACAATATTACTGGTGAAAAGAAAACAGGTATTAAGCCTATCCTTGGTCATGATGATGTAGCTATAGGTTTTAGACTTAAGTTAATAATTTAACTATTTTAACATTTATATGTATCACATAATACAAAACTATCAGTGAATTATTTACAGTTTCATATCCACAGATATGCATTTACCAATATAGGTATTGTAAGTATATGTTTTCTGTGTTCATGTCAATCTAACTAAAGACTAACTTCTGACTTTTTTTGCTCCAGCTTATAAAAATTCTCATCGGAAAGATATAGGTATATATATATTAGAAGGCAGGGCTGTCTAAAGGAAAAAGGGCACAGGATACATACCCTGTTTCTACCTGTTTGTCGAATTATTCGAAATTTGTGAAAAATGCATTCCAAAGCATTTAAGCTAAGACATTAACACAAATAGAGTTCGGTCCTCTGAAGATGATATAACTAGATCAGTGGTTGTTTAACTTACTAATCGTGTCGGGAAAGCGATTGTCACGTTTTATCAAGGTTTATCCTTTAATGTAAAATATCTTGTGCTAACAATCTATGCGATACCGAAAAAAATAAAAAATCACCTTGTATCAACCTAATTTTCAGTCTATATAATTAGGTCAGTAACACAACAAGCGACGGTGAGAAAATGCAAAGAGTAATCCCAGATTTCCATATTCCGGGGGATAAACAAGGTCTTTACACAAGATATTTTGCTCCTTTTCGTTGTATGCCTAAAACATGTTATTTCTTTCTTTTTGAAAGACAAAGACAGATTAAAGGACAGCTGAGCTTAGTACATTACGAGTTTTCAATCGTCCCCGTAGTCTAGTTGGTAGTACGCCTGCCTTCGAAGCACAGGATCGCGGGTTTGAATTCCGCCTAGGGCAAATATTCGTGTAATGAGAACTTGTGTTTGCCTTGTGTCTGGATGTTGTATATTTATTGTACACCAGCTGTCTGACACCCACAGTACAGGATCCGCCTAGTTTGGTAACAGATGACCGTGTGTGAAATGACCCACATATTTACATTTATTTATGTCTTATATTCAAAATAGCGAGAGCCTCTATGGCTACACTTGCCAGTGACCGGTTCCCGCTTTCGTATGCATATAAGTGATAGTCAAAGGCCGAACTCAATCAAAACTGTAGACCGCGACTAATCAAAGAGATGATCGAGCGTAACTTCAAATATGGATCGAATCAACTCTACTCATTACGGAACCAGTATTCATTTGCTACAATCTAGACCACATGATTTGTTAAACAATATTTTTGAACGCTGTTATAGCGGCATTACAGATAGCCTGCTCTTAACCACCAAAGCTGGTAGAAAATGCTCTGTAGCATTAAGTGCGCCTTTGTACAGTTTTTTTATAAAAAATTTCATTCATTTATTCATTCATTCATTCATTCATTCATTTGATATATGGGTTCTGATTGGTAAAAATCATCTTTTATAAAAGTAATAGAAGCCAGATTAAACATTATTTTTCAAAATGTTTGTTAGATATTTTTATCAAACTTTTGACGATGAATAAAATGGTGATAAATCCTAATAAAGTCATAATCAAAATAAGTAACACTAGGATATCTTTAGTAAAAGCTCTTTAACTCGCTTTTTAAAAATCTTTTCTAGGTCTTCACAATATTCAAGTAATTTTAACTTCATCAACTAAAATGATTTCCATCTTTGTGAGAGCCACTAAAAGCTCAGCAGGTGAAATGCACTAACTTTTATAGTAAAAGCTTTACTATAGGTACCTACTGAAACCACCTGCATAACGTTTTCATGTTCTTGTAAATACCAATCACTTGAGTAGAAGTTCTGGGAAATGCTTTAATGTGAGTGGGACATACACATACAAAATATACACACATACTGACGTAAAATGTCAGACAATACCTATATACATAAAACCATTAATTTTGATGACAAAGTTATCGACTCCGACAACAATACCACCTCCCTCTCACCAACTAAGGACTACGTTATGTATAGCGATGAACTTGGAAAAGGTATGGGTTTACAATTAGGCCGGCATTTGGGTAATACAGTAATAAACAATTGTATACCTGGGGCTACATATTCCCAAATACTTGCCAAAGTGTTGACGGCGCGATTTACAAAACCAACTATTTTATTAATTTTAATTGGAAGAAGGGAAAATTTATCAAAGAAAGATCTTATTAAATATTTTTCCGAATTGAATTCAGTACAAAATGTAACAAAAATTGTTTTGTTTGCTTTTCCCTTCAGTCAATCTTTCCAGTCAAATGAAAATGATAAACGACACAATTATAACACGTTAATGCATACACTGACATGTCGTCATTGTGACAAATTTCATTTTATTGACACCAATATTTATATTGGAAATTATTTTTATTTGACCAAGGATAGGTACTACCCAACAAGCAAAAATCGGTTTCATAAGAATCCTGGAACCAATTTTTTGTATACTTATAACGAATTTATAAGCGCTTACTAGCCCGGAAAAGGGCCCACTTTATAAGCGTATTCTGCCTTGTAACACCCTGATAGTACTCTCGTCGAATTCGACTTACGACCAATACAGCCTTGTAATGGCATTGTGTGAAACTGTATACACCAACAAAATCAATTATAAGTGTCTTACAGAGCTAATCTGGATTATTACTCACTCCACAATTCTACTAAAAGTTATAACTCATTCGGTCATTCATTCATTTGCTTTCCAAAATAAACGGAGTTTTGTGCGTCGGTGAAATA
This sequence comes from Teleiodes luculella, assembly GCA_948473455.1. Classification (NCBI taxonomy): domain Eukaryota; kingdom Metazoa; phylum Arthropoda; class Insecta; order Lepidoptera; family Gelechiidae; genus Teleiodes; species Teleiodes luculella. The sequence goes on along the minus strand of OX419595.1, from coordinate 9,615,108 downwards.
AATAAAATACAAATATTTGAAGAACAGGAGGAGAGAACTAAGGTTACCTACGTGTATTCTATTTTTATTTCATTTTCTTAGACTGATCGTTATTTAATGTTGTTGATCTTAAACGCATGGGGACCTCATATTTCCTGTGCAACATTTCAAGTTTTAGGTCAAAATTTTAAAGCCCCCCTTAAAATGAGCATTTTTATATTTTTATTTATTTTATTTTAAATAGTCACTGTTGAGTTTAATCTCCATTTTATAGGCTAGCATTTTGAAGTACGTTACTACACCATTATCAGGGTACTCAGTTCTATAACGTCACGCGCAAAACTACAATCAAAATGGCTGATCCAGCGTCATACACGAGAACTTTTTCGGCTCATAACACCTTATTCCAAAGGTAAGTAAACTTATAATAGCTTTGACAACTATTTTATAAGTTTATTGGACTATAAAAGTGTATGGCAAGTAGCGTAATAGGAAAAAGTAGTATCTTTGAAAGCATTTATAGGATCGCATAGATCTAGAGCCACTTTATACTTACAAAATGCCTTTATGAAACTCTTTTACTAATAATGGACTCAAGTATCGTACTTTTAAGCGCTTATAAGTGCTACTTATAACAATGATCAATCTCAAGTCTAGTTGCTCCTATTTGAAGCTTTTATAAGTGAGTTTAGCTTATAGTGGCTATCAAACATGACCTTATAAGCGCTTATAAGGTTAAATATAAGAGTAATTGCGATCAAAAACTAAGTAGCATTTTCTGGAACACATAGAAGAGTAGTTGGAAACGCCAGAATCATTATAAGAGTCTTATAAGTGTCATACACTTATAAAGTGTGTATTCTGAGGCTAATTTGCTTGTTGGGTACCTACCAAAATTTTTTACCAGACAGATAGCACAGATCCTATCATATTGTATATTAAATTCAGTCAGTTCACTGACCAATAAGACTATTGCTTCTATTGAGCAAATTAATTGTAACACCTTGAATAATTTGGAATATGTTCCAAATTGTTTAAATTAATTCAAAAGACAATAGAGAATAACTCTGGCATTCCCACAAGTATCCTAAATGTACCAGTATATAATAGTAGTAAAAATATTTTAAATCTGGTACATCAAAATATTCAAGGTGCAATGCATGCAAAAGAATTGGAAGTTGAGTTATTCATGAACTGTAATAACATAGATATATTGTGTATAACAGAACATTGGCTGAAAAAGCATGAGTTCATGTTTAGCTTTAACAACCATCAGGTAGGAAGTTCGTTCAGCAGAACCGATAAGAAATGCGGCGGTTCATTGATACTCATTAGAAATAATTTAAAATTTAAGGAACGAGTAGACATAGTGAGCCTCTCTGTTGAACATACTACCGAGATAGCCTGTATTGAACTCGAGCAACTTATTGTGATGAGCGTGTACAGGCGCCCTAATTCGTCTTTTGAAATATTTGAAAAAGTCATGGATGATGCACTATCAAAAATAAGTGACAAGAGTAAATATATTTTTGTTTGTGGAGATTTTAACGTTGATCTCTTAAAGAACTGTAACTTGTGTCAAAGACTGCTATCTTTATTTTTATGCTATAACTTAAAGAATATTTTTTTGGAGCCTACAAGAATCACTGCCAATTCTAAGACTTGTATTGATAATATATTTTCCAATATTGAACCTTACTTTAAATCAATTATTAATCAATTATCTTCTGATCATTCAGGTCAAATAGGATCTTTTAATATTAAAATTGAAAAAGAACCAATTAAAAATTTCACATGCGTGCCTATAAGTGACACTCGGCTTCAACGATTCAGAAATAATATCATGGATAAATTACCTGAATTATCATATTGTGACAATCCAAATACGTTGTATAATTCACTGACTAGTTTAGCTAAAAACGAATATGATATAATATTCCAGCCAAAACAAATCAAAACTAGTAATAAATTATTGTTCAGTGATTGGGCAACAGTGGGAGTTCATAAGAGCAGACAAAGGTTATATGAGCTTTATGAAGAAAGATCATATAACAAAAGTAGTACGTTTGTAGACTATGTTCGTGAATATTCAAAAATGTTTAAGCGCGTGTGTATTGTAGCTAAATCTAATTTTATTAATAATAAGATAAAATCTAGTAAAAATACAATTAAAACCACTTGGCAAATTATACATAACGAAACAGGAAAATCTAAGCCAGCAAGCAACAACTTTAAGCTTAAAATAGACAACCAAATTTTGAGTTCTGACTTAGAAATTGCAAAAGCTTTTGAAAATTTCTTTACTGATATTCCTGTTTCGACAACCAAGTCTTTGAACTCGTCTCCCACTGAGGCTGAATCCATACTTAAACGTAACGTTGAGGAATCCAAAACTGTTTTTAAATTTAGACATGTCAACAGCGACGAAATTATAAAGGTATTCAAATCCCTGGAAATGAAAAAGACTCCCGACGTTGACGGAATTTCCGTGAAAATAATAAGTTCCATAATAGATTGTATAGCACCTCATCTAAGTTTTATATTTAACCAATGCGTTGATAATGGTGTGTTTCCTGACCTGATGAAACTGAGTAAAGTCATACCCTTATTCAAAGCCGGCAGTACAACAGACCCCACCAATTTTAGACCTATATCTATACTGCCGACACTTAGTAAAATATTTGAAAAACTTATTCTTAATCAGTTGCAGGGTTATTTTTATAGAAATAATTTAATGCACGTAAATCAATTTGGATTTACTCGGGGTCGCTCAACTGCTGACGCAGGCGTTGAGCTCATTACTAAAATTTTTGATGCCTGGGAAGATTCAATGGATGCCATTGGCATTTTTTGTGATTTATCCAAGGCTTTTGACTGTGTCGATCATAGCACTCTGGTCAGGAAACTAAATCATTACGGTGTAAAAAACCGGGCGCTCGATCTTCTTGAATCATATCTTACGAATAGATTCCATTTGGTCGATGTTAATGGGAAAAGATCGCCTGGATCTAAGATAAAAATGGGCGTCCCGCAGGGTTCCATTCTTGGTCCTTTTTTGTTTTTAGTGTATATTAATGATTTGCCATATCTTATAAAAGAAAAACATGGGTTGGTACTGTTTGCCGACGATACTTCTTTAATTTTTAAAGTTAAAAGACAACAATTAGTTTATGACGACGTAAACAATGCTATCCATGATGTAGTTAACTGGTTTACGGTAAATAATTTATTACTCAATGAAAATAAAACAAAATGCCTTAAATTTGTATTACCAAATGTTACTCCAGTAGCAACTGATATAATAATAAAGGGACAGAGAGTGGACCTTGTGGACTCTGCTGTATTTCTTGGAATTACTTTGGATGCCAAACTGCAATGGGATCCTCACATAAATAAATTGTCGAACAAACTGAGTTCAGCGGCGTATGCAGTTAAACGAATTAGAGCTCTTACTGATGTAGATACGGCTAGATTAGTGTATTTTAGTTATTTTCATAGCTTGATGACCTATGGAATTCTTCTATGGGGACATGCTGCAAATGCAAATAATATATTTACGCTGCAGAAACGGGCTGTTCGTGCAATTTATAAATTAAGGCCTAGAGTGTCACTTAGGGAAAAATTTAAGGAAATTAATATTTTAACATTAGTATCGGAGTACATTTACCACAATTTATTACATGTAAAAAAAAATATAACAAAATTTGCAAAGAATAGTGATCGACATGCTCTTAATACTAGAAATAAAGACAAATTGGCATCTCACATTAGTCGATTGCAGAAAATAAAACATTGTTTTAAGGGCGACTGTATACGCTTTTACAATAAGATTCCTACTATTATACAAAACTTACCCTTAGATAAGTTTAAAGTTGTAGTTAAGCAAAAATTGATTAAAAATGCATATTACAAGATATCTGATTATTTAGAAGACGAATCTCCATGGGAATGAGGTTGCTTGAGTTGGCTATTAATATAATTTAATTTATTAAGATATATTGTACCTATAATTTACATATTAAAAAAAATATAATTTTTTAAAGATGCGACGCTTGTGGAGTTTATTCGGCGAGCTCTTCTCCACAAAAGACCGCACATTTTGCTTTGCTGAACTCGCCACTAAATGTAATTTTATTTGACTTAACTAAGTGTCCAAAAAAGTGTCCAAAAGTTAAAATAAATGATTTCATTTCATTTCATATAACCAAAGATGTTACAAGTATACAGTACTACCGGTACTACTGTATACTTGTAACATCCTTGCATATAACCAACAAAAAGAAATAAGAAGTTGACATAAAACGTTCGAGAATACATTACTTGTCTTTTATTATTTTTATGTAATTGCACATAATATGTGCTTCTATTATATAACGGTAAAACATACGAACAAAAGTGAATAGTAAAGCCGTAGTGGCTTGGTTGTCCATGAAAAATACTCGGTCCAATTACGTATACACTAAACTACACAATTTCCTTTTTCCCAAATTCATGAACCCACCAATTTATAAAACGGCATAGTTTTTCCACAAAACTAGTTAACTTTACGCATTCAATAATTTATAACGACAATTAACGTTAAATGGCATAGTACAAAAAGTACGGTAGAACTAGCGCGTTATTCTGCACCATTTTCAGGGCGATTCCGCTAGACCATAACAATTGCCATTAGTGGACACTAACTAATGAACACGAATGGCCCAGGACCAAAGCTAAACGATTGTTGAAAAGATCCTCTTCCGTTTTATAGTTAACGCTTACACTATCATACCAAACCAAATCGTCCAACATTTTCGATTGTTCGGATAAAATTGTGCTATGAAAAGGAACTTATTCAGACTCAGTTTTCAAAATTATATTTATTAAAATGTTCTCAATTTCCAGTCCTTTAGTTGGCTAAGCATTTTTTAGTTAGAAGGTAGAGGCTGTCTTCGGTTGGTGAATCACTTGACTTGAGGTCAGGGCAGTTGTTGACCTTAAAACCCAACCAATAAGCAGAAATGACGTGCTTCAGAAAAATATTACGTTTTGATACTAATGAAATATAACCGTAATCACCGAGTTTATGTTTGTAATATGTGTAATCTTTATGTCTAAACGTTTTATTGGCTTACATTATTATCATAAAATAACCAAATAGAGTACATAATTTTACTAACTACTTAAGCAAGTAGACGTTTAAGATGAGGCCAAACGAGCGTTTTTTGAGTTGTAAGCCGCGTAATTTCTGATTCATACAAAATTAGAAACTCAGTTTGCGTTGCCGTATGAAAGAATCAGGGGTTTTGTATGAAACCGAATGTAGCAAAAATTACGAGACCGAAACGCGACTTACATCTAAAAAAAAGATAATCAGCAATTGCTTTCATTTTATTGTTGTTGTTTCTGATAATATACTTCACTACATAGTATAAAACAAAGTCGCTTTCTCTGTCCCTATGTCCCTATGTTAAATCTTTAAAACTACGCAACGGATTTTGATGCGGTTTTTTTTTATAGATAGAGTGATTCAAGAGGAAGGTTTATATGTATATACTTAAGGATAACCCACAATAACCATTTTCCCGTGCGGAGCCGGGGCGGGTCGCTAGTTAAATAATATACATATTTCATTAATAAATTATAAAATTAACTTGTCTTATTTTTGAGTAAAATCTACCCCTCATTAGCCATATTAAAGTACATCGATAAAACTGGCTTTGTTCATTTACCATTACTGAAGGCTGTATTTGGCGATAGCAGCAAATATTGCCAATGCTGAGTGGCGTTTTATGAAACGAACGGTATTTATTTTGAGCTGCATTGTTTTTACGAGAACAATAATTTTGTGGTGAACACTATTAAATTGTAATAAATAACAAGCTCTAAAAATATATGTTTACATCTCTTCAATGTAAAAAGGGAAATTGTTTCATATCCATTAATGTTGATGGAGTAAGTATTTAGCTGTTAAATTAATATAAAAAAAAATCTTAAAAATATTCAAATATGTTTGAGGTTGTAAAAAAGGACAAACTAAAAAAATGCGCTAATAGTAAACATTTTTATCCCTTATCATCATCGCATAATCAATAATACACTTAAAGCTGAAATGAGAATAATATTTACTACAAGTAAAAAACTGCTATCTCTATTTTTGAAGTACCTACAAAGAGGACTAGGTTACATATTGTTCAAGAAACAAAGACGCCAGGAAATAGTCTCCGTCCTTAGTAGTTGCCTCATTTCTAAAGGGCATGACCCGCAACATGCCGACGCGCTATTCCCAATCATATGCCTCTCCCGTTGACTACTTGATCCTGGCTATAGTACACTAGATGTAAAATACCAAACCCTAAAAAGTATTGTATATCATGAACTCTGCTGGAAAAGGACTTCTTTCAAACCGGTCACGCGCAACATACATTTAAAAGCTTTCCACGATGTCTGTCATTGATTTATTTAAATACTAGCTTTCCGCCGCGGATGCGCCCGCGTTAAAAGTTTTTTTCCGTAGGAATGAGGCTTTTTCCGCGGTAAAAGGTAGCTTATGTTACTCAGGGTGAATGTCACACACACACACACAAACAAATCTTCCCTCTTTATAATATTAGTATGATTATTTTTATTACAAGCCTTGTAATAAAACATTTTTCGATTTCGACTCTCTTACCTACTTATATAAATACAAAGGCTGCGCGTTGCGCCAACGTTGTTCGCCATTTTAATTAACAACCAGACTCCCAGAGCCTTTGGTGAGTAAGTCAACTTGATTGCTTAGAAAACATTTCCGTCACTTTGTATCAGACACTATTGGCCGTTTGCGCGGTTTCCAATCAAACTCTTGAAAGCGCACTAGTTGCAGGCCATTCGCAAATGTTTTTCCAGGATTTCGGCTTTCGAATTCAAATCTGGGGAACATTGCGTGAGGCCAAATGGCTTTTTTGCGAGAGGGAACAGGCGTTTGGCGTGTAAAGCCGAACATACAACTAGGTAGCGAAACTTAATGTGACCTAGTAGTGCAGCTTCTGAAAACTGATAGGGTGCACTTGTGTTCTCATTTTAAGATATTTCAGAGCCGGAGTTTCTTTGCAAATTTTTACCTGACGCTTCTTTTTTAATTTTGTTTAATTATTTTAATATAATCCTACGTAATATCAATATATATTCTTGCCTTTGAAATTATTGCAGTAGGCTGAACGTAATTTTTCCGTAACAAATTTTCAAGCTTCGAATTTCAAATCTGTTTATTTACAAAATTTTAAAAATTGCCTCGAATGTTTTGTTTTGGGGATAATAGACTTTTAATCACGTTCAGAAAAATATGTTTTATTTTTTCTATTCTCGCACTAATAATATCGAATAATGTATGTCTTGTTTATTTGATCCTGAGCCTTTTCTCTGAAACCTGAAAAAATCTTTAATTAAAGCAGATTTGATGCGAGAACATTTTGAGTTTATTTGTAAATTGACTAAAACAAACTGAAAGATGCTAAAATAAAAAATATGGCATGTAAAGAACGCAACAACTGTAACTGCAACTTTAAAAGCCGTTCGTTTCAAGCGTGCTCTAGCTCGCACTACAACAATTCGCTTCTCTAAAAAACGCGGCCGGCCAATAAAACGTTTCATTCGACGCGGCTTAACCCATCGCCTAACGATATAAACCTGGGCGGCAGAACGTGGCAGAACGGCAGCCGTATCCACCGACCATCGTCTACGCATCTAACAGTTCCACTACACGATGGGCCAACGAGTTGGCCAGCGAATGAGGTTGAATGCATCTACACGATGGCGACATTCAGTTGTGATCTAGGTAAACGTTTTGCCGAGTTAGACGTAGAAGCATTATGCATTCAGCGCATTCGTTTCAATTCATTTGAATTTTAGTCAAACCTATTTCTTAGACATAAAAGCTTATACCGAAAACAGCAAACTTTATTTGAAACATTTATTTATTTCATTTAGCACTGTGGAATGGGCTACGCCTACCGCCATCGTTGGCCTAGTACCTTTGATGTGCGGCCAAAAATCCGACACTGACGCTTTCACAAGACCATCATCGCAAGCGCCATAAGCCACTAGACGCAACTATGCTCTCTACACGATGTGCCATCCGGGTGGGCCACCGTGTGGAGGAGCTATAACAGTTATGGCTTTCCGAAAACGATATGCGACCACGCTCAGCCAGGTATTACCCCGTTTTATTGCATTCAATTTTATTTTATACCCCCTTCGTTTTGGAGCTGAGCACTGTGCAGTTACTGTTAATTATTCTATGCTAATCTTGTTTAATTTATGTACGTAATATTTTCGTATAAGTTCTTTGTGTCTGAGTTAATTTAATTTATTAAGCTAATACAAAAGTTTTGAAAATTATGTGCACGTAATCGTATATCATCGATTTAAGTGTAATCTAGTTTGTTGTTAACGATGTATGCGTTATTTTTTTTATGGTGTATTTTTCACATTATGGGTTGCCTGGTAGAAATTGCTACCTTAGCAATAAGGCCGCCCTTTTGTATACGTTAATTGTTAACTGTATTTCTTTTGTAATTTACTACTGTTGTGCAATAAAGTATATTCTATTCTATTCTATTTTCACATTAAAATTTTTAATGGCTTTCTATTAAAAAAAAACAGCGTACATTTTTATCCAATAAAGCTCTCTAAGATTACTGTTAAAACCAACCATAAACATATCTAAAACAATTTTCAGTACGAAATGTAACAGTTACTTTTCCAAGCACAGCCCTACTTGGGGTTTGTCATCATCATAGATCTTCAGGCATTAAAATCTTTATTCCGGGTTAAATCGTTTTCTAATGGCGCGGACGACGCGGCCGTGTCACAGTTATTGGTATTAGATCAGTAAAATTGACTGCCTAATTCGCACCTAATTTATTATGAACGATTTTTATTACCTCGATTTTATACGACACAATTTTGATTTATGATCAGATTTATTCATGATTTAACTTTATCTACTTTTTAAATTTAATAAGATATTTAAAAAAAGTTATTATTATCGTCAGATTAATTTATCTTTCGTCCTGCGCACTATTTTGCGCAGGACCGCTCATTTTGGAGATCCTTGGGGGAGGCCTTTGTCCAGTAGTGGACGTCTTTCGACTGAGATGATGATGATGATGCATTATTTTAGCGTAATTGACTGATTGACGTAAAAGTCAAACAAACATGTTTTACCTTAACAAAATAAGCGCGCACACCTACCTACATTCGTAGTTCTAAAAATTAATTATTCAACATTTTCATTCTCAACTTCTTGAAAAATAAAACTAAAATAAGCAACTTTTTTTGACAAATCATAGAAAACGAGGTTGCGTATTTCAGAAAAACAATTTTCTCTAATAGCACCGTTTTCAACAGATAGTTTGTAAGAGATAAATATCCCCGGGGCAAAGGGCTCGGAGTAATGAACGGTCAGAATGGATTTGAGCTGTAATTTGACGAGCCAGCTAGATGAGGATACGTGGCAACTAGTTACTTATTTACTGAACGGACTAAACCCTTGTAAACTGCCCGTAGTCGTCATGACGAATTCCTAGGAATATACATCTAAGTAAAGAGATGAATGCCTAATGTTTTAGTATGAGAATAAAGGAAAGTATTTGTTGTATTATTTTGATGAATATGATATAAGCATAAAATCCTACTAATATTATAAACGCGAAAGTTTGTGAGGATATATGGATGTATGGATAGATGTATGTTTGTTACTCTTTCACGCGAAAACTACAAGATGGATTTTGATGAAACTTTACAATAATATAGCTTATACTCGTACATCAGAAAAACATATTATAGCAGTAAAATCACAGCGCGGGCGGAGCCGCGGGGCAGAAAGCTAGTAGATAATAAATAGTCATCAAAAACCAAGTGTATTGTGGTGGGTATCCGATAGTTCTTATATCCTATGTATGATTAGGACACTACATTATAGTAAAGATATTTCAAAAGACGCAACACGAACGCTACTTTTGAACGGCCCACCATGGACTGTCTGGTCCTTGGGATTTGTTAGCTATGACGGCGAAAAAATATTTTGTAAAAATTCTACTTGGATTTAATTACCTTTTTTTTTGTTAGATATTAATTATTTACACTAAAGTGGTTTGCGTGCTAGCGAAATCATATTAATTATACATATATTGCATTTTCAATGTGTATAATAAAAAAAAGAGTACATTATAACCTCGCTTTCTCTATCGTACGATTTATTTGTCCTACCTTACCTCTATGTATTTTTACCTGATGTTAGCTTTTTATTCTGTATTTTGTGGTACAAACGAAGCATAAGTTTATCAGCCGCAATAGTACTTATCAACCCAACCAACCCAACAAATTAAGGAAAAACCAAATAAAATGTACTCCTGTGATAAATTTCCGCCTTCAATTTTAAGTTACAAGCTGGATTTCTTAAAAAGTCTCTCCTATAATGATGTATGAAATGAAATAGTACGTAACATCAATTATTACCTAATTAGACGGTATGTGATGGTGGTCGGGTTTAAATTTAAGTTTTATTTTCTATTTTTATTAATAGATGTTACCTTATATTTAAACTGGCTATTTAAAACCTGTAATTGTATTACCAAGTATATTTTGAATCGAAATGCGTACTGAAAATATCCTAACTGTTACATACAGATATTTTTAAGATTAAGATAGTATCTTTAATTTTGAAAGAAGTTCGATAATTTTGTATTCTTACTATAAAAGTGTTGGGCATTTTGAACATTTGAAAGTTCTGTAATCTAAGCTTTAGGTTCTAAGGAATTCTTGAAATGTTAAGCTCGAAAGCATAGCTCATAATTGTAGTGTTATATCAACAACTGTCGAAATACCTGAATACTGGAGCCGCCTCGAGGGGTCTTTAGAATACTTTAGCTATTATTGTGAAAGTCTTTTACTTATACCACGCCAACCCTCTAGTTTGAGACAATGGCCATCTTATACAAAGTATTCCGACTTTGCGCAATAAAGAGCATTGAGTGAAGGGGTGGCGCAGATAAGATTTCCATCCGAAACGGGACCATTTCACGCTCTACAGAGAATAATTCAAACCCAGTAGTTGCTTAATAAGCATCCCACGCTGAATTACAAGTCTGCGTCCCAAATTAGTAGTCTTTGAACCAAAATAGCGCTCCGAATTGATCAATTCGAGTCTCATCTGATTACAGTAAGCGAAGGTAATATATTTTGAATTATTTTACATGAAACAGTTTAACGGTCTGTAGTTAACTGGCTACTGAACCACAGCTCAATGCGAGTAAAAATATTGTGGGCCACTCTCGCTCGATCTAAGAACCAGCCTCCCGCGTCGTATTACTCATCCACACATCTGCCAAAACTAGGTAGTCTTTGAACCAAACGCTAAGCAATCAAGCAAGCACTTAATATGAAAACCACCGTACATTTTTCCATATTAAAATGAAATCGATTTGTCAATATCAGAGAAGAGCGTTAAAAATATCGCAAAATTATTGTTTTATGATAACATTAAAAATATTCCATATACGTAGATACATACTATTGATAACTCGGCAGCATCAGAAAAGAATGTCCACTGCTGTTTATTTTCATCTTGCTTCTTTCCGACTTTATTATTAATATAATATATTCTATCGCATAGCGGAAACCGAGACCAACGTTCTCGAGCAGTCGTTTTACATAAACTAGGGTAGTATGAAAACAACGCGCCCATAGAATTTAATAAATGTACACGAGTCTGACAATGCAGATTTTATTCTGAGGTTTTGTGCGCAATCCTTTGTGGAGAGTTGCCATGCGATTGTAGCAGCTACCTAAGATAACAGTGACGCATTTGTAAAAGCACAATGGATACTAACATTGAAATACCTAGGTCGTTTAAATTTTCATTTATTTTGTTTGTTCGTATTGGCCTACAGAAAATAAAAAGAAAATGTGACTGCTATGTGATATTATTTTTGTACCTGTAAATAATATAAAAATATTGTTTACGTTTCACGTTTTACGTTAACGTTTCTTTGAGGCTATTGCGTTTCTATACATTGAGATGTATTTATATCACATAAAACTCGTATAAATATATCATTACAATACAGTATACCTACCTACTTTTAAATGCAGCCATTTGTATCGAATTTACCATAATTAGGAGTAAGTTCAACTAAAGAGCTTGAAATTATCACCGGAAAGAGTAAAGTTTTAATTCAATTACGGGTGCAAAGCCGAGTGCATGGAGTGGAAGTATAAGTTGGCAAATTCGAGTGCGAAATCCTACCTTAAGACCTTACTGGCAACCAGAAGAAGATAAAACAAACGTATCTTCACGCTATTACCTTAGAAATTAAAAGCAAAGCAAATTGTACAATAATATAGGGTCGATTTATACGCATACACGATAAGAAAAGTAATCAAAAAGTTAAAATAAATGTAGGTATTGCACTTTAAAACTTTAAGGATTACTCATTAAGTATATTTGTACTGTTTTGTATTACTTTTAGAATTTTATTATTGTTGCGGGATGAGTGCATTATTATTATTTTTTTCAGTTTATATTAAGAACATACATAAAGACGCTCTTTTTTCGCTTACGGGGTGAGCAGGCAGACTGAGAAAAAGGCAAAGATCTAAAACTGTCAAAATACGAAATTGTCCACTCCATTTGATACTAAAATCAGTAGAAATTTCTTTTTTTTTATAATAAGCACAAGCAAAAGTTTACTATGTAGTTAAATTCGAACTTATGTATGACTAACGTTTTACCTACAAGGTAATCGCCGGTTTCCGGGAGTCGAGACTTAGTTAATTTTATGCCGTTCACGGATACTTTAATTTCTCGCTCGGCTGATAATTTTCTGGCGCCGGCACCCATGGAGAAAATCTGGCTGAAAGTTCATGTCGGTATTATTTAAATGCAAGCGATGTACACAGCCGGCTGTAATGGTTTATTGCAGTTACGCTTTGGGAAAAACATGAAGGGATTGAGTTTGGTTTTGTTCGTATACTGCCCGCTCTATACCTACCTCTTATACATATATTTAGGTTTAGAATTTAAAGTAAATATTACCTAAGAATTTTAATAAAAGATTAGCATCTGGATAGAATGCAACAGCGTAAGCTATCATACCATTAATAATTTGTCAACCAATTACAATAAAGCAACATGATAGATCCAGAATTATGTATGGAAATTGACGGTTTTCGCTCAATCCATTTCATGCTTTACCAAAATGTAGCAACAGTGAATTCAGAGCACTTACATCGTTTATGCAATTTACCACCACGATGTCACTGCGTTAATTTGTCGTCATTCAAGTTCGACTTAACAAATCGACTCATCCTGTGCATAAATTATACAGGGCTGTTCACACTGCCGTCATCACTTCACTGTCCGCGATAAATTACATGTGAACGAGACTTTTTCACCGACCTTCCGATGTGTTCAGGAAAAACATTGCCGCTTTCGAAAGCTTGATAAATGAACGGGTAATTGTTGAATGAATCGCGATTGAAGATAAAATTGTGTACAAAGTATTACAGATGTTTCAAAATGCCTACAGTATGCACGCGAGTTGAATGCCTTTATTCACTTACTTTCTTTCTCGATATATCTTATATTAAGGTGTGTTAAAATGTTTTTAGCATATTTTTTCTTCATAATGCTCTTGTAACAAACAGTATAATCACTTTTATTAAAAAAAGTTACGTATATATTAAATCAAAATTAGGTGAAACGCCGACTACACTTGTCTCGTGCGCGTACCGTTCTTGCTTATTTTCCTTTACGTGGTTAAAGACAAGCGTTCGTGTTCTTCTTGTAATCTTCAATTGTTTTTCTCAAACAGGGTTGTCGGTTGATTATGATTTTCTATTAGAAATAATCTTTATAAAGCTTTTTTTAATTTTACGCGTGACAGTAGCTAACAAAATGTTAAATCAAGTTTTATTTTTGTTAGGCGACCGGGGGGAACATTAATTTTGCACTCCGGCGTTTTTACTTTACTTAACTTCTTTATCGCTTTCTCATCCCGGATAAGTAAGGAAGTAAGTATCTAGGTCAACAAGGAATAATCCTCAATATCGAGTGCTCAGATCAATAGTATAACAACTTCAAAGAAAACGAACGAGAGTAGTATTACTGTAAATCAGAAAGGTTCGGTTGTTATGAAGATTGGGCCAGGGTAATAATCGTAAAACACACGTATAAAGCTCATATTATAGAGGCAGCTAACGCGCTCAGCATGATAACTGTTTGAGTGGAATCACTCATTCGGATGAAACAGCCACAGTTCCTGATATTTCATTGCTTTATTTCCGTACGGGAAAAGTTGGGAATACACATTGAGCCTTCGATGAAAAACAACTCGCTGGCTCTAAACTGCTGCATCACAATGAGTTCGCCGGATGTTCAAATGCTAATGTTGGATTACTTTGAACTGACTTTTTAACATACAAGAACTATAAACACAAAGTCTTCTCATTTTATGTTACTTTAGGAGCATTATGAATTAAAGAACACAAAATATACGGTGGTAATGATATCTTATATTTTTATGCGAATTAGGAAATGTACGTTTTTTAAGCCGATAATTTATTTATGAATAGGTATGTATTGCATTCTAATAATAATTTAACAGAGTCCCAATAATGTGAACGACCCCTCACCGAAAATAAGCTTTAGGGAGATTTAGGTTAACACTTTGGCTTATATTTACATTATAGTTCAGTTTATTGAGTATCTAGAGTCAGCGTGACTTAGTTTATACCACCCAACAGCTTTCTCACAACCTTGGTACTACCATAGAGGTACAATTTTGTCATCCTATATCTATGGTTATTATAGTGTTGTTACCTTATCCCAAAGACCTAATAAGGGCGTCCGCTGCGTCGCGCTGGACCACGAGCCGTGATCGTGCGTCTAGCTATCCATTGATGATGGTTACGAAAGGAAGGTTGGAAAACAATCGATAGTGTAGCCGTCGATGGAGTAGGAAACAAATACGCATCTGTGGATTTGGCAAAAAATAAGCGTGCGTGACGTGAAGCAGCGGACGCGTCGAAGACGGCTGCAGTCGACAGGTGGCGACAGCTGCAGTTAACAAAGTGCAGTTCGTCTGTTAGCACCCTAAGAGAGAGGTGGCAAAAGCACGCTTTGCTCTTGGGATTCATATTCTGAGACCCTATCACAAGAATTAAGTCGCGACGACTTTAATCATATTGGTTTACATTATAAGGACGTCCGTTAAATGAAGAGACTTTAAATTTATTTCAATAGGTCAAGAAATCCCATTAATTATTATGAATACGTACTACCAAGTGTTCCTTTGTTTGCGATGTAAAATAAAGCAATAATGGTCAGAACCAATTAGTAGGAATAAACAAATCGGCAGCAAAACGGGGCGGCGCGGCCACAATTTACAATTATTTATTAAATGTGAGAAACGCGATCAAAATTGCAAAACGAACAAATAATTGGTTTTGTGTCAATTGATAAATTCATGTTTTCAAATGTTTTCGTGATTGCGTTGGGGTGATTAAAAAAATAATTACTTTATTTTTTTATTACTCTCCACTTTCCACATGACTTTATAGATAGTTGACCTACTTGTTAGAGCAGTTGGTTTCTTTTTGGCTACCCCATCGTCTACTGGTATGATGTAAGTGTAATGTGAAAATATCTTTCAAGACAAGGTGGGGTTATTATTGTCACCAAATTTCAGTGCTAGTGTTATATTAATAAATTCTAACGTCCTTGGTTGGCACAAAAACTGATAAAACTTTATCGTCTGTCCATAAAAATATAAATAAAACTTTTCAGCTTCTTTTTATTTACTACGCTATGTGCCAGTGTAATTATAAAAATTATGAATTTATTTTGTTGTAATAAAATAACGATTAAGAATCTAATATTTCATTCATTACAAAGTAGCGCGACTTCGTAAGTCTTGACGTTTAATTTAAATAAGCTATATTGAGTACCGGATTATATTGACATTAGGTAATGAGTTTCATATTTGTAAATTGCGAAGTATTTTTTTACTACCCCTTCTAGATTTTCCTATTCTAATTATTTTCATTATTATTCCACAAATGAAGAACTTGTGTATTCCTCCAAAACCTCTGTCCTCTAGTTTTGAGGTGATTTGATTGATCTAATTATAGTATAGTGAAATATGAATAAATCACGGCAAACTGACATGATTTACTATGTTTTAGCCTTCTATTAATGTTTGTTTTATTATCCAATCCACTACTTACTAATACTTAAATTTGTGGTTGTGCATCAGTTCTACTAGAGATAATTCAATTTGTGGTTGTGAATCAGTTCGTTTGGAAATTATGTAGTGGTTAAAAACACAATGCGGTAATATTAAATATTCACGGATATTCTTTAAAGATTTTATTGTTTATTTCAAATTGCTTTTTTATTTTTACACTCTTGTAACATATCAACAAGTTTACCTTTCCTTTTCTGCCTGTAACCTGTAAATCAGAAACCACCTGTCATGTCTTGCTTTAGATTCGAGTAAACAATACACGTCAAGCGCGAAACTTTCTAACAAATAACCAAAGTTTTGATATGCTCTTCACGAAATTTCCACTTTCCTAATAACTTTTATCCCGAAATTTCGATGAAGACAAAAGGAGGTCAACAATGTAATAAAAGAGATGAGAGTTCAAAGATTTTCTTTCCAGAAAAGTTAAGTTTTCCGAAGTATGTAGGTAAGCTAGCTTTCCCTGGAGTGGAACATTTGCTGTGTAAATAATATCGAATCGCGTAAACAGTTGCTACTAACTTACCGCTATTGCGCGATTTATTTTTGTTCCATTTTCCATCCCTCTTTGGTGTGACGGCACTTGTCGCACTCGTGGCCGCAGCCCCGCACGACCCACCAGTAAACATTTTTATGTTTTTACAAAAACTTCACCACAACACGGAGGGTCAGGAATAGTCAGGATACAACGTTGGCACACGTTGGTTACCTATGAGCTTCGTTAAAACACAATAGACACTTGATTTTTTGCGAATATGCGCGCGAATATTTCTAAATTTGATCGTCTCTGTTGTTAAACGTGCATGCATGTGTCGAAGTTTAAACTGAATTTTGCGGCGCGAGCGCGGCCCGGCCGCGTTATTTTTGTTTCCACGCCACTCGCTCTGTTTATTCAATTTTAATAACAATATTTTCTATCAACGCTTGCCCGCGCCCACTTTTATGGAGTAATAAAACCGCAAAACCCGTATAAATGATTTGACTAAACCAATATTTCTTTCGTTACCTTTCTATGGATATTTATGATGCTTTTTAATATTTTTCAAATACTCGAAAGAGGCAGCCACTGTTTTCACTCCTTTATAAAAAAAAAAAAATTTTTAATGTTACTTTTTCATATTATAATTTACACGGAGTTAAATCGATTCAAAGTCTTCCGCATTTTATATCTGAATAGGATTTAAATAACAGTACGTTTATATAAAAACATAAGTTAAAATTTCAAGCATTCGGGTTAAAGGATCCTTTGGTAAAGTCTGCTGGTTGAGGAATTCAGTGAACGAGCTTGCTGTTATCCATACAACTAGGTCATAGGCTTATTTAGCCAATTATGGGGTATATTTTTTATAGGTTCGGTTTTTTATAAATCTAGGACATAACTATAGACTTATTAAGCCAACTATGAGGCAGAATAGGTCCATGTAAAAATGTTGTAGTTATACAAAACCCACGCGTGCAACAAAGCAGTTAGTGGATGCACTATTTTAGCGGTAAAACTAAAATGGGACATACGAAGCATGATATTTTAATTTGCACGCTCGAAATGTCACGCTGCTGCGCCGCTTGCAATGCGCACAAAATTGCACGAAACAACATATTTTCGTTTTAGTACATATAAAAAAAGAACGTAACTTGAAATACGACTAGGTAATCGAGGATACACAAATCTATCTTTTTGTAAAATCCAATATTTTGCGTTTGACGGTTTTTTACTTCTGAGATCTGAGTCTTTGTGTTGCTCTAAACTAAACACTTGAGAGTAACTAGGATATTACTACTACTGACTATTATAGTAGGAGAGAAAGTAAAAAAAAGCTCGCTCCTACGTAAAGGGGCCGCCATCCTATTATATAAGTTTGAACAAAGCTGATAGTTTACGAGCAACCGTAAAGTTTAAATTTACTTTGGAACCAACATCTGCCAATTTAATAATATTACAGATTTTATGAAAATTTACTAATTCAATATAGGTAAACTTAACTTTTTTTACCACGTGAAATTACATTATTCTCACGGGAAAATCGTAGGTCAGGCGAAAAGTTTTGCTAATGTTATGTGAATTAGGAAAAATATCCACGAATTTAAGAAAAAATCCTACCTTCATAATAATAAAAGTAACAGTCAGTTTGTTACGCTTTCGTTTGTTTGGAAATTCGTCATAATTTAGCGAAGATGAAACATAGAAATTTAGCTTTTAGGCATGTGCTAAGCAACGTAAGGTATTTAACCAGTTTTTTTAACCTGCTTCAAAAAAGGAGGAGGTTCTCATTTAATTCAACATACATGATTGATTCAGATACCCCTTAATATAAGGCATCAAATTTTTCTTTTGCACGTCTATCAACGGACCACCCTGTATGTATACAGGGCGTCCCACGGCTATGCCACATGGAGGAAAAGTATCTTAAATATTATAGATAGAACATTTTACTGAAAGAAGACTTTATTTTAATTCTTAAAAATTATTAAAACTGCATTCATTCATTTTTAATATTATCATGGTTGAACCGGGAATCGAACATAGAAAAAATATATACGATAAAATTACAGGGTTTTTTTTTATCGTTTACCGGGTTCAATTCCCGGTTCAACCATGTAATTAGAAAAAAATGTATGAATGCGTTTTTAATACTTTTTAGAATTAAAGTAAAGTCTTCTTTCAGTAAAATGTTCTATCTACAATATTTAAGGTACTTTCCCTCCATGTGGCATAGCCGTGGGATGCCCTGTATAATATGTTGTGACCCTCCAAATATGTCACATAATTTCAGGTTTGAATACAAAATATATTTCTTAGTAAACGAATTGACAGCAGCCACATTACAATATAACGTAGCTTATTAGGCGCCGTTTAATTTTTATTTTGTGACACTTTATTTTATAGTGCAATTTTATTTAATGTGGATTTATAAAATAATTATTACAAGTAAAAACAGCACACACAATCTCTACAAAAGAAATCTCCAGAATAGTGGCAGTCCAGTTTTAAGTCACGTATCAGTAAAACTCATCGTTAAAACAGTATTATTCACAGTTACAAACAGAACCTATGTAATCAGTATTCGAAATAATGCACGTCGTAATATATTGAGATATATGTACAATGTAGTATGGTATATATATTGTGTAGTATGGAGACAGGAAGAGCACTGTGCCAGGACACTAATGAACTCCACGTGTGGACTTGGAAACTTGCTCCCGATAGTTGGAAATTTCCGAATATTGATAGCGCGCTTGCTCTGAGGCCAAATTAGCATCTGATCGCTGCAACTAATGGTAGTTAAAACTGATATTTTGTAGCCACTTACTTCCATTAGACAGCGACGAATTGCTTGTAAAAGATTGCTAAATTTATCAATAAAACCTCCTATTGACTACTTGTTTTACTAAAATGGTAATGTAACTGTGCTATTTATTAATGGTGTCACTAAAGAATATTTGTATTGTATTGAATTAGGTTTTTTTAACAAAACTGATCTCAAGTAAAAAGTTGCAACTTTTATAATTGTTTTATTTATACAAATCATTGATATTCATTCTCTTATATTATTATATTTCTATCCGTCATTTGTCTTCCATTACGTTTTACTAGGTTTTCAGTGTGCAAAAGTACCTACTTCTTTCCACGTACTTTTCACAGTCACAGAGAACGACGCCATTTTCTTCTGTATCCTATCGCAGGATCCCGCTCGTGGTGGCCGATTATAAGAGTGCACTACATGCATGTGGTCTCTAATAGGGCCATTACAATGCGTTTCGCCGTCACTGACCCCGCATTAGTGGTCTGCTCCACACTTTATCGGACCACAAATCGAGCTTGTTAACGAGCAATGTATAGCTAAGTTTTGTTACACCCTTTGTGAATAGTGCTAAACGTGCTTTTAGCATTAGTACTTTTTACGTCTGTGAACTGCTTTTAGCAAGAAAAATATACTGGTTTTACGATAATATCGTATTAAGAGCTACTAAAGTCATTATGAAACCTTTTACGTATCCAAAAAACATCTATTCATATTAAAAGCTTACTGTAAACAATAACATATTATATTTGATTGCTTTTGGTAATCATAATAATTTATTTCAAAAACGATTTAACAAAATTATTATTATTATACTTAAAAGACCAAATATTTGATACGGTATCCATATATAGAGACCAAATATTTAATAGTTCATACGGTAATATAATTCAGAATAATAATAATAATATGTGAGACGTCTCACACACGGCCATCTGACCCCAAACTAGGCAGAGCCTGTACATGTACATAATATAAATTATACAACATCCAGACACAAGGCAAACACAAGTGCTCATCACACGAATGTTTGCCCTGAGCGGGATTCGAACCCGCGACCCTGTGCTCAGTACTGCTCAGTAGGCAGACGTACTACCAACTAGGCTACGGGGCCGTCATACTCATCATCATACTCGTCATCAGAATACATTTTGATCATCCTCTTTGTGTTTACATACATACAAAGTAAGTCATACATACAGTCACCTCTTTTTCCGGAGGGGTAGGCAGAGAGCACTTCCTCCCACTTGCTATGATCTAGATATACTCGTACTTCTTTCGCTTCATACACTTATAACGTTACTTTCATTATTTCTTTTCTTTTTGTTCATGTATAATGAAACAGAACTTAAATAAATTAGAACTAAAATTAATTTTAATCCGTTTACACACTAAATAATTTCACTACGGCTTCTGTGTACGCAACAGCTGACCAACGCTCGGTATCTCCCAGCTAATGAAGTTAAATGCATATCCAGGGCGCCTCTGTAGCACCTAATGAGATGAAAAATTTATGATCGTCCAACTGTGGTGACCCCTTTCGCACCCTCGCCTACTTTGCTCACCCACTATAAATAACCATTGTACACTTATCTTTAGACCACGGCACCCTTTGTACGTATAAATATATTATTATATAGGACACAAAAGCTCTAACCAAAATTTTTATGAACCATATTTTTTATTACAATGAAATATGTAAGGAAAAATACGAGCGTACAAGGAAAGATACTTAGTGACGAAAGCATTATTTAGGCCGACATTTAAAAGTTACTTTGCAAAGCGAATAATTTAAATTTTTATATAGCTTCAACATCTTATTTCTTACTTTTTACCTAGATTTTTTCTTACTACGCTTGTCGTTGCTTACTATTATTATGTACTGATACATAGATACTGGTACTAAACAAACTAAGGTTATGATAATAAATAGTACTTAAATTATTGTGGTTAAACTACGTAGCTTTTTTTAATGTTAGTTTTTAGAATAATAGAATGGAATAGAATTTACTTACTGATTGCGAATTTAATCGTTAGTATTAGATTTCAATTTTACTCAGAGTCCTAATTTTTTTAAAACTTTGGTCTCTCTTCAGTCATATTTTTGTCTCGAACACAAGATGGTCTCAATAGAAATACCTTTCACCTTAATATAAAATTATTTTATCATCGTCTGAATCGTCGTGACCAGAAGTCGGGTGGGATTAAGCGCTGGCATAATGTTGGTAAATCCCTCATTAATATTTATCACGCGATTCTTGAAGCTCATAAACGCTCGATTCTGGACAAGTGTTTGTTGGCAGTATGCGCAAACACCGCGGTCATGCGGCTCATATAAAGCTTCTAACGGCTGCGGGCGGGTGCATGTATAGAGGCGATGCTTAGACGAATCAGATATTTTTTTAACCGCCGACGAAAAAGAGGGCTGTTATAAGTTTGACGTATGGGTCTGCCTGTCTGTGGCATTGTAACTCCTAAACGGATGTGCCGATTTTGATCTAGTTTTTTTTTATTTGCAAGGTGTCACAATCGAGAGTGTTCTTAGCTATGATCCAAGAAAATATCTTCAGCCATTTGAAGATTATCAGCTCTTTTCTAGTTGTTGAAAGGATCAAGTAACGGTTTTTATTTTCGGGGGTTATTAATTTTTTAAATTTAGTGTTTCAATCTGTAAGCTAACTTCGTCATTGTTGGTAGATAGATAGATCCGAATTTTCTTTAACCGTGCGTACTAAGCGTCTTCGTTTCCAGTTTTGGCAAACTGATATCAGTCAGAAATCATCGTAAGGTAACCTGCACACATTTCAGATGGTTAAAATGTTGTATGTGAAGTTGACCAACCCACATTAGGCCACGTGGTCGACTAAGGCCTATTCACCCTATCTTCAGGCTAGGCTCGAGCTCCTCGGAACACATTATAAGCCTATAAGCAGCTAGAAACACCCGAAGCCAACCGAGAAACAACCAGTCATTCTTCATAAGAACTTCTAGTTTCTCATCATACAAAATTAATCATGCCCACTTACTTATCTTCCGCGATGCACGAACAAATATGTATTTTATGGAAACCAATCAAAAGCGGCATCCATTGGGGAATGATTTCCCGAGAGTACGTGATGTCCATCAAGGCAAATTGATACTTGTGGCCAGTAGTAGTGTACCTAGTAGAGTAGCTGAGTAGCGTGTGCGTACAAATGCAACATGTTTGCCGTTCCTAATTGAGATCTCTGTTTCAGAGGCTCCCATTCGGATCAGATTTTCAGATAAACAAGAATAATATTTTTCAGTTTATAGGTAGAAATTGCTGCATTAACAATAAGTAAGCATGTAGATGTACCAGGAATGGTCCTCTCGTATCTACGCCTGTTTGGTTTTTGTAGGAAACTAAGAAACCTGGCGAGCTTTATCAAAATCCGTGATTTCGTCTTTGATTTAAACTGTACTATAATAACTAACACAGAAACAGATATTTTGAACAAAAATACTTTGTTATATTTAAGTAACATATTATATTTGTGTGAATTTTTCGTTTACATGGGCACATGCCTGAAAAAATAACACAGGTATTCCTAGCTTGGACGCCAGTCAACCATCTCGGCCTCTTTGTAATGCTACTACTGATACAAATATGTACGTACTTGTTTTTATAAGAATATTGGGAGAAATAAATACCTTAAAATTATTATTAATTTAGAATATTAGCATGGCAGTTTAGAGGCTTTTCTTCTATTTTTTCTTTCACTGTTAATAAAGTTAAAATTTACTATAAACATTTATTACAACTTGATTCTATTTCTCAAAATTAGTAATAAAAACTTATAAAAAAAAGATGACCATTGTCATAAGATATCATTGCAAAAAATCTTTAAATCTAGTGAAGTGAAAAACGAGTCTACATTTGTAAACCCTACTCAATATTGCTGGATTGGCGGCGGCCCCGAATACTTATTCAGAGTTGAGTCGAACGCAAATCAACAGAGCACGGATTTGATTCCAAAACGAAGAGTTTTTAAGAAAACTTGACGACTAGGATCTTGAATCAAAGTAACTTTTATTGAGGAAAGTACGACAGACCGAGTTCAATTTTAGTGGATAACTACTTCCCTTGTTTGTCTGCGATGAATATAAATTGGATAAAGTTCCTTACAAAATAAAGAAACATCTTGTTGACTGCAAAATAAAAGTTGCTTTTTTGAGGATTGCTCATGAAAGCAATCCAATTTTATTAAAATTTATAACCTTATTTTTCGCCGGGCGACAATTCACTCAATCGATGCTCAATATGAAATTATATAACAGTTAAGTATAGCCAAAAGAATTGCGCGTAGAACCGACGGCCGTTGGGGAAGAAAGGTACTTGAATGGCTTCCGCGCGCCGGTAGACGTGATGTGGGCAGGCCCCCCACGAGGTGGGCGGACGATCTGGTGAGGGTCGCGGGAAGCCGCTGCATGCGGGCAACGCAGGACCGATCTTCCCCAGGCCCAGCAGGCTGAGATTACGATGATGATGATGATGATAACCCTAACCACCATAAAGCCATAAAAGAGGCATGAGGTGAAAAGGATAAATGATCCATCCTTTACATTACATTCCATTTATAAGTTACACATATTATATACATTTATTTTAGTTTTATTTTTAATTTTAAGGTTTTTTTTGTGCCCATTTCATAAGAAAAGGCAGTTTTACAAATTGTAATTTTGAATAAAAAATATGCGTAGAGGCTCCTCCGTTTTTCGTCGTTAAATTAATAGTATAAATAGGATTATTATTCAAGGTATATGGAAAGTTCGCTGATATTTAGGCATATTCGCAGCTAGCTATCAATAACCACTCATGAAGTAAGTATGTACAGAAGATGCATTCTCCCTAGTACTTATCAGACTCGAGCGCTAAGTAGAGCTTGAGTCTATTCAGAAACTCGTTAGGCTCGTAACTTTGTCTTCGTGAGTCAAGTCTTGCGATTAGAGTCGGATCCTAAAACATTCACTTTCTGACTCGAAATTTTTACAACACTATATCTCACCCTAAATTACCTCGGTACCTAAGTGCTGAAAAGGCTGGCTGTGAAATACTGACCAATATGAAGTTGTCGTATTTTTATTATCTTTCTTACTTAAACAGCAAATTTGGTATATCGGTTTCAGTAATATTGCTTAACTGAAGTAATAGTAAAACAAAAAATTTATTATACGCGTGTGCGTACGCGTGCGTGTGTGCGTCTTTGGAACATGAATATTTTTGTTAGCAGAGTAAAATTATTAAATAATTAATAATAATAATTAATAAAAATTTTGTTACTTTCGACAAAGCAAACCTAGAATTTTAGATCAACAAAAACTCAAAACATCTGTAATACAGTAGTTAGGTAGTTACTTAACCTTTGAACTGCATCTTGAATCTTTTAATTTTTAATTACTAGTACTAAAGCTAGTACATAACCAAATACATATATGCAAATTTAGAACTCGCTTTATATTGGCGATAAATCTGTGTTAATATTTACGTTTATTTCTAGAATATTAAGTTGGGTTGATAGAAGCATTATCGGTTGTTGAACGGTAATCCTGTAAGGCGGAACGAGGGGCTAATATTGATCAACAGCTTATCTTTAAACAAAACAGCAAAGTTCTCGAGGGCTTTTAGACACTTCATCGAAATTCATGTTCAAAAATATTAACATTATTTGTACCTTTTTTGCAGACTATCAAAGTTTGTACGGGAACATGCTATACATTTTCCAATACGAGTGATAATAAATCTGATTATATAAATATAGTGTTGCCAGGGGTTTGGAAACATAAAAAAAGTCCGAAAGAAGTCAGTCCTACTAATAAGGTTTAAGATGACGGAAAAGTAGGTAAACATTTTGTGACATATTTTTAAATCGATGTAGAGCAATACATATATAGACCAAAATATTTAAATAAAATCCAGATTAAATCTAAGCTCACTTCAGCCGTAGTAAGGACACTTCATGCAGGTATTTCCGACTACCCTCAGTTTGAGATGTGTTTGTGGGAGACACAAATCATGGTCCACTTAACATCACGTGACGCGCGTCCCTGTCATCTGTACGCAGCAGGTACTAATGAACGCTACTCCACCTGACTTCAAATGCCCACGTCCTAGACTATACAGGGTGTTAGTAACGGCTAAAAAAAAATGATGATATTACACGCTCAGTAAATAGTTATTTGCCATTTTCCCAAAAAAAAATTTCATCAGAATAAAAAAAGAAACTCCCATACAAACGAAATATTTTAATTGGACAGTTTATTTATAGAAGAAGTATTTTTTGTTATCGTTTCCGAGAAAACATTCTTGGGGAGGGCCACTAAAAGCTATTGACAGAGTCTTTTCATGTTTTGCTAATTCGATTTATAATTTAATTGGTACGTTTATATGAAGTTCTTGCCATGAAGGAAAACATCATCGTCGTGAGAAAACCTGCACACACACCTGTATGTAGTTTGGTCAACATTGTTAACAAAAGGCCTGTTCATTCTGATTCAAGGTGTTACGCCCGCGGCGCGCCCAGGACTTAGGCGCGCCTGCAGATGCAGAGCTCGACGCGCTGAACGAGAATAGGAAAACTCAGATTAGCACTGAACAATTTAAAGTATAGGTATTCACTAAAACTGCCTTATTATTAACAAGGTTTTATAAAATAATGATAAAGTTACATTTTGTAGAGTGTTGGCCTGGAGATGAAGTGAAAATAAAAATGGATGATTTGACGGATGATTTTCGAATGAATTCCAAAATAAAATATTCTAATTTAGAGAAAGAAATGTAAATGAGATGTGAAATGTGGTAGGAACGAGGCAACGAGGCAGCACCCAGTAGCAGCAGCAATGCACCTCGTTACAAAGGTAAGTTTGTGTTTCCATATCGGTCATAAATATGAGTGGAGACATGCATATAAATGGACTGTTAACGGGTTATATGTAATATTAAAATTAAAATAAATATGTACTGTTGAATACTGTTACTTGATCCTTTCAACTACTAGAAAAGAGCTGATAATCTTCGAATGGCTGAAGATTATTTTCTTGCATTGCAAACAAAAAAAGTAATCAAAATCGGGGCATCCGTTTAGGAGCTACGATGCCACAGACAGACCGACGGACACACGTCAAACTTATAACACCCCTCTTTTTCGTCGGAGGTTAATAACATTAAAGAGGTTGGTTACAATAGTAATATATATATATATGTCACCGTAAAATTGTGAATACCGTTAGATTACAATTTAACTCGCGTGATTGTAAACTGTCGAAAGATTGTGAACTAAAAGTACTGATTACAATTGAACGTATTAATTTTCGGTAGATTGTAATCTATCGAAGTAAAACTGTTAAATCACAATCTGTCGCGCGTTAAATTGTCAACTGTCCAAAGGCTGTTCCTGATTGGTCGGTCTTACAGCAGTCCGTTCTATGTCCATACAGTTAGGAATAAAACACAAGCGTCAGTTGAATAAAATAATGCACTTCAAGAATTGCGACAGGAAGTATTTATCTATTATTTAGTAGATAATTAGTAATTTTGACATCATATTATGGTATATTTTTGGACACTAATACTAACTCATTATTCATTCAAACTACTATTCTTCGATTAATCATGGATTCATTTTACTTCCACAATAATTTCATTGAACTTATTAAAAAGCAGTGAGTTATTTTCAACACGAAATTAATTGAAATTCACTTAAACACAGATTGTTTACATTAGATAATAAACGAAAAAACAAACAAATATGGCGGCGCAGAGCATATGACGATCAACCAATCAGCGCGCGAGATGCGTTCCATCCTATGCCATTTCACAATTTGATGGTTTAATTTCGATAGATTACAATCTATCGAAAAATTATCTGCTAAATTGTAATCAGTATGTTTGGTTCACAATTATTCGATAGTTTACAATCTCGCGAGATAGATTGTAATCTAACGGTTTTTATAATCTTACGGTGACATATATAACCCAGCCAGCTGATGAGTATCTCATATCTGAGGGAACAATGAACGAACCACCGCGGGCTTAAGCAAACCTTCAGGCTGAACTTTTCGAAGATATTAACTTGTAGCCAAGTAATTAATAACTAGAGATTATTTATACTTGTATTATAAAGAGAAAAGGTTTGATTGTTTATTTGTTTGCATCCAATAGGCTTCGAAGCTACTGAACCAATTTCAAAAATTCTTTTACTGTTGAGAAGCTACATGATCCCTGAGGAATGCTATATTTTATTTTCAAAATATTAAGGATCCCTAATATACCTAAAATATTCCTAACAATTGGATAGGCTCCGATACTACTAAACCGATTTTGGTGAAACTTGACACAAAGATAGAATAGACCTTGCGGAAGAACATAGACTAACTTTTACCGGGAGATTTTAATTCCTCATTCCCACGAGAAAAACTATTAACGTGGGCGGAGCCGCGGCGGGAAGTCAGTTATATATAAATACTATGAGTAAATACGTACTGGACAAATGGTTGCTTGTAGTTTGCGTAAACTACTAAAATTATAGAATAGAAAGCCATTTTTCCTTAAAGTACAGTAGCTAGCAAATGCGGCTGGACATGTTGACGTTAAGAGCGCCCGTATTCCGTAGCCGTAGGGGTAATTTTCGTGGTACGAATGTCCAGCCGCAGCCGCGGGTTCTATACTGTTAACAGCTCATATTTATGTCCCCACCGAAGAGCTCGAGCTACCCTGAAATCAGGGTGAATAGGCCTTAGTCGACCACGCTGGCCCAGTGCGGGTTGGTCAACTTCACACACAACCTTTCGCAGGTGTGTGCAGGTTTTCTCTCGATGTTTTCCTTCACCGTAAGAGCGTGGAATATACGTACATAATATTAATTGGAAAATCGACTTCTGTACAATACAACAAATAATATTCGATGCCTGTCATAGGTAATTTCTGCGGATATTTCAATTAGGTGTGTAAAACATTAAGTAAGTTAGCTTATTTACTTTTCTCTGAAGGCTTGAAAATTATTTAGAACACCCTTATTAAACTATAGTTCTCTAGGCTGCTTATTTTGTACGTAAAAAATGAGCAGGACAGAGAACTACATAGTTTAAAAAGAATGTTTTGTGCAATTTTCTTTCTGCCCTTTCTTTTCTATCGCAGTAACTACCAACTACTTAGGTACTCATTTTCTTGTAGAACGGACGACGATGCAAATGTGCGGAATTCAAAGCATTATATTTTTATATTTTCTTAAAATGAAGTACACTTTAGTGATTTTCATCATCATTTTCTTTCTCAATATCATAAATGTCAACTATATAATATAGTTATCATAGTAACTAGATCTGCCTAATATTACTGCATATCAAATTTATAAAAAAAAAAATTGTTAGCGAACTTGTAGCATGATACCTTATCTATTTTTTTCAAAACTTCAATTTAAGGCGCGGTTATCCGAAAAACGTGCGTTAAGGGCAGGTTATCCAGCCGCGCGAGCATTTAGCGCTGTTTAATACCGCGCGTAAAATACATCGCGCGGACGCAGCACGCGTGAACTCACATGACCCCTACGAGCCACCACAGTGTAAAAATACTGCGGTAGGACTACGAGATTAAAATCTATTATTATAATAAAAATTAAATATTAAATTGTAGTTGCTAAATCATTATTATAAGATACTACATAGTAATTCAACTTATTTTATTTCGTGCACAGTGTAATCAAAATTTATGTTGAATGTAAAAAATTCGGCGACTAGAGTCAAAAACGAAAAATTACCAATTTCCCGTTATATATGGATTTTAAAGTAATAAAAACAAATGAATAACTTATTAAAAATCTGTGCTTCTTTGTATTTAGGTACGAGGATAAAATACATTTGTCTTAATACTAAAATTCATCAAAATTAATTTCTCTCGTGCTGGGCCCAGGATTTAGATCTGGCTGTGGCTGAGAACATGCTGGAGGTGTAGATCTCCCAGAATTTTCTTTGTTTGAAATATCTTCCACTAACGTCAAACTTATAGGTATTCCTCTTGGGCTTGAATTTTCTTTATTTGAAATATCTTCTAATAGCGTCAAATTTCTTATAGGCATTCCTCTTGAGTGCCTACTGTCAACAATTTCAGGTAGTAAGCATTTTCCATAAAATTGAACTAACTTAGGTTCCATTTTGGTCTCCCAAAAATCGTCGTCTTTTTCTATTCGTAACGTCAATAATGGTTCACTTTCCCCTCCCCAGATTCCAAGAAGACATTCTTGCCTCTCCGTAACGTGCAGTTGGCCCTGTATTTGGTAATACCAATTACTTTTTTTATTGACTGAGGTGGTGCACGTTTTTTTGTCATATTTTAATATTTGAATTTTGTTTTCTTTGAGCAAATTGGATAAGCCTTTCTTTGATGCACTGAACGGACATTTGATTTCCACCAGCATATTATCGTCTATCAGACCGTCAGGAGTAGCTCCTATGAATGGGTGTTTTTTATCAATGAATAATCCACAAGGGTCAATCTTCACATTTTCTTGTTCTTGTAGCTGCTGAAGGGCTTGGCGCTCGTGTTCTATTCCATAAGAAATAGACGCAACATTTGCAAGGTTTTTTTTGTATAAAATATTTTTTACTAAAGGTGCAGTATCTAAAGTAGGTTTCCGTTTGCAAATCTGGCCAAAATTTGAAGCGGTAATAAGATTTTTTCTTATTTCTAGCCAATCACTGCTATCCCTTTGCAATACCGTAGCTCTCTCAATACCATGTTTATCAGAAGTAAGCAGTTTTAGACTTGTTAAGAATTCTTCTTTCGCTGTTAGTAATTCACTCTGAGACATGTCTGGCGCTGAGCTTGCCGCTCCATAATCATGTTGCTTCTGATTGGATTCTTTAAGTTTTCTTAACTTCTTTACTGGATGCTCCAAATTCAATTTTCGTTTTTGTGCCCTTTTGCTTTCAATCTGTTTAACTCTTCCTCTTGGACTAATTTCTATGAAAGCTTTTTGAACAGCAGAAAGAGCAGACATTGTGTTGAATGACACAACAGCTGCTGTACATCTCCCTTGATATCCTCCTTTTAAAGCAAGATTTGTTCGCTTTCCCCCTATGAATTTGGCAATAACATTGTTAAAGCATTCGACCCTATTTGTATCCACATCTTCAATCAAACTTCTTGATTTTCTTGCAACATTTGAGATTATTGCATTCATTCTGAAAAGGAACATCGAATTCTGAATAGTCTTGAACTCTCCGTTATTATTCCTGTCCTTGTCACAATAGTATGGTTGACACAATTTGTGATCACCATATGCATGAGAGACAGAGTTCATAATGTCATTGTGAAGGCTTGATATAGCACTATCCCACGCCTCACTTTCTGATGCGTGGTGATGTTTGGCTGACTTTACAATCACTTTACGCATTGTCATAATTTTAATATTGGTCAGTGTCTTTCGATGTGCCAACGCATACTTCGTATCAGTTAACAGAGCGCGCAGTTTCTTACAAAAATTACGTAGTATATGGTTTCGACATTCAATTTTTTCAACAGTTACGTTTTGCGATTTGTAAGGGTCAGCCTTGAGAATATTTAAATGCGTTGATGCATCTCCGTCTCCTACCATACGGTGGTATATCATGCCGTACATCGGTATAGAAGATTTGAATCCTTCGACCAATATTTCAGTTTCCATGGAGCTGGAAGGACCCTTATAGTTTTTGAAGCACTTATGTTCCATTGGTATACTATTTCTGCGTTCAGCTCGGGCACAGACAAGACAATATTTATTTTTTACTCCAATGTAAAGAATTTGGCCTGTTTTTCTACCAATTATAGCTGCAGTTCCTGACGAAGCTTTATAATTAGAGCCGTATGATCTAGCGCACCACGAACCATCGATGTAGACATCAACCAAAGGGTAGCCATTTTTAGTTCGCCCTTCCGCTATGGCGATCTCCTTCTCTGTTTGTGCAGCAGCTTCCATCGAGGTACTTGCAACCTTTTCCCATTTTTCGAAAACTTCAGATTCTAATTTTGAATAATATTTTGGGCTAAATACGGGAATGTCCATAGCAGAACACAGTTCTTCAAATTGATATAATCCAATACCAGATGCTATTATTCCACTAGTTGCAGCTATATTTAAATTGACTTGTTCTTTGTTGTTAGTATTTTCAGAATCAATAAAGCAAATTTGTTTACAGAAATTACACTCAAATTTGAAGGTAGATATTAGTCCTTTTCTTTTTTCACTTATCAATCGAAAATTACTTTTATCACAGTTAAATAAGCCATTATGGCGACCTTTTTCTTGTAACTCTTCTAAAAGATAATTTATATCGATAATTCGTCGTCCTGAAACCGGCTGAAAGTCATCATCTTTGTTTTCATATTCTATAACTAGCGAATCATCAGGAAGTTTAGACGGTCTGAAACAATAAAAAAAGAGTAACATGAATAAATGAAATAAAGAAATGCATATTTATACATAACTAGCATTCCGTTCTGAACTCACTTGTGTTTAAAAAAACCCGTGGGAATGAGAAATTTTCCTATTTATTTGTGTACTTACGGTGACATCGAAACTGAACTTTCGTTTATTGTATTTACATCTTCGTCTTCATTTATTGTATTTACATCTTCGTTTTCATTTGTTGTATTTACATCTTCGTTTTGATTTATTTTATTTACATTCCCATCTTCATTAGTATTTACATATTCATTAACTGTACGAGGTAAATTTGTACATCTGAAAATAAAATTTTAAAAGACATAAAAATTGTGTGGCTTTACTGCTATTACTATACTGTGGCAGGTACTTTAAGCGAAATTATATTTTTTTACTATTCTTTCTATGGTTCTATCAATCTTTTGAAAAGCTAGATATAAATATATGTATGGTTCATCTGATATTCTTATTCTATGGCACAATACATTGAAATGGCTAATATTTAGGTATGTACTGTATTGGTACTTACGCGACTTGTCCATCATCATCGTTGCGTTTTTTGGCCAAAGTACCTCTTTCAGTTCGTGGTCTCAAGGCACTGAAATCAGAAATAATGACGAATGATAGATGTCATGTGCATAACCTTAGTAACTGGAAGAAAGTCATCCAAAGAATGGAAAGGTACTTTCCAAATAAAAATACTACGATGTAAGTACCTAATCAGTCAACTACTCCACTAAAATACCTAATCTGATGTAAATTTAAAATCATATTTTAATTAAAGTAAGTAAATGTAGAAGGTACTTACGCAATGTGCTTTCGGAGCTTCTTCACTTCCGACAGCCTTTTCTTCTTGATTTTATTTCTTTTATTTGCCATTCTAAATCATCTACACTATTAAAATTTACAATAAACTTAATTCCTATCAATTCAATCTTTTTCTATATAGGTAATGCACTAGAGGATCCTATAAAGCAATATTCGGGGCGGCGAGAATGTAGCGACGGCGGCGACGCGCAAAAGTGGCACAGGTCCGACCTCGGATACGTCCGGCAGGACACTGACGCGATGTGGCGCGGTGCGCGTGACCTGTAGTTCTCGTTAATATTTTGTAAAAAAATTAAATTTATCATAATTAAAGATCTATCCAATCATTTCACTGTAAAATTGTACTAACAATTGAACTGTGAAAGTTATTTTTTAATTGCACTCCTCTAAGCCCTACAATACACAAAATTCTTTTCAAATCGACGTTCTTTCAGATATTTTTTTTATCTAGTAAATTTTTTAATATCGTGTTTCTAACCAAAAAAATCTCTAGTTAAAAGTTGTATCTATGCTATATATTTTTTTTAGATTTTTTTAAAGGCGTTTTCTTTGAAAATTACTCATTCTAGAAACGTGAATTTGGGATAAGCTGGCCTTAAGTAGTGATTTCAAAGTCCTGTAGAAGTTTGAAATATCGTTTAAAAATCCCAAAAAAAAAAACATATTATAGTTCGAACCTATGTCTAGATCTTCCACGTATGTGATACACGATTACATATACTTTGCTCGATAGAAATGCATCACGAACACAACACGTAATAAAACCTTTCAAGGTGTACCAATTTAATAATTACGATCTTTTGTTACCCAAAAATATATAATATTATTCCTCTTTAAATTTCCTAGATTGTCCACGCACTAAGGTTTTGATAAACATCCCCCTTTTTTTTTAATCAATTAAAAACCGATGAAAACTGTGTTTCGCCGCGCTGGATTGCTCGTTCCGCGCCGCCCGCTACCCCGTCTGGCGCTTGCCAAATTTTCGCGGGAATACCTCGCCTTAACTGGCAACTAAACAATATGATGTTTGTTTCAGGTAATTAATTAGGGTTTGGGTTTGGGAGGCAGGTAAAACTTGAAACCTACACGATAAGCAAACATAAACAACCAAAAAAAGCAAGCATTACTATTGTCAACAAAAAATATTTGTATTAATATTGATCAAGCATCAATGTAATGTATGTAATAACATCGTATCGTAATGAGTTCTTTACACGGGAATTTGAACCTAATATCCATGCAGAGATATTTGCTGATAAACTTATCTCCTCTGACAATACCTTCGGATGCAAATCACGTCACAGTGCGGTGCGGCGCCGCATGCGCTGTGACGTCACGTGCCGCTACGCTCAACTCAACCTTCCTTTGTAGCTGCTACTACTACCAAATTATCCCCCATTAAATACAAAACAGTAGTGAATCTTCTCTGCTGGTTTCGGTGGTCCTCAATGAAATAGAAAGAATGTACTTTAAAAAACTCTATTATTTATTTTATTTTTATTATTTTAAAACAGTTAAAATTGGAGAGAGAAATAAAATCTCTGCGTAAAATAAAAATTAAATGAATTCAATTTATAACTCTCTTGCAAAATATAATATTACACAACATTAAGATTAGTGGCGATCGAGCGAGATTTAATTTATTGTTTTCGCAAATGTTTGTAATTAATTTTTCATAATATTTAAATCTCAACATTATTTTAAATACCATAATAATTGAATATTTTGATATGGTATGTACTGTAACAAAGTTAATAGTTCTGTTTAGCCGTCCTTTTTGTGCCAACTGTCAGTATAACTATTTGCGTGCCTTACAGTGTAACAAAGTTGCACAGAATTTTTATGTGGACTTAAACCTTCCGGCTTATTCAGTGCTAGTTTCAGGGTAACGTTCAGAAGATCCGGCTTAATGCGGAATACATTGTCCACGTTATTTTCTTTGTAAATTAACTGAATCCATACAGATAGAAGAATTTCCTTTCAAAGCGAAAAAAGGGTGAAACTAATTTTTCGGATGTCTGAATTCCTTGCACGTCTCTGACAATTTTTGAGACAAGATAGACAGATATACATGGATATCGTAGACGCTCGTATTCCTTTCGCATTGGATCCCGGTAATAATATAATGTACAGCGTTTCCTCAGCAAATTACGTCCGCAAAATATCCTTGTACGTGAAGGTCTAGAAAAATGTATTATTAAATGAGTTGACCAAGGAAATCTTAAGAAATAAGGTATTGGCTAAGAAAATTGCCGGGCAGCTGCTATTTGATGTCTGAGCGGTCTCTTCATATTATATCTATCAAATGTATGAACCGTATTAGGAATGATTTCAATTACCTATTCTGCTGTATCCAGGATCTGATTATAGTATTATAATATAGCCACTACTGCCTATTATGTGGGCAATTTTAGTCGCCTAGCATGTGTATTACTCAAATTTTAGCCAGATACTTACAGAAGACGCAAAAACAATAAAATGGTTCTAAAACATACACAAAAAATTTCTATTTAATTTGGAAAAATTATATGTTTCATATTTAAAGTTTTTTTTAAGAGATGCACTATCTTAATATAATACGTATAAGTACATTACAGTAATGCACTTTTAATTTAATCACAGAAGAAAATAATAGTACTAACCCGTACAGAAAAAGGACACTCACCCCCCCGCGCCAAAATGAGTTTCCGCCCGATATAGCGCCCCACGCCCCGCACCCCGCAGGCACCGCGGGACTCCGCCGCGCCGGTGGTGTTCGGGGGTATTTTACATAGCGCCTAGCGCCACTGACTTGTAGTTGATATTCAAAAAGAAGTAGCTTGTCAGAACGCGTTTTCTGTAAGGAGTGACCGCCTAGTGATTTAATGTAAATTTTACTATTACGAATTCCTTTAAAATCGAGGAGTAGAATTTTCTAGACTTTTTAGGTGCAACGAAATACAGGATAAAAATATTCGTCAAAGTTATATTTCTTGGTAGGAAAAACCCGGATAATCGTTAATGCTCTGCCCGGGCGAAATCCCGTGTATAGATTGCGGTATCACCATAAATAACTTCGTAACTGTTTTTATGGAGGAGAAAATTACTCTTTTCACTCACTGCCTTTTATATACTTACTGAGGTTTTTTTGTTTACGATTGCTGTGGACTGGCTTTTGAAGAAGCTTCGAACAAAAACATGGGGGAAAGTCCGTAGTACTGTTTCTTTTTTATTAAGTTAAATAATGTTTTAGACAGACGGAAAAATTACAAATTTTGTAGTAAAGTACGGTTGAAAATCACATTTTATACTTTAGATACAATTAAGGACTTTGTAATAGTAATAAAAAAATAAACAATATCATTTTTTGTAACCACAAAAAAGTAGTCGTGCAAATTATACTTTTTTAGTTGGTATAAAATAATGTACATATTAGAAAGGTAAAAGAAAAACAAGACCATTAGGTGATAAAACAGAAAATGGCGTTGTTACAGTAATCGCAGAATGTTGCAATTTATCGCCGCAAATTGAGGCTGATTAAGCTTAAGCTGGTAACACAAGCCGGCCATAGCCTTATTAAGGAAACTCGGTGAGAAAAAGCCTTCTTGCTTCCGCACCTACTTACTGATTCGTCTATGACCTTACATTTTTTCTGCAAGGCAAAAAGTCACTACCAAACAAAAAAGTACCTAACGATAATACGGGGGGAGTTACCTACTCTATACGATAAATTAAAATGTGTATGACTTTGTGTATCCAGGTAAGTGGAATCAATTCGGAGTGGGTAGTCTACAGAGCAAAATGACCACGTTGGAATTAAAAATGACAATAGGTATCACGACGATAATGTTACCGATTTACAGAGATCATTTTAAAAATTAAGAAGGAGCAACAAAAAATCATAAAAGAAATTGATTAAAAATACTTACTTATTAGACGCAGATCAACTTTGAGTCCATGAGCCATGTTTTTATTTTAATTATGAAAATAAATAGAAAAAAAAAACTTGTCAAGGCAAACTAAATCAAAAATTCATTAGTAATAAACATCAAAACAATTTAGTGGCGTCCCGAAACAATTTGAAAATGACCGCGTTGCGGCAGTTAACCGGATTAATATCACCGTGAATAACCATTACTTTCAATTAAGTATTGTACTTAGCCCTAACTTGGGCGATAACAACATAATGGCAATGTATGCTGTATGCTGAAACAACGAATGTTAATACTTTGGTTAAGTACGGACCTACTCGTATTTTCGATACGCTAAATGAATTGTTGTTTACAGTTTCTGTTGGTTATACAGGTGAATCCTGCTTTCTATTTTCTGGGCTATGCTTTAACACACATCGTATTACATCTACAAGAAGAGTTGATCGTGGATTAGTTTATTTCAGTCGATAAATGTTCAATGCTTAAGGCTTCTAATCTAAAAAAAACCTAACTACCGGTCCTGTACAGTTCATATCTAACGGCTACTCGTTCTCCTTATCAAGTGGTTTTCGAGGTTAACCTACCTCGCAAACCCTGGTGTCGGAATTGTTGAGCCGGATTAGGCTTCCGACATGGCTCCTATAACGACTACATACGTAGATAGTAGCCGGGACCAACGGCGTTACGTGCCTTCTGAAGCACGGAATCATCTTTACTTTTGGACAATCAGTTGATTCAACCTGAAATGTCCTAACCAAACTGGGGTAAGTCTCACAAAGTGATATTTGTTCGACGGATCCCCACCGGGATTCGAACTCGGAACCTCCGTAACTATAATAATAATAATAATAATA
Organism: Teleiodes luculella; assembly: GCA_948473455.1. NCBI lineage: Eukaryota > Metazoa > Arthropoda > Insecta > Lepidoptera > Gelechiidae > Teleiodes > Teleiodes luculella. The sequence goes on along the minus strand of OX419595.1, from coordinate 9,577,538 downwards.
ATAATAACTTTTATTAAACTTTACCAGTTACATTAAATTGTGTAACTTCAGACGAGCTTTTGACCACTCGACCTCGGAGGCTGCTACTTGTAGTACCTAACCCCCACCACGTCTTTGAAACCGAATACCTTGTAAGGGTCCTCTGTCCTACGCACACGTTACGACTCCTAGAAAGAGTTAGGTGAAACCATAGAGGTAAATTTTTTTTGCTTCATTCTGAGCCAAGAAATATACGGCGCGCGGCCAAGCAATTCACACCCAGTTCATAAACAAGTAATTTCAAAAAATGCAGTTTCTGAATAGCGGACGAAGTGTTCCTCAGCAATGCAATACGGAGCTGCAATGAGTACGCGCTTTCCTCCCCCTCCCTAATGCAGCCCGTCCAGTTCATTTGGCGCGTCCCGCCTTCGACGCCTGTTGTGAATAGAATCCAAATTACTTGAAAAATTCTCCAGTCTCCACTGCATTCCCGTCTGGTGAGAAAATTCACTTAAACTCGTCCCGTACATTTTACTAGACCCTTATTGAATAGACTTAATGCGGCATTAAACATTTATAGCGGGCCAAACAAAGGTATCTTAATTGGTGTTACTGGAATATCAGACAATACGAAACAGACTTGATCCACCCGTAATTGGTCCGAATCAATTTGAATGTTTCTAAACACAATGGTTTCAACTTACAAGTACTGTGATTCGACTCAAGTTTAACGGACTACTCAGATTGTTAGGATGTTGCTTTCACTATAAGTTTAACACGTTTATTACAGTTAAATAAAAGTAATTACACAAGAAGGTTAATATTATGATTTGTTTACTTTTGAAGGTGAGGTTTAATGCTAATTTATTTCTTTATGTTTGTTTTTTCTGATCTTTAAGCTTGGATGAAACATGTATTAGGTATCTACTTAATTTCATATCACAATTTTCGTAATGTTAAAAAAACATTTGCTATCTAATTTAGATCAACTGGGCTAATTAAACAATTAATCTCTTGTAAGTAATTAATGTTTTCATCTCGCTTTTCAACGATTTTACGGTTTTGTAATAAAGGTACCTATTTCGTTTCAAAAGTAATCCATACAGAGATCACTAAGTTGTTGTCTTTCTGCCTTTGTTATTCTCTAACCCTAAAGATTCCTCAAATACTCTCTATATGTATATTTGATACACATTAAGGTTTCAGGTGTTGTTCTTGCCTAGATCAAAGATTTCCCTGCAAAAGGAGAGAAAACCAAAAAAACGCAATGCTTTGAAGAAAAGAAAATAACGTGGCGTAAACAAAAATTTTAAAAATCACATAAAACGAACAGAAAAGGAGAACATTTTACTTACTTAGCTATTACAAAAAAATATGCGGTACCGCTTTTAGGCTCATTTCTTGCAATTAGATGATAAATAATTTTAATGTAAATAATAAACAAGGACCCTACTTAAAAAGTATAGGTTATTAAAAGTGACAACTCGGACATTTAGAAAATCTAAGCGCTTTGTTAAAAAAGTGATCATCTTAAAAACAACGATGTTATAAGTACTACACGCTTGCTTGCTTAAAAACTACTCTAGTATTTGGTATTCTGTACTACTGCTATGTAATATTGCCCTTTTTTGATCCTGGAGTGCAAAAATAATTTCCTTCACGTTTGATTTTTCATGGTCATAGCACAGAAGAAAATAATAGTACCTACATACGTTATAGGGTGAGGTCTTTTTTATCCCAAGCAACAAACCAGAATTTATATTTTTTACCCCCGACAAAAAAGATGGGTGTTATAAGTTTGACGAGTGTGTGTGTCTGTCTGTGGCATCGTAGCTCCTAAACGGAAGCGCCGATTTTATCTAGTTTTTATTTGTTTGCAAGGTGTCACAATCGAGAGTGGTCTTAGCTATGATCCAAGAAAACATTTTCCATGCCATTTGAAGATTATAATTGATTAGCTCTTTCGTAGTTGTTGAAAGAATCATGTGACGGTTTAGAGGCGGGGGTATTTAAATTTTCAAATTTTATTAATAAACAAGATTATTCCCCTTATTCATTCCAAGTACTAACCAAAAAGTTTCCATGCGACTTTATGCTTTACATGTCAATCAGACAGAAAAATTACAATTTTTTTTGTCAAATGTGATCTAAGTATCTAAAATAAATTCAGTTGCCCACATTACGATTTCAACATAATTTAGATATTTTAATTATGATCGTTGTACCGATAATTATCATAATCATTATAGGAGTGGTTATTGTAGCAAAAGTAGTTGATCAAGGTGATGACTAAAGTGCTCACTTCACTATTGCTACTTTTGGATATACAAATGGAAAAAGTATTAAAAAGCAGAAATATGATACAAGATAAATCATTTGATAGATGATTCAAATGCAAAATAGATCTCATAATAATCAAAGTAATAACGTTTCATTATATTTTTGAGCTACATCTAAATCCCTTACCGTTTCGTCATGTTTTCCAAATACTTGTGCTCTAACACAAGAATATCATTTTTGACGGTCACACAACAAGACCATCTGATGGAATTCTTAAACAGACAAATTCAAATAATTCAACGATTTGTAAATGAAGCGTTCAAATGTTGAGGAGAAGTTGGGGCGGGGCAGGTTGCAGCGCCGTGTAATCTCGAGTTAGCGAGCAATTTGCTGTTTGCTTCCACTGCACCGGCTTTGACAATTGGATTGTCTTCAGCAAACAATGTGTTACGGGCTTTTTGTACGGGTAAGTGACTCTGATAGAATTTGAAATTGTGAAAGTTCGGGTCCTTGCGAGGATGGTGTGCGGATTTCATAAAACATTTTTTGATATTTATTTTTTAAGTTTGTAGAAAATAAAGACGTATTTATTTCTTTCAGGCTAATTTGAATCAGTGCTTTTAGCTTGAGTTTGCTTTGTACTACACTTGCTGACGTTTTTCTGTAAGAATATGACAATAAAAATAAATAATGCGTTACAAATCATAATTTATTACTAATTTTGTTAGTTTCTATGTTCGTTATTTAATCTCGCAACAACAGTTGAACGGAATGGAATGAATTTGTCATATTGCCTGGAATATAAACATAGATAAACTTTTTATACCAAAAAAATATAAAAACCATGCGGGCGACGACACATAGTCCAGTAGAAATCCGACCATGATATTAATAAGCTGACTTTGGAGACGGCTGTAGAGCAAAATTTATCTTAATTTCGTAGTAGAACAGAACTATACAGTCAGTTCCCTAAAACGTGGTTAAAACTGTAAAGCAATTAATGTACCTCATAAAGTTGTAGAGGAACATTTTCTCGCATTCGAGCGCTTAGACAAAAGCGAGTCATAACTGAATGCCCTGGTGTCCACATTTTACTCAACTTCGACTGCATAATATTTCAAGTGGATGCCCCATTATTACGCTCGTAATTTTGGGCTTGCTCCAACCAACTATACGCATGCTACAGAATTCAACAACTATAATATTTACTCGTTTTATCGTGTACTTATTTTGTATACTATACAATCATTCCCTTTATAATATTATTTCTAGACACTTTTAAGAATTCTATATGATTATTTTAGTAGATTCGTATTAAATAAATAAATCGGTAAGTTCAATATTTATACATTTCGTATTAAACGGGATTCATGAGCAAATAGAAAATCTACTTTTATGCATTCTTAGTGGATTTTTCACGGTATTAGAATGCATAATATTTATAGTCACAGGTTTGCTAAGATAAAATAAATCACTACGCCATCAGAAAGTTAGCTGAGTGTTGGTATGTCTTAAAAATCACAGTGATATGTACACATTAAAAAGCCTAAAATTAAGCAACATAATGGAATGACTAACAAGCGTTCTTATATAAACAAGATAGGAGACCGCCAACCACTCTTGACTGCACCTTCTTAACTTTTTAACCATGTATCGCCACAAAAAAAGAAAACGGGTAAGTTGGATTACTTCCAGCCAGCCTCATTTGGAGTTGCACTTTATTTATTGGCAGACATCGCTTGCTGTGAATTGAATCCAAATTGCTTGAAAAATTCCTCCGAAGCTATGCGCTGAATTCTTTCAATGTTACCTTTGAAATAGCCGGGAATCTCACTACTCACCTTTTTTTGCTCGTTAAACATAATTGCTTAGAGAAAATGGAGCTGGTATTGATATAAAAATGCTCGTAAAAACAATACGAAGAAATTTTAATCGCTAGAGTAAGGCTTTTCCGCCCCGTGGCACTCTAGATTTTTTCTTTGAAGTAATTTTTTTTGCAGTCTCACGTTAAAGGAACGGGAAAGGACACATAGCTGTCGCGTGCTTGTAATATGATAATATTTTTTGCTGGCTATGTGAAGATCCTTTCCATCTCGTCTCGCATATATTATGAATGCGAAAGTATGGATGTCTGTCCCGCTTTCTCACCTAAACGGTTTTGAGTGTAAGATAAATCAAATGAATCGCACGTATACTGTATTAACACATTACTGTTTATTGCAAAAAGCAATCTTATTCCCTTTGCAAGAAACATTGTTACTTTTACCAAGAAACAACGCGACGTTGCTCAAGTCCGGTGAAGCTTGATTGATCGTACCTTTTCGACACAAGCATAGGTCAATTAAAAAAAAAAAAAAGCGGACGTTGCTGTATCCAAAATTGGATAGTTTTCTAATTTAAAAATTGATGATTTTTTGTGTTTTTAATGTACACATCACTGACATAATAATGATGCTTTTCCTAACACCCTGTATACGTAACGTACTCTTTTTATTATCAAATTATTTTATTTAAAAAAAATTGCATAAAAAGCCATGCGAACGCATGGGCACAACGAGAACGCGGAAACGCGGTAATATTGTTAATTTGTGGCATAAAACCTCCAACGCCATATTTCACCCGATAAAACCAATCAATCGTTGGAATCCGCGTGCATGCACCAACTAAAAACACATTGGTTCCATTACACCGGCCCGGCCAGGTGAAATATGGGGTGAAATAGTACCATGTGTAATAGAATCGCGGCAACCCTTCCGACCCACGTCAGACGATGGAACGGTTTGACAGTAACATTATTAACACATGGCATGAGGACCGTGCGCACCATTGTCGTAATAAAAGCCAGTAAATGCCTCTCAGCTGGAAGGTTTCATGTATGTTGTGTCATAGCTAATTCCATTTTCCTATTTTATATTTATAGAATGAATTAGAAGGTATCGGATAAAGAAAATTTAAACTCGTACACACAGATTTCAGAGCTTTCATGTTTTTTTGTTGTTCTTATGTTGTGTTATTTGTAGTTATTCTTGTTCTGTTTGTACTTCTAAAAGAAATATTGTTTTTAACTCCACAGAGAAAAAATTATTTCTTTACTGTAGAAACCAAATTCTAATGTAAGCTACACTTTCACAGAACGCGGCATTTGTTTCTGCTGCTGCTGTATTTTTTTCATCATCGTTTATCAATGAACGACCTGCAAAAAAAGATCTCACAATGGATACTTCCTTTAGGTACAAAAAAGACAACTGGAAAATATAAAGGAAGCGGTGCACTCTGCGCGTCTTTCAATAAATTAAATTCAGATTTGAATATAAAAGTCGGTCACGATCTCTTAATCGAAATTAATCCTTAGACAAATGGCATGGCTTCGGTTCTCTTATTCATTTGCGAACAAAAGTTTAAAGTTGCTTCGGTTCCAAGAAGTTGCTCAGTCAACGAACGAAAGGAATTATCGGTGGGGAATCGCGGCTGATGCGGCCGCCCATTTGGCGGGAGGCCAGAGCTTCGCGATCTTGTAATTTACTCATGTGGAACCAGATTAACACGACATCTGGCTTGTATTTAGTGGTCTCGCACTCGCTACGCGTTTGTAAAGACGCAGATACTAATCTTTAATGGTGTTTCGACAACGCGCTACTTTTATAGCCGTCCTAATTTCTTTTACATGTCTTGCCAAAAGAATTAATCACTTTTTTTGCTTCTTTGTAGTCTACATATTTTTTTTTATTTTTTATTTATATAATGTAATATTTATAATATTAATTTGCCTCATTATGCTTCATCAGCGACTCAATCTGCGTAAGCTTAATTGTTTAATTTATAAATGTATCAGTGGCTAACCACAATATTTGATATAGATCATGATAATGCGTAAAATCAGTTAGCGATAATACAAACTCCCGTTGGATCATACTATTAATCCAGATAATGTTACCGTTTGTATTTAAAGGTTATTAATATTATAGAATGTCTAATATAATGTATGTATGTAAATAAGTACTATACCTAACGCTCAACAGCTTATTTCAAAAATGAAACGTACAATTGCAAAGCAAGCAGTATCAAATCAACCACGATTTCGCTAACAAAACAAAAATATAATCTCGAGCAAGCATATACGAGTAAGTGGCTATAATGTTTAACGCTTATCATTTCCAGACCATTGAATTTGCTTCGGGCAGCCCGGACTAGCTCGCACCGCATCGCAAGGCAAGAAATCATCCGTCGTCGTCGGAAAATAATTCGATTGTCGACTCTCTGATGAATCGCCATCTAGATATGAGCAATTCGCGCCGAGCGAGAAGTTAACGCGGGATTTATTTATTTCGTGTTAGGACTTTTATCGCGAAACGAAACTTCCTGTTAACACAATCCAAAAAGGAGGTAGGTAATGTAAAAAATTACAATGTTCATAGATTGATGTTTCTACATTTATAGATGCAGGAAGCTTCTATAAATGTAGAAATTGCAGCTGTACTTAATAATACCTTTTTATAGTCAAAATTAGATACGGTTTGTTACTTTCATTGAGGTTTTATTTTCGTCTCTAACGGTTTTATAATAAGTACCTAGGTATACATTGGTGTACTGTACAGTCAAAACGTGTCCAAGTAACAAAACTAATGAAGCTAGCCGGTCGAGTGCAATCTGGACTGAATTTATTCACACCAGAAAATCGAGCACGCGGCGCGAACCACGAGAAAAAAGTATTTAATTGCTCCCAAGGAACGGGGAATGGTGAAAATTCGGGTAGCGAATTTATAGGAGCTATTTGGATGCAAATGATGAGCTCGGTGCGGCCTCCGCCGCCGAATAACCCCGAAAGAATAAGTGAGAGGCGCCTTGAGAAAAAGGCTCCTGATGCTCTTTAGTATTTATTCACGGAAACTTGGGGCCCGAGTGAAGTTGGGTGTACGGGCAATAAAATACTTTCAAAATGTTTTATGACCACGGAGACACCTTATGTTTCTTATCTGCATGAATATCACCGGCGAGACATGGCAAGATTTTTGTTACCTGCGTCATTCGGCCGTATCACGCGCGTATAATTTATTCATCTAAAATAAAAAAGCGGAAAGCCACACAAAACACGTTTACGAGGGCGCTTGTGCCAAGGCTGAAATATCGTTGAGTATAAACTTTCACACTCCAATATCGCTATAACTTTCCCACGTACGGCAAACTTTATATCTTTGTCCGTTTATAGGCTGAAAACGAGTGTTTTTTTTCTGAGTGTAAGTTTGAATATTCCCTCGGGCCTGGCCTATTTGGGGTTCCCAGTAAAACGAGGGAAAGGTCGAATGCGAGGAACGTGGGCGGGGCACGAACGCCTCTAATACTCTTCAAGTAATCACAATGTTCACCAAAAATATATAATACCCATTTACATGGATAGAAGAACACGGCAGTCTTAAAATGAGGCCGAATCAATTCACTACCTGATTCGAAATGTTTTTGCAGGTAAGATTTACCATCGTATTTCGGAAAAGGGTATGAGTGAAATTCGCATAGAGTAAATAAATCTCTCCTTTATAAAGGTTGAAGTTTTTGAGCTAGCTTCTCGTAAAGTAACCATTAACCACGCTAGGGTTACGTTGGGGGCTTCAGTTTCCAAGCGTATTGCACGTAGTGTGGGGAACGAAGCTCGTCGCTCTCCTTTTTGCTAAAGTTCTTTGTCGTTTCACTCAATCGGATTTTTAAAACTAACCCAACTTGAGCTATCAAAGCAGAGGCGGGATACACGTAACTTCAAAACAAGCAAACAAATTATACAAAAGTGACTGCAAGGATATTTAAAAGAGAAAGATAAATAAAAATAATATTTTGCCATGAAACAAGATTGGATTACGAAAAAACCTTATACACGGAAATTTTTCAAACATGTAAAGAAAGTTATCTTTTAAATAAAATTTCTTCTGCTTTTCGTAAAAAATTGAACCTCTCAATATTCTTAGAACAAATTGCTTTACAAATTGTATTGATTTTTACTCATACCGAAATAGAACACGTTTTATGTCAGTCTTCTAATGTCACTATCTAGCGACACGTTCTTAGTCCTTGAAGGAGATAAAAACCTTCGGTAACGTTATACTTTAAAGTAGGTAATAGTGTTTCCCAACAAATGGTCCGCGGACCACCAGTGGTCAAAGGAGCGAAATTTGGTCTGCGAACAATTCAATGTGATGGTATGTGCGTAGCATTATGCAATAATAAATTAGTGCTAGGATTGCTAAACTCATGCAGAAGAAGAAGGCTCAAAAACAAAATTAAAGTAAAATTCACTATTAATAATGTTAAATTGTCTCGGTAACAGTAACAGCTCATATAATGTAATTAAATCTGGGTGAAAACGCCTTAGTCCACCCACTATATTGACGCAGTGCCGGCTGATCAACTTCACACACAATCATTAAATTTCATCGCAGGTGTGTGCAGGTTTCGTAACTATATTTTCTTTCACATTTTCTAATAAAATAATATTGGTATTGCATGATAACATTAAGTTTTACTTTAACATTTATTTTCGAATTTAATTATTTTCGTTTATATCGTGGGAGAAAAAAGTAATCAAAATGGTCCATGCTCTATAAAAGGTTGGGCACCACTGCTTTAGAGCTTAGAGAAATAAATGGCTCATCTCCGCTTCTGCAGCGAAGTACCGGAAGCGAGGCGACGGCGGTGCGGTCGCCGTCCGTCGGCGTGTGCGACGGCGACGGCGACGACTTGAGAGCTGCCTCAAGGAGATACTAAAATACTGTAATGTCTTCTAATGTTTTAAATTAAGAATCTTTTTTACGCCGTTGTCATTTATTTTTCAAATGCCACCAAGTTCTCGTTAGTCCATGGAATTGGTACATTTTGGTTTGCATCAAAATATGAACTACCCGATTTGATGCAAGTGAAGATTTCTATGTATTACCTTGCAGACATTTTAAAACAAACTCTACGAGTATTACCATTCTATTACACATAATTTCGAGATTTCATTTTCACTTTTATTTAGCACCTCAAAGGCTGATCAAATTGATCTTGCCTTCAATGCCTTCTAATTTTACAAAGTATAATAAAATTATCTTGAATATTAAAATAAAGTTAATTTCGTCAAAGTCAACCCTACTTAAAGTTCTTATATTTTATTAGCTTCTCTAGGGTGAAACTCAACTCCAAGACTGTCACTCGCGGTCTAAGCCCGGCCTTCCTATAGAGAAACTTTACAAAAGAATCCCGCAAAGGATTGAGTGTCGAACTTGTTTACTGCAAGTTTCCAAGCAAAAGACAAAACTGAAATGCATTTCCGTTGAAGCGAACAATAGCCTCATATGGTTTTAAGGCGAGCTTCGTCTGTTAATTTTAACACCCTAGCTATTTATTTATGGACTTGGCTATCTTAGTTTTTATCCGTTGAATAAATACTACTTAGTTGAAGTTTGCGTTGAATTGTTTACCGCACCGTTCTTTCATGCTGTTATGATTTTGTCTTACAAATCAATAAGTCTCTTTTCAAAAAGACAAATTTGTAACAATAGAGAATATGCATAAAAAAATTATTATCTGAATTTATTTTCCTAAAATATCCCAAAATAAGAAAACAGTAACAAAATCGACTGAATAACTACTGAGATAATATACAATTTATAAGCTAATCTATCTGTATCTCTCTACAAAACAACATTTTGTATGAAAATAACTTCAGATTTATATCAGTGACGTCATTGTACATATCGGATCTCTCTTTCTGTCCTACAACTTTAAAGAAACAAATAATTTGTATTTTTGTTGATTTAAATACATAATATTTATTTTAAAAAAACGTGCATATTCCGTATTATCGCATCAGGACTACACTCAAGGATGTCTTAAAGACTTCTACCAAAAGCTGAGACGCCTTAGGAGAGAACTTATCTGCTCTAAGAAAAACTACATTGTCTATAACATGCTCTTTATTTTTAACGCCCGACGAAAAAGAGGGGTGTTATAAGTTTGACGTGTGTGTCTGTCTGTCTGTCTGCGTCATCGTAGCTCCTAAACGGATGCGCTGATTTTGATTTAGTTTTTTTTTGTTTGCAAGGTGTCACAATCGAGAGTTTTCTTAGCTATGATCCAAGAAAATATCTTCAGCCATTTGAAGATTTTGCTCTTTTCTAGTTGTAGAAAGGATCAAGTAACGGTTTTGTTGCCGGTTGTTATTTAATTTAGTGTTATTATTCCTGTCGTGCATTTTAGAAGTATGGCGCAAATAAGTATAATAGTAATTATGAAAGTGTGGTTGCACAGCTTGGTCAAAGGCTTAGTGGTTGTTTACTACTATGGATTAATTGCCCGCAGAAATTAGGGTCGTGGCAACGAGCCGCCTAGTAAACTTCCGTTTGGACATTTACGACCACCCTCTCTTATAACATCGGTTATAAGACCTCGGCGTTACGCTCAAATACATTTATTATTAGCAGTATTGCACAAGGAAAATACTTTCAGGAAAAACTCTCGTCCGTCATAAGTTTTTGCCGTGGCTGAGATCCGAACCGCTGTAATCTTTTGATATACTGTAGTGTTTAGCTGAAACTGGGGTTTTGGTTTTTATATTTTAAAGATATCACATAACTCGATGCTAACGAAATAATCAGCAGTCAGCAGCATTTATAATATTGCAGGGTGTAAGTAACTCTTAGCCAAAACTGAAATAACATTAGTTTATTGCTTTTTCAACACTGTCGTCTCTTAGCGTATATTTACTATATCTTTTTAATCGAAGCGAAAAATTAAAATCATTGAGCTTGGGCAGGGACTAGAACCCGCATCGCCTTGGCTATCCGGGCCGTACAGGCGCACTACAAATTGTAGCATCGAGTCTCCGTACAAGCCATCGTACAAGCCCAACGAAATTATTTAACGCTTCAATTTTACTAGTGTATCTACATTCCTGTACGAGTATCTGCTCAACTTTTCTTCAGATACTTTTCCCGGAAATAAATAAAATTTACTTTTATATAAAAAAAAACTGTCAAATTAAAATGACTGTTACGTATAGGGGAGTCGGAATCCAAGAAAAGTTTCTTTACAAATTCCATTGACTCAATACTGTGGACTGAGCGTGAATCTTTCAGTAATTTTCTGAGCCGCCACTTGCACCTTGTATGTTTCTTATATAAATCGTGTTTCAGATAATATTTAATCTTGCAAAAAAAAACTTCGATCTCGGACAAGATTTGAACCAATCATATAATTATACGTTTTTCCGATAATTCTCCAAAGATAATACTATACAAAATTTATTAATCGTCTAAACCCTTCTTTTTTTGATACTTTAGAATGCATTTTCTGTCTTCCTGGCTCCATATTATGTTTTCTTGTATTGTGAGACTTTCCCCAGTTTTGTTAGGCCATAGCAAGCTAAATCACTTGATTGTCCGAAAAGAAAAATGTTTCTGTGCTTCCGAAAGCCCTCGCGGCTTCTGTCTACGGGTGAAGTCGTTATAGGAGTCATGTCAGAAGCCTTAGATAGTTCAATAATTTTGACACCAGGTAGTGAGGTAGGTTAACCTCGAAACCCAAACAATTTTCAAGTAGCATCTTAGTTTACACGACCTACTACTGATCTGGGGATTTGATTACGTCACTCATAATTCCAGATAAGAGACCTCCGCTACTAAACTAAGGACCGTCACCACAGATTAATAAATAGTTACTAACGTAACCGTCACTAGGGAGCGCATCGGAGTTTCAATACCAAGATCTTAACTATTATATTATTATAATTTAGGAATTCACGTAGTTATAATACTTTAATTTACTAAGTACTTTGATCAAACCGATTCATATAAATTCAAATTTCATCCACTAAAAATGTTAGATATGTTAGATTTAGAGGCTACAAAAACACATTTGCATGTTTTGACTAGAATTGTCGTACTTTTTTTTTTCAACTCGCGAGATCGCTATTATTTTGGCAAAAATGCCTATTAAACTTCTTTGAAAACGTCACATGTTTTGTAGACTACTTTGCCCAGTAAAAAAAAGCAATTTCACACACAGCCTTTAAATCCTTCGCCGATGTGTGCAGTTGTTTTTTTATCACTGTAAGATCGTCGAATAAACGTAAATATGAATTTGAAACTCGAACATACATTATTAGTAGGTACGTGCCGAGGGTCGAACCTGCCCGTACGAATGGAACACAACGGCCTTAACCACTAAGCCACCGACGCTCTCGACGGTCGTTAAATGAAAACCTCGGAAAAACTTCACATACCACATTCATAGTCGAAGGATGGTGTAATAGACCGTTCTTTAGTACAAAAACCTCTCTTCCTTCGTATAACATATGCCAGCCTCAAACAGTAATACATCTCAGGCACATCCGCTTGATCGCGCAATTTAACAGCTTGTTCCCTTTTGATCCAACATTTCTATAGTTGTAGGTTTTGTGATGTAGGTTAACCTCGAAACCCACACGTTAAGCTAGAAAAGTACAAATTCGTTAAATTTTAACCGTCTATTAATATAATATATCTTTCTTTACATAAGTATATTAATAGACGGCAGAGAGCTGTGCTCTTTTTGGTGAAGTTTACATTATTACCTTACTCGTTAACTAACATGTTACGTACCTAACTCAACTATATCTATAACATATATTTTAATATAAAAAAACCTAGTGTAATCTATTCAATGTCATCATCACCACGGCAAATCACTTAACTCAACTCTTGAGCTAAGGAAACAACACCATGCGAAAGCAAAATACTGACCAATCAAATTAGTTGCTGCGAAGCATTTTCACTATAAGTAAACTCTTGATTACTTTTTATGAAGTCTCCGGCTATATAATCTGTACAAAGTATGGATAATAAACCTACCTCAAAAACAAATATCGGATCACTATCGGATCACTATACCTGTGTTTGCTCGTCCGTCCGTCTATCAGCGCGAATTTCCTCCGAAACAACTGAACCGGTTAAATTGAAATGAAATTTAGTACACGTCAATCACATGATTTTAAACTAAATAATGCTACTAGTTCGTTTTTGGGTCACGGATGCACTTTTAAACTAAATCAGTTCAGTTATTTCGGCTGATAATAAAGAACTTTGTATGTACGAAACCCTCTCCACAAGTTCAACTTGCTTCTGACCGGTTTTTTTTAATATAATGGAGAAGTGAAACTAGCAAACATTGAGTCTGTGGGAGCAGCCCGTTTGGACGTGCAACCGATAGCGACGAATGGGCCATCTCCGGCGGTCGAGTGCCGGAAGGCTGCGGTCTCTGCAGCCTTTTACCGTCGTGCCGCTAAGTATTACCAAGAATTTGGACTAGAACATCTTAAATATATAATATCTAGATTCTTATACATAACAGGATAAAGAGGCATGCTGATAAACATGATATACAAAAATTACACACTTCCAATGATTGAAAAACATTGTGGACCATATTAATATTATGTACATAACTTTTTTGACTATGAAATATTAAATCAAAGATTTGCAAAGTTGAATATGGGAATTTTCTATTTTTGGATATCATAACATAACATAAGAGTCGCTTAGTTATCATGATGTAGTACTAACAAGATATTTTTTCTGCCAAAGAACTGCGCCGATCAATCAATGATATCTTGTTCAAATACCCTCGCTGGAGTCACAAGATTAAGCACTCCAATTTAAATCCAAACGGCCCACGGTGCTTTGAAAAAATTGAATGCATTTATTCACCAAAATAGTATGATTTATAGTCGGGAACTCTTTCAGTAAATACAAATGAGGGGGGGTTGGACGTTGGGTCACTGCCAAAGTGAAGGCTGATTAATGATTTCAGACGCACGCGGGAAGGTTCCCCGAAAAATAAATTCAAACTTACATGGTGGACCGAAACAAAACCGTAAGTGGAACTTTTCTAGTAATTGAATTAAGCTGAATTTTTAAATCCTTGTGAATATGATAGAGGTACGTACACTTATACACTTAATACACTTAAACGGTACTACTTAATGTTTTTACATAAATGTAGTTTGTATTCTTTTTACACATAAATGCACTGCTCCGCTGCTGTCATCGTTGCCTATTTGTATACTTTTAGCGTCGTGGACTGTACTTCTTTTTTTTTACAATCCTGGTGTGCAATAATGTACTTCCTATTCTTTTCAAATAAAAACAGATATTTATTTTTTGATCAATATTTACAGAATTCAACCATTTAAAACAGCTGGGCGCGTTTCAGCGGGTGTATTTCAAAAATTTCTGCCTGGATAACTTTCGACTTTACAACGCTTTCATGTCTGTTCCCAATCCGTAAATCGGATCTCATGCCGTTCGTTTATGTGCCGAATAGATTAAATTCTGCAATTCCAGTAAATGAAAAATAAATTTCGTGTGCATGCATATTGGGCTCATTGTGAAATTTCCCCAAACCAATAATTATTTTCAATGTAACTTACGGGTTACTTACATCTGATAAATTTACCAAAAAGCAGTATTTACGGACTAATCATCATAAATTTCAGCCTGTAGGCTTCTACTGCTGGACATATGCCTCCACTGATTATCTCCACAATGTGCTGCCCGCATCCACCTTGTGGTAGGCCTCCGACTCATTTATAGGGTAAAAAAAAAAATTTTACTGTTAAGTGATGCAAAATGTTGATAATAACCCTCGTTCGCTTTAATTTGACTATAACTTAAAAACTTTGCATTGAGATCAAAATTTTACGGTCTCCGTTTAAAAATATCTTTAAAATCTATAGATGTTATTACACGGAATTTAAGAGCCAATCTGCGCTTCGTTTACTGCAATTTCCGATTTAAACTTTAGTAGAGCACTCAATAGACTGCAATATTTAGTTTAAATCTGTTTTTATATTTAATCAAAGGAATGGTATAAGTTTAGACTTATCCAAAGAACAAAAAGAAACAAATATTACTCTCTATTTGAATTAAAATTATATAGGTACAGTTAGACGGATAAAATTACACAATAACACACACGAACTAACAGAGATAAATAATATTTGCTTGGTTCTTTTGATATAAATAGATTGATTCGATTTATAAAAAGCATCATTATTACAAAAACCGAACAAAAGAGTAAGAAAAACAGGTTTCGTGCTAAATTAGCTTTTACCAGCTACAAGTGTCTTATTGGAATTCTTTATTTAAACGGGCGAATAATAATTCTGCGTAGTGATTGGAGGAAATGGTGGGCGGGCAGTCGATCGGAAATTCACGGTCGAGTACAAACACAGGATTCCTTTGTACGCATACATTTGAGTTTTCGTTTGTCTAAAAGGTTTCTCTTAAATATCTTGAAATTGCTACTTTGGCTTGTCTTCAGATAGAATCTACATCTACTTTCCAGGTCAAAATTTAAATAACATGATGTTCTTTGTGGTAATCATTTAAATTTATTGCATTTCAGTTCATTCGGAGACCTTCGGTGGCCTAGTGGCTAGCCAGGGACTTCTATTCGGAAGTTCGCTGATTCAAGCCTAGGTATTCCGATTTTCGAGTTCATATTACTTACGTACATTTATTCGACGCTATTACGTCAAAGGAAAACATTGTGAGGAAACCAGCACTACCGTTGTGTGTGAAGTTGCCTAACCCGCACTGGACCAGTGTGGTCGACTAAGGCCTGTTCACCCTGATTTCAGGATACGAACGGGATGAATTATTTCGTAGTGTAGTACGAAATAATACGTTTTGACAGCGTATTGAGTGAGGTACGGTGCTTTTTGCAACCAAGCGGCTTATACGGTGCATAAATAACCGATGCTGTTGTAGTTGTACATACAGTGATAAGGGAATCAATATTTACAGACGAGACAATATCGATACAAACATTGGTATATTATATCTGTTATTATCATCAGTCAAAAACATCAAAGGTTACAAATTTTCACGATAAATGCTTGTATCGCGCATAAACAGCTTTTTTGTAAATTAATACGTAAAATTCAACATTGTTTTGACTGGAACAAAAAAAGGCCATGAATACCGCAGAGAAATTTAATTAAAATTGTTGATTCAATGATGTTTCCTTTTGGGGAAGGCAATCCCATGGAATTAAATCATAAAGGCAAATAAACCTGAGCAGTGCCTTTTTCCGTAGCGCTTTCTGCTTTTAAATAAACAGTGTAGGAACAAATACTAATGTTACGTAACTTTTGATAATGCTTAAAAGACTTGGAAAAGAAACTAGTTATGTCTCTTGAATACAAAGAAAACTTAAACGTAACATACTTTATGAAATAAAAAATATCTTGAAGTTGTTACGCCGAAGCTCTGCTCGTAAAAGCTTTTGTTATTCGATATTACCATACTATTATTTATTCTGTGCTATTACTAATAATAAAATACTGATACCATTGTAGTATTAGAAGAATAAATATTCGCAGTAGAATAAAATTGGGTTCGTTTAAGGGAACGGCAGAATAAATATAATTAAGGTAAAAATGAAACCTATCTAGTAGAAAAATATAATATTATAACTTTCTTCTCCTCTAAATGTGAATATTGTACTATTCCATTTTTGTAGATACTCGTATTACCATAAATTTGTTTTTAACCAAATTATACAAAAATATTGCTTGCTTGCTATTTTTGCAAGTTGTACTAAAAAAATATTCATCACTTCAGAGCCAATTCTATTACATACGATTGGTTTCTAGGAGTATGCCAGTGTTTGATTGCTGCTATTAATATTGTTGGCAAAGCAAGATATTGGTTTCAATCAAGGTATAGATTCTGAAATTTGCTGCGTTCAAGAACTAGGTAATATTAGCTGCGACTTGCCTCGGTTATGTTTCGTCAGCCAATTGCACTATATTTAATCGTGCAATAATTTATTTCATGTAATACATTACATGTATGCAACAATTAAAAAAAAAAATTAATATTAAATACATTGAATAAAGCTCTTATATCTTAATTTTGTATATATATAAATTCGATTACACGATCAAATATCATCATCATCATTTCAGTTGAAAGGCGTCCACTGCTGGATAAAGATCGTCCCTCCCGCAACCCTCACCAGACCCTTGGTCCACTTTGTGGGTGGCCTGCCCATGCTACATTTTCCGGCCGCCATTCAAGATCCTTTTTGCCCCAACTGTAGTCTGTTCTTCTTGCAATGTGCCCAGTCCTCTGCTACTTATGTTTAGCAATTCTTTGCGCTATATTTTTTAAATTATTATTTTCATATGATCCCATTAAAGCTTGTCCAAACATAGTCACAAACTATGTAGATACAAGAAAATTAATCTTCTACCCCATCAACTTGAAAGAACAAGTGGGAGGACAATACAACCCACATCACAGGACACTTACATGACATAGCAGTATTGTATGCAAACTAGAGCGTAACGTACGTGTACGGACAAGACAACAACGTATGCGTTGAATAAGTCGGCTTCAATTCCTGGAATAAATCTATGTTCACATTCAATATTTTCTATACTTTGATTCACTACCAATGTATTTCATTTTATTTTATTATAGAAATAGTAATCATACAAAAAGCTTTCCAATCGCGACTCCGTAAGTAAATAATAAAAAAATATTTCAGATTTTTTCCCGGAGTGTGTTTTTTCTGAAAGAAAGTTATATTTCTTCCTTTTTTAAAACGTAGTTATTTTTTAAGGGTAAAAGCTACATTATTAATTACCAAATTTTGTCCAAATCTATTAATAGTAATTTAGGTGTGACAGCAGAACAAACATCCGAACTTACAAATTTACATTAAACTTTATAATATTTGTATATATAGATTTATAATAAAAATTGGGACTCAATAAGACAACTAAGCAAACTTAAATACACGACAAGAACCCAAAGTACCTGCACAAAAGAGAACTTCACTAACTATCTTATTAGAATATCACAATTTGTTAATAAGATAAAAATAACGTCCGATTCAGTCTACCCAATAATGTCCTAGTTAAATATTTTACGAATACTTAATAATAATTCTACCCAATACCCTAGTTGTATAACGATGGGGTATATCATCCTATTAGTGACACACATTTTCAAAAACAAAAAATGTAATAATTGATCTATTTGATGAACTTTCACAATAGATTTCTGTTTCTACGTATTTATAATAAACGCTCTGCAAGGTCGTTAGACAAACCATAAAATTTCCTTAAACAAAAGTAATAGAGGAAAATTCTACTTTTTTGCAGAGAATACGAAGAAGAATAATTTTAACGAGGCTTACACAGTCAATATTTGAATGAATGGCAGCAAGCTTTTTATCGTTTTATACGAGTGACTTATACTAAAATTTCAATTATGAAGCCTTTTTATGAGTCTGATAATAACTAGGACCAAGGCCAACGATTTTCATCGCTGGAAAGATAGAA
Organism: Teleiodes luculella; assembly: GCA_948473455.1. NCBI lineage: Eukaryota > Metazoa > Arthropoda > Insecta > Lepidoptera > Gelechiidae > Teleiodes > Teleiodes luculella. Next base: position 9,558,922 of record OX419595.1, on the reverse strand, counting down.
CAACGTTATTTATTTGATTGTTGTTTATAAAGCAGGGCGTACACGATATAGCATAACAGTAGCCACCGCTGGCCGGTTGCAGACTCTCGACTTTGTAGCCCCGCGGCCGTTATAGAAACAAGTTGAAACTTTTACGGCGAACGAACGAACAAGGGCTGTCGAGCAGTGATTCACTGGATCTCGAGAGCCCTGCGTTTGATAGAATATGAAATAGTGGCAAATACGAGTGGAAAGTTATGGGAAGTCGTAGACGTCAGGCTATTACGTTCCGACGACTCGGAAAACGTTGATATCGGAAAAAAACATGTAAGGATTTTTCTTCGTATTTCTTTCTTGAAATTGTTCCAGCGTTTGACCGCTGAGTTTGTAAGCCAAATATCTTGTTTGAACAAAATAGAGATAGTAAAATAATACCTGGTAAATAAATAATACAATGATAGCGCTAACCGGCAAATAAGAATCGCCTTATTAATAAAATGAAAACAAACAAAAAAAAAGGACCAACATAAAAAAGCTTTACATGTAATTACCTATACTCCACTCAGGTACCTTGTTAACAAGGACTAAAGTTCTTCGAGCAATTAACAAGCAGCTCTAAGGAATTTTCCAACAATTTTGGAGTTTTAGCTCTTTAGTGTTAGAGGAGATTCAGTTCACATAGTTGAGGTTCTGTTTTATTGGAGGGAATGAACTTACTCTTGGTGTTTAGTGTCCCCTACTAAACGACGTGCACGTGCCTTAATCTTCCCTTCTTTCAAGTAGGAATTTAATTTCCTGACTTAAACGAGGTGTCATATATAAGCATGGGCAGGCATGACTTTGAATAGTTTGGATATTATACTATAGAGAAATGTCCGTATATTAACTCACTGGGCTGAAATTGCGGTCACTTTTTATACGCTTCTGCTTCCGCTCTAAAAATCATTAGCATGTATTGAATTGGAAATTGAACTGTGCTTATATGGGAATAAAGGGATTCAAGGTGAATTCAAGTTTGTACTTTTGTAAGATGTTTTTCGGTTTACGCTGATACGTGATTCAAATTAAATTCGGTGAGTAGATTTATAATAAGATTTTATTAAGACGTGAGCCTATAGAGAGATGTTACAAGGTCTGCTTATCTTATTTCTATAGTGTGAGGTTTAGTGGAAAATATAGTATGTTTTTTTAAATGAAAGCCGAAGAAGTTTTAAGTTATACCCGCTTTTTACCAATAATACACTGTAATATCTGTATAACAAGCTGTCTATCAGGAAACAGAATAAATTAGGAATGCCCATTTCATTCCAGCCCTCCTTTTTTTGTTGACGGTTGACACAATTTCTATCAGCATATTTTTATGGTGGCTCTCGCGTTTGGGGAATGTTTGAGTTATTTTTACGAGTTATGGTGCGGTTTCTGATACCTATTAATTATAAAACCTGCTTGAAAAAAACCGCTTCAATTTTAAGGTTTGGAGTCGATCATCCCAAAAAAAGGCATAACATTGGTTAACCAATGCTATGCCGTGACCTTTTTTTGGCAAGCAATATTTTATACTCCTTAGAAAGATTTTTTTTTAATTTACAGTTTACCCATTATGACTATTTTGAGTCCATGATCACAGGGTCACATATTAGTGGTCATATTATTTATGTTCATTGATCACACCCATGTGACCACTTATATATAATAATAATGATAATAATAATAATAATAAACACTTTATAAATATAAATAAAATTAACCAAAATTGCGCTATAAAACGTACCTTGTAATTAAATAACGTGTTCATTAAATGTGGAGTAAAAGATGTTGTGACGAGAATTGAGAAAGGAATGCTAATTTGGTTTGGTCACGTGGAGAGAATGAGTGAAGAGAGATTGACTAAACAGCTTTATAAGGCGAGAGTGGAAGTACGCTAAACCGACAAGCATGCATGAGGAGATTAATTAATGTGGATGAAGCAAAATAAGTGTGTCTGGATAGTAGCAAGTGGAAAGAAGTGGTCTCTGCCTACCCCTCCGGGAAAGAGGCGTGGCGTATGTATGTTAAAAAAATATAAAACTGACAATTTCTGTTCTGGAAGTTTTCTGATTACGCACTTTTCTTTACTTTTCCTATATATTTTACATCTGGCCAAGTAAATTTGAACGAAAAGTAAATTAAGAATGATTTCAGAAAACTTGTCCATTATATAATTAACACTTTGTACAGTAGCTACGTGTATTTAATGTCGTAGATAATGATGTTTCAATTGAAAGTAGGCATGAACATAACATAACGTAGGTACATTTAATATACATACAACTCCGTTTTATATCTAAATGCATTGTGTGATTTGTTACAAAAACAGAACGAACAAACCAACAAACCCCTTTTCTTTCTTAGATTCCTTAACGCTCCTTAAAAATTGTATCTGCTATATTTATACTTGTCTAAAAATAATCGGAGTTTCAAGAAAAGGGGACATTTAAAATATCTTAAACGGGACTATATATAAACGAAATCTTTTAAAAGGCCCTTCTGTTATCAATTTATCACAATAGCAATCATTCAGCTAGCTTCCTCAAATCGATAGATATTCCATGCTTATAAAGTGCACCGCCCGCCCTCCTAAATAAATGCTTACTGCATAATAATATGCATTATGCATGCATACATACATTGGTGATGACAACCCTCCTACCACTCGCTACGAGAAAACCAGTGCTGAGCGAAGCCAAACATTTAGTGAAAACAGTACTATTTTTCTTAATTGAATTAAATTATCTACTAGCGGTACAGCGTGTTATCTTCAAACATCTCTATGTTTTCTTTAATCTTCACGGCCAGCTTCCAACAAATTTGTAGGAAAAATAGAAATACCTTTCTACTAGTACAATGTAGAAATACAGAAGTTAAATTATTAATCTAAATAATGAAATTATTAAAATATTTAGTAAAAATCAGTACATAATACTCGTATAATATGGAGGAGCGTGGCTTGATAAGCTCATTGACTAGTAACATTTGTTTCTAACAACAAATAAATTTACTAAAACCGTCGCACATGTTACTGTTCCAATCCGTAATATCTAATATTTCGAACATTTTGTGTTACATTCATGCCGTTCTTTATTATTAAACGAACATAAAACACGAGTGGACAGTCCAACTCGGTACAAAAGCCAGCCGGTGCCAGCCACTACACACAGAACGCACAAAAAACAAAGTTAGAGGGAAACTAGCAAAAAAAACTAAGGCTAGAAGAGCGGCGGCGGCCGTATTCGATGTCACATAATTTTGTTCTTAGCCCCATAAATCAAAAACGTTGCCAAAACCTTCGCCATTGATGCGTGTAATGCTCACATTCGAGGATTTTCCGCTGTTTCTTCGATTCCTTTTTATTATAAGATATAACGATAAGCGGTCTGTTTATTTATTTATTTTTTTACCTTATTATTAGTCAGAAGCAAAGTTACAAGAAAACTGATTAAATTCAGATAAAAATTATCATAATAACTGAACAAGAAAGAAATTATATTGTAATTAAACTTTCGTTTTACTTTAAACGAGCAATTCATGAATTTTATTTTATTTCTTGGAAATGGTTTCGAAATGGACGAATTTAAGAATACGTAAGCTTTGATTTTACTTTAGCGTACATATGGGATCTTTCAATAGTGACGTCTTTTTTGGTTACTCACTACGTACAGAAGCCAGCACATGCGGTTGGACATTTGCACTACGATATTCACCCCTACCGGTACAGGCGCTCTCAAGGTCAACATATCCAGCCGCAAATGCTGCCTACTGTACCTACATGGGTGCGTAATAAATGTTATAATAACAGAAAATATAATTACATTTTGGTAATTGTATGGGGACTCCGCTCTTGAAGTTGTAGACCATTACGTCTACCTGGGACAAACAGTCCAGGTAGGTTGGGCCCCATCAGAGGGCTCAGAGTCACCCAAAGAGCGAGGGCTATGGTTGGAGTTTCCTTGCGTGATCGAATCAGGAATGATGAAATCCGCAGGCGAACCAGAGTCACCGACATAGCCCGAAGAATCGCGATACTTAAGTGGCAGTGGGCAGGGCACATTGCACGTAGAACCGATGGCCGTTGGGGAAAAAAGGTTCTTGAATGGCGGCCACGCGCCGGAAGACGTAGCGTGGGCAGGCCCCCTACAAGGTGGACCGACGATCTAGTAAGGGTCGCGGGAATTCGCTGGATGCGGGCAGCGCGGGACCGATCATTGTGGAGATCTCTGGGGGAGGCTTTGGTCCAGCAGTGGACGTCTACTGGCTGAAATGATGGATTGTATACTTAAGAACATTTAGCACCTTCTTTTTCCTTTTGCTATCACAATGTAACACGCTTTTATTTATTAAATTGGGTCTGTGCTATAACTATGTACAATATGGAATTATTTTGTCGTAGAAAAAAAAGGTTAATTATCGTTAAAGATTACAATGAACTTATAAAGTGTTATATTTCTTATTAGAGTTAATTTATTTTTAAATTTAGAGTTTGTTTTATTAAAAAATAATAAAAGCTTGTATTTAAAAAGGATTTTTTTTATTCATTTGATTGGAAGATTGTTAAGAGTAATAAAGAATAGAAAAAGAAAGTAGTAGTAGTTCTGGGTATCTACTATGAACTCTTATCGCAAGTCAATCCTAAACTGAACTGAATTTAATTACCACTTTTAGGTAAAAATACTGTCTACTGACTTACCTACGGAGCCATAATAGTAATTTTTTAAAGTGCTTTCTAATAAGCTCCAATTAATTATGTACTTTGAGCGTGAAGATTTAACTTCCATTAATCGAACCCCCTGTTTACTACAAACAGGAGGATGAATCTCTCCGCTGAAAGGCGGCAGAACCTTTGTTCCTCGCCCCGGATTAGTGGACATCCCTCCGCAACCTTCGGGAACGCAAAATTAATTTCTAAACACGTGCGAAGTTTCATAGATGTTTAATTAATTCTGAATGTTGGTTTTGTTTTCTTGGTACTTAAAGGGAAATTGTTGTATTACGTCCTTCCAGTGAAAAGGTGCTATACCCCGCCGTACCTTTTTAATACAATAATTTCAATTTTTGAATGCCTACTGTACTCGTATATTAGCTTTTGAGTATCATGTTTAATTGTGAAATTATGTCTAAGTTTCACACTTATTATATTGTATTGTTTTCAACTTAACACAATTATTCCACTTTTAAGCTGAAAATAGCATGAAGCACTATGACAAGAGTTTGTCGCACATTTAACTGTCAAAAAACTGTGTGAAACCTTAGGCTAGACCGGCAGGTATGCTGATGATACATCATAGATTCACAGTAATAAAAGATGTAGTAAACCAAGGTATTACTGACTACTATCAGTAACTGGCCACTTTGTAGTTTAATGCTCCGAATTAAGATTATAACGTTATAGCCTTATTTATAACATTATAATCTTACTATATATTTTTAATTCTTTTTTTTTCTAGTTCTTTTTTTTATAATCTTATTTTGGATCATTAAACCACAAAGTGGTCAGTGACTGAGAGTGGTCAGTAATACCTTGGTTTACCCTATTATATTAGGGGTTTCCAAAGTGGGGGGCGCGCCACCTAAGGAGGGCGCAGAGCCACGCAAGGGGGGAGTGGGTCAAGGTATATTATGGTTAAGGTATTTACACATTACGTCCTATACTTTTCATACAGTTTTTGTAACACCATGTTTTTTAAGTTAAAAATAAATATAGATTCGTAGCCTCGTAGATAGCTCCGTGTCCATCTTTTCATTAGTTATGTCACAGTGTGATGTGATGTAATATTTCTATGCAAGGGGGGCGCACAATTTATTAATTTTTAGATAGGTAGGAGGCGCGTTATGCATAAGTTTGGGCACCCCTAAAAATATTTTTTTCGACGTAGATTTGAATATTACAGTTTTCAATCAAAACAAATATAACAAATATATTATAAGATAATAGCATCTAGACCGATGAAAACATCAAATTATGGGTGTTTAATCGTCGCCTCCAAGTTTGCGCCCCGACGTCCCACGGGATAACTTAACACGACGCACTATCGCTCCCAACGGGTTAACCGTTAGCCAAGGGTATAAATCATTGCCTATAACTTTGTTGTTCTCACTTATGACCCTTTTTGTGCTCGGAAACTGGTAGGAACGGAAATAGTTCTTTAGTTTCCATTACTGCATGTGTTAGGCTAGATTTAGTAACCAAATACTTACTTTCATAACATTTGTGTCTCATTTTTAAACCAAATTGAAATTGAAAATACCACTACCAGAACTATGCTGTGATATGACTTCATTTATGAATGTGAAGGTACCTACCTAAAAACATCAAAAATTGTATTTTTGAAATTATTTAACTATTACTAAACAAATAATAGTTTCAATAACACAATACAAATTAATAGATTGTAACACGCTTGCCTTCTTAGTCTTCTATAAGATCAGGCGTTAAACTGTAAATAAATTCAAACAGATAAACAGACACCTTTGCATAATTTAGTTGGCAGAACATACAGGTTCATTGGATTGTTGATACAGCATACAAGCAACTGTAACGTACTACGCAATAGGCTTCGAACTACAGCAGGCCGCAAATGCAAGTCGTCGCTAAGTAGTCGTGGTAGTAAACTCCAAGTTCGAACTCGCTGTTCGGCGATGTATGAGGTATTTGGTGTGTTTATCTTGTCAAGGAATCCCCTTTAGTTTAATGTCACTAATCATTTGTGTCAAGAAGGTTGGCTGCGAACGACTCAGGCATGTGCTGCCTCCCATACCATTAACGCCAGCTGTTGATGACTCCATCTTCTGAAAGAAACTTCTAGACTAGAAAATATATGGGTGCGTGTTACTACAATAAAGTAAATCTTCTTCAGTGGTTATTCAGCCCAGGAAACTACGAAACTTTTGCTACACAATAATTATTATTTTTACTTTTTTATGCAGAACGCGGCGGCCAGATGATTAATATAATGAGAAAAATAACATAAAAATTCTGACTTAAAAAATATTTGTACTGTATTGCTCTAGAGTTACCCGAGATATTTATTATTATTATTATTATTAGTATTTTAATTATGCTGATAGGTCCTGAACAGTGTTGGTTGGTCGTAATTTATTTTTATCTTGTATTTATAAATTTGTTATATCATACGGTATTCAATTAACATCAGTAGTAGAGAAGCATTATATGTAATGTAAAAAAAGGAGTGCATGAAATTGTGTTTAATCTTTCCGCACGATGGATTCAATCTAATAGAGTGAACTATGTTCACAATAGGGTTTGACAAATGAAAATTAGAAAAATTAATAATTCGACACTCCCTAGGAATAACATCGTAACTCAATTTTAGCGATTTTTCAGGAGAGCGACTTAAAGTTTAAAAAAATTCTCTCGACTTCATTTTTTAATTTATAACAGTGATTTTTTTATACATAGCCTACATTTGGCGATCTCTTTCTATTTTTTTATTTGTTTTTATCGTAAAAAGCCGCTTTCATAGAGTTTTATGACTTACAATTAAATCTATTTATATTTAATACGTATAATAACATTGTAAATTGAGATACAAATAATACAATGATAGAGAAATGAATAAATTTACGGAGTATATAATTGTATGTCTGAGTTACGATGAAATTATCTTTAGAAATTTTGAGTCATGATCTTATTAATACAAGGAATATCATGTTAAGTATGGAGAATAATGAAGATTAATACACAATGATTATGGAAAAGGGTCTGTAGAAATCTTCATACCATAATTTGAATGAATAACCGTTATTAATAAAACAAAAATATAATGTATTTCAGCATAGTACAGGTTCTGCCTAGTTTGGGGTCAGATGGCCGTGTGTGAGATGTCCCACATACTTTTCTTTTTATTATTTTGACATAGATAATACAAAAACAATGTTTTATAGCATTATTATGTAAGTAAAGCGTTTAATAACGTACTTACTTACACAAAGAATAATATATTTATTATTATTCAAAAAAGCAGCACAGAAAAAACTCTATTCCTCAAAAAAAATGCGTGACTGTAATTATAAAAAAGAAATAATACTTAGTTTAGTTTTGATTTTGTGTCATTTTTCCAATCACTTCCACTACATAGTATAAAACAAAGTCGCTTTCTCTGTCCCTATGTCCCTATATCCCTATGTATGCTTAAATCTTTAAAACTACTCAACGGATTTTGATATGGTTTTTTTTATTGATAGAGTAATTTAAGAGGAAGGTTTATATGTACATGCATAATATACTTAAAGATAACCCACAATAACCATTTTGCCGTGCGGAGCCGGGGCGGGTTGCTAGTAAATTATAAAATAGAACAAATACAATTAAATATATAAAAGTTATGAAGATTTTGCACAACAGCGCAAAGAAAAAATAAAATAAAATGTTATTTTATAAATTATTCAAAAAAGTGACACAAAATCAAAACTAAACTAAATCAAATTGCCTACTTACTTAACATTTTCGAGTAAACTTTAAAATTAAGTAAATATTGATGATAACAGAAATAAAATTATAATAAGTCCTTAAGTACCTATCACAAGTATTAAAATTGTTTCTTTTTTTTAGTATTGTTATTTCGTTTAATATTAGTATCATTATTTATCATCATCACCATACTAATATTATAAAGAGGAAAGGTTTGATTGTTTCTCTGTTTGCATTGAATAGGCTCCGGAACTACTGAACCGATTTCAAAAAAATATTTTACTGTTAAAAAGCTACATGATGCCTGAGTAACATAGGCTATATTTATTTATTTTTAATTGTGGATCCTTACTAAAACTTCAACAATGTAAAACTTCAATAGGTGTAAAAAAATACCTAAAATACTCCTATATTATTTGGTGAAACTTAGCACAAAGCACAGAAAAAACTATTAAAATGGGCGGAGCCGCGGCGGGAACCCAATCGTCAATATTATTATACTTATTAATAATTTTATTTCTGTTACATAAGTATTTTTAAAGATTAAATTAAATATGTGGAAAGGTTTTATTTTTAATTTGTCTGATGACCTAACAATTATCGTCTTCATCAATATCATTTTCGTCTGATACGTCTACTATCCTCGTGAGCCACGACCACGACCACGTTTGCCACCACGTTTGCATCCACGTCCCTGCCCAACCCGTCATGACCAAAGTCGGTTTGTCTTTGTTTGACTGAATGCGTTAAACAAATGTCAATTGTAAAACGAACGTCGTCGTGTAAGTTGTATTGGAAATGCATAAGATTGGGCGCAGCACTAGAAAAATAAATATGCTTTATCTTTGTACATTGAACTTTTGTGTTATTTGTGTCTGTATTCCAATTCGGATATTGTTGACTGTTTTTTAAGTCGTATATTAAATCTTGCGTGACTTCAGTCAGCTGGCACGTTTCACCAGAAGATTTGGCACATTTTATTATAGTTGCCCATTGATCAGGTGTAGGTATACACCGTTTGCTTTGCATGCAGTGTGTACTAAAAACTTGCCAATAAAAAATTGTAAATAAATATACATTGTTGTAGTTTTTAAACAGCGAATATTTTGTCCGTGTAATAAGATTGTATATCAATATAGTATGTTTTTAATGCTGAAAAATATTTAGTTTTTAAAAGTCGACATGGGTTACGTTGTTGTAACTCTAGCTATCTCCGGATCTACTTAACTTAGAGATACATTTCTAAGACGAAAAAATGGAGAAAAATACGACGAGAAAGGATATGAACTTAACTCGTTTTCATTGTAACTCAAGTTACGATGTTATTCCTAGGGAGTGTCGAATTATAAAAAGAAAAAATCATTCTAAATCAAAATTCAGAACATAATTAGTAAAAGCAATTTACGTTTAATGAGTTTAAAGAGTATAAAGTAGGACTTAACACTGCCCTTGACGCACCCGACTCAGCTGTCACTCCCGTCACGTTTGTGATCACTCACGCACGGATTCATGAAATTTATAACGTCTCAGATTTTCAACACGACAATGTTTGTTGAGAACAAATCTGGCAGTAATTTTTTCAAATCCAAATAAAGTCTTTATACTATACGCTGTGAAATTTAACTTAGTTGTTTATCCGCAACGCAATTTTCAGTAATAACTTCTCATATATTTTCTTTGTTTGTAAACATTTGGATACAGCGAGATATTAAAGCTTTACTACGGTAACTATTAGAAGAAGAACAAAATTGGAGCATTTTACTAGACGTACTTTATTAAGCTGAATAAAATAACATGAACAGCAAATGATTATAAAAATTGACGTTTGTGTAATTGAATCTTTTTCAGAATTTAGTTTTTATGGCCACCAAATCTTGTCAACTTGGCGGCAACTGAGTAACAGAAAAAATTGGCAATTTTCTTGTGCAAGTATTTAAGTTTTTTTTATATTATTTAATAATAATTTTTAAAAAAGATACGATATCTACACTTAAAATTAATTAATAAAAATAAAATATATTGAAACCACTTAAGTATTTTATAATACAAAAAATACGATGTAACTTTGTTATGATTTCTAAGTAAGTAGCTTAATACTAAAATTGACGGTTTCTGAATATAAATTTTATGCATTCCGATTGCCAGAAATGATTACTTTCCTCCCGGGGGTCCAACGAGTGGTAGCTACGTGACGACGGAAGATTGTAAAATTGTTATTCTAACCATGCTGGGGCGCGACAGGATAGACGAAAATTATTTCGTTGATAAAAATGTGCGCGTTGTTGTGTCAACCAAACGTCTTCGTCGTCTTGAGCCGAAATGACGAGAGTAGGAGTAAACTTCTGCTTTTCTTATTATAGTGCTATGCAAGCTTGTAAAACCTTGAGTATGAAGAGGCAGATCAAACTAACAGTGTACCTAATACAATTTGTAGACAACAATTTTTTCATCTAAAAACACACCAGCAAACACTTTCAAATCACTTCACAGAACTTATTATACTAATATTATAAAGAGGAAAGATTTGTATTTGTGTGTGTGTGTGTGTGTGTGTGTGTGTGTGTGTGTGTGTGTGTGTGTGTGTGTGTGTGTGTATTCTTTGACCATTAGAAAGCTACATTCACCCTGAGTAACATAGGCTATCTTTTACCGCGGGAAAATGCCTCATTCCCACGCGAAAAACTGTTAACGCGGGCGGAGCCGCGGCGGAAAGCTAGTGTTTAATATAACACAAAAAAACTACAAACTTCATGTTTTCCTTCAAAATAACAAACTTGGGATTCCTAGGATTAGCAAACCAAGGACGTTAGAATAATTTAATGTCCTTGTAGCAAACCATATTTTTTGAAACATTATCATCGCCTATTCAAGGAATATGTTGAATAAGTTGTATGACGTTGACATTAATTTTAACTTTGAAATATTGTTACTGTACAATATTATTGTAACTAATCTTATGCGGGTATTCCAAAAAATATTTTAACACTAGTGATTTAGTTAAACGAAGACAATAATTTCAATACTGAGTTATCCTATTTCCTTTCGCTACCGTACTTTGTAGTTATTATAACGCAACTTGCAATCCCACTATAATATATTATGAGATACGGAAATCAATACTATAATATGGTTTATGGCTCGCTGTCTGCCTCGAGTCACATCTCGCGAGATGACATTCACAAGTACGTAATACATACCAATGTGAACGTTCTCTACACCCTTATAAAGGATTATACACACTCAGGTAGACCGCGTTTTCCAAACAATTTGCAGCAAAACAGGTAGGAAAGAGTATCGTGGGACTTGTTTGATCCTGCTGCTAAAATAAAACTCTCTAAGGAACGAATAAGTTGATGGTAGTAATTTTTCATAAGCTTGACGTGGTAACAGGAACTTCTTTCAATGAAATTTTTTATCAATTTTTTCGACAAATCTATCGCTCGTTGGTTACACCTCATAAATATGTCCCAACTGAGGGACTCGAGCCTCGTCATTTTAGATTTCCAGAATATTATTTCGCATTTTGTAAAAAAATCCTATGTTTTGACATAGGATTTTTTTTCTGTCAAATAAAATTGTGATTGCCAACTACAAAAATGTAGGTTATTTACAATTAAAGTTGTGAAAGAGAAACAGTATGAAGTCGCAAACAGCAGTGCAATTAGGATATCATCAACATATCACAACAACGTTAGCTTGTCTACGTTAGTCTGTACACGGCCTTGCACGGGCTCAGACCTCATTAATTCCAATTTATACTCACTTTCCTCCATATGAAGCCCTTCACACATTTTCTACTAATCTCTACTGCATACGGCGGTTCCATATTTGAATATATTTACCGCAAGACAAGCTTGTAATAAATGTTACATGAGAATTATGGATAAGACGGGTAAGCGAAATAAGTAGGCAGTTGCTCCATGTTCCCACATTAATTGTACTTGCTTCGTTGGATGTAAATTTTGGTACTGACTTGGAAATTACGAAGTCTTATGCAGCACAGAGCTGTGCGCGTCGCGAACTCGACAGGCTAAAAAGCTTCGCGTCTAACTGGTACTTACTAAGGCGATTTACTTAGTTCATGTTCTTGGAATGTAAATTCGTAAAAACAACTGGAAAGTTCTTTAGTCTTTTACCCTTAATAGTATCTGTATTTTACACTAATATATGTATTGTAACTATTAAGATTTAAAACGGGATATTTACCGTGGTATTTGTCTTGTGTGAGTGCCCACAACCTTTAAAATTACAAAGTTGGTATTCCTAGGATTAGCAAACCGAGGACATTAGAAATTATTCTAGCAAACCATATTTTTGAAACATTATCAAGGATGATCTTGAAAAATTTGTACCAGCTTTTAAATATGTATTGTAACTATTTTTATGCGGGTATTCCAAAAAAATGTTTTCACTCTCGTGATTTCCACGAAGACAATAATTTCAATACACAATTACGGTATTTCCTTTGTAGGATTGTTTGAGTGACCACACAAAACAAATATCACGGTAAATATCCCGTTTTAAGTCTTAATAGTTATTAAAACAACCGTGAAAGTTTTAAAAAGTGTAAAATGTAGTGTTTCCGAAACAAATTACTAAAGTATCTGCTTGTAATTGTATGTCTGGATGGAAAATCTTCGAGGAATCCTTCTTCACTTTTATCTAACAGTAACAAATCTTTTATTCGCCGATGCAATAACAAACTTACCAAGAATTCACGTGATAATAAAAAGTTATAGAGCTTTTAAAGACATTACTGAGAGTAATATTATTAAATAGGTATGGTATGTGCTCACTCGTTCAGTGGAGAACCTAAGACGTGCTTCTTAGCAGCTAGGGAAGCAATATCGTTCGTGCCCGTATCTGGAAAAGCGGCTTTGAAATCTAATAATACTACAGAAAAAATATTATTGCTTTCCATCTGTTATTGGCATATACTTGACTCTTCCGACGACGGTATCACTTCATTATTTTTTTAGGACTTGGCATTTGTGAGTGATTTTCGCTAGAACTTTCGTAAATTTGATTCTTACTTGCTTAGCGTGTGGCTTTCGAGTTTAAATTTGATTATTATTTTAATCACTCATATCATCCGTTTGACCCTTTGGCCGATTTTAGCTGATCTAGTTACGTATACCCTAATAAATAATTTATATTGTGAAAAAATCTCTTCACAAACCTCTATTCTATACACTAACAGACTTTTTTCCCGGGTTATATCCGCGAAAATCTAAGAATGCTCTATTTTTTTTGTTTATCCATCATCTGAAACTGTTGCATTTATAATATTAATAGAGGTATCAGTTATCGACTTTACAATACACATTGTTAGTATCGTGATTTATTTTCTCGGTGAGATTGCTCGAGACTACAGTAACAAAGCGCTTTATTCACGGTCCAGTCCGCTGCACAGCCATTCAAGGTCCGCCTGAAAGCTGCTGCATGCAAAACTACCATGAATAGGCAGGCTTTACAAATAAATACAGCATAATAATTTCAACATAAAGCAAACCTATTCACGGTCCATTTGTATCCAGCGCCATACATACTATTTCAATGTCTTCGTGCAAAGTAATTCAGTAATTAAATTTATTAACTGGTATAAAGTGAACCAACCTGCACTGGGCGAGCGTAGTCGAATATGGTCTATTTACTCTGGTTCAGGGTAGGCTCGAGCCCCCCGGTGAGGATTAATATGAGCTGTTCACGCCATTGATTTTCATTCGACAAGCGCTGCTTTGAACAGTAAGTTATATGAGTTATATACCTAATCCAAATTGTTTTCTTGGACAAACTACTGCTGAGCACTATTGTTTCTCCTTCTTTCAGAATGTGTTGTCATAATCCCATCGAAAAACTAAATATAGCTTTTATATTTCGATGCAATCCGCAGAGCGCTAGTGTCCATTAATGTCCCGGCGGTTTCGGAGCCCAGTAGTGGTTTGACGCGTGCGGACTGCAAAAGACCGGATGGAATGTCCCTGATTCCCTGGAAGCTGGGTAGGTAGGTGATGGTTTGGGATGCCACCTGTGTTGACACCCTCGCTCCTACCCACTTACTGCAAACGGTTTCCCTTGCTGGTGCTGCGGCGATCACTTTTGCTTTGCTGAACTCGCCACTAAATGTAATTTTATTTGACTTAACTAAGTGTCCAAAAAAGTGTCCAAAAGTTAAAATAAATGATTTCATTTCATTTCATTTCATTTCATTTCATTTCACTGCTGAGGGATTTAAACGTAGGAAGTATGAAATGTTTTTAAATAATTATGTGTTTGTGCCTTTTGTGGTTGAGACCACAGTTGAGACGCTGGGCCCGTGGGGGCCTGAGGCTAAAAAAATTGTTTTAGAAATTTCGACACGTCTTCGTGAGGTTTCCTGTGACCCAAGAGCTGGTAGTTACTTTGCCCAAAGAATAAGTATTGCTATCCAAAGGGGTAATGCTGCCAGCCTTGTGGGAACAATGCCTCGTAGAGACGTGTTGGAAGACGTTTTTTATTTGTATATAGATGTTTAAATGTTAAATTATATAAATTGAAATAAAATAAAAATTTCGATGCATAATACTCATTTTTTACAAAAGAATTATTATTGAGGATCGCAGTGGTTGGTTGCACAAGTGAACGTTGATACCCATTTGTCAACTGTGAAGTTTGGTCATCATCAGGTAGGTAATCTATCCATTGTAATTGTTAATTCCTTTTGTAAGTTTGGGAAGCGTGATTAATATTTGAACCTAGATGTGCCTAGATACAGTTTGGTTCATATTACTAAACTACCTAACTAGCCTAGTTTCTCTCTACCTACTATACTTGACATAATTTCATAGCAGTATTACACAAGTTTGGGTTAGTTACGTAGTTGGCGCACCCTATTGTCACGGTATAGATATCAGTACTCCATTGTACAGTAGGTAGGTATGCTCGAATACTTCCAACTTGCAAAGCCAATATAGAAACAATGCTGGCACTGTCGCGCTCCGTCTTATAAAGTTTGCCCTCACTTAATACAAGACCTCCTACCCCCACCTAACTTCCCTTGTTTTCAGTCACGGAGTAAAACCGAAGGAGCGTCTAATCAATAATGCATTTTGCACCATATTAAACTTAGCTCTGGCTAGTTAGTGTCTAAGTTCAGGCTAGAAGGCAACTTCAATATCCAAATGCTCGGTATTTTACTGCGTGAATCCCGAAAATTGGAAGACATTGGTATAATTCTGCCAAACCACATTCTTTATTTACTTTTTAAGTTGCATGAGAACCGAATGGGAATGGGAATATAATAGAACATGAGATGAATAGATCTTATTTTAAATGAATGGTATTTCAAATAAGAGCGCAGCTGTCAAATAAGCGTAATTTAAAGTCGGTTGTTTTCGCATGTTTGCATGTACCCAGAGCTAGTGCGATCGACGTATTAAATGGATGTTTGATCTTGTATACGAAATTAATAATCTCTTGTCCCTTTTTGTTCTTAAAAGCGTGAAAAGGACGTAAAAGTTTTAAATTTAAGTCAAAACGTAATCATCCCCACTAAATACTGAAATAAAGAAGCGATACACTACACTATTTGTCATTCATTCTGCGTAAACAAAGTGTAACATTGAAAGTATTCCAATAAAACAAGGTTAAGCAAGGAAAATGGTCAGTTGGCTATGTCAGCTGGGGAAATAACTCAAAATGGAAAACTTTGAAACATAAGTTAGGCATGAGTAATGTTTTCTTAGCCCCACAGGGTCCACCTTTATAATAAACTGGTTCTCAATACTCTAGTGGCAGATGGCGACAATGTGCCAACTTTGGGGATAAATCTAACCCTTTTAATGTCCCTCAGCTATCGGTTACGGGTCAAGTAGGTAAAAGTGATTTAGAGCACCCATAAAGACAGCAGGAACACCCTATATTACTCTTGTCAGCACCCTTCAACCTCGGTTTCCAATGAAATGGTAGCTCTCTGTATAACACGAGAACTTTTCGGAGGGGCGGCGGATTCTCAAAGCAATATCCGAAATAGGTCACGATCAAGTTGTGATGTTATGCAATGAGGTAAATGGACATTTTTGTATTGAGAGTAAATATTATTAGAATACACAGTTCGATTTTATATGAAATTTTAATACGTAATACGAGTACACTGAACTAATTTTAAACTAGTTTGATTTTGTTACAATTACAGATTGACTTCTGACATAGGTAAAATTAAGATTTATTTGGATAAAGCCGCGAATACTGCATATTATTAACTAGCTTCCCGCTGTTAATAGTTTTTCCCGTGGGAATGAGGTATTTTCCCGCGGCAAAAGTTAGTCAACATTCTTCCGCAAGGTCTATTCTATCTTTGTGCCAACTCAGCCCGCTTTAACATTTTTTCCCATTTCCCGCGGCAAATCGCAGCGTATGTTCTTTCCCAAGGTCTATTCTATATTTGTGCCAAGTTTTACCAAAATCTGTTCATTAATTTCGGAGCCCATTCAAATATTAGGAATATTTTAGGTATCTTTTTTACACCTTGGCTTACATTATTGAAGTTTTAGTAAGGATCCCTAATTTTTTTGAAAATAAAATATAGCCCATGTTACTCAGGGTGAATGTAGCTTTTGAAATCGGCGCAGTAGTTTTTGAGTTTATTCATTACAAACATACACACACACACACAAAAATACAAATCTTTCCTCTTTATAATATTAGTATAGATATAGATTTGCACAAATCCCACCCAGATAGATTTATGTCAGCAGACAATTACTAACAGTCAAAAGTATTGTTGAAAATGAAGGTATGAAAACGTCATAACAAATCACTGTCATAAAATTACCTATGTATGATTTCCATTTATGTAAAACAACGAGCCTAACAAAATTAACTAAGAAGATAACAATTGTGAAATTACTAGCTTAGACGCCTACAGGATTAAAATAAATGGTGTCTCTTCTTTGCTCGTGCCCTATCACTGAAACAAGTTTGAACTTCATAGTAAAACTTGTAGAAGTTTAAATTAACTGCGAAGTATCCTATTCCAGCTAAGAAAATGTAGGTGCATAAAGACGCCACCTTAAAACTTTCATTTAGGTACTTTCTTTGTAAGTTCTGAAGACTATAAGCTCACTGTGAAAGTAGGAAGAAAATTATATTCCTTGATGCGAATCCCGTGCCTTCTAGTTAAAGTTTCAGCAACTATTATTTTAAGAAGACGTGACTTTAATACAACAACAAATAATAAATTCGTTTGGCAGCTTTTAAAGTATTTTGGTGGTTATATTTATTTATACTATCTACAATTCAATATCCTTCCCGTAGACCAGAAGCTTCTTAAGTTGAGGTTTAGCGAAATTTAAAGGCATTTTGAATACAAAAAATATGCACCACATTAACATGGACCGATTCTACTTATTTACGCTCTAACTTAAATTTTAGTTCTTGGTTTTAGTATATTAAGTGAAGAGTTTAGCTTATAAGCATATGAAAAACTGTTCCAACAACATAGTTTATTAGTTCATCGAATATTTGGGTAATATAATGCATGATTGGATAGGAAAATAACTTACCCAGAAAAACAAAGAATTTATAAGAATAACAAATAATTGGGTAATGCCGGCAGAGGAAAATTACGGGATCACATTACCATAAAAAAGGGATTCGCCAATTTAAATATATAATGATTCCCAGAACAATATAAAGCATTGTTGGTTTCCGCACACAAAAATATTAAATGTCATAGGTACCTATACTGAATTATCTGTAAAAATCGCTCAATTTTATTTTCTACTGTTTTCAGAACATATACGACGGTTTAAAATTTTGTTCATGCAAACAAATTATACACAAATAAGTTGGCTTCAAATAATGATAGCATACACTTAAAACACGTCAATACCTGAAAGCGTTATCCGAAAACACAGAAGTCTTATCCATTACACCAACAACCCACTCTATGGAATGAATTTTCATTCATAAAGGAATCTCTTCCTGACCTAAATAGATTGCGCCTACATTTATTCCCATTTAAACATACTTTAGAAATGAGAATCGCGGGTCAGTGGCGGATTGCGATTGGTATATATACCACCACACCCACTCTCTCTTTCACACTCCACCCGAGAGAAGTAAAATACGTTTTGCAACAACAATTTAAACTTTCTAACCACAATTTATTTAACAACTTTGCATCCTGAAACATTATCCCCAAAAGAAACACGTAAAAATGTCCCGGTGGTCCAACTTAATCGTAAGCTGTTTATATTCAAAGCGATTAGGCAATAAAAAAATCATAAAGCGATGAAGTTGTATAAACAAAGTGTCCCTTTTTGTTTTCCCTTCGACTTCTTAACGGAAAAGCCAATAGCAGTTGGCGAAGTTTTCTTTAAGAGCGAAAGGTAATTCTCGGAGGGTCTTTTGAGTTAGTTTGCTTAGTATTAGAGGAGTTTGTTTAGGGCAGCCCGGCCAACACTAGATAATAATGCAATATAAATATTTCAGAAATAAATCAAATTTCGAAGTCCCAAGACAGCAAAGGTGGCACGATAAGAAAATATGGCGGTCGAATTCGTTTACTGTGTCAGTAGCATCCGATTCATAAACCAACTTATTATTCATATTCTTGTATGTTTAGTAGGTCAAAATATGTTATTTTTTACTAACATTATCATAATCGTCATAACAGTTTGTTACATATTATATGAAATTAAAAAAAAAAAAAGATATTTTTTCATCTCTTATTTTCAGCCAAGGATGTACTAAGTACTGTTGTACGCTAGTGCTTATAACATCCTTGTTTTCAGCTCGGTAATATCATCTTGATAGGTAACCTAAAGTCAGAAAAAAACCTTTTGAATTTTGTCTGTACCTACTGAAATATAAAAAAATCTGCGTCGCAAATAATAATTAAGCTCAATATAAACAAAACAAGTGAAAACTAAGCAGTAGTCCTTTTGAAGATACAGCGGATCAAGTTATCCAAAAACTCTTGAAGTAACTTATCCCACCTTAAATGGCAAATACTATGATCTCTTTGCGAAGGTAACTTGATATCCCAAACATTCCGGTTAAGAGCATTCTACACGTGCTTCATCGAATTTTAGTAAAGTGAGTCGTTGATGTTGTAAAGTGTGAAACTGTCAAAGAAAGGTACATAAGATTTTACAAAACTATTTTAGCAACATTATAAGGTATTTTCGCGGGTCTTAAGGAGCAACCACATCTACCGGCCGCCGGCACGGCATCGGACCTAAACTAATTTTATGATTTTTAAACTGCTACTGTACGTGACTTGGTAATGTAGACTTTAAATACTGTATACAAGGTTTAATTTCGTTTAAAAATAATAAAATTCGTTTCAATCCGATGCCATGGTGGCCGGTAGATGTGATGCATTATTAGATTATGTTTTACGAATACTAGAGTTCACTACCACGGTGACGTACCTGTAGAAAAGTACGGCCTATAGAAGCTCCATAGACATCCCCCCCTATTTTATTTGATTTTAAAATATTATATTTTTTAAGTAGGTAATGCATTATTTCAACGCCACTGCAATTTTTATTGACCTTGAAGAATCGTACTTAGATCAGTCAGATATCTGTGTTGCCCTTTCGGGTAGGTAAATTTCCGCAGCGCTTATTCATTCATATTGGAATTATAGTTAATTATTTACAATAACTTTGATTAGTCTTTTTTTTTTCAAAAAATAAACGATTACTATCTTAGAGCAACGCCGGCCTTCCCCGTAGGAAAGCCCGCGTTGCTCTAAGATTATATCTATCTATCTTTAACTTTATCATCGAAATAATCATCAATTGTGCAGAGTTGCTCAGAGTCAGGTTTTTAATAGTCGGCGACAATAAGCAGTCGAATAGGGTGCCCCTTAAATTGCATAACATAAATATCCCTATTATGAAAATCCATAACAGACTTGCCATAACTTTAAATAGTATAACAACAACAATCCATAATTCAAAAATACATACCATTATTTAGCATAACTATTAAAATCCATAATTTATAGTCTTTCGAAAACATAAATTTAAGATATTTTGGTAAAAAAGATGATAAGAGAAACAGCATGTTTGGTGATAAAAATAATAATTTAATATATGTTTACTATATTTGTCAAATTTATATTTCTTAATTATTATACATACTAACAGTATTCATATTAAAGTTAGGGCTTTTAAATATATGTATTTCAAAGTTATGGATTTTAATCGTTATGACATTTATCGATTATGGATTTTCGATATATACATTTTCAATTATGGGTTTTAATATAGACCCAGTCGAATATACTCGTAATTTACTTTTTAAAGTGAACGCATCTTTTACTAGTGTATCAATTGAGAATTTTGTACCACTTATCATTAAAACTTCTTCTATCGACGCAAACTAAGTTGGAGTAGACATCAAAAGGTTATTACGTTTTACGAGTATTTATTGCCTTTATATTAAGACGTCAAGTTTGGAGTAACATTCTGAGAAGGGACTCGTATTCAGAATGAAAAATGAATGTTGCTACATATCCGGGTACACCATAGGCAAGTGAACTTACCTCTCAATAAATGTGCTGACACGTGATTTTCTGCTGAAATATTGAGTATTCCACTTTACCAAAATGCGAAGCTTGAGTGGGCTTTTCAATAAGTGGACCTATGACTATGATTAGTATGGGCTTGCGGTCGCGGATAAAGAGTATTTTAAAACAAACGTCAAACAAGTGGCACAGTAGGGTACGAGAAGTTTTTTAAAGACATCCGTCGCTATGGACGAAAATATCAACAAAAATATTAACAGTCGGAAATGTGTTCAATAATCGCTATTCCAACTTTGGAGATGGCACGTGACCGAGTCACGCGTACTTCGGTCCATTTGCGCATGTCTGCGGGATAAAAATACAACTATTCTACATATGTCCCTTCCAAGTTCATAAGAACAAAAAGAGACAGGTGATTGTCATCTTAATTTTAGAGACGTCAAACATTGATTTTACGCGTAGTTCGCGCTAGTTTAGCAGACATGTGAAAACTTAAAATTAAGCTGAATTTGACAAGTGCGCTCTTAGGTATTTGAAATATCGTTCATTCAAATTTTGATTAATTAATCTCACATCCTTTTCGATTCCTATATAAATGAAAGAGACCAATAACTTAAATTTAGAGATTTTAGCCCATTTTGTAGATTAAAATCACTAAGCCTCGGTCACACACAGCGATTAGTTGTTGCGAATTGGCACACGCAGGGAGAACTCGCTCAGTGTAACAGGGCTATTCGCTGCGAATTCCATACTGACCGTGTTCTTTTTAAATCGCAGCGACTATTTGCTAAATGTGACCGAGGCTTAGGTGCAGCATACAATAGGAAGCTACTTTATAGGTAATTTTATTTAAGACAAAGTAAAAACGTCGATGTCTACTGACAAACTATGCAATTTTCACGATGAATTTTAAAATAATTTAGATCTACATACTTCAAACAATTTAACCTTAAATATATTTTTAAAGAAGCATAATAATAAAAAATATTGAATATATACCTATTTAGTTTCATGAAAATATCATTCAGTCATTATAATTTAACACTTAATTTCGTTAACAAAATAGACAAGTAACTGTTGGTCGAATCCAAAATTATAACGTTGATTAAAAGACTTAAGAAATTCATCAGTGTAAAATTAACTTCAAAATTTGCATTGTTAATTTTATTTTACGCACCTCGCCTGTCCAATTATGGAGACAGGCTACGGTTACAAAATTCCTGAAAAGATTTCATAATTCAATCGTCTTCTTAGATCTTGAAAAGGGCTATTATTTATTGATGTCTTATTTAAAAAATCTTCTTATTGTGTGGGTAGCCGAGACAACAAACTCATAGAGACAATCAAAATTATTATAGAGACGTGAATCCTCAAACCTGTAGTTAATGTGGTTTTTTTTTATTATGTGGGTACCATAGTTACCGAGTTTGTAACTACATGATAGAATATATTTTTTCATTTCATAAATTATCAATTCAATTGGATTTTAATGTACTCGTAATTGACAAGTTATTTTTTAATATACTTACGCCAAATTGTCATAATAATCACACTGAATAATATTTAGCTATAAGTAACTTTTTAACCATTCAAGAACCTTTCTGCCCCAACGGCCGTCGGTTCTACGTGCAATGTGCCCAGCCCATTGCCACTAAAGGTTCTTGAATGGCGACCGCGCGCCGGAAGACGTGATGTGGGCAGGCCCCCCACGAGGTGGACCGACGATCTGGTGAGGGTCGCGGGAAGCCGCTGGATGCGGGCAGCGCAGGACCGATCATTGTGGAGATCCTTGGGGGAGGCCTTTGTCCAGCAGTGGACGTCTTTCGGCTGAGAAGATGAACTTTTTAACTCTTATCAAGGCACATCTGTAACTTTAATAACTGGAATTAGCTCGTTATAAGACCAACGCTTGCCGGAAGCGCTTATGCAAAAGAGCGATTACAATTAGAATTTGTTAATAAGAAGCTATATTACTCCCACTTCGACGAACTCTCAAGAACCTGTCAGCCAAAGTTAACTTCAGCTCTTAAGACGTGCGAGATTCTACCACTTTGGCAATCACACATACATTATCGGCCTTCCCGAGAAGAAACTTTGATGAACTCGAATTTAAATTTCAGATCTTTCCGAATAAATTTGCAACGTAATACCTTTTCGTGTTAGAAGAGGTTATACTTTTTATCTCTCCTCTCCTTTTGAGAAATATCTTTGAATGTTCTTGGGAGAAGCTTCATTAACCCGAGCTAACTAGGTGATGAAACTTTTTACTTAGAGTTTCGTTCGAGTTTCCGCTCACCGGAATATTGAGGGTTATGTAAAATCCCGAGAGTTGAAGGTATACAACTAATCCGAGGAGCCGAACTGAAGCCCGACGGGCGATTTCTCTCGAAAACAACTAAAGTTTACTTATTAAGTAAAATAAATGCGAAGCACTTTTAAGAAAGTAAAATTAAGAGTAGAAAATCAAATTCTTGAACTTTCGCCTGGTAAAGCAAGAATTAGCATTTGTACTGTTAATTTAACTTTTTTGAGTCCTGGTGGGGCACTCGCCAAATAAATATTACTTTGGGAGACTAGACTTCCTCCAATATAATTAGGTTAAGACAATGGACATAGCAGAAAGCCGTTGGTCACGGCTACTACGAGTATCTACGGATGTAATCGTTACATGAGTCGTGTCAGAAGGAGCTCAATAATTCTTATAATCAAGAAAAGAACTGTAGCAAAGAAATCACTATTACTACATAGTATATAAAAAGATAATTAAAAAAATATATAAAACCGCCTTCAAGGTTCAACCTACACTAAAAAGTTAAAAATAAAATATAAATCCTACTGAAAACATAGAAATTTAATATGGCTATTAATATTCCTTATTTACATAAATTGTAACATCATATAAACATGTGTAGACATTGTTATACTTTTCACCTGGAATTTTGAAAATCGGTTCACAATTGGCGGAGCTATCTTATAACAAACACAAAAAAAAACATACGCGTCGAATTGAGAATCTCCTCCTTTTTTGAAGTCCGTTAAAAACCATGTCGCTTTCTCTGTCCCTATGTCCCTCCCTATGTCCCTTTGTATGCTAAAATCTTTGAAACTACGCAACGGATTTTAATGCGGTTTTTTTTAATAGGTTGAGTGATTCAAGAGGAAGGTTTATATGTATAATACATGCATATAATGCATAATAATATACTTAAGGATAACCCACAATAACCATTTTCCCGTGCGGAGCCGGGGCGGGTCGCTAGTGTAATATAAAATCATAATACATAATACGCTACGTTCGTTGTATAAAGCGCGTCTACTGACTGCCATTACTATTATAATAGCTGCTCTGCATACCAACCATACTGAGGGTCTAAGATCGAACGGAATCTGAAATTAATAGCACTTAATGTAATTACTGAGGGCCTGAATTAAATAAGGGGCAGTCCGCATAAGAACAAAACAAAGAAGATATTTTATGATTTGAAAATAGTGCATACTTTTCATAATGATTTAACACATACAATAATTGTCAATTTTACATGTTTAGTTCAAATAAATGTAGGGAGAAATATACATAGGTATATCACAATCAAACATTTTAAATAAATGTTTAATAACATGTCATTGGTGTCGTAGGTTAACCTTAAAACCCACACAATAAGCAAAAAAGCAATATCTTATATTTAATTTAGATAAATAAGACGCATAAAACGAACGTTAATAAGGGTAACTGAAGAATCGATTTCAATAAACTTTTTAACGTAGTTTTCAAAAGGTTCAAACAAGTACTTACAATACGTCTTGTTTTTTATAGGTAATTTTAGGGTTCCGTAGCCAAATGGCAAAAAACGGAACCCTTATAGATTCGTTGTCTGTCTGTCTGTCTGTCCGTATGTCACAGCCACTTTTTTCCGAAACAATAAGAATTATACTGTTGAAATTTTGTAAGTCGATGTATTCTGTGAACTGCATTAAGATTTTCACACAAAAAGTGAACAAAAAAAGAATAAATTTTGGGGATTCCCCATACTTAAAACTGAAACTCAAAAAAAATTTTTCATTAAACTCATACATCTATGGATAGGTCTTCAAAAATAATATTGAGATTTTCACTATTATTAAAACATCGATCAAAGTTACAATGAACTACAAAAACTTTTATATTATCGACACCCCCATCGTATAACATTGTACCTCAGTTTTCAGGCGAATTGAGTTACACTTATATTCATATTTAACATTTTATGATCTATGTTTCTGTCTTACCCCCATTATGTTACTAGCTGCTACGGAACCCGTCATGGGCGAGTCCGACTCGCACTTGGCCGCTTTTTTGCCAACCTTTACTTTTTTATATTGTCACGCCTTTTATTAATATACTTATATATTTTAATCTTGGGTGCACTAGCGCCTAAAAAGAAAAAAACGTGTTAAAAGGGGTTTCCAAGAAAGAGAGGAGAGAGAGATTGAGGGAGATTTTTTAAACAGAAATACTACTGTGTTGCTTTTTTAAACTTTGAGAATTCCACATCCATAGTTTTTGTAATCAAAGTAAAGGACCATTAGCCCTGACATCAGCGACTCCCAAATGGAAATCATTTATGCGACGTAAAAGAGCAATTATCGACGGATAATTCGTCCAATAGATGACCTTAATGAGAGGGCCTTCAATCTTTACTCTAATAATTTAACAATTACCCACAAATTGTAAATTGTCAGAAATGGCAACACCACCTTCGTGATTACTTTTATCATAATTCTAAAGTGCATTAACAAATGCAAAGATCGGAATGGACATCTCTTTTAAATTGCGTAATGCTTTAGAGTACTGAACTTCTAGGCAAAAAAGCATCTTTTTTCTTGTTTCAGAATACACGTTAATCCAGTAATTAATGATAGTTATTTTATATTAAGGCTTTCGAGGTGGATAGCTTAAGATCCTCACTACTAGACTACCACTGTAACGAGGTGCATTGCGTGCTACCTCGTTCCCACTTTGTTTTCTACTTCATTTCTCATCTCATTTACCATTTTCATCTAAATTCAAATATATTTAATTTTGGAATTCATTCAAAATCATCCGTCAATCATCCATTTTTTATTATTCATTCCATCTTCAACTTTTACCTTGGTAGCATCTGTGTTTTTTTATCCTTATCAAATGTGTTTGTGTTCATGTTAATATTTATCTCAATATACTTTCTAAAAGTTTAAAAGTCTTTATTACTTATCTCTGTGGTAAACTAAGTTCGTGTGTGTGTGTGTTGACCACACTTCTACCTACTCATCATCTTAAACGTAGTTGCCCCGCAGGCTCGTTCAGGAGCTAGACGAGCCGCGGGTGTAACACCACACTAAAAGAGAAACGAGTTTTGTTCTGAAGCCTATAAACTATTTGATAAATAAATTTATCTTATTTTTCATATAAGTAAATAGTTACGGTTTGGGATACCTGCAAAAACGTAATCGCTTTTTTATAATATCAATGATGAATATAACTAAAATTAAAAAGTTTTCTTTATCTTTAGTACTTGTCAAAGAAAGTAATTTAAATTCGAGCCAACTTAAACTCAATAAAAATATTTGGCTACTTCTAGTGTTTTTGTTGGAAAAATCGATGGCCGCTCGAAACAATTTGAAAGTTTGGAAAACCGCCGCTAAGTAAACCTCAATTCCATTAAAATCACAAATCGTAACTGGCTTTACGATCACAACTGAGCCCGTCTATAAATTGCCAACACTGCTGTGAACGCCTGAAAGTAATTAAACACAATTTTGTATTTCGTTGTAACTAGGCACCTAAACACTTACGGGCCTTTGTGCCGTAAATTGAATCATGGGGCTAAAAGGCAGCTATAATACCTATACATTTGATCGTTAAGTACAGTCTTCAGAACAGAAATCTGAATGGAAGTGGTATAAGAGCCGTTTAGACTCTACTGACTATACCTTAATATAAATTACTGCTAATGTCAAAGAGTGGTAAGGTCGTTTTCAAAATTAATTTCTATATAAAATTGTAATTTACATTTCACCTAGAGAGTTTCAAGCTTGTGGCTAATAACAACATTGTTTTATTTAGCAAAAAGTGATTTGCCGTATTATTTACCTAAAATTTATCGATGTGTATTCGTGTGAAGTACTTTTAAAAGGATTAATATGTTGCATTATTAATATAATCGAGTTTTTTTCTCCTTATGGATAAATAATTATATTTATCTATAAAGATAAAAAAACTCGATGTCATTACCGTAATACCCAATTTGTGAAAAAAAAAACATATCAAGTAAAAATCTGCATCAAACACCACAGAAATAATAAAATTATTACTAACGTTGTATGACGCCCTTAATATCTGCGAGTGACACAGAATAAAACTTTAATTAAAAAATACAATCGAGAACTCTTTTCAAAGTCATATCACATCTACTTGAACCGAGCGTCTCGAAATACAAAGAGAGATAATATGTGCTCCCTTTTAGGATGCTCTTTACGGCATGTAACCTAATATCTGTAATTATAGGGTAGGGGTGGCACCAGTCGCTAGTTGAATTAATCACTCAATCGCGCGCGCGAGCAGGTATCACGCGATCGATCTCATACAAAAGACTCCCCCGGGACCCTGTTAAAGCTTTACAAGCTAACACTAACATCGCTTTTGGGAATGGGAGAATTATGTCCATTGCTATTATTTTATCGGACTCCCAGTTACATAGGAAAATTTTTGTTAATATAAAGCTTCGTTCGTTAACAGCTCATATACTTCCCCACCGCGGGGCTCGAGCCTACATATATCCAACGAATATTTTTATAAACCTACAATTTTAACTTATCTTGCTTTACTAGCTAATCAATAAAATCATGTGTTTTTTAAATCAACATACTTTACCCCCAAAGTTGACGTGATACTACAATGTTCTGATTGAGCTGACGTCATGATAAGAGCAACCCATATTCTGATTGGTGTAATAGGTTGTCAGACTGATAAATAGATGATAACAAACTTTATAGGCCAGGCCATTGTTTCCCTTCGCCACTCTATAGAATGTAACTCGTAACAAACAGATAGCAATTTTACCTTATGTATGAATAATACTTACTTGCTTACTTACTACGCTGGCTCAGGGACCCGAAGTCTTAATTCACAATTTGATACGAAAGCAGTAGCGAAAGAGACCGGAGGAAAAAAATGCAATAATTTTACAAAAGTATGCAAAATAATTGTAAAATTCAAAATAATATGTGTAATGTAAAGAAAACATAGGTAATGACAAAAATAATCACAATTTAGGCAAACAGGAAAAACTAAGATTAGTTATAAAGAAATTTATTTTTAGCGAACAAGGGTTAATAAGGTCGGTCGGTGTCCTTACAATCCCGCTAAGAAAAAGAATGAAAGGGTATAACGGTATTTTATTAAATGTAACTTTTCAGGTAACAAACCTTTATTGTATTTTTGCCCGTGCACCCAAGCAAGAACAAGTTTTAAATTATTTTCTCAAAGCGAGGAGAGCTAGCAATAACATTTGAAGGATAAACTTTGGTAACTATGGAAATTGTTGTCCGAATAGAGTTTCTCGTCGTTGCTCAACTAAAGAGTAAACTACTTACTTCTAAGATGAGAAAATCGACTAAGGTCCAATGAGAATAAAACACAAAATAACCTAAACATTTTTAAAGCTATGTGTAAAATTATCTGTCTTGTTCTCTATTTATTTTTTACATTTTAAAATTTATTTTTTCATCAAAGTGATGCTGTCATTAAAAGTTGCTATAGCTAAAAGCACGTATTAATAACTTTTACCAAGCGCTTTAAACTACGTTTGATAAATGTTTATTTGCTAGTCAAACTAGCAGTCCGCCCGCCGCCCGCGGCTACGAAAGCGTGGTTCAAGATATACTCGTAGCTTTCTTGTAAAGTACCTTACCTATATGTAATCATTTTTAACCCACACAATTTAGGTATCTCGGCTCTCGGGTGTTACATTATTTTGATAATAATTATACAATCGGTGCAATATAACCGGCGAGAAAGCTAAATAAAGATAGACAGTTTAACATTGATCATATAGAGTTATTAAAAAGCTCTGTTTATACCGGTTTTGCGTTTCTTGTAGATATGGTTGAGATGACTGTAAAAGACACAAAACCTTACTCGAAAATATATTTGGATCCAATCACGTGAGGTAGACAGGTATCGCCCGGCCTTTTGAAATAAAATACACACAATGTAGGATGCATAAAGGTCGGCGAGGTGGAAAATTTAAGCCGATTTAGCGCGACGGCGGCGCTTCGCCCTTCACTTTAGGATTTCCGTATCGAGAGAGTTGTAGAAGATATCGGACTCGCCATTCGTTTTTAATCCGTATGAATCACACAACGTCGTCATAGAATATTAGAAGGTTACAGAAAGCCCACTCCCGCCATTCTTGAAAATTATGATGTAGGATAAGCTAAGCTCAGGACCTCCTAGGGGTGGGGGGTTTTTTACTAACGTTCAGCATCAAACTGCATGACCTGGCCTGTAAATGTCACGTCAATGAGTGCGGTGGTTTGGAGTGAACCTCTGGTCGGGGCGCCCATCGCCATTTTTTCCAGTTTGTGACGGAACCTTAACTATCATAATGTGAGTATGACTCTAAAGTACGAATCGAACTAAAAAAGTGGCCAACACAACTTAATTTGCTGTCGTACAACACTACTCTTCATACATTGTGAATGTGGTACTGCACCAAAAACAAGTTTGTTTTTTTAACATTAATATAAAAAAATGAAGGTTAAAAATGGGAGCCAAGTTTAATATTTTGATATGGTGTGATTGTTGACTTCACCGACAAAAGGATTGAGATTTACTGTTTGCTTTGAACTTGGCTTGACGAGCTTCCGCGCGTTTAGATTTTATCATTTTTTCTTGTCTAGTTTATTTTTTTAACAATGCTAACAAATAAGAAAAAAGACGCATAGTTTTTATGAAAAGTAGTATACTTAGTGTACATACCCGTGTTTGTCCGTCAAATAGAGGTAGAAATATATTTTTGCTACGCTTGTCTCATATAATTAATTTCTACATCCCTACGGATCTTACTGGACAAGTGAAGATGAAATTTGCTTAACATAATAGAGTTAGATGACCCAAACACGGACGTGTAGCGTAAATAAACGAATCACCCTCAAAACGGCCCTGTCTTACCAACTTGTTGGGCTTAGGAGAAAATTAAGATAGTTAAATCAAGATATTACATAATTTATGAGTATGGCATAATTCTATAAAATGTAATATTTATTCATATTTGTATAAGATTAATATATCGGTAACATCTCGCATTTCACTGCCTATTTTTTTGGAAATTGTAATTAAAAACATTACAAAATCGTAAAGCAACCATAAAGTTATACTTGCTTTGTACACAAGGTGGACGGACGATCCGGCAAGGGTGCGAAAAACCGCTGATGGTAACAATTTGTACAAAAAATTGTTATTTCCATTATATATTTGTAATTTCTAAAGAGTAATTTGCAATGTTTTCACTTCGCCGAAAACATTCACTTTCCAAATTACAATGTTGTTTTCGTTTTGTTTTCAAAACAAACAAGATACACACATATTTACAAAGTGCCGTGGAGGAAACATTACAATATCCATCTTATCGAACTACAGGAATAGTCAACGCGGCATGGAGGAATCTATTTGTTCAAGAAAATTGTTAGTAAACATACGGCTAGAGCTGCGTTGAAAACCGACACTGTTGGTCATCGTTTTTATATTTATTACATGACTTTTTGCCTAGGACCTGTAATTCTAGGTAGATACTGGTCATAATTGTCCCGAACTACTGTAACCAAGGACATTAGAATAGTCGCCTGACAGATTATCTATAGATACTAATACTAATAGATTTTTTGTTTGTTTGTTTGCATAGAATGGGCTCCGAAACTACTAAACCGATTTCAACATAGGCTATATTTTGCTTAAAAAAATATTAGAGACGTATATATAAACAGAGAAACAAGCATTTGAAAACAATCTGGTTATGTTCTACTATGATACTTCTTACTTCCCCCTGACTCGGTTTTTTTTCTTTTTTTTCTATTTACAGAATTTATATATAGATTTCTAACGTTCTTGACAGTAAACCGAAAAGGATGGGAAATGGACGAATGAAATTACGCAACCGTCAAATTACGTGTAATTTTAAGTTAGATGTTTTTGTATGACCCTAAACTTGTGCGATTGTTAACAACACAACATCTAAAACTAAATTGATCATTTTCTGTCTCATTTTATTCTTCAACGCGTGAAAGGGTGTTTAAATTTACATTATTTACGGTATCTAGGTAAATTAAATATTTGAAACACAATTTACCCTAAATAATTAGTTATCAATTTCTAGAAATGTGTCAACTGCCGTCAATACGGCAGCAACATTGATTTATATAACGCTTTTGTTCAGATTCGAGTTCCAAGAAATAATTTGTTACTGAACACTATATCGATAATTTAACAAGCCAATCTAATAAAATAAGTAGGTACTTAGGAATTTTATACTTTGATCACTAAAATGGAAAGTAAAGCGATTAAGATTTGTCATAACCTTTTATTTTATTTTATTTTTATTTATATAATGTGCTTAGTGTGCTACGTAGAACATTAGAATTTCTTGATAATTTTACTTTAAATTTATATAAAATCTATTTTTAAAACGTAAATAGTTTCATTTTATACTTAATCAAAAAATATCCTTTAAAAGTTCTTTGAACTTTCGGCGCACAGCAAGGTTTTAGGAACGCTTATGAAGCCGTTGCCCTAGTCTGAAATTTCCGTAGGAAGGATCTAAAAGCGGCAACGTTAAGTAGAGAAAATACGGCTTTATCAGAACAGCGGGTGCGCAAAGCCGCTGGCGAATGCATTCAAATCTTACCAGTTATCAATTCTATCTATATCTTATCTACGTTTATAATGCTTCTTGTAGTTTGAAACGTGATATATTCAAAACACTAAATAAATTATTACAGTTCAAAAGCCCTTGATAAGAAGCTATTTATTCCACAATTGAATATTTTAAATCTTTAATACGTAGAATATAAGGCCATAAAAAAAAGACTTGCTCAGCGCCAAATCAAAAGCTGTAACAATTTTCTTCAAAACACCCCATCTGCGCCAACGTCGTCGTCGCAGGGAAACGGTGTAATCAGGGATTTCTTGAATCCCAAGGTAGCTAGAGTGTAATGATTGTTGTTTTCCTACCTCGTGAACTGAACTCGAAATCCTCTCTGCGGATTTGTTTTTCATCTAACAATGTAAAAATTTCCCTACTATTTTAAAAGCAAATACAGACAAAACGATGCAATAGAAAATAAACAACTAGCTTTCCACACCGCGGTTCCGCCCGCGCTAACAGTTTTTCCCGTGGGAATGAGACATTTTTCTGCGGAAAAATGTAGCCTATGTTTTATCGAAAGATAGAGCAGTATATGTTTATAGACCAAGTATTCGACGTAAAAATAGGTAAATATATGTGATTATTTTTTTGGTATAAATTTATGTGTGGAGTGGGCTCAGGAAGTCCCGGAAGCTTTAGCAGAAGGCTCTCTGACGGTAGTTATTTATAACCTAACCAGTGATGCGTGTATTCGACTATTTCTATCTCTCTTTATATATAAATACTTATAAATACCATAACGGGCAATGATGAAAACATTAAAATAAGTAGTTATAAGGTACAGTAAGAATTTGACAAACACAGTGACAAATACACTATTAAAGTGCATAAAATAATAAATTCACTGTCTTTTTAGTTTGTTTGTACGCTACATAGTATAGAACAAAGTCACTTTCCAATTTTTCTGTCATTCATTCATTTTATTTATTCGTAAACAATGTAAATTGTGTCCGAAATAATAAGCCCATAATTGTGCCCCTAAAATCCTTTAAAACTACGCAACTTCAAGTAGATAGAGTAATTCAAGAATAAGGTTTATATGTTTAATACATACATAATGTATACTTAAAAATAACCCACAATAACCATTTTCCTGTGCAAAGTCGGGGCGGTTTGTTAGTTTTATTATAGTAATTAGAATCATTCGCTATCAAATCTCTGTCAAGAGTAACCATAATGAACGCGCCCGCATACTAATAATACAGTTTAATCTTCGACGCAATATAATTTAGTATCTGTCGATTATAATAGAGCAAAACTCGGCACGTCGATTCCCCCGAGGCGCAGTCATGGAGCACAACGTATATATTACCCCCAGGACAATACAGCTAACATTTTCCCGCGATAAGTAGCTCATATAAGATACACTGATTTATAAAGGGGCGAAAAATATTACCGTTACACGCCAATACATCGTGTAATAGTTTGGGGAAAATAAAAAGAGAGGCAAAAATATTATAAGGCTCTATCGTATCGTCACGGATGGTACATGAACATTTTTGTTTGAAAACTGTTTCAAAGTTTTATATCTTATTTACAAAGTAATACCACCGATATAAAAGTAGTTTGACCTGCGAATATTGTAAGTAGTATTTAAATTACTTACGATAGACGAGATTCAAAACTCCATGATATACCTACAATAAGTCTCGTTAAGAATAGATAACTTTTAAAATAAACGGTAAATATCTTTCAAAAAGTTGTAAAATAGTATACAGACTTGATTAAGTATATCAAATTATAGACATTATCCATAACTCAGTTTTACATTGATTTTGCTTTATCGATAAAACACACTTGTTACTCGAACAAAAAATATTGTTCTAACATGTAAGTGTACACTAAAATCTAGCATCGGAAAGTTCCTCGGAAAATATATTAGAAATATGGCACACGCATTGCTTCTCCCACTCCAGCAGGGTAATAATCTCAGAGTTAGTACGCGACCTGCTGTTACATACATGTCGAGTTATAACGTCTTTATAAAACATGTACATGTACACGAGTATATAATGTAACATTTCATTTATCTTTATACGTATAAAAATAAATGAAATATTTAAACACGTAAACAATTATTGTACTTCAGATAAATTTTCGGGACCGCTACTGCAAGAGCCTCGCCCATAAAATTGACACAAAATGATGTCAAAATCCAGATAGCTTTCTAGAACCCTCAGTAGGTCATCGGGCTAACTTATGACGTCACTTACAAGACAACTACTTGAAAATCGTTTGCCTCTGGTAGCTGCTGCCCTTTACTTATACAAATTAGCTTTACTATAATTTATAATTTAATCTGAGCATTTTTCTTTATATGATGATTTTTGTACCATAATTAATACTATCGCTGCCCTCAAATACGATTAGAGCTCTAAACTCGCTTTTCATGTCTAAACTGTTAGCAAATTGTCAAATACAGAAGAAAACTTATATTGTAATGTAATACTGTGCTGTTTTTGTAAAACCCCCTCCAAAATAACAATGACATTCAAATGTTTCCCTGACGTCATTTCCTCCGATACTTACGCGCCGTATAAGCGAAAATTCGCCTAATGCCTTAAAGTAAACACAAATATATTGCGTCCTTATTTCGTAAACAAAAGGTTTCTTGCCAACTTTTTCGTTATATAAATAAAATATCGATTTCGAATAATGTCAGGCTATTTCAAATAGTTAGGTACTAATGCGTCACAAAAACTTTTGGAAACGGAAGTAATTAAATAACTTCAGGGTTCCTTTTAACTCCAAAAAGTCTAACTCCTTCTACAATGTTTACTTTTTCTTATATTTTTTTCTTTCTTAGTAGCGTAAGAAATTAAAAATCAATTAAGACTTCTACAAAGTAACACCTAAATCTATCAAATTTCTAATTTATTCAACAAGTTTATGCTTAAATTACTTTAGTAAATGTTAGTAGTTTATATAGACTTCATTGTTGGTAATTTCTGTCTTGATTCCAAAATGTTCTTGTTATTCGCAATGACGATGCTCTTTCTGTTCTAAAACTACGGAATGCGTAACTACTTGTACCCTATTGTGTTAGTTATAGAGTCGTTAACTACTTGACGCACCCTATTTCAGTGTTTTGAAACTCTAAAGGACAATGACTTGGCACATATGTAGCGCTCTTCAGTAGTAAGTTAGCCAACTCCAAAGAACATAATCATACTTACTACTTTGAGGATAATATCCCGTGATTTTGTTAGACAAACTAAAAACAACAGTGAACAGTTTGGTCCTTGGCATTTGTTAGCTTATACGACGAAAAAATAAAATTATTTATAAATATCTTACTTCGAATGAAAGCCTTTTAAATTTTGCATTTGATTAAAAGCAGGAGCTTTAGGATGAATGATAATTATTTGGAGGATCAGGATTCAAAACTATAGTTTGTGAATTTAGACATAGGAAAGGTAGAGTAGAAGTTGTTTTTCACCTGAAAGTTAAAAGATATTTTGATATTTAACATTAAATCGGAATACGGAAAGCGGAAATACATATACATATTTTTAAAGCTTCGCTTTTTCTGAAACTAGAACTAAAAATTTGATGTCAGGCATAAATTTTCTTATATTCATTACTTCTTGGTTAACCGACCTCCTTTACTCTGTTGTTAGAATCATAGATAGAACTATATAAAGTTAAAAAATCATAAAATTTTTATTTAGAATCCAACGCAGAAAGGTGCTTAAGAAATAAGAGTATATCAGTAAAAACCTTATTAGTTTCTTATTTTTTGTAAGAATAAATTAAGTTATTTTGTTAAAAAAAGCCTGCAATAAAAAGTTGTTTGAGATAAATAAATAAAACCCAGTTACAGAAAATTATAGTAACAATCGAGCCAATAACTTTCCTTTTAAAAATGTTATAAAGGGACAACTACACTATTTGACGTAACAAATTTATTTCATCTAAGTTTCCTTTGCAGCTACTAATAACTTACCACAGAATTTTTATGAAAGAAATTTGAATAGACAGACCCCAGCAATTCACTACCAGCTAGGCTTTATGCATGCGCCGGCCACTGGGTCTAGTTTCTTAACATATTTAGAAACTCAAAATTACATCGCTCTCTTTATAGTGAACCCATTTATTACAGTGATTGCGTCTTCGAATGATGAATAAAGAAATCATAAATAGCATGATATTGAACAGTTATTAACCGCTACCATGAATTTCATATCAGGTGTGTGCAGGTTTATACAGGGCCAGCGCGGTAGACTAAGGCTACTTTTACTCTATCGATCAAGTACTGAAAAAGAACATTTATTATATTGGTTGAAAGTTCACCGTCGTATATTGGTTGTAAAAAAATAATATTTTACTTGGATAGCCTCTTTAAAAATATTCGAGACACGTAAGCTGATTCACTTTGCATTAAAATAAAGCGACTGTAATGTAATTGAACATATTTCGGTAAATAGTTATAGAACATTTTCTAAACTTATTTTTTACCTTGATAAAAAGTTGAAATAGTAGAGTACCTAAACGTCACCAATTCACCATATTGTAAAGTAAAATTATTCTACTGTCACATAATTCTAATTCCAAAACAACCCTTACCCTCTTTAAGCGAGTTAGTGAGTCTCATTATGAACACCTCCCAGCACTTCATATTTAAATGGACGAACAAAACGAGCGTACCATCCGAAAAATAGCGTTATGCACAGCCTACTGGTCACCTAATAGAGCGTGTAAATAAAACAAAGCCGCCCAAATCTGGCCACCTTCGTGGGCGACTCATAAATAATTCAACGGCATCGCGGCGCGGGCGTCACAGTGCAATGGTGGTTTGATATCGCTGCAGGTTCATATTTCACGAGACACGGTGTAATTAATGTGTGCGCGAACAACGGCCTGGGCTTGGCATAGGCTAGCTCTGACCTACCATAACTCACACGCTCTTAAACAATGATTTATGCTTTTTATTCATCCGGGAGGCCGTTAACGATGGATTTTAGTTCGGCTGGACGCAAAATGTTTTGATTGAAGCGACAATTCGGGCTTACGTGCGAGTTGGTTTCTGTAGTGTTTTATTCTTGCTCTCTACTTTCAGCTTCCATTTAAGTTTAAAAATCCCGTGTAAAGTAGAGGTGAAAACTGTCGCCGCCACTTCTTTCAGGGAGTAACGAGCTTAGCACAAAGTTGTCGGTAATTCTGCCCGCTCAGCTCGCGTGGCGCGTTATCTCCGACACCGCCTGCGAGCACCGGGCAACCCGACCCTCCCTACGTCACTTTATACCACGCTAAGCTCCATTTTGAAAAAGGTTTTTTTTTTCTTCTAATGATAATGCCTTAATTATTCTTACGCCCCGTAGCTTTAAAAATACTGATATGTATACCTACCAACTATAAGCATTCTTCTAATGAGTTGGCATCGGATGTGAGACAGCTTCCTAATTTCAAATCCAATGCTAAAACTTTAACTGAACACATTTATATTTTTAATCAAAATATATTAAATTATTTCTGTAGTCCTTCAAATTTTGTTCTATATTCGAAAATTGGAGATGAAATTTTGTAATGAAGGCCATAATCTCTTCAAATTAAATTAAACTCGTAACTTTGATCCAACCCCAAGCCTGGAAGTACTAGCTACCGCCCGCAGCTATACCCATATCTCCATTTCCTTTAGCAAACGTTGAAAAGCCGTATATCCCTGAAACTCAAATTATAAAACCACTTTGTGGCATTCAAATCGGCAGGCAGTTTCCAAGAAAGGTAGACCATAGGTATATTTGGAGGCTAACGACACTGCTCTAAATTGCTTTATTGCTAGAATTTAAAACATGAATAAATAAGTAGGTACATTAGTTCTATATCTACTCTGCTTGTAGTCTTAAGTAAAGTATAGTAAAAAAAAACATATAGATAATAATAACCAAACAAAGTAACTTAAACAATTTATAAATAATCAGCAAAAACGGTAGAAATTTCTTTGTCCACAAAAATTAGGAAGAGAATAAATTTTAAAACATACCGTCATACTCGTATCCTAGAGTGAGTTTTAAATTTAATTTCGTATACAACCAAGAAGGTCATAATAAACTAGCCAATTCAACCTTTTGTGTCTGACAATATGGCGACTTTCCTTAAACAACCTATTCAAACTTGCGTAATAATTAACTACCGCCTCAAAAGAGAAAATCTTATGAGGATTACTATCACCGTAGAGCCTCACTATCGGGGAGCCTCGAGTTGCGCGAGAGCATAGATTACGCGAGTAGAGTTGGGTAGGATTACCGGCTGCCTCGTACGAGCAAACATCTACCTAGCCCCGCTGTAATAAAACACAGAATTCAACCGATGTAGAACTGACATGGCTACCTAAACTGGTTGAGCGGTATCCACCCTAAAGTAAATCGATTTCTGTCAGGTAAGACTGTGATAAAACTAAAAATCGTCTCAAAATATTGGACCAATAATTAATTAACTTTCAAAAATTCAAAATCAAATAAATTTATTTGCTTTGCATAAGATACAAACAAACTATGGTCAATAACGAAAAGAAAACGAAACACCTATACCGACAGCCTTAAAAGTCAACATGCAAAATAGTTTACATAAATGTCTGTCTTAAATAAAAATACTAATATCATTAAATTAATTAATCATTTAATTAAATTACACAGGTTAGGATACAAAATAACAATAATATTACGCTAGTGACAATTTTATGAAATTAAAATAAGTCATGTCAATATCAATTCAATGCGATTCCCTTGCAATTTCATATCTGAATTCATTTTTGTTATTTGTATTAAATGATGACTTTTAGAATAACTTTGACCGGGGAGGGCTGGTATAGCAATATGTTACATATTTGTAATCTACTTATGATTCCCTTTCATTTGATACCCCACATGGTATGTTTATTTTTTTGTTTATTTTTTGCCACCATTTTGGATTTCAGATACAAAGAGTAATTTTTCGCACTGCTAATAGCAATTTTCGGATTCAGCGATGTCCAAAGCCCCCGGAAAGCACTATTAGCAACTTGTTACAAGATTTGCCTCTCACCTGAAAAACTAGAGCGTTATATCAATTTCTTTCCTAGTCTACTATTATATAATAGGTTTATCATGAAAAAAAGCAAATTCCTTAGACGGCTCGTAATCGTTAATAAATTTTATAAGTCACGTTGCAAAAGCTGAATCGCTATCGGTGAACAACTTTTTTTTTCAAACCTGTGTTTAATTTCTCCATATTCACTTCTTCTTCTTCCTTTGTCTAGGGCTGAACTACGGGTCGGGAAAAACCGGGTTTCCACACGAACGAACTCTGTGACAGCTATTAATTAGTGATGTGTGTCGCCGGAACGAGGTTTCCTTTGCAAT
Source organism: Teleiodes luculella (assembly GCA_948473455.1). Taxonomy (NCBI): domain Eukaryota; kingdom Metazoa; phylum Arthropoda; class Insecta; order Lepidoptera; family Gelechiidae; genus Teleiodes; species Teleiodes luculella. The sequence goes on along the minus strand of OX419595.1, from coordinate 9,519,679 downwards.
AAATCCCGAAAGTTGGACAAGTTATAGGAAATTATTCGAAACGAAGGACCATTGGACTTAGGCAACAGTAAAGAAAAGCCGACCCATAAATTTTGTTTTAGTTACAACAAAATATTCTTATTTAGACACGTAAGTAAGCTTTTTGTTTATAGTGGGCTCAATTCTGCCGTGGCCGCTAAAATCTCTAAATTTAAGTTGTCGGTCTCTTTCATTCATAAGGATCCGTAAATAATAAATACCTTACATACAGACTATCATACATATTAAAGGATGGGGAGATGAATGAATTTAATTTTGAATAAATGATATTTAAAATAAGCAGCGCAGCTGTCAAATTCTGCTTAATTTAGTCGAGATGTTTTTAAATTTCTGCTAAATTACGCGTAAAATCGATGTTTGACGTGTCTAAATGTAGGTTGGCAATCACCTGTCCCTTTTCGTTTTAAGAACCTGAAAGAGATATATCAACTTAAATTTAGATATTTTAGCGGCCACGCAGAATTGAGCCCACTAGCTTTCCGCCACGTGGCTCCGCCCGCGCTGATAGTTTTTCCCGCGGAAATGACGGATTTTTCCACAGTAAAAGGTAGCCTATGTGTTATTCTGATGTCTTAGCTATTAGTTTTGTAAAGTTTAATTATATCCGTTTTTGCTTGGAGAGTAACATCTACTATCCGTCCATCCTCACAAACTTTAATATTTAGGACTAGCTTTTCGCCCCGCGGCTCGGCCCGCAATAACAGATTTTCCCTTGGGAATGAGCATGGTCTAAGAAAACAAGGTCTTCCATTCAGACCACGTGACAAACACAAGCCTACGTCATTTTGCGGAATGGGAATGAGAAAAGTTCGCGCTGTAAAAGGTAGCCTATTTGTAATTTTGATGTCTAAGCTATAGCTTTGTAAAATTTCACTCAAATTCATACATTAGTTTTTGTGTGAAAGTAAGTAATAATTAATTATACTCACGAACTTAAATATTAAGGATTAAGGATTGTTACATTTCATTGATTTTTGTGATGACCTATGTTGATTTTTGTGATGTATGTATAAATGACGGACATAATTAATGCAACACCATTGCACCTTTTTTTTTACAAAACAATTGAAAATGCCTTCATAGCTTATCCCTAAGCACGCTTTTCCCACCTCTCCGTCTCAAAGGCCGACAACTGCCAAAATACACTAAAATAAAATAGTTGGTCTTCTACTTCGCTCTAACACTAGAAAAAAGTATTTTTATCTAATGCTTTTCAAATAGTGTGAGCATTAGCAAGAGTCAATATTTTATGGGCTCTTGGAAGAATCCCGATTCTCGGCCGACGCCAACTTTAGCATTTTCACATCATTCGAACCCTCGGGATTAGATCCGGGCTCGTTTCAGGCTCAACTCGAATCATTAAAATTTACTTCCAGCCACTGAGACGCACTTTCAAAAACAACTTTTTATTGGAAAACGATTTGGTAAGAATCTTTCTAACTAATATTTACTGTAAGCACTTTTACATAACAGTCGAGGGTAGTTAATAAGTCTTTTTTTCTTCTTCGACTTCACTCTATCGAACTCATCTCATCACTATCGAACGCCAGGAACAAAATGTGAGCTAAGTAACCAAGAGGGCTAACTTTAGATAATTTATTATTATTATGATCTTCAGTCACTACAATATGTACAATAATGTACATGCCAGTGATAGATTTATGTTTGTAAATTATTTCTAGCTTTTCATAAGATCACTGATCGGAGATAAATAAATCAATATAAATGACGTCGTCGTGGCGTGGCATATCTTTGTCCAGATACATACGTCATACTCGTACATGCATGCCGTTGTTGCCTTTAATTAGGGTTACATTTAGTTTTATACCAGTGATTGTAATATTTAAGCATGTATCTGATGTAAACTCTGTTGGCAACCATAATAAATAATTAATTAATTAATTAATTAATTAAATAAATAAATAAATAAATAAATAAATAAATAAATAAATAAACAAATAAATAAATAAATAAATAATTATTTGGGGACATTTCACACACGGCCATCTGACCCTTAACAGAGAGAGCCTGTAATATGGGTGTCAGACAGCTGTACATATATGAATACACAACGTTTAGACACAAGGCAAACACAAGTGCTCGTCCACGAATATTTTCCCTGAGCGGGATTCGAACCCGCGACCCTGTGCTTCGAAGGCAAGCGTACTAACAACTAGGCTACGGGGTTGTCAGATATATCGCATGTCATTCGATCGAAAGTGACATGAGTAATATCGCCATCTTACAACTGTTTAAAAACACCTTAAATCTTTTAAAAGATGCGCCAAAGAAATTTCAACCTTTCAGTAGTTTCTTACAAACCATTCCTGTACGGTCGCTATGTTCAGAAGTAGGGCAGTATACCTACGTTTAACTTATTTTAAAATAGTTTTCCATCTCACTTGACTCAGTCGGAAAGTGCAGTTGAAGATAGAGTATGTGCAGTAGAAAGTGTTTATTTATTTTTATCGAAAACGTTATTTAAGTGCTTTTAACAAAAATAGCGCAGATGACGTAGGCACTCTCTCTCAACTGGCTTGAATCCGAACTTCAAGAACAAGAATCAATTAAGAAAAATTCGTTACTTAATGTTTGAAGACTGAATTTTAATAGATTAATATGAGTCATATTATATGACATAGGTATAAAAATTTTAGCAATCTTACTATCACAACATTAGCAAACGAATAATTTTTATGAGAACCCTTATATATTTCATTCAAGACTTATCGCCATGTCATTGAAAGAAGAAGATTGGAACTTCTAGATACAAAATATACTTTCCCTGAAATTTAACGTGTAGTTTAAACGGAAACTTTACAAACCTTACTTTGCATATTTATAATAATCCTTTTCCTGCAAAACGTCGTCACTGCGAATGAATGTGACATCAACAAGATTAAACGAATTCCCGTTTCTGTCTGTCTCTTGCTCAAGCTAAATAATGGTCCCTTTGAGTTTTAATACATAGTCTCATTTACGTATATACCATGGTTATAGAACGTACCTTCACAATAAGATCTTTTGTTTTCAGAAGGTGTTGAATCCGTTTTGGGAAAAATGGTGGTGTGTAAAATATTAAACCAAGGAAGATGAAAAATCGTTACAAAAAAATTATGATAAACTGCCCCTCGATGGGGACACATATGAGCTGTTAACGAACGGACGAACTGTTTATTCTTACTTCTGGGTATTTTATATCAATATTGGGTACAATATTTTTTTCGTCTGTGATAATTTAAAAAAAAAGTGCTGTTGTCACGTTACTCGTATAAGCAGATTCAGATTATAATCATCAGGATATTTTTTGTTATCCTCATAGTTCGATAGGCCACTTTATATTTAAGCAAAACAGCCGAGTTTTCTAATTACTGATAGCAATTAAATATCAACACGAAAATATTTCTTTTTTCTTTGGTTGTTTGCCATCTCCCTGTTCGAGATTCAAATGATTCTGTATTTTTCTCTCTCTTCCATCGTTTTATTGACAATTATTATTCAGTTCAGAGATAATGTTTCTAATCGAATAGATGGTACAAGCAGCATGATAGAGTACTTATTTAATAGATACTTTGTTAGAATATCTTTGAAAATATATTTTTTGCACATATATTATGTGTTTTATTAAGAGAATCGTCGTTTTCAACGTTAATTTTTTCAGACTGCTTTGAGTAACACTCACAGATTGAACACAATGTTTTGTTACTCGATCATTTACCGTTAAAGTTTTAAATTTTGTGTGAATTGGTAAATTCTACAAGGTAATTATTTTTTTAAAGTCATAATCTAAATTTATTGCTCACCTTTACTTTAATATTGTTACAATTATTACTAACGTGATTATGAAAACTGTTTTCTCGCTATGAGTCGTACGGCCACTAACAGTTTAGTGAGTACGTGTTTCCCATCTACCCGCAATAAATTCTCATTTTTGCGGGAGGACAAGTGAAAGAAAAGATAAATAGAGGAAAAGATTTGCGTCACGGGCATACATATGAACCATTCGACGCACGAGGTCCCACTGCTCCTCCAAAAGGAAATATTTGATTAACAAAAAAGCGAATCCATATGATATATCTCTGCCCTCTGAATATCATATTGTTGTTACTTGCACACGCGTAGTTTGTTTGTTTGATAAAAAATATTCATCTGTGTTAAAGTGAATAATAGATAACATAACAAATGTAATATTTAGTTATGGTTATAACAAAAATATTCGTGTTGTTGGTATTTAAATTCTGTGCCATTAAAGTTAAAAATAATTTTGCCCTAATCTTATGGTCATGAATAGTTGCAGTAAATTTTCCTCATTAACATTAAAATATGATGATTTAATTGTAAAAAAATACTACGCCATTAATGTTCAGTAACTGTAGTTCTTTGCGTTATTCCTGACTAATACTATAAATGCGAAAGTGTGTTTGTATTTGTCTTTTTTCACACTAAACTAAGTCACGGGTGATTGACCTGACTTTTGCGCATAGATAGATTGAAGTGACATGGGCATTTTTTTTACCGCGAGAATATATCTCATTTTCACGAAAAAAGACCAAAAACAACGCGGGCGTGGCCGCGGGCGTCCAGCTAGTGTTAATTAATAAAGATGAAACAAATATTAAATTCCCAAAGTTATTTAGTCAGTATAATACTTCGTTAGATTCAGTTTTGACAGAGACAATATTCAAAGTTAATTTGTTTGTTTGCTTAGAAGTTAATTACAAACTGGTGACTGCTTAGCACTACCTAACGACCAGAACGCAAATGAGTTAAACAATAATTAAGGGCGGTCTCCACTGTAGTCTGCGACCCTTTTCTGGACGTCAGCAGTGACCATTATGCCGAGCCGTAGACTAGACTTTTTGTGGTAACTATATTAGATTCCATACATTATTCGTCCTTAGCTCATACACAGGCACATCATCATCGTCATCAGTTCAACCGAAAGACGTCCAATGCGTACACATCAATCGGTCCTGCGCTGTCCGCATTCTGCGGCTTTCTGCGTCTTTCACCAGATTGTCGTCGGTCCTCCTTATGGCAGGCCTGCTCACGCTTCGTCTTTCGGCGCGCGGCCGCCATTCGAGAACCTTGACTATGTATCTATATATAGGTATTCGACGAATTCGAATAATAAAAATGATTTTTTCTCACCGCAAATTGTATACAAATTCAGTAAGATATTACCAATTTAAATTATATTATTTGTCGGAGACTGAAGCCTAAGCTAAGCGGAGGCCTGTATTATAGGACTCCAGGTCCCCCACTCGGATCACAAGAGTTCATAATATGCACTTATTCAAATAAACATATAGAATAGGAACATACGGATATCTTCTTCTTCATCTGAAATTATGAAAACAACCGTAAAAGTTAAAAAAGTATAAAACGTATGATCCTGTAATAATGGTTCCGTTTTTGCTTTTTTAAGTACGGAACCCTAATCCCCAGGCATATTCGAGGGTGGAGTGTTAGTAATTAAAAACTATTCATAAATTCAGTTGGACTGTTGGACTCAGCGTTGGTTGATGACAGTTTTGATTTTAAAATGTCTCATTAGTTGTATAAAGAAGGGCGCATTCGTGAAAAAATAATATTTTTTATAGCTGACTAAAGCAATACTGGCAATACTGGAAAGTCTTGAAAGAATATTAAATCTTTAGTGGAATGGAAAACTTTAATGAAAGCTTATACAGAAATAGAATTTTTCATTTCAGCTTTCAGTTCTTTCAATTAACTTATTTAGCTTTGATACTAAACTACTTATAAGAAAATTACTTTGTACAAGGAACTTTGAAACCCTTTAAACTAAATAGGCAAAGAAATAGTCAATATCATTATTACCAATGGTACAGTTATTTTATGCCACGAGTGCAGGCGAACCGTACTTGTAGTAAAGTGCGTATAGACTCGTGATATTGTGTGCGTACAACTAAACTGCCCGAGCACTACGCACACAAAGACAATTAAATGTGTACGCACACAAAGACAATTGTATGTGTATGGCTAGCCTGCACTCGTAAGATAAAACATCTGTGTTCATTAATTCTATAATTTAGGTTTTATTAATAAAGCAAACCCAGGACTTATCTTCCGAGACACAGAATCGTTTTAATCTTCATTCAGAAATATCTTATTCAAGCTGAGAAAACTTTCACAAAGTGATTTTTTCATAATATTCTCGCCGGGACTCAAATCCAGAACCTCTGTGACAAATTGCGCATGGTTTTCTCGGTTTTTGAACTTTCAAACTATATTTGCAAATTATAAGAATAAAAAGAAAGAAAAATAATAATATGTGGGACATCTCACATACGGCCAACTGATCCCAAACTAGTTAGAGCCTGTACTATGGGTGCCAGACAGCTGATATACATACATAAACTATGTGTAATTTCAATATTTATATTTTAATTTATCAATATTTATTTATTTATATATATAAAGTTTATAAACTTAACTGCAAACGCCAAAGCACTAGATAAACTTAAGACTAAAAGTAATCGAAATATTAAAACATTCATTTTATCACAAGACACTTATTTGTAACGTCATAATTTGTACAGTGGGCAAATATCACAGGTCGGTCATCATGATAAGAAGGGTTCTTTCAAAGACACCACGAAGTCTCTCCCCCCGGGATGCACCAAGGTCTTTCACCGAGATATTTATCTACATTTATATCATTTCTGCCTTGTTAATTCAACAGATAATATTTTGGGTCTTTATGAAGCAACCCTACAAAAAGTATTTTAAAGGTTAAAGCTTTTTAAAGGAACGCCAATATGGGAATAAAAACACCGACTTGAAAAACTCGGTAAAAATAACTGAACTAATGTTATTTCAATAAATCAATATGAACTTGGTGAACAAAGAGCCAAAAGTAAGAACGGAGTTAAGCTCTGAACGAAGCCGCAAAAGTTTCTCAAAGTACCGATCGATCTCTCACCGATTGAACTTCCGATACGTAATAACGTCGAGAACACGGCTCTCTTAGCTGCGAATTACTTATTCACTTCGACTGTGGAAACTTCTCCCAATCGAAATTAAATTGCTAATTTGGCTACTAATCCCCCAACCCATTATCCACCGCTTCTTTTGGAGCCATTCACGCAACGTGGAAGTCATCTGAATTACCTTCTTCATGTTAATTTGTAGGACGACGTTTCTATTCTTAATTTCAAATTTAAACTTATTCGCCATTTATTTTTAAACTTCGAATACATTCTTGTAAAAAGAAATTGTTGCTGTCCATGGTTACAAATACAAACGGCCAGTATTAAAATTACAAGAGACAAGAGCCAGCGATTTGGAAAAAAGTTTTCGGACATTATAACACCCCTTTGAGGGATGGGCTATTTACTATCACATAGCGCTCGGGCTGGAGTGAGTGGCTAAATTGTGTGATGACGTGTAACGTAAGATGAAAAGACGATGAAGTGAGTGGCCCTTTGAGTCTGGTCGAGCCGGCTCGCCGACCCATATCAAAGGCATGTTCTGCCTAATGGCTTGTGCTGACGTGTTATCCGCGCGACGCACACCCGACTACACTAAAAAGACGCCCAGTTACATGTCCTCACTGGATTTACAGCTGCTTCTGGAAACTAATTCGCTTACATGCGTAAATAAAAAAATCCTAAAACGAATAATTCTCAATTCAAACTATTTCCTTAGTAAAATAAATGTGATTTTTTTTGCAATCAGTCAGTATGAAACCAAGCCCGTTTTTATTCCTTGTTGCTTAGGGTGGCTTCAGGTTGTAACTCGAGTAAATTTTAAAGCCTAACATCTTTACAACTTCATTTACGACGTGATATGGAAAACCAAGGCAAGATAATAATTTGTTCCTCATAATAATAAACACCTTGTTAAGTTTACTTATAACAAGGTGGTATTATTAGCATAAAAGATGAGGATAAACCCTTAAAAGTGACGAGGCAGTTATTAACCATTATTCCTTTTAGATTATTCACAACACGAGCTTAGTTTGCTCTATTTAAACAGAAGACTGGCGCAGCTGAAGGAAATTAGCATGAAAATTCTTGCGTAAACCTTAAGATAAATGGAAGTGGTACTGGTAATATTATAATAACCTCATTTCCACAACAAAACGCGACATAATCGCGGAGTTGCGCGTGCGGGGAATACATTAATTGATAAGCGGCGGGTCACAATCACAATACGATGAGTTTATAATAACTTCCAAATGCTGCGCTTTTACAAGCTCTATACAACATTTTACTTGAGTTTTTTTCTCGGTTCGGCGTATTCACAAAAAAAGTTATTTTTTATTTTATTTAAACATTTCCATCCATAATGTACGGTCACTTTCATTAGTCCAGTTATATCACGTTAGTTTTAGTTACGTTAGTTAGTTAGTCAGTTACTTTAAATTAACTTTTTTTCCAAATCCATTCAGGATGTAATATCATTTGTTGTAAAAATATTGAGTACACTGAGAATACACTGTATACGTAACACACAAAAATAAGAATACGAGTAACAAGTATTTTGGAATAAAAATATTTGAACACATCATATGACTGCACTTATGAACTTGACTGTACATTTGTGACAGCTTCAGTTATTGACTTTTAATTCAATAATTATTTTAAAGTATACTATTACCTATTGTTTCATTGATGAGCAAAAATTCCATACTTTTATCATGACAAATCAGAAAACATGTCCGGAAAATAAAATATCCAACGAGCCTAAAATTAATCGTCGACATGATCCAATAGTGATTCATTTAGATAATAACATTAATATATGAATGATAGAATACAATTAATTGTGTAATATGTAAATCAACAGTGTACCTGATCTACTTACCTATGTACGCAATTTTATAATAATCTAGCAATTCAAGTAGTTTTCGCGATAAGAGTTCAATATAAGGTTTATTAGTGAATAAAATGTAATTATATTTTTTAATAATTAAGTATACAGACTTGGTATTAAATAAATATATATTACATTCACTTGCTTCACTCAAAGCGAACCGTATAATAATAAAAACAAATCGTTATACAAAAATATTTTATTCGCAAGTCCAAGTTAATCGTGTTATAAGCGAATCTGCTAAATCGCCTTTCCGATTGAATTGATTATTCCCATTTCAGCCGAATCGTCAGAATAATTTATCTTTACGAAAAATACTTTCAACGCTTATTTCATTTTAGAGATTTCACAGAATTTTGTTTATTATCGAATTTGTAAGACGATTTACGAAAAAAATCCGTCGCCACTAAGGTGAATTGGTTAATATTTTTATAGCTGATTTATTTACGTCTCCTGACAAATTACTAGAAGGGTCGTGATCGGCATTAAAAAATTGAGCTGATTTGCTTATTTACACGTTGCTGCTATTAACTGATATAATATCTGATGTTTGTTTGAGGTTTTCGCGCTTAGTACACATAATGTCATCATCTAAGCCGAAAGACGTTCACTGCTGGACAAAGGCCTCCCCCAAGGATCTCCACAATGATCGGTCTTGCGCTGCCCGCATCCAGCGGCTTCCCGCGACCCTCACTAAATCGTCGTTCGGCTGAGATGACACATAACGTGACGTCACATAATGTGATATCATTTCTAACATGATATTTCGCATTCCTTACCATGAAATCTGTCCAATAACATTTTTTTCAATAAGTAATTAAATTATTGAACAATAAATTTTTAATGTCTGTTTTATTGCATCATGAAATGCCAATGGTAAGTTATTTCAATTGTTGTACCTAGAACAATATTATTGTCGAAGAAACAAACATGGATCTGTAATCTATAATGATCACCATGAACAACATCTAATTATTAGAATTTGTATTTTTACGCACTTGCAAGTAAAACTCTCCCTGTTTTTTACAAAATGGAGCAAGAATTCCTTCATTTGCTCATAAACAGTAGAACACATACTTCCTCATTGACTTGACAAAAGACTTTTGGAACATGTTTTCAATTTTCCTTGTTCAAGACAAGGGGAAGACAGCAAACAATTAATTAAGCATTTTAATTTTCTTTACTGTTGTTTCTTCTTTTATTAAGATTTTCATATGGATTGCAATTATTAACTTAAACAACAACATTTTGAGATTGCAGATTAGAATAATAAAAACAAGGAAAATGAGAAAAAAAAGTGAACGATACCCAAAACCTTTGCCGAAAAGCCATCAAATCCTTCTTGTTTAACGTCAAAAGGAACAGCTAAAATACCTACCGTTTTTATTTATACAAACTCAAAACATTTTTCATAATCGCCCCCACAGAATGAAAAGGCTCACAAATGAGGATAACTTTTTCACAGCACACGTCCTCGTATTCCGGACTCGTCACAAACATAAACAACTATAACGAAGGCAGCGCGTGCTTCAAAGTAAATTGAATCGAGGTGCCAATAGTCGGAAGTCCCTCATTTCCTTGCATTTGTTGTCAGCCGCCCGTAGGCATTAAATTTTCTTGGTGAAACTGGAGCCCTTTGTATGAAAAAGTCTTATATAACCAGGCTAATATAATAAGGAAAATGGAAAGGCCATTCTACAGGGTTCACTAACATTCAGATTTTTAAAATACAAGTATCATCGCAGAAGCTTCTACAAACGTTTACGATTTAAGTCGGACAATTCGATTATAGTTAAATCATTTCAAAGAGTTAGTAGGCGATTCAGTTACTTGGTTCCGGCCACTGCGCCCAAATCCAAAAATGTATTATTATCTATATTTTTCAGTATGGCTTTTCCGTGAAATGGTTTTTGAAATGAAATTTAACGTTAGCAATAACAAAAAAAAATCTTGATAATAATACGAGTATCATGCCTGATTTATAAAATTTTATTTTAAGTAATATAACTTCACTTCTACAAAATATGCTGAAAATAAAACTGGCACCTACTCAAAAACATTATCTATATAATACAACTGTAGAGGTCTAAAATCTGCGCATAGAAAAAAAAAACTAAAAACCGAGTCGGGGGGATGTAAGTGATATGGAACATATTTAGATTTTTCAAATTTTTTGTTTCTCTGTTTGTCTGTTTGTACGGGCTTATTTTCGAAACTGTTGGATTGATTTAAATGAAATATTGCTTGGTGGTACCTTATATCCCTCGGTCAACATCTTAGATATATTTTACTGCGGGAATATATGTCATTCCTACGGAAAAGTCAAAAAAACAACGCGGGCGTAACTGCGGGTGGACAACTAGTTTATAATAAATTACCTGATTCTATAAATTAAAACTGTATATTTGCTCTAAAAATCACTAGTCGAATCGCCTATTAACTCAAAGAAATTTTATCTATTTTATTTCCGTTCGTCTGCACTTTGGTGTCCAGTGCAGCCTTTTTACGAAGGTAAATTAAGATTGTCCCCGCTCCAGTTTTATTCAATTGACCTCGTCCCTCTGCACAGTCAAGAACACGCTTTACTGAACACTTTGAACTTAGCCAGTTGAGTATGGAGGAGAATTGCGTTGCGAGTGTTTAGCTTACCTTGCTTTTGACCGTACTTATTATTATTACTTACATAAACTGCGCTTTTTGGGAATTTACTTCATGAAAGGTTTTTGTTCTTACTGTGACAAAATTATTTTTTAGCTTTAGAGTGCCTCTTTTTTTCTAGATGTATTGGTTTATTAATTTTATGGATCACTCACGAGTATGAAAGCTTTGATTGCTTTTTACAACCCAACCTTTGGATCTTTTACGAGCATCTTATAGTGATTAATCCGCCTAACCTTCCAGGGAGCCGTCTTTAAAGTGATTAATTCCTATTGGATAAAGAGCCTTTTGGATATTTTTTGATCTTTGTGTATTAGACAGACACCGAACCAATTCCATAAAATCTTATAAAGTTGTAAAACATTTTATAACAGTCTCAAATAAAGTTGATTGCTCCTTAAAGTTTTTCGAGGTACCCTGAATGTCATTATACGGAGACGCAAAACAATTTAAGCGTCGTATATAGGCTTAGATACTCGTACAAAGTATATTCTATCTTATCATATCATATTTTTATTACTTCACTAGAGTTTTCTTGAAACTAAGGAAAATTCGAGTTTATTACAACCGTAAACAACATGTTAATCTGTACGTGAATACTTATTTATTCTCACCAACTTTTATATGACACGATTCTATAAAATAAGTACGTCCGTTACCATCTATCAATGTTGACACAGTAAATAACCATTTAGCACAGAATAATAAAATTTAAAAATACCTACATTATAAAGATAGCTATTTCTAAATTCTGATAATTATTATTACAAAAAGGTTACTCTACATAAAGATTTATTAACAATTCATACAATTTCAGGAATATTTAAAAGGAAAAGTCGCATAACTACCAGAGTTGTTCTTAAATTAAAACAAAAAGAGAAGCCAAAAAAATGCTCCATGGCATATTGGATAACCTCGGTAAAAGCCAACAGCAATTTTTTCCTCGAACGCAGCCCCTCGCGACGCGCGCTAACTAATCGTTTACCTTTACCATAACAATCAATCCCCCCTTAATTTTCCAGCCAATATCCGCCGCCGACGGGAATCCATTGAAAGTGCCTAATTAATGAACGGATTTTTTCTGGCATGCGAATCACGTAGGACCGCAGGTGACGTCATGATAAATGCAGGAACGTATATAAAGGGGATATGTGGCCGCCATGTTTTTACGGATAGGGGCAGTATTAATTGTCGTAGGTGGTGACAAACGAATGAACAAGTGACAGGCGCGTTGGCGTGTAACAAAAATCTGGGAGGGTGGAGAGCGAAATTGCTAAAATACGCGTGTTCCAACTGCGAGCTTTTGGATGCTGAATTCTTATTTCTGTAGTCCAAAATTTTAGGTTGTTTTGGAATAGCCGCCAGCTTGGCTATGTTAAATTTATTTGACCGTCGGCATCGGACCGGGGGTACGACAATTTTTCTTAAAGTAAAAAATTTACTTTATTTTTATTGGCAACAACATTCTTTTATTTTTGAATTCAAAAAAGCAACAAATTACCAGATTTATTTTCGTTTTTATGAGATATTTATTTAGCTTACTTTTTGCCGTCGACAGTATTTCCTTTGCTGTCACCGAAAACAATATTTTCAACATTCAAATAGGTACCTACCCAGTATGTGTAGCATGACTGCAAAGGAAACCATTCGTGAATAGAATCGAACGCATCACGTCCAATATCGAATACTGAATTCTATTGGCGACTTGACGCTCTCTGCCGGTATGTAATTGCGTTATTGTCGAGTTAGCACCGCTGACGAAGTGGCACAACGCTCGCTACTGTTTATTTTAATACTGTGCATATTCAAATCTACCATATTTTGTTATTTTTTTCATTTATATTTTATATTATTTTATGAGAGGTATAGAGTTAACGAAGAGAAAGTATAAACAAGTCAAGAAAATCATATTTTTCCGTTGTTATTTCTTTCAATTATTTTTTCATGCCATAATTATTACTTCATCACTTTAGGGATATTGTACATATCAGGCATATTATAAATTTCGACCTCTATAGTTTTATTATATGGATGAAAGGGAAAGGCAGGTAAGTAGTTTAAGTCCTAAAAATAATCGTAATTGAAAATCGAAATAAAAATAACATAAATTACCAAATATAGGTAATACAAAAATACTAAACAGCTCAACGTTGTAGTTAAGTTATAAACAAACATTTACCATCAAACGCAATAAAAATAATGTTTTAAATAGTAACCTAACCTATATATAACCTATAGTAAGTAACCAAAGAAAACGTACAAATTGTGTTACTGGTTCCTTGTCTTTTCTGTATCGCATTTATAACGTTGCTATGATTTTCCAATAGGGCTGTGATTGACAGTTGGTTCAACGATCTCGCAAAAACAAGATATATCTCTTGAGCAATAACAGGGAGCTTTTTATTCATTGGGACTTTTATCTGATGTTCGTAGACTACCCTACTTTTTATGTAGTAAATACGTAAAGAGAAGTGTAAATTACACAATCAGGGCTCATAAGAAATTCCTTTGACTACAAAATCACTGTTCGTATATGTTTTTTAATTGCTTAAACAATAAATCAGAATAACTCCTTGTAATAGGAATACATTTATTGACTACTTTGATCGTTTGTGTAACCGAAAAAGACACACACTATCTCTCTCTTCTCTTATTAGTCGTATTTTCATTATTTCTTTTTGTCTTTATAGTCTTCTTTCTCAAAAAACTTTGTTTTTAAAATGTGTAATTATATAAAATAATGACCCGTTATTAAGCTTTTAGGTGCTACGTGATGCACTATAAGAGATAAACGATGCTACAGCCATGCTACAGCCATGCTACAGCTATGTAATTAGTTCTGACGGAACTCGAAGTGTCAGAAGAAAAGATGACGCTCGCTTGTTGCCCCGGCCAGGCCGGCTTTTAGTGAGTTAAAAACTAACTAAAAGACAAAGGGTGTACAGTCAATTTAAGAGCTTAAAATTTTACATTTTGTAAGGCAATTCTCAACTAAAATTCTTTGACCTAACTAGCTTATCAAACGGAATTATAGTCCGGGTATGGTTGCTGTGCGGGTAAACGGTCGATAAAGGATCTGGACGTTGAGGGAAGTGGGCGTTCGCGGAATTGGACGTGCGGTGTCGGATTGATTTAAATTGCTACTCAATGTTTAAGAACCTAACCACAAAATATATTTTTTATTGTGACTAGGTATACGTTTCTTTTTACTAAAATAATGGGGTGTATCAAGGTGCTTTGTATCACAGTTGTACAAGTCAAGACTGGTAACTCTGTCTCTACACCGTGAAATTTAACTGCTATTTATCGGCAACATAGTGTTAGTTTAGTACTCATGAAACTAAACGACTTTCCCTAGGGAATATTAGGTTGAAATCTCAAAAATAATTATCAACTTTTCATATTAACTTTGAATGACACGTTGAATTTTAATTTTAAGTTCAATCTATCGTATATTTGTACCTTACAGAACTTTGTTTAGTTTCATGTTATGAGTACTACTACTATGATTCAGATAAATATCTAGCATAACTCGACACTGGCACAAACAAATTTCACATGGAATGTGGGTTGGTTTAAGTACCTTATAAACTAATAAACATTTGAAAAGTAAAGTAAATCATATTAAACAAAACCATACTTGCTATTCAATATAAAAATTAATAAATTTAACTTTAAAATGCTTGGCATCGCTTAGTTGTAAATTAAATTTCATTCATTTGGTATTCATAACAGAGAAATACAAAATTAAATTACAAGCTAAATGGAGTCTGCGACCTGCAAAAAATAAAAAAACATTTCGTTCTTTTTGTAGAAATAGTGGGGGATTTTTTTTGGACTAATCCAATCAAATAAGCAAAAACTTTCAAGAACATTAAACATCAGAGTGGATGGAGTCTGGCAAACTAATAAAAAAAAGTTGAAGGTCACAATTTCGTAGCCACGTCTTTACGAACAGCAATTAACCTTGGCCATGAAGGAAAAAAAAATTCCACGCCCATTTTGGGCGCGTAAAATTTTTTCTTCCTTCATGACCTTGGCTATCTGAAAGAAAAGCAATTATAAACTACAAAATATGTTTTATTCGAATTTCCAAGCAAACGTTCATTTTTACTTACTGCTACAGCCTGCTACAGTCCATTAATGGACGAAGACCTGGCTTCAACCCAGATACTTATAAATAAATAAAATAATGGCAGGGGGCTCCGCTCGTCTGTCATAATCATAACTAATCATAAGTAAACTTCGGGCATAACTGCAAAATTCTAACTTCAATAAAAGCGGTCAACAGTTATTTCAAAGACATAGAAAAGTAACAAACCGTTATAAAACAACCCACACAGAAGTTCAAAACATAATAAACATTGGAATTTCTTTGCGCCGCCACAGAACGAGCACACTGGTGAATTTAAATTTTTCGCTTCACTCGACCTACAAACTAGTACACCGTCTAACTTGTTTACCAGCCCACTCAAAGGCGCACGAGTTGAAAGTTTTCGTTCTCAAAAACCAACACGTGAAAGAAAATAGTTGGATAGCTGTGTAGTTTCCTCGGAACTCGCGTTATCATTGTAGCATAGTATATAGTAGATAGCGGGCGGACGTGAACGGAATGTGGCTATGATGCACGGGCGTACTACTCAAAGCTATTTAACATTAAACCATTAAATGTAGCACTTAGCATTAATTATTTGGCGGCTTTTGGTGTCCATTTCCGTTCGGTAGTCAAAGATTCGAGCCCTGTCAATAACTTAAAAAAGATGTGTTTTTAACTAAAGATAAAACACAGACTATATATAACAAAAATTCTAGGTTATAATCCAAACGAAGCATGGAACTAATTGATCAGATAATATGCCATTCACATTTTATTTTCGCCGCACGATCTCGAATTCTGTAAAAAACTGCCGTAAATTTTAATTTGGCTTTCTTTCGCTTCATTCAACTGTGCACATTCTTTACTGCTCTTCATTCCTTAGTTCCGTATTAAATTAGATGACTCCATTTTCACGGAAGTTATTAGTTTTCCTCATTATGTAGAAATTCTGTCCGTATTCACTCAAGGTTCTGCTGAACCCGCGCCAAATTTAATTTCAAACATACTCGTACATATTTGAGTTCTGACAAAATTCTAAGGAAACATTTACGATGCCATGTAGCACACCCGATTCTTCGAAAAACGCTGATAAGCGATGATGAATAGGTACCGCGATTTAAAGCTCAAAGACAACGAGCTTTTCTTAACATAACGACAAACAAAGTTTACAATTAAAGGTAAAAATACAAAACTACGTATAAATTGAAATTAAATTATTTATTTTTAACTTTTAGATATTTTTTATCACTTCGTTAAGTCAAATAAAGTTACATTTAGTGGCGAGTTCAGCAAAGCAATATGTGCGGTCTTTTATGGAGAAGAGCTCTCCAAAGAAACTCCACAAGCGTCGCATCTTTTAAATAGATATGTTTATTAAAAGGGGCTTAAAATCAAAGGGGCTTCTAATCTAAAATTTGCTACTTTAAACCTAGAAAAGAGTGACTACAGAGAGGAGTTAGAGAATAGGTACTTAAACCACGCATACTTAGCAATGAAGAATTTAAACTCATATTCTCCTTCATCACCAAATATCGTTATAAAGTGATTACATTGGCCTCGTCAAATCAAATACAAAATTCAATGTCGGCCACCGTCTAGCTAACAAAATAGTAATGGGGAAAATATGTAAAGATTTCATGGCGAATCGATTTGTGATGAGTTTGCAGGATAAAGCATTTGAGGAAAAAAAGGAAGCATTTTTTTCATATTTTGAAGATTTTTTTGTATCGTCATAATCCTCAGGTGAATTCGTGAAGAGCAAAGCTAGTAAAATAAAACTCAAATATTAAATCAGAACTAGGGTGTGTCGACGAAATTCTCTCTGTAGACTATTTTGGAAATGGCTGTAGTTTGATGCTAAAGAGTCTCTTTGGACTATGCTAACGGTTGGTTGAGACTGAATGGCGACGAGTCAGATTCCACGGTGCGGACTTCCCGCGCTTAATCCTCATGAGAAATTAACTGTTCCATTAGTTTTAATTCACTCGCGGCCGTCGGCTCGGTTCATTATTTCCGCTGTGTTCGGTATAAAAACGCGTCCAAATACAACCGCGGCGCACTCTCGCCGACTCTCCTGCAAAATAAAACTGAGATATGAGATGTAAAGAGTAATTTTTCGCTGGAGTGGAGTCTGTTTTTGCGCTTTTCATACACATGTTGCTGTTTTTAATTGGATTATTTTTCATATTTACCCACCTGAATTAACTTTTGCGAACAATCTGTTACTGAATCTTGTGCAATTTCTACGCAAAAATTGCAACATTTTCATTGTTTCAGTGACAATTTCGCATGTTCGCCACATGTTTTATTTTATCTCGTTTTGTCGTATGTGTGTAATCATACTTAGTAGGAGGCGAAACAATACGTGGAGGGTTTCTCATTTCATTAAACATATAATTTTTGGTGGAGTCTCATTACGGGCGGGGGTCGGCAGGCCGGCCACTAGTGAGCGAGAGCCGCAACAGTTTACGACCGCCTGCAATATTGTGCGTGGAAACTTAATGAAAAGGAAACGCGAGCTGAATTACGGACACGCGCAGAAACGTCCACCCGGCCAGCTGAGACGGCGACCGGTCAAACAAATAACCATAGGTATTGTATAGGTATAGACAGATTCCAAAGTAAAATGTAGGTAAATACAAAATTACGCCGCCAATTTTTTCCTGCATACTTTCTCACATAGCTCCGCCTGTTTGGTAAACTACATGGCTATGAAAAATTTTTTTAATAACTTTTTGATTTAGTACCTACTTTTAGGTATGCGTGGGGTTACTTGGCTTTTTAGTCAAACACTTGGCTCCAAATCGTACCCGATGCGAACGTCCCCATTCACTTAGAAATTAATTTAAAGCATTTTTTTATAACATTTGTAACTAGAATTCCGTTGCCATCCGTGTTGTTTGCAACTGATCCTGATTAAATATAATATTTATTCGCGAAGTGAAAAATAGTCCGTGTTAATCCATATCTACAGAACGTGTTTTTAATATATTCAGCCATTAATGGACAGGATTCAACAACGACTTAATAATACAATAATAAAAGATTACAAGTAGTAGATAAAAGGACAAAGTCTTTTGAATAAAAAGGTTTAGTGAAGGGAACTATTGACAAAAACTACGCTCTTTTCTTTCTGATCAACGATCCTAATAAAATGTGTGAATATTAACGTTTAAACTTATAGAGCCACTTACACGACAAGGATTCCGTAAAAAAATTGCGTACTAGAAGGACATACTCATTATCTTTTTCTCAGTTATAAATAATAATAAGAGTAAATACAACAGGACTTTAACCTTCACTTTTGGTGAACTACCTACTATACGTTCAAATTTAACGTAAAAACGAGATCGTACATTATAATACATCTGCTACGGCGTAGCGGCGCTGTAGCCACTGCTACGAAATATCGTAGCAGCATGTTATGGCACAGTATAAGGTGGTATAAGCCTCGTATAAGCACAGTTTTTCCACCTGTCTGCACAGTTCAGTAGGTATACATGCACAGTACTTAGTAATTTATTTTACCATCAAAAATAACTATGTGTATCCCTCAGTGGCCTCAGAACAATCAAACTGTTGCTGTCAATAAAATGTATCGGTGAAGTAGTCCATGTCCAGAACTTATACACGTCGGGAACCGAACAACTTTTGTTTGACGTCAACTTACATACTGAATTGTTCATACTGTTTTAGTTCGTCTTTGTTATTTACAATCCTGCGTGGAGAAATGTTGAAATCTAAAATGAAACGTGAAAAAAGTAGCAACGTATTTATAAATTAAAACGCACGAGTGCGCTTCGACAAAAGGGGCGCGGACGGTGCGCGATTTAATTTATATTACGAAACCAATTTCTTTAGTCACTTTTACATCCCTTACATTCCTGAGCATTTTTTTTATCTTGCCAAAAAACGAAACGTACTACATCAGTGTGATCATCAAGCGATTTGACTTGTTTAAACGTATTTTGAATAAGTACGTCTTAGCGACAAAGATTATTTAAACATTGCGTAGATGATTTGTTGCTTACTTATCGTGTCGGTTTTGAGATTATCCTACCTCATAAATCCTTGAATAATTATATTTATCAATTAATCAATCAAATTAACACCTAACCAGGAATCCCTTTACGTTTCACAGTGGCACCTATTAATCGACGTATTGATGGCAAACATAATATAATTAGTGAAATATCTACTTGATATGTCTGTACATCGCATAACCAATTACACTAATCCTAACCCAATCGGCTTGTTAGCAACACATTATCCTTTAACTGGTGACTCGTAAAATCACATCTTATTAAAGCAATTTCCTGATCTTTGGTATTTTGGATGTTAATGATGTTTTTTCGAGAAATAATTAATATCAACTTTTTCAACCGCTTATTTTATATGGTTCTGATTTTATTTCAATTATGATTCTAAGTGATTTTAATTGTAATAATAATGCAACTATACGTAATTATTTAAAATACAGTATAATAATATGGGAATTTCCCGAAATCAATGATATAATTATTATTATAGGCAAAGTTGAGGGAAAGAGGCGTGTCAGAATACGGAGGAAATGTTGGCTTAGGAACATTTGAGCTGTTCAACACTGCATTCAAAAGTCTGACGGCAGACATCAAGTAATGCAGTGCCAAATAAAGAATAAATATAAGAGTTTTTTTACATATTTCATTTGGAATTAAGAAACTCGTAATATTTCGTCTGGTAGGTAACAACGTTTTTTTTTAAATAGTGATAAATGAGTATTTGTAATATAATTTAGATGAGTAAAGAAAAATGCTTAAACCAATATCTTAAAGATCTTATCCACTTTCACCCACTTAATTAATTTAAAATATAGAAACCTATTAGTAGTAGCTGCTACACTACAGCTTTATAAATAAAATTTTACTATTTACATAAAAAAATACCACTTCACTTTAAAAACGCAATGATTATTGTCAAGAAACGATCACTGTTAAACTGCCATACATTGCTTTATATTTTACTGTAAACCGAAAGTTCTATAAGCATTTTGCACAGTGGTTTTGTTCCGCATAAATGTAGAAAGTTGCGCTCCAATGGAAGAGGAGTTTGCGCCGCAGCCCACAACTTCCGCGGCACTTGGTGGGCACACTGTGTGGTAGAACGTCGATTACATTACCAATAAATACAAAAAAATATATTTAAAATTAGCCCGTGTTAATTTTCGACCTTTTTCATGGGAATCCAATATTTTTCTGAGGCAATAAGTAGCCAATGTCACTCACAGTGCAGAAAATCTGGTTAAATAGTAAGTGCTAGTATGGAAATCTGATTAGCGTTATATAATTACAGGTAGATACGTCAAAAATACGGCAGTTAAGCGTAACAAATCTAATTTAACCTAACCTACCTCACAAAACTTAGTATAAGAATTATTAGCGACCTAAGGCTTCTGGCATGGCTCGTATAACGACTGCATCCGTATATAGTGGCCGGGACCAACGGCTTTACGTGTCTTCCGAAGCACGAAATAATTTTTCTTTTAATACAATCAAGTTTAGCCTACTATGGCCTACAAATTGATATATTATAAACTAGCTTTCCGCTCGCGTTAACAGTTTTTCCCGTGGTAATGAAGCATTTTCTTGCTGTAAAAGGTAGCTTATGTTACTCAGGGTAAATGTAGCTTTGTAATGGTGAAAAATTTTTGAAATCGGTTTAGTAGTTTTTGAGTTTATTCATTACGAACATACACACAAAAATACAAATCTTTTCTCTTTATAATAATATTATGAGTATGATTCGAACCCGGTACCTCTGTATTTTGAGACGATCGTTTTACCACTTGGCTACGGCAGCAGAGCTGTCAGTTATGCTTCACAATTTTATTATAATTCATTTATTATTTAAATGCATAGAGCTTAATATCTCATGTTATAAGCATTAAAGTAATAATTTAATTTGGTCGTCGCTCAACTGCAATTGCTTCGACGAATTATATATTAATCCTATTGCAGGTTAATTAAACGATAAACCTACATTATTATTTTATAAATCAGAATTAATTAATTAAACTATTGCATATAAACCTACTGTGTGTTGACAAAAAATATAACATGAAGGACTTATTAAAAAACATAAATATGATTTTTTGTTTGCTGTTCTATTATTTATTGTAAAGTTTTTTCTTTTTTAATTTTACGGATATTTAGTATAACAGCCAACGTCCTAATATTTGGATCGTACTTTCAATAAATGGTAGCCACGATACAGTGTGTACCAGAAATGGTACCATTTAGCATTTAGTTTGTAACCAATTGTGTTCAACGGGCGCTCAGGAAAATCAGGATCAAGAATAAAATTCGTAGATCAAAAAGAACGTGTGTATTCACCTCAGCGAATCAGCAAAGACAGAGCCAGAATATTTGTTTAACCTCCCTTTTATACAAAACAACCCGCACAAAAGAATGCTACCCACTCGGAATTAATAAATTAAACAAATCATATTCAAATATAACATGTAAACAAGTTGGAAGTTTAGTATTATTAGATTTAGCAGTGGCAGTAGAAAGCGGCGCTAACAATTGAAAAAAAAAATACAATGAATGTTTATTTTTTACTAGAGACCTGCCCCGGCTTCGCACAGGAAAATGGTTATTGTGGGTTTTCCCTAAGTATATTATGCATGTATTATACATATAAACCTTCCTCTTGAATCACTCTATCTATTAAAAGAAACCGCATGAAAATCCGTTGCGTAGTTTTAAAGATTTAAGCATACATAGGGACATAGGGACAGAGAAAGCGACTTTGTTTTATACTATGTAGTGATTCGAACACCACGATCCAGTTACAAACGGCGATGATGCGACGATGATCCTTTACCTGCGGGTGCGCGGGATCCGATATATGGCTTCGCATTTAGAGAGGGGCGCATTATCTGATTGGATCATTTTCTTGAATACTTAACGTGATTGGACTGAAATAATCACGTTGAATGGAAAAAGTGTATTCGACGAAAACATCTTTAACCTAAATTTAATATTATTTACAAGACGTGTTTACGACGTTATAAGTATGCCATAGGCGTTTTCAGTTTTGAGTTCCCTGGGAATTTATTAAAACTCTGTTTACCATTAGGGAAGCTAACGTGTCTTTATATAATTACTAGCTGCCCGCTCTGCGGCCCTACCTGCGCCAGCAGTTTTTCCCGCTGAAATGAGGTAATTTCCCGCGGTAAAAAGTAGCCTATGTCCATCCCCAAGGTCTATTCTATCTCTCTACCAAATATCATCAAATTTAGTTCAGTAGTGTTGGTGTGAAAGCGTAACAAAGACAGATAGAGTTACTTTTACGTTCATAACATTAGTAGGGATGTATTTATCAATTGTTTGCGATATGGCAGCCCTATGTGAAGAAGGAAGCCTAGTCTCTATTGGCATGAGCTGGCCGAAGTTTGAAATTGTGGAGCAAAGTTGGGCAAAATGAATATGCCGTAAGAACTATATCCTTAACTAGGGATGAAAGGACGATGATAATGTAGACATTGCAAAAAAAAATGCTTAAACATTTGTTACGGCCGACTTGTATGATAATGGATAGCAATGGCCTACACGAGTCAGTGAGTCATTAGAGCGCGCAGCTGCACACCCCTAATGTATTTATTATTCAGTGTGCGCCTCCATATTTTATGCTGTTGGCGTTCTCTGCGGTTAAGTTGGAATGAGTGAATGATGCGTTCTAGACGCAGCGCTGGCGGGAAACTAATCCAGCGCAGTGCTCTGTGGTTCGCAATTATGCTTCGAGGGGCTGATGGGTTGCAGCAAATTCTACAAATGCCTATAGGCCAAAAGCCAAATCAACAGCAGGTGCAAAGCGTGAGGTGCCTTGTTTTGTTTGAACTAGTTTCGATAACCAATGTGATACAAAGTTACTTAATTATGACGAGGCCCCGTAACAAACATTGCTAGACAAAATTTTGTTGCACATTTAACCGTCTAAAAACCCGCCATATTGAAATATCCTCCAATAGGATAAGAGAATACGCACGACAAAATTATGTCTGTCACGCGTGGACCGGGCATGTTAGAGGGGATCTCCTGCGTGTATTTAAGTGAAATAATATTACTGACAGACTGACTAACTAAACTACCATAAATGCCTTCCATATGAAAATGTTACGTAGGTACGTACTTGAAAAACAAGGCATAATACAGATATTAATTTTAAAAGAAACACAATTTTAAATACATAATTAACTAGCACTTAGTTCTTCTTACCTCTTTTCATTTTCTTGTGGAAACTGATTATTTTATTTTAAAAACGTCACAAACTGGCGACAGTTTTAACTAACAAACTTTTTGTTTCTATAAAAATACTTATGAGCTTTCTGTATTTTAAATAAAAACGCTTATTTATTATAATTAGCTTTATTCAAAATATCCTCAGGCTTTATTAGTGTAATTTGATTACCGCTGTAATGTAAGTAGAGCCAGATGAAAGCGGCTCACCGCTTGCTGAACTAACTTTTAACTACGCGCCGCCTCTCGTAAGCTTGGAATTTATAGTGGAATTTGTCTCATATATAATATACGTACCGGTAATTAATTAAGTGTCAAGTCAGTATCAGCGGTCCTTGAACCTTAAACATCAAATGTTAGCAATACAATTACCAGAAGTGAACAAATAATGATCGAATAGCTGAAATAACAATTTATCATTTTTACAATAAAAAAATGAGTAGTCAGAATAAGACTGAATTAATTTGAGGGTTAAAAAGTTACTTCCAAACTAAAGTTAAGTCCAATATAAAAATTGTAGTTTGCACGTGTGGTCCGTATTTTACTCATAAATAGGTACCCAAGTCCGGTGAACCTTGATCCTGGATTAAAACGCTAATAGATAATCGCGAAAATCTAAGAATGTTCATAAAAGAAATAATATAATCGACTATTTCTAGAAAACAAGACGTGTTATTTCTGAAAGTCGACTTGCGTTACTTAACAATGAACAAAACTCTACGAACAATACAAGTCTTATAAGCATCGCCTTATGACGAACGATCACCCATTTATAACTTGTTCAGACCTAGCCTAACTTTTGCAATCGAAGTTAAAGAAGAAAGGCGAAGCTAGCACTTTACCAGTCATTTCAACTAAGTAGTAAATACAACTCGAAACCATCTGCATAAAGTGTACAATCGAAATATGCATTGTCTTGGCAGCAGAATAGAGCTGTAATTGGCCGTCTCCACTCTCCACTAGTCTCGGTCGGTATCCTACATTAATTTCGCGAAATGTCCGAGTTGGCTGAGTTACGATACCCTGGGATGGTTATAAATCTTTTTCGGTCACGTATTCTATCTCATGAAATGCACTTCCGGGCTATTACAATCTAACAGGGATGGCGAGATTATAGCGCGTTACCTATCTCATAACGCCAAGCGGTCTCGACAAAAAAGGGATGATCTAAAAATTATGTCAAGGGATTTTGTTAACTTGCAGTTTTTATTTAAATCTACATTTACGGGTAATGATGATACTCCATCACAATATTTTGTTTAGAAGTGTAGATTTGTTTTTTTTTTTGTGTCAACTTTAATTATTATTCTAATAAATAATAATGTTAAGCCATTGTATAGGCCTTTATCTATTCTTTATTTATTCTATTCATTTAGCTGATTACTATTTAACACTTACGTATCAAAACCCATATTTCTTGTTAATTCTCAAATCAGCCTACATTAACTCGCTTATCAGTTTTAACTAAGTAAACAGGAACAGCAACGTTTAATAGAACTAAACGTATTTAAACATTCAATTTGTCTTTAATTGCACAGGTTACAAAACCATGCACCTCGCTGGAGACTTTTTCTGTGTTTATCACATTAACGCTTCGCCATCCCTGATCTAGATCAGCCCCGGGCATAAAGGAAATCTGAGAGAAATTCCCAGAATTAGCTTTCCATTGACTTTAACGTACCGTACATACCCTGCTTCCAGGGAGAGTTATGATCTGAAATTCCTTCTTCTGCTCAAATAAAAGTTCTACAAGTTATGAACTTCCGAGAAAAAATCTGATATCTTAATGGCGAGATAAAGTGTTGATAACTACCGGTTTCAAGTTTTATATAAATAGTAAATTTTGTTGTTATCAAGTTAAAATATTTTAAGATGATTGTGATATTGAAGTTAGGGTTATAAATACTTACGTTTTCAAGATCTTATTAATTGCTTTTACCATTAAATATATTGCAGTAATTCACAGACGTTAGTAGTTATAGATTTCTTTTAGGCAAAGCTATATCCTATCAGTTATTAAAATATGCTCTCCGTGAGCCGATTATACACTATTCATCACCCTTGATAAAAAACTTATCTCAAAAAAAGTATAGTCAAAACAGTTATCTCAATTATTGTATGTTCAGTATGTTCATCCCAAATGTAATCTGGCCTCTTGTTGATGCCCACAAGCATTATCTGTCATAGGTTTCAATGATTCAACAACAACAATATTAACAGAACAATGATTCCTTTCGATTGTTCATGCTTACTGAATTTAACATGTGCTGCTACCCTATCAATTGCCCACAAAGGCTTATCGAACTGATTCATCACAGACTACGCCTCGATGCTCTGACCAAAAGCTGAGAAGATACATGAATTTAGTCATATGATAGAATAGGATTGTCGATGGTCGTGCGCAGGTTTAAGCCTCGGTAGGCGCCGTTTATTCGACGCTCTTACGATGAAGGAAAACATCGTTAGGAAACCTACACACACATGCGAAGCAATTCAAAGGTTGTGTTGTGTGTGAACTTGACCAATCCGCACTGGGCCAGTGTGGTTGACTTAGGCCTATTAACCCTGAATCCAAGGTAAGCTCGAGCCCTTCAGTGGGGATATATATCTACTATATAAGCTGATAACATTGACGACGACGATGATGATGAGAATAATATAGACTATACTTTATTGTACACTAAAAGATTCAGTTTAGTATAATTCACAATAAAAATAGGCGGCTTTATTTCTGAATAGCACTTTCTAGCAGGCAAATTTAATTAATGACACAAAATGTTTAGTATTTTAACACCATAAAATCTCTAAACCAATAAATTAAAACAATAAGCACAATAATATATCCATAAGTTTCAGTTTGTAGACCTCTTAACTTCCTTTCCCATTTCAAGTAATAAGTGATTTAGCTTACGAGTCGGCAGCCTCGCTTTCTTGTTCTAGCGAATACAATGAACTTATAAATTTATGTCGAAAACAAGCGCGTCTCAGTGGCCTCAACTTTAATTGAACTAAAAATAGAAATGGAATAAAGTCACGACGAAAGTATTCGCAATATTACAAATAAACACACACAATGTTATTGGTTACTTGTTGTTGCTAATTTCAGTATATTTTTAGACGTTGTACAATAAGCGATGGTTACAAATTATTACGATCAACTTTGCGGTCTTGTTTTCAAGATAGTCTTTGCACAAGAAGGTATAACTTTAAGCTGTCTATAGCTGTACAGTCAAGTGCAAGGTAAGTTGATCGCTTGTACTGCGATTCTGTTCCATACACAATGGTCAGTTTTCTATGCATGTACAATAATGTACATTCGAGCAAGTCCGGTGAAGGTTGATTGGTCGTACCTTTAAGACGCAAGCATTTGTAAATTTAAAAAGAGTACATTCGATATGTACCTACGTCTTTTTATAAAAACTCATCCTGAATAGTGGAAGAAACGGTGAGATGATTTTGAGGAAAACAAACTAGTACCTGGTTGTAAGGTCGTATACCAGAAAAAAAAGCAGTTTTCACATGAGGTATTGTGCTGTACAACTGTCTCCCTGAACATTTTAGGTTACTTGGCAATAAGTCTTTTAAATCCAGTGGACCTAGCATGAAGTACCGTGACAAGAGAATATCTCCTATTAAACAGTCAAAAAAGTTGCGACAAACCCGCCATATTTAAATGTCCTCCAATAGCATATGAGGCGGATAAGAGTATACGCACGACAAAACTATGTCTGCCGAGCGTGAAACATCATGCTAGCTGCTGGTTGTCAGAATTAATTATTTTTTCTCGTTGGTCAGAATGGCCATTGCCACATTTGCAACGCTGTTTTAATAGTGTCAAAGAATTAAGAAATATGTATAGTCAGTCAAATTCACATGATATTGTAATGTAATTTAACTATAATTTTTAATCCTACTAATATTATAAACGCGAAAGTTTGTGAGGATGGATGTATGTATGGATGGATGGATGTTTGTTACTCTTTCACGCAAAAACTACTGAACGGATTTTAATGAAACTTTACGATAATATAGCTCATACTTCAGAATAACACAAAGAGGTAGCCTTTTAATGTGGGAAAATGCCTCATTCCCAAAAGAAAAACTGTTAAGGAAAGCCAGTATTACGAGTAAGTATATTATTATTATTCTTGAATTCTTTAGAATAATAGAGACCATTTTTATTTATATTTTATTTAGCGATAACATCTGGAATATAAACTTAACTATTTATGACATAAGAACTGTGCAGAGTGCAAAGTTTTCAGGTTAGCGTGCTATTGACTGTACAAGAATAGCCCGACATCATTGATGAATATTCATGCGCGCTCTCCTCCACGGAAACTGATTGTTGATCGACTTGATCTGTTTTTGTTGCTAACAGACACTGAACCCCAGATGTGTAGCTTTTATTTAACAAAATTAAAGATAAAGCATACTTAGTCTTAGAAACTATAGATCTGTTTGCCTTTTATGATACAGTTATTTCTCACGAGTGCAAGCGAGCCATACCTACTTGTGGTGTAGTGGGTATAGACACACGATCTTGTGTACGAAAGTGCGAACTTACTACTAAACTGAGCGCTACGCACGCAAAGACAATGTGTGTAGTATACATAAGCACGAAGGACTACTCCGTGATACACAAGACACACAACACAAATATGGCCCGCCTGCATTCATGAGATAAAACATATTTAACTATACCGTTAACAGCTCATATATGTCCCCACCGAGGGGCTCGAGCCTACCCTGATACCAGGGTGAATAGGCCTTAGTCGACCACGCTGGCCCAGTGCGGGTTGGTCTTCACACACAACCTTTGAATTTCTTCGCAGGTGTTTCCTCACGATGTTTTCCTTCACCGTATACGAGCGTCGAATAAACGTGCATATGAATTCGAAAATCGAAAACACATTGGTACGTGCCGAGGTTTGAACCCGCGAACTTCGGAATGGAAGTCAACGGGCCTAGCCATTAGGCCACCGACGCTCTTAAACTATATAAGAACATTAGAAAAACATATTACCTATATAAGAACATATTTGTTTCTTTTTTTGGCTCATATTCACTCTCTGTGTGTATTCTTGATTGCAGTAATAAACTTCTAAAATATTATATTGAAATATAATCCACACAACAAAAAAAAGTGCGCAAAAAAGCGACCCAGGTTAGCAATTTCTACCAAGACTAATCCAATAAAATTTACGTATGGTCCATAACAAGACTTATAAAAGATACCATAGTTCTTCGTCACATATCTCGGTCCTATAATGATCGGAAGCAGTTGTGTGTGGGTATAGATTGAACTATTATTTGGGGCTTGTTGTCCCTTAAGGATTACTCGACTAATCCATCTCCATTGTTTAGATTTGTCCATTTCGTGACGAGGCTAATTGCTGGTTCTGAATGTTTCACGAAATTGAAACTTTGATGTTTATAAACTGATAAAGGTCAACAAGTTCTTGACACGAATAATTTTCTATTGGCTTTCGAGTATTATTTGCTATTTATTGGCTTTTTCATCGAAATTATTTTTCTATGAGGTCAGCGCTGAGTAAAAAAAAATTTTATTTTTTATTAAAAAGGGTAAATATCCCCACTCTTTGATGTTTTTGAAACGTAACTTCCTCTTTTAATCGAGTTTTCATTAAAAGGTATCCAAAGGATTTTCCATGATAAACATTTTGGTAACTCTGTCATTGATACATTCGGTTTATAGAGTTAAAAATCGTGAGATATATATTTTTTTCTATTCTAAAAATCAACGTATTAGTGTACACCGCATAAAAGTTAATTCCAACATTTCAAGCTCGAATAGTTCTATGAATGCATTTTCCCCGCACACATACTCGTACTGCTTAAGACAATGCGAACCAAATGGTTGGCATTCTCTTTTATTCGAACACGCAATGGTCTGAATCGGATTGTTGTTACACCGACACACAGACTCAAAAGAACAAGGCACTGTCACACTGCTTTGTCCCCCAATATTGCATTAGCATTATCTCCTTAATAGAAGAAACGAACATAAAAAGAAACAAAAGAAATGTGTCGCGTATACTCGTACATTGTTATTATCGAATCTTTGTTGGCACTCGCTATTTCAATAGCAAAGACTGTCGCAGAGAGATATATTTCTTTACCACAAGAGTAATACCTACCTCTAGTTTGCCTTTTATTAGGATTATTATATGTTATGGACCAAATTATAAATTGGGTATTTTTCACAATGACCGGGCATTATGAATAATGCCCAATATGAGAGGGCAATTTGATAATAATTATTGAAATAATCAAATAGACCTGGCATTATGCATAATGTCCATCACCTTTTAAGCAGAATAATAAAAAAATATGTAACAGTTCAACTAGGTTTAGATTTAGATCAGGTTCATGTGTAACCTATGGTATGTTATGGCGAGCGATCTGGGCTTGCTGCGCGCTCGCCCTATGAATATGGGTGCAGAAGCCAGCACATGCAGTTGGACACTCACACTACGAAATTCACCGGAATACGGGCGTTCTCAAGGTCAACATACATCGTTTTTGCGAAATAAGTAAATAATAAAAAAAAACTTTGCGTTTTATTTAACTTTGTTGTTTTAAAATAACTAGATTATTATTATTTACGTCTCTATACAGAGGGGTTAGAGTAGTCTTTCTCAAGATTGGTGATAAAGTCCTATCCCATTTGTGGGATTGGCAAGATTGTACACATTCTAATTTTATATTTAACAAAGCTAACTATAGAATAGTAGAGGAAGTAAGTAAAGGCCATTTGGAGAATTCGCTTCCACGTGAAGGCATCCCTGAGTGACGTCACGGACATGTCCGCAGAGAGCCCCCATCAAGTTAAAGCGCTCGTCGTCCGCTCTGTTAATGTAATTTCCTCGAAAACTTCCCCCTAATTCGATAAACACTGCCAAATAAACAATGTACTGAACGATGATAATAACTGTTGTCGAGATTTCCCAGCCAACGTAATAAAGGAAACGAAACTTTTAAAAGGTGCTTTTAATAATTTATAGACCATCTATTTGGAGAACGCTTCATAAATCCAATTGGAAAATTATTATTTTTTTAAATTCATTATAGGCTCCCTCAGAACTCTTAATGACGTCATATATGAAGCTAAAAAGCTTTGCTCAAAATTAAATTAAATCACTTTGTGTTTGCTAGCAGAACAGTAAGTTTTTTTACTCAAATTGACCTATATATTAAGTGGTAATAGGGCGAGTTGGACTTCTGGGGAGAGCGGAGGGCTCAGCCCGTAGAAATTTACGACAACGAGCCCTAGAAGGCCTTTACGTGGGCGTAGGCTTTAGTCCAAGATGTTGCCAGGGGTAAAAACTCTACTCGGGGACAGTTATGCTTTTAGCTTGCTACAAAAATCTACTCTGCACTTACTCACCTTAGCCTCAACCGATTTTTTTAAGAATGTAAATAATATTTCAAACGATCATATTTGTACACTATTTATATTATGTATTGTATTATTTTGTTCCTGGGCAGTTTATTGTTTTAATTATAATTGTTAAAGTTTCTATAACTCTCCGTGACGCGATTTTAAAGGACTTCCGGAAAAACAGCGCCGTAGCCTAATTAGGCTGCCTCTTTTCCTTTTTGTGTGATGTCGCAGCACATATAGATTATGTCACTGTGAACGTTTTCCAAATTGTTTTTATCACTGTTTCTTACTAGTTAAGTTTTTTATACTACTTTGTTGTATTGTTTGTGATGCCCTACAGATATCCTACAAATAAATGTATCTGAATTCTGATATTTAATGTTCGTCGTAATGACAGTATGAAACCCAGCAAAAACATTAACGTAATGCTAGAGCACTTTTGAAAAAAATATAATATGGGATCTAAATGTGTAGGTATACCTATTTATGAGCATTAATGGTATTTTTTTATAAACGGATGATCGCGTAACACATGTTTTGCAATTACGGTAAATTGCAAGATAAGTTGAACACGATAAAAGAACTGATTCTCTAAATTTTTTAATGGACAAGGCCGATTGAAAGTCCAAAGTGACTTGATCGACTTGATCTTGACTGTACACATTTATAAAACGACTAAGTCAATCTATAAGAACATCAGTTCTCTTAATGCAAGCAAATAACAGAACCACAACCTCTGTTGCATTTACAAAATATAATTTATGTTTATTTATATCCCTATCTACCAAGTCTAGAGCCACTATAATACTGTCATCGCCGGTTTTTAACCGCCGAAAATAAAAAAACAGAGGGTTATATAACGTAACGATCAGACGTATCGTATAGCTGCAGTTACTCGTTTGCAATAAAACGTTCAGTTACGTGACGCTATTACAAGGTGTGTATTTCTATATCACACTACACATTGCTAAGGAAAGGCTACTACCACGATCGGAATATATCATGCGATTTATTTTTACTGTGCATTCCTAGCAGACAGTGTACACAAGCTCAATAAAACTCCAAGTGTCCGGTTCGAGAAGGGGCGGCACACAGGGTAGGATTCAAGGTTAAATGTTGCCCCTAATGCACATAAATGTTGAGTAAATAATAATTTTAAATGAATAATAATATTACACTTATTCTTTTTTTAATATGCTACAGCAAGTAATCTGAGTCTCCTGGATGTGAGAGTACTTAAAAACTCGTCGAAGCGTGATCATTTTAGTACGAAACAAACCAAGTCAAAATCCATAATATACGAAATTACTTATAAGTCGAATTCAATTTCTTAGGTCACGCGATAAACTTATTTTCGCTGACCAAGATATTTTGTTTTTTCTTTTCTTTTCCAAACATTAGTCCGGCTCTGTGTGTACATAAAGAGGGGTGCCAGCTGTGACCCACGCCGGCCATCGAGTTGCATAATAGCCGTGTAAACCGAGCGAGGGATGTTTATACGACTCGACTACTGCTGGTGACCAATGCTTTCACTCCAAACCTTATTGGTTTTAGAATGGACAATTTTACGTCTCATAACGTTAAAGAAAACTGAACCCTTCTTGCTCCGTTCGAATTTATTTTTGTTACAGTTTTATGTAGTCTAGAACACAAAGTTTCCCAGTTGGTAAACGAAGTTTAGCTGATACCTATGATACTGTAATACACGTTTTTCACATTATAGTTTGTTACAAGTTCACAGTTTCACTAGGTACTTAAGGAGAATAAAATAATACTTAAAGTGTAGAAGTTTGTTCCTGCTGAAAAATTCGAGCGCAAAATTGGCTGTAGTTGAAAACTTATCTCATCCCTTGGACGAGCGCTCGCGTCTGCATGACGCAAGATGGAGGTACTCGTGTTTTATTGCAAAGTGGATGCGGATCATCATTTAAAATGAAATAGTTTTATAGCTTCCGCAGATTTGAAGTCCGATCACAACTAACCCACTTCAAGAAGTTTGGAATACGCTACCTACACTTTCTATCTGATGAGTAGAGGTCGAGATAGCTTTTTGTGGAATACAAATGGAAAATTGCTCTGAGGGCGCCGCACATGTAAGTATATATTTTTATGTTTCTCGCAACAATTTCCATTACAAAATTAGTTATATTGATATTCCACAATATGGTGAGTTTTTATATTTTTCTGCTAGGGCTTTACATACAACTAATGAAAATAATCGCAAGATGATGAATGAGGAGATTGATGCATGAGGAGATTAATGAATGTGAATGAAGCAAAGTGTGTTTGGATCGTAGCAAGTGGAAGGAAGTGGTCTCTGCCTACCCCTCCGGGAAAGAGGCGTGACTTTATGTATGTATGTATGTATGTGAAGAATATCTACATGGCATTTTACGTGGATGCGGGCAGCGCAAGACCGATCATTGTGGAGATCCTTGGGGGAGGCCTTTGTCCAGCAGTGGAAAAGTTTTTATTAATTATTGTCTGTTTATCAAAACATGTTTCTAACGATTCAGTATCCAGTCGCTACAAACTTTGCCCTCTCAGAACTTTTATGACGCCGTCGGCATTATTTGGAACATTATACTATTTCAAGATAGGGAATGTTCATTTTTAACAGCGCAAAGCTTTTTATTACGATCTGGCCGCGCTCGCGGCGTCTTTGTCGGGTCGCTCGACGTAAACTGTGGACTCTGTGGACTTCGCGACAGTTTGCGACTGCTTAGTTTGTATGCAACAAGCTGTCCGTGAAAAATACTCGCAGTTTATGGTACAAACACTTTCAGAACGTTAGAAGGAAGGTGATAAGTACGTAGAAAAGGAAATGCGATCTCCATATTAGCCTTATTATATTATCTACTAATTATTATGTTGATAAAGCTATAATTCAAATAAAATTGTTATAATTTACCTCTTTCGTAGATTCAATTATTTAATTCAGATGATAATAAACATTAGTTTCTTCATAAAATTACCAGGCACAAATATAAAATTACCTAGTAAATAAAGACATTCAAACCCCACAAAAATTGTAAAAACACAGAGATTTTCCCTCATGTTTCACCTTTTTCCAGCTCGCCGCGGGAAAATAAAGTGAGGTCTTGTTAATAACGTGTGTTATCATATCAAATAAAACATAAACAACGACTTGTATTTAAATCACTTTTGCGTTCCTTTTCTTCAGTTTGTTTGTAGTGAGTTTTATCAAACCACGCACGACATTGTCAACTAACGTGGAGATGTATGATGCTTACGTCGGAAGACATTGGGAAGGGAATGTTTATGCCGCAGCACGTTCTAACCGTATGCCACAGTTGCGAGTGTCCAAGGGGGTTATCTCCGAAACCGTTTGCAAACCAAAGATATTTGGCCAGCCATCTTCGACGGATGAGTGGCAAAACGCTCACCTTACATTTTTGAGGTTCTGAGTTCATATTTCATATACGGTGGTCCCGGTAGACCCGTCGAAAACATACTATCATTTCGAGAGTCTTTCCCTAGTTTGGATAGGACATCGTAGGCTGAATATAATTATTACCTGATTAAAAATAAAATCTACATTTATGGGTAAAGGCGTTGGTCCGATAGAGGTAGAAACTTTTTTTTGCTTCACTTTATCTATATCTATGGTTGGTCCCTTCTAATATCACCGGACGTAGTCGTTATCCAAGCCATGTCAGATGCCTTTTAAGCGACTCATTAATTTTGACACCAATGTTTGTGAGGTAGGTTTACCTCGAAAGCCACACGATAAGCGAGCAAACTCAGAGATTAGCTAAATGAAAGTTCAAACCCACGTGTGCAGCATCGCATCCTGCTGGCGTGTATTAGCATGCAATTTTCCATACTTTGGACACATTTAATCCTATGTTACTTCCGCAAAGTTTCTCCGGTTCCATTTGAATACATTGCGCCAGTTATTGCGCTGCACGAAAATTTCTATATTGGATTATCCTCGGTGGTGTAAGTAAGATATTGTGAAAGTTTCTGCTTTTGAGATATTTTAGTTGGTCCACGAGCAGCTGTTATAAAGTGCTGCCTGTAACGACAACTACGATATGAATTTAAAATAATAATGTTTAAATTTTCGTTTAACATCTTTATTAAAAATTTCTTAGTTTTCTATTTATATTGGTACGCTTTAAGGTTTTTATTGATTGTTTATCTTAGTAAATAAATATTATTATTATAATTTCGAAATTTATACCATTTAATGGGCTGAAATATAGCGATGCAATGTTTGAGTATAGACTGCACATATTAATATACTCGTAAAACATATTATGGTGCATTTGGAAACATTCTACTTTAAATTAGGTACGCTAAGAGAATTATCACCACTTCCACTTATGGTGTATGATTTCGATTTTATTGTTATTGTTGTGTAGCTATATCTCCCTGGATTCCTTCTCATTTGGTGTCAATAACGGCGACCATTCAATTAGGGTGAGGGCGCTTAATACCGGCGCCGCGGCTTATTGACTATTTTACCGAAGTGCCTAAACAAAGGAACCGGGTCACTTCCCCGATTATCGGCGCGGGAGAACGTGCCGCCGGTAACCGTTTACTTATCCAATTCGTTACCTTTTAATAATAAGACAAACTTCACAGAAATTCTAGTTTAGAGACCCTCCGCACTAGCGTCTTTTGAGCGCCATCTTCGTGCGTCGCGCATACAATCATAGGCAGCAAGGCAAGTGAAACAAAAGACGGACGCGGATAATTGATGCGCGACGAACGATGAGGACGCTCGAAAGATGCTATTGTGGGAGTGTATCTTACAGTGCCAGTCAATAGACCAGCTGTACTCAACATGGTTTCCCTGTTAATGAAATTTCCTTAATACTACTGGCCACCTATAATTCTATCTGACTGGCATCGACCCAATTTGAATTCTAGTTAGGGATAGAATTCAGCAGCTGCACAAAATCGCACAATATCTGTGGGAGTCTTAATTTTCAAGACAACCACAATCCCTTTAGTTTTACTAGCCTTGAGAAACATCGCTACCATCTCTGCTCCACAATAGCCACTACAGTTCATTCGGATGTTTACAGAATATTGAGCTATGTATGTAAATTTCAAATTCAATTCAATTCATTCATTCAATCATTCTATTGTCTATTACATTTAAATTATATTAAAATGTTCAACATAGTGTGATGTTCTAGATACTATATAGGCCGGGAGATGATGACAGAAATTTTTAGGTCATTTGTTACAGTATGGCGGTTTTACAGGGGTCTTAGTACGCAATGACAAAAAGAAAAATGATGGTCATAGCGCTGGTACTGGCGGCGGCCCAATCGCGAAAAAAAAAATTGCAGATTTTCGGCAGTATGGCGACCATTTGGAGCCGTCCGAAAAGTATGGCATAGTGATTTTCGTAAATGGCTGCACGAAGATGATCAAACTGGGCAAAAATGACCCTGGTACAAATGGTTGAATTTTTATTTTTCGCGTCGGTATGGCGGGCTGTAAGTCACACCGGAGAAGTATGGCATGACACTGCACTGTAGTCTAGTTATTTTTTACGGGCTATCGGAAAATACTAAATTTTTTGTGGTAGGTACAAATCGTTTGACTTTCGTAATTTATCCGACTAGTTCACTAACGCCCACGCGATTGGGCCGCCAGTACCAGCGCTATGACTATCATTTTTCTTTTTGTCATTGTGTACTAAGACCCCTGTAAAACCGCCATACTGTAACAAATGACCTAAAAATTTCTGTCATCATCTCCCGGCCTAATATGTATTTTATGGCATATACTCGTACCTAATGGTCAGCAATTTTATTTTTTATTGATCTACACTTGGATGGCCAACTCATAATTTGCGAGGGAGCGGAAGGCTCTACCCCAAAATTATATTTTATCCATATGTTTATAAAAGTTTAAAAATACTCAGAAAGTATCTGAGTTGACTTACTAAGAAATGCCTCGATCTTCCGGTAACAAGATAATTATTAATAAAAGTACCTACTATAATCTACTAAACTATATACTACTTAACTACCCTAATATTAAGAAAAACAGTCACACAAGCACAGCAAAAACATATTTATCTTTTCAATAATAGTGACTCATAATAAGTGGTAGAACATTAGCAAGAGTTCCATTAGGACAAATTAACATGAAGCTACGCTGGCAGGCTCTCTTGTTCCATTCGGGAGCGAGGATAACCAAAGCAAATAGGAAAAGGCACAGATCATGACAAATCTGTGTACAAATAGCTCGTGCTGAAGAAAAAGAGGAGACAATGATTAATGGGCAAAATAAGGAACGCAGCGTTTGCATTTCATTAGAAAGGAAAGATCGCATCGGTTTGATTCAGGACTCCACACTCGAATAGCTTTCAAGATTCAAACCGCTTTATTTATAGCATTCTAGTTTACATTTATGTTTTCTACACAAAACTCAAATAAAATACACATGATTAGAAGTCAGTACTAGACGAGAGAGTCAGTAGTACAGTGAACAAGGGCTACTTTATTTCTAAAAAATATCTCTACCCATTACAAAAAACTTGAAAGGATTAAATTATGAGTATTAATTTCATGCTAATCGATAATGGGACTTGGGGACGTAGTATATAAGCTTTTGTCGAACGGGATGACGAATAAAATTTAAAATTGTACTGATCTAGACAAATAAATCGATATGTAAATACAGTGAAGGTATTTTTTGTGTATATTTCTTTTGTTAATTCTAATTTTAGGTGTTTAAAACAATACTCTTTTAAAATCTTTATCTGTAAGTGACACTCAAGTTTGCTGTTTACAGCAAAGTTAATATAGCTTGGACAGATCCACACAGAGTCGCGAGATTGCAAGTTATTGAACTTCGACAGTCAACTCCTAAACATAGCGAGTGTAAGGAAAGTCGGAACAATTTTGTTTATTCATACGCGTTGAGTATCGAGTGAAGTACGGCGGAAGTGTATTTGAGTGTTGTATCAGTTTGAAACGAGCGGGGAATGATAAAACAACCACCGGATTCCGAAAACATTTTCGATTTGAATCAAGTGTGTTTATTTGCTTTTCAGTTGTAATCACGCTAGTATCCATACTAATATTATAAAGAGGAAAGATTTGTATTTTTGTGTGTGTGTGTATATGTTTGTAATGAATAAACTCAAAAACTACTGAACCGATTTCAAAAATTATTTCACCATTTGAAAGCTACATTCACCCTGAGTAACATAGATTACCTTTTACCGCGGGAAATTGCCTCATTCCCACGTGAAAAACTGTTAACGCGAGTGGAGCTGCAGTGGAAAGCTAGTAATTTAATAAATAATCACGACTAATTGTATTTTTGGTTTGTATTTTCTCGGTGTCAGTAACAAATAATTGTATTGTATTTATATTTATTTATAGTTACTTATCATCCTGAAAGAAAAAACTATGAATCTTTGCATCTGTGTGTGCTAATATGTAACAGTTATAGCTATGCAAATTTCAGTTTTTACGTAAATACTTTTAAGGAAATTTGTGCTATGGAAACCGAGCTTAAGCTGAAGCAGGTTGTTCAAAGTTATAATACGTCTGTAAAAGTATAAACAAAAAAGTAGTCAAGAATTTGATATTGGTCGGTCTCAATAACCTCGCCTGACAGCTAAGTTGATTCAGTTAGCGTCGCCTCGTGAAAAATTCAGAATACGTCGGCAGGTGCCACCGGGAATCGGATCGTCGTCGCGCTCCGTGCGGGTTTTATACACACACATTGCGTGCATCCGAATGAAGTCACTATACCACATGAGTAAATAATCGGAACAGAGTTTAGGCTTCAAACAAGCGCGCGGAATCGTTGCACTACTACAAGCGCGCGGAGCATGTGTGGGTGTCCACTGGCTGCATGTCGCGTACGCGGCGAGACTGGTTAAAACCGGTTTATTCCCGCACAGCCAGTGGACATTCTCAGGGTTAGCGTGACGCACGTTCTCTAAAATTGTTGATAGAAAGGTTGAAAGTTGAATTATTATTTGATATTTTTTACGTGATATTATACAATAATGGTTGTTTATTGTACTGTGTGTGTATGAATTATACAAGAAAAAATAAAAATATATCATACTTTAACTATCCCAAGGAGTGCAATGGGTAAGTAAATATAATAATATTATGATTGTTTTTTAAGTAGGTAGAAGGCCGAACCCGAATTTTATGATCTTTTAATTTATTGAGCTGCGTCTCAGTTAACATAAAAAGTATAAAATATTGATAAAGTTGATTATAATAGAAGTTCTACGTGGTTCTACGCAAAACTTTTCCCATACAGACATTTCTAAATTCAAATGAGTAGAGATGTGTAGGTAATAAAGAGAGAGGTGTGTGTGTGGGTATTTGTATTGTATTGTAATACGTATACCTAATATCACAAAAGTAATATCACCCTTATAGGTAATGCAATATCACACATACGAAATACGGGCGCTCTCAAGGTCGACATGTCTAGCCGCATGTGCTGGCTACTGTACTAAGTGATAAATTTAATTCAACATTTCGGGGTAATGTTTAGGGTGATGTGTAATGGTACGGGGTGATATATCACTTTTCGAAAGTAATGAGTAGATAATGTGATATGCCATTAAAACATATTGTTTTGCGCATGCTAAGAGGAACGATATTGATAAGCAGAAGAAAACACGACGCCCGTTTTTTTTCGTGGCATCGTTAAAAGATAGCCTATGTGTTAGTCTGATGTATAAGTTATATTATTGTAAAGTTTAATTAAAATATTTTCAGTAGTTTATGCGTGAAAGAATAACAAATATCCATCCATACATCTATTCTCACAAACTTTCACGTTTATAATGTTAGTAGGAAACATCCACTTATCCATCCATACATCTATCCTCAAATTAGTAGGATTGTTGATATAGTTTATTGCTTTTTCAAGTGAATAATAAAACTATTTATACAAATGTTTTGTTTAATTTGTCATAAACTATTGTGACAACCCTACCAGAATAGGTAACAATTTTGCACGTTCTTAAGAAGCCTACACTCTGTTCCGATTATTTACTCATGTGACTATACTACCCGTTTTGGTGTCAATATTGCTTTGAATTCTAATTTCTGAATGGTAATGCCGCGTGCAATATTCATGATGGTCGAAATTGAAACTTGTCTACCTGATATACGCATGATATTAATTATGCCTTCTGCTCGGCTAGTGTTCAATAATTTGCTGTTATTTCGTATTTAATATGAGTTCAACAAACGGTATTGAATATGATATACACGACAGGCAATATAATAAATCTTTGACGAAAATTGGTTTTGATATAAAAAGAACACGTCATCGTAGGTAGGTATAACATGCCTATATAGGATACAATTTCTTATAAATAATGTATTCTTTCTTCTTCTTTGGCCTCGCCATGTCCCGTTACGCGGGGTCGGCTTTCCCAATCATGCGGCGCCATTTGCTTCGATTTTCCGCATCTTCTTCCTTAAGGCCCATCTCCTTCATATCCTTACGGACCTTAGTCAGCCATGTGGTTTGGGGTCTTCCTCTCCCCTTCTTCTTTTCAGCCATGGAAAAGCACTTTTTCACGACATGGTCTTCCGGTCTTCTAAGCACGTGACCGTACCATCTTAGCCTGGACTCCTTAACCTTATCGGCTATTTGTGCAACCTTAAAGCTACCTCTGATATACTCATTTCGGAGTTTATCTTTCAATGTGACTCCTCCCGCCCATCTCAGCATACGCATTTCCGTTGTGTGTAGTTTTTGTTCGTGTGTCTTTTTCATTGCCCAGGCTTCACTGCCGTACAGGAGTGCCGGTCTGACAGCTGTCTTGTAGACCTTGCCTTTAGTTTTTATGGGCATTTTCCTATCACATAACACTCCAGTCAACGTACGCCACTTAGCCCAGCCCGACATTATTCTGTGCGATATATCCGCTTCAATTGATCCATCTTCGGAAAGTACGGATCCTAGGTACCTAAAGGGGGCAAGGTTGTATTTTCAATCTTGATATCGGCACTAATGGCTGCATTTGGGTTAAAATTGCAAAACATATATTCTGTTTTAGTTCTACTAATGCTTAGGCCATTTGTTCTAAGGACACTCTCCACTGCTCCAAACATTTCTGGATCTCTTGAGGGTCATCGGATATTAAAGCCACATCATCAGCATATAAAAGATTCCATGGAATTGGTTGCTGGATTTTTGCTGTAAGATAGTTTATGACAGTGTTAAAAAGCAGTGTTAAATAATGTATTGCTCTTAAATATATTGCTATAAGTTGTATTATTTCCAGTAATACTACACACCGTGAAATATTAATGATAGATTTCGTCTTCTACAGGACACGAAAATAAATAAACTTTCCTTTATTCTTTAGAAACTCCCTTAGCTAACAATCAAATTTATTTTGATACATTATCGAAAATCGTTCGCTAAAAGGCGAAAATATTTTGCTAACGTAAATAAAGCCTTCCTCGTAAAAATATATATAAAAGTTTGAGCACGAGGGAGGCAGCGACGAATATGGGCGTCGCATACATTGAGGAATTACGTACAAATACTAGAGGAGACACTCTGAATACATTCCACGCGCTAACATGACGGCAGCCGGAGGCGGGCGGAATGCACGGCGACAAGAAAAACAAAAGACAAACGCCATAGAAATTGGAGGTCGCATTCCCCGTCATATTACTAAAGTTGTGGTTCGCGGTTGTCGTTTCTATGTACGCTAGTAGAATAGTAGTTCAATGGTTGCATATCATATTATCAGGACTCGGTACAGCGGAGTGTTCGGAGAGCAAGGGTGGCAACACTGGCTACACTGGTGATACAGGCAACCCTGAAGAACGACTTAAACTCAAAACATTGGAAGCTTTGAAAGTCAAAGGCGCTCTGCAATTTCCTTGGTTTTCAGCGTTAATTTGATTTTTAGTCGTGATACAGTCTTTAATTTCATCTTAATGTTACTTGACATCAGTCAAGGAGGTGCAATTACAGATATTATTATGAATCTGACCATAAAAAAAAAACAAAAACAAAAAAACAAAAAAAAAAAAACATATGTGGGAGCAATATTACAAGTCTCGGTCTATTGTCCTTTCCACATTTTTTCGTTGGAAAATAATATATCATAGCATACTTTAAGTCGTGCTGTTTTCGTTGAATCATAAAATTATAATAATTATACAAATGCTGAAATAGCAGAAACATTTTATATTTTTTGCAGAAATTTATGTGAACAGTAGATTTTAAATTATAAATCAGCAAGGAAAGTAATCAGCTGTAACGTGCACCTGTTTTATAAGGTGCTTCTAAACGGGCAATATTTTTCGGCAATTTGTAGCTGCACCATTGGCTACTTATTGCCGGCTATCACAAAAATATTTGATGGCTGAGCAATCTATGGCCGAGATATGTGCTGCAATATGTCTGCAATAGTATGGCTCATGTTACAGACTCCTAAACGAGCTACACAAACCGACAACAATGGCTGACGAAATCACACTCGTCGCAGCGGCTTATATTGGGTCTATATTAAAATCCATAATTGAAAATGTATATATCGAAAATCCATAATCGATAAATGTCATAACGATTAAAATCCATAATTTTGAAATACATATATTTAAAAGCCCTAACTTTAATATGAATACTGTTAGTATGTATAATAATTAAGAAATATAAATTTGACAAATATAGTAAACATATATTAAATTATTATTTTTATCATCTAAAATGTTGTTTCTCTTATCTTCTTTTTTACCAAAATATCT
Organism: Teleiodes luculella; assembly: GCA_948473455.1. Lineage (NCBI taxonomy): Eukaryota > Metazoa > Arthropoda > Insecta > Lepidoptera > Gelechiidae > Teleiodes > Teleiodes luculella. The sequence continues at coordinate 9,476,608 of OX419595.1, read as the reverse complement.
TAAATTTATGATTTTGAAAGATTATACAATTATGGATTTTAATAGTTATGCTAAATAATGGTATGTATTTTTGAATTATGGATTCTAATTGTTATACTATTTAAAGTTATGGCAAGTCTGTTATGGATTTTCATAATAGGGATATTTATGTTATGCAATTTAAGAGGCACCCGCTTATATTGTTTTAAAGGAAAAATCAAAAAAGAAAAAGGAGAGAATGTGGATTAGACCTTATTTAAATAGGCGTGAAACTTTAGATAATTTATGTCAAGAAATAAGTCTTGATAAAAAATTATTTGACAACTTTTCAAGAATGTCAAAGAGTGACTTCGAGTTAATGCTGCAATATGTCTCAGGTCAGGGTGTAAATGTACTTCATTAATGAAATCAATAACCGTCTCGTTAGTCCACGTATTAGTCATTTTTGACACAGATTACTATATTAGTAGCTAAATGGTAGCTAATGATTTTTGTTTAACCTCAATCAATCCCAATTCCCAAAACAAAACAACATGACAACTTTACTGCACAGAGTATAGCAATTAATCACGGCGTCACTCACAAACTTCATGTCGCGTAGAAAAGGACGCACTTTACCATAATAATAGAGAGCGACGGAAACAGCAATAGAACTCGCTGGGCAATATTGCAGAAATATCGATCGCTCAGCGATCCTCCGGCAACCTAAAAAACAATATCGGCCATACATGGCCATACCAAACATGTGTGGCTATATGGCTGGGATATTACTGCAATATTGCTTAGTCTGGCTGGTGTTGCTAGCAATGTTGCCAGCCACTGTGTTGCAGCCACAAATTGCCGAAAAACATTGCCCGTTTAGAAGCACCTATAACCAACTAGCTTCCCGCCGCGGCTCCGCACGCGTTAATAGTTTTTCCCGTGGGAATGAGGAATTTTCCAGCGGTAAAAGTTAGCCTATGTTCTTCCGCAAGGTCTATTCTATCTTTGTGCCAACTCCGCCCGCTTTAACAATTTTTCCCGTGGGAATGAGAAAATTTCCCGCGGTAAATTGTAGCCTATGTTCTTTCCTAAGGTCTATTCAAACTTTGTGCTAAGTTTCTGTAATGTATTTTGTGGGGTCACAATAAGGAAACACGCATCGACTCGATAGACGTATATTCCACACTGACTGCAACGAACATTATGTACCCTACACCATTATTATTAATATTACTAAGACTACCTACACTACACTCCTCCCCCTCAAATTAACACAACCCCTAAGTGAAGCTATGTACTAACTCACAAGCATAGGAAGTGATCTCTGTCACTGATACTGATACATATAATTTCTTTTCTAATGTTAACGTTCATGACAAGAAGAGAAAATTAAATATGTAGTACAAAAGAACAAATAGAATGGTTAAAAATGTGCACACAAAATTACACTCTATAATTCGGAACCTTATTTAGCCTACACTGTCTCAAAGGGCGGTTTCGTGGCGATGGCACGGCCGGCGAGGCGAAATGCCATTCAGGTGACCCCGATGGCGTACGATGGACGGAATCTTCGGAAGTTCGTTCTGACCGCAGTTGAGCCGGAGAGACCGGGGAGCTGCCCGGCGACGCCGCCGCTTGTACGCCCAACGACTGCTCCGCCCGGGCCGCGCCCCCTGCCTCGCCACTCTGTTGAGAACCTGTGCCAACCATAGGTTGATCGCATGATGTTGCCGCTGCCAGTGACAGACGACTGCCGCTCACCCGCCTTCGCAACTGATCGATATGTTTATGCCTTATTAGACCATCTTTATCCACAACCTTATAATTATTTGAACCTAAACATTCGGTTACCTGCCCCGGTGCCCATTTCTCCCCTTTAAGGTATTGTCTGTACCATACTTCTTCTCCCTTACCCATGCTCCTAATCATCCCCCCCGCAGCTTCCCTTTGGCGTTGCTGAGCTCTGTGAACCTGGCTCTCCCTATCCGGTTTAATTACATCCAGGCGAGTTCGCAGACGCCTACCTAACAGAAGTACGGCTGGGCTTTCGCCAGTAGTTGTATGTTCTACATTCCTGTAGTGTATTAAAAATGACCACAATGCTTTGTTTATGTTTTGATTATTTATGATTGATTTCTTTATTATTCGTTTAACTGTGCGCACTGCATTTTCAGCTAACCCATTGGACGCCGGGTGGTAGGGAGCAGTGAAAATATGGTCAATTCCGCAGCTTTTAGTAAAGTTTTTAAATTCAATCGATGTGAATTGTGCCCCATTGTCGCTTACGATTTGTTTGGGTAACCCAAATCTACTAAAAAGCTCGCACAATTTATCTATCAACTCAATCGCAGAAGTACTCTTTACTCCGAACACCTCTAACCATTTAGACATTGCGTCAACGACTACTAAGTAAGTTTTCCCCTGTATGGGGCCTAAGTAGTCCATATGTAACCTCGACCAGGGCCGGCCGGGCCACGGCCACATCCGCGGTGCCTGGCGCGGGGGCGCGTCCGCCTGCGCCGCGCACGCCGTGCACAGCCGACACACGCGCTCTACGGCCTCGTCTAATCCGGGCCACCACACATAGCTACGGGCTAATGCTTTGGACTTTACGATGCCCATGTGTGGTTCGTGCAGCATCTCTAAAATTTTCTGTCTACAACTTTCTGGTATTACGAGTCGGTGTCCCCACATTAAACAACCCAATTCTTCATACAGTTCGTCTTTTCTATTAAAGAATGGTTGCAAGTTAGTAATTTCGCAATGTGCCGGCCATCCATCACGTACGTAACTTAATATTTTTGCCAACCCTGAATCTCGATTTGTTTGCCGTTTTATTTCGCTATGATCTAACAACAACGCATCCTGGACGAAGTGCAAGTACGTTTGTTCCGGGACCCTAGCCGGTTCCACTTTGCCCGGTACCGGTAAACGAGACAAACCGTCGGCGCCATTTTCGTTAGTTCGGACGTATTCAATATCAAATGTGTAGGCGGATAAGATTATTGCCCATCTCTGCATTCGACTAGCGATCATATTAGGTATTCCTCTCTGAGCACCAAAGATAGACACTAATGGCTTGTGATCTGTACGTAAGGTGAAATGTCGACCGTACAGATACTGGTGGAATTTATTGACACAAAATATAATAGCTAACGCTTCCCTATGGATTTGTGAATAGTTTCTCTCCGCTTCATTCAGCGCTCGTGACGCATACGCAACCGGTTTCTCGCCGCGACCGTCCGCACTCAGCTGTGTGAGCACCCCGCCAACCCCCTGCGCGCTCGCGTCACATGTTAGGAACAGCTGTTTGTTTGGATTGTAATGTATTAGAACCTCCGCGCTCGATAGTGACTTCTTAATCTCAATAAAAGCCCTCTCACATTTTTGTGTCCATTCCCACGTGCTGTCCTTTTTTAATAATTGGTACAAAGGTGCTAACTTGTCACTTATACTTCGTACAAATTTACCATAAAAGTTAATTATTCCCAGAAAAGAACGTAATTCTGTCACGTTTTTCGGACTCGCTATGTTTACAATGGCTTCAATTTTGGATGGATCCGTTTTCAAACCTTTTTTGCTAAGTACATAACCTAAATACCGTACTTCATCCACCAGGAATACACATTTATCAGATCTCAGCTTTAAACCGCTCTTATGCAACCTACTAAACACTGCGTCTAACGCTAATAAATGTTCTTGTTTATTTTTCCCGCCAATTATGACGTCATCCAGAAATACTTCAACGTTTTGTATTCCCTTTAATAAGTTGCTCATAATGCGCTGAAAAATGCCCGGGCTAGATGACAACCCGTAAACTAAGCGATTATACCTATATAGACCGCGGTGAGTACTAATGACAGTATAATTCTTAGTTTCATCCAATTCTATCTGGTTGTAAGCTTGAGATAGGTCTAACTTTGAAAAATATCGTGAGCCGCTAAAATTAACTAATAAATCGTTGATCCTAGGAAGTGGATATCGATCAGTTAGCAAAACCGGGTTGAGCGTACCCTTGTAATCTGCACAGATTCTCAACGAACCATCCTGTTTATTGGCGATGACTAGCGGCGAAGCCCAGTCGGAGCAGCATCCGGTCTAGCTCCGCGTCGATGCGCTCGCGCAGCGCATAAGGCACGGGCCGTGCGCGCTGGAATACTGGGGTCACCCCCTCCCGCACCCGCAGAGTCGCCTTGCCGCCCGTGTACCGCCCGAGACCGCCGCTAAACAATTCCTTATACCTAGAAATCAAATTATTTATTTCATTATTCAAATTTACATTGCCTTTTGACGTAATTTTATGACATTTTGTGAAATTAGGTATCTTAATGTCCAATTCCGTTAACCACTGTCTGCCTAGCAATGAAGTAGTTCCCCCGGTAATCACAAACAATTCCAATTGCTTTTTTGTATTCTTGTACATAACCATCGGTTTTATGACGCCCATTGGTGTAATTCGAGCCCCGTTATAAAAGTTTAAAATTAATTCACTTTTTTCTAACACGAGATGTTTGAAATATTTATAGTACGTATCCGAACTAATACATGATACTGCTGTACCCGTATCGACCTCCATGTTAACTACTACATTGTCTATAAGTAATGGTAAGCTCACCGAGCTGTAGTCGTTCAGGCACAAGTGATGGAAATCTTCTTCATAAACTTCCTCCGCCTGCTCCTCGTCTGCGTTGTCCGCAGCACCAAAATGAAGATTCGCCCTAGCGGCCGGCCCGCGACGATGCCCGCCTGTACTCGCGCTGCCTGCGCGGCCGGGGCACACGCGCCGTAGATGCCCCATTTGTTTACACAGGCTGCACACGTAGCTTTGGAATCTGCAGTTGTTATAGCCATGGTCGCTAGAACCGCATCCCGCACAGCCGATATGCCGCCTATTTCCGCCGGCATTCCAGTGTCTTTGTCCCGAATTTCCGCGCGTACCCGCGCTCACGCCAGCTGCTCCATAATGCTGGCCTGCGATATTGTTTGTTTCGCGGCCTCTGCATCCCGCTCCGCGCCGCGTGCTGGCGCCGCCACCGCTGCCTCCGCCGCTGCCTCCGCCGTATGCTACGGCATGTACCGCCGTGGACACCTCATGCCCCCCGGTGACATCCACGCTTCTCGGAGTTGACTCCACCGCCGCCGCATCCCGTTCCGCCGATTCTAGTGACGTCGCTACTTTCACAGCGTTGGCGTAAGTTAAGCTGTCATCTTCCGCGAACAATCGCTGACGAATGACGTCACTACGTACCCCACATACAAATTGGTCCCGTAGATTTTCATTTAAGCTGTTCTCGAACTTACAATATCTTGCCAATTTCTTAAGTTCGGCCACGTAGCTAGCTATATTTTCCCCGCTAGCCTGTCTCCGCTGCCTGAACCGGTATCTTTCTGCCAGCACAGATGGTGACGGTTGTAGGTGCTGACGTAACATTTCAACTGCGTCGTCGTAGTCTAGCTGTGACGGTTTCTCCGGGCTTGCCAGATTAGCCAATAATTCATATGCCTCGTCACCCATGATAGCTATTAATGTTGGCAGTTTGAGCTCGTCTTCAATGCTGTTTACTAGAAAATACATTTCAAGACGGTCTACATACGATGCCCACGTTCCGTTGCTTACGTCGAATGCACCTATTTTTCCCATCGAAGACATTGTTTGTTTTGTAAGTTCTACACAACACTGTAATTATGCACGCGTATTTTAGTCTATATCCCACCTCGAAACGCCACTGTAATGTATTTTGTGGGGTCACAATAAGGAAACACGCATCGACTCGATAGACGTATATTCCACACTGACTGCAACGAACATTATGTACCCTACACCATTATTATTAATATTACTAAGACTACCTACACTACAGTTTCACTAAAATCGGTTCAGTACTTTCGGAGTATTTTTAATTATTAGGAATATTTTACGTATTTTTTTCACACCTTGGGTTACATTATTGAAGTTTTAGTATGGATCCCTAATTTTTTGAAAATAAAATATAGCCTATGTTACTCAGGGTGAATGTAGCTTCCCAACAGTGAAAGAATTTTTGAAATCGGTTCAGTAGTTTCGGAGCCTATTCGATGCAAACAAACAAACAAACAAACAAAAAAACAAACAATCAAACCTTTCCTCTTTATAATATTAGTATAGAGTATAGATAACAACTGCATTCCCCAACCCGCCTGTTAAGCGTAACGATCTTGGCAACACTTCCCTTAGAAAAGGCTAGTCTTGTTGGACAGATACTGATATTATATCATATCGTTTGCAGTAAACTGACTTGATGCCAATCCGGGTGAAATGCTAAGCACAAAACAAAAATATTACAGAGGTTATAGAATCATAACGAGGGAGCTTTCGAGTGAGCGCTGACCAACACTGTTATTTGGCTTATTGTGATGTTTTTTGACATACCATAGACGAAAAATCAATTATTGACATTTAAATACATACCAATAAAAAAATAAACATATAATTTATTTTTATGCAGCAAGTTTTTTACGTTAGCCCAAATAATACTGCAGCTTAGAATACATAATATAAAAGCGAAATACTTGTTGGAGTTTTACCTCTGTACCTTTTCTTTTTGCAGCTTTATGTTAGGCCCAACCCGGCCGCCGGCTGTTGACCAATCACAATCTATTTTGTTTACGTGTCCTCCATCTTTTACTTTGCGAGGTCGGGTAAAGCGCAGGTAAAGAGACGCTTAAATTTAGTTTTCGGCACTGATGTTTATCGCGATAGATAGGGACGTTGATGAAGTGTTAGGGCAAAGAGCCCAGTCAGGGGTGAGGCAATAAACTTCACCTATTGAATGACTACTTGAAATGTATTGTGAATATTTTTGTGGGTGTGAATATCTGTATAGGAAGGTACGGATTTTATAGAGTGGAGTAGTATCACGACTATGTATTAACTAGTAAGTATATACTTCTTGGAAGGTGTTATCAAACTTATTTAAAAAATATATTACAACAAGACAACACGAGCGCACGCCTTGACGACCTTGAACAGAATCGGAAGTGCTGCTTTTTTTTTAATTGACCTATGCTTGAGTCGAAAAAGTACGACGGATCGAGCTTTATCGGACTTGAATCGGAAGTGGTGCTGAGCGCGCTGGCTTATATAGTCTGCGGCCAGTTGGCCGCCTGAGTGGGTAATATTTCTCACAATTTTATATTTTGGACGTATTCAGAAAACTACCTACATGCTGAAAGAAAGCAAAGAGTTGCGTCCATATGCGAGCTTGTATTAATAATCATTGTTCATTCTCTATTATTTCGCTACCACAACCACACAATCACACAAACTACAACCGTAGCTACTTGCTACGACGACGCGGCTACGAATTTGCTACGACGTAGTACAGGGCTAAATATTTCTCACTATCTTAAGTTTCTGTGTTTTATGGGTAATTATGTAGGTTCCCGTTGCAAAATAAAAATAAAACAAGTTATTCGAGTGCACCCCTGTAGAGCTCCACTGCCATGAATAAACATTTATTCTGTAGACGTCGACTGTTCCCGGAAATCTACTGCTGCTAAGCTGAGCCATAGGAAGTGAATCTGAGACTGCAAAGACAATGTCGTGTAATCTCTGAATAGTAAGTAATAATGCGCGCTCGGTTTGTTGCACTCCACGAACGGGAATGTACAAATAGAATGATGTTTTGAAAATTAATTCGTTTCTCAACCAGACTAGTAATTTTGTACACCAACTAACCACGTGATGTAGTACCTAGTACTACCTACATATTTCTAAAAAATGTGAAGAGTCTACAAACAAACAAAAATAAATAATGTAATTAATGATTTATCTGCTATGTGTACGAGTAGCAATATTTTTTACATTAAAACTGAAGGATACAGAAATATATATTTTTTTCACACATGCAACCTCTTTTAAAATAGAGCGTCCACAACGTTAAAAAAAATCGACAAATAGCAAAAATATATCTTCGTTGGTTGTTTTACATAAGGATTATAAAATTTATTATAATCAAATAACTAAGTATAATATTATTCCTAGAAACATAAAAGAAAGGAAATATTTGGTATATAAAGAAGTGCATTCCATAATAAAAAAAAGAATGATCAATATCAATATCGGACAAACATACATCGACGTCGAAAAATGATTTGTAAATAGTCCAGTCATAGTAAGTTCACCTCGGAATTCGAGATACCCAGCTGTAAGTCTGTAAATACTTGTATATTGACACCCTAAAAGTTGTCTCAAAACCTACATTATGATACTTCGAATAAAAACTTTTTGAACTTTGAACTACATACATACAAACATACATCTACATCATCATGTAAAAAAATGTTCTTTCAATAATACATTCGTATAAAATAGATAACCTCCTTTTTTTGAAGTTGGTTAGTAACACGACAGTTGATTATTACAGAATATAAATATATAATAGTATAACTTTTACACTGGGCCAGTGTGAAAGTGATTACTGTTAAAACCTAACTGAATCCAAACTTAAATAAAACTTTTGTGATATACTTTTTAAAACTTTCACGGTTGTTTTTGAATATCCCGTTTTAAATCTTAATATTTATGAAAACTTTTGTGGTTAAATGTTCCCGCTTTAAAGCACTTTGTTCTTCAAGACAGAAGGCAAGTTTCAAAAATCGAACGGGAATCCGAAGCAAATAATCCCAAGTTGAAACAATTTAAAACCGTTATCCAGGATTGCAGGCAGGTGTACCACTGCAGGTTTATACTTGACAACCCCTACTACATGTTACCTGAACCCACTTGCATCATTAAAACTGTCATAAAATTATAATGGGGACGATGGCTGTCTTCCAAGTAAATTATCTTACTCTGTGCAGAAAATAAACTGTTAAAAATCACACGCGTACTATATAGTCTAGGGCTATATAGAACTGTTTAAGATCTATTATTTAAATCAAAGTAAAAAACGTGCAAAGTGCACGGTTCTTCCTTGGTTTTTCCATCTCCCTGACAAAATCGTTCAAAGACGTCATAAGTTGATAGGCTGATAAAATTGTAAACGCTAAGTGATTGTCGCTTTACTTGACACTGTATCTAGTGGCATTAATTTTAAAAAAAACCGGCCAAGTGCGAGTCGGACTCGCGCACCGAGGGTTCCGTACAAACCTGCAAGGTTTACAAAGTTCTTTCATTACGACAATCGAGTCATAACTATGGTAATCTTATTGCAAAATGAAATTCATAACATTACAATGGGGAAAGATGGAGGAGCATAAATTTAAGACAAAGATCTCTTTATCGTTTAAGTAACTAAGTACTAAGTAAGTATTTCAACTTGATAGCTCTATGCGTTCATGAGGAAAAAAGTAATAAGTTTATATTTATTAAAAAATATATATTTTGTAATGTAACTAAAAATTTAAGGTTTTCGGAATTTTTCCTTTATGTGTGCTATAAAACGTTGCTTCATGCCAAATTTCAAGATTCTAGGTCGACTGGAAGTACCCTTTAGGTTTTGATTCCCTTGCGAGTACTTGCGAGTTTCAAAATATGCAGCTTAAATTGCTGTTTCTTTTGATTGCGTTGACATAGAAGTTTGATTTTGTTACAGCTTAAAGGTATTATAGACCTGAGTATTTGGTATGAATTTCAATTTAATACCTCTACGCGTTTATGAGGAAATGGGTAGTAAGGTTAAAATTATTAAAAAAATATATATTATGTGATGTAACTAAAAATTTATGGATTTCGTAATTTTTCCTTTATCTATGCTATAAGACGTTGCTTCGTACCAAATTTCAAGATTCTGAGTTCACGGGAAGCACCCTGTAGGTTTTGATTCCCTTGCAAGTGTCGAAAATTTGCGGCATAAACGGCTGTCTTTTGATTGCGTTGGCTTAGAAGTTTGATTTTTTCACAGCTTCAAGGGACAGTAGACCTGAGTAATTGATATAAATTTCAGCTTCATACCTCCACGCGTTCCTGAGAAAAAGGGTCTTGACAGACGGACAGACGGACAACAAAGTGATCCTATAAGGGTTCCGTTTTTTCCTTTTGAGGTACGGAACCCTAAAAAGAAGTAATTGTCGTGACAGTGCCAGTCGGTACAGCAAATCTGAAACATAATAAGCTTAACCGCCGCCGCCGCCGCCGCTGTTATAATAAGCTTAAACTCTTATTTTCTTTAGTCAGGTGCCAAATATCCTTGATAATTTCTCTAGAACTTACTTTTAGCTGATAATTCACTAATATTATATCTTCAAAAATATCAAAAACCTATGTTGTATGAATATTTCAAAGTATTCTATAAATTTGCTTTGTACATATATGTGTTAATATAAGTACTAGCCAATATAAATTTAACTTGACTGGTATTACAAATCTTGTAAGATAGTTTAGAACCTCCGATAACTGTATAATATATGCCGGAAGACGAGACTATCGCTATCTTGCTGGGAATAAAATTAACATATATCCCTAGGTATATAATTATATCACGGATATTGTTATCTCTGATATGCACGGTTTAAGTAACGACTTAGCAAATACGGAAGGGAACTCCCAAAGAAAGTTTTCTCGGAGATGATAAAAATGTTGTACTTCTTCATAACTTCTAACTGTCCAATTAAAATGACTTTTTTGTATGGGAATGTTTTTTTTTTCTCATTTGGAAAAGTTCTTAAAATCATTGACTGAGCTACACCTTGTATAGACAATCATAGATACTTGCAATTGAGAGATCGAAACTAGATTGCACGTGGCAAGTGTAGCGGGAGGCGGTGTGATACTACTGGTAGGAGGCAAGCCCCGACCTCGTTACGACACCAAAGACAATTTTCTCCGTGCAACTTCCACGACAAATGTGATTACTGCGCTTACAGCTCTCAGATAAAACTTCTGTAATTGTGTTTTCAACAAGTTTTTGGTTATGTAAATCTTAATTTACAATATCAACCGCAAGACCGTCGTGGAAGTTAATCTTTTTACAGAGAAAAGTTAATGTCGAAATTGCAAACAAAGATGATGATACTTTTAACTCAAACTCGAACTCAAACTCAAAACTTTATTGTATTCCAAGTTGATTACAAAGAATACCTACAGTAAGTGTTAGTGTTTACATAATAATGTAGTTATTAACAACAACTTGGACCCTGTAGGGCACATCAAAGTATTTTTCAGGAGAGAGAAGAACACATTATTTGGTAAAATATTATTATTTAAATGAATTTATGATAGATTTATTGATATATTAATTACTAGCTTCCCGCCGCGGCTCCGCACGCGTTTATAGTTTTTCCCGTGGGAATGAGGAATTTTCCCGCGGTAAAAGTTAGCCTATGTTCTTCCGCAAGGTCTATTCTATCTTTGTGCCAACTCCGCCCGTTTTAACAAATTTTCCCGTTGGAATGAGAAAATTTCCCGCGGTAAATTGTAGCCTATGTTCTTTCCTAAGGTCTATTCAAACTTTGTGCCAAGTTTCACTAAAATCGGTTCAGTACTTTTGGAGTATTTTCAATTATTAGGAATATTTTACGTATTTTTTTCACACCTTGGGTTACATTATTGAAGTTTTAGTAAGGATCCCTAATTTTTTGAAAATAAAATATAGCCTATGTTACTCAGGGTGAATGTAGCTTCCCAACAGTGAAAGAATTTTTGAAATCGGTTTAGTAGTTTCGAAGCCTATTCGATGCAAACAAACAAACAAACAAACAAAAAAACAAACAATCAAACCTTTCCTCTTTATAATATTAAGTATAGATTAATATTATTTTCACTGTTGATACTGTTACTTACTTACTTTTAGCGGCCGTGCCTAGATTATCTTTTTACTTTTATAGCCAAACAATCAAGAGAAGTCAATTCTGCTAATAGCTAAATAAAAACTCATGAAGTTAGCAGACACGAAGCCTTTATGAAAGCGCAATGCGGGTAGAACAGATCAATAGATTTGGAGCGGACTTATCTTCGCGTCTAAATAAACGTCACCCACGGCCTCGACCCTACATCGGAATTTCATCAATACAATAGTAATCAGACATAAATAGCTTTCGTTCGGCAAAACAATTTTTGTGGAGCCCTCTACAGAAATGCTATTACGGACCCTTCAGCTGGAATACTCGCCCGGCAACGTTTCAACCCAATTGAATGTCTGGGATAAGCCTGTTACGCACAACCCAGTGAAAAAGCATTTTAGCGAATTGGTGATATGCGACTTAACTACTCAGGTTAATAGTTATAGATAAACTTACAATATTCATTTTATTTGGAAATAAAAGGATCATTCAGAAGACACTAAGTGCATAGGGACTTTACTCAGAGAACGATCTGCAGGCATTTGTCTACGTAAGTAGCAAAAGCAGCGATTCCAACCAGCCCAGCGTAGGAATAATTGCAACACCTACAATTTAAGTCTAACTTCTACCAGTTTTGCAGTAGCAACATATAAGTACCTATAATGTTTGTAGAATCATCAGACTCAATTTTTTACTGTGAAAAAAACTCATTATTTATTTTAAAAAATATGTGATCTGAGTATTTATTACTACCTTTTACACACAAAAAAATATACACCCAAAAGCCTCGCTTTATTGATGAACGTACATACAGTACCCAATTCAATAAAAAGCAAAAACTTTTGTGCAAATGGCGGCCTTATTTTATTTTAATGCAATAGATTCTATGTAATACAAACTAACGAAATAGCTAAAGAATTTTATGTAGCTAGAATTTTTCGGCACATTAGAACACATGGGTCTTGAGAGGCGGTCCCTTTTTGTGTGATGTTACGGAAATTCTCACAATTTTCACTCAGGAAATTGCCTTCTTTATCGCGCTGACTACACACCCTGCGTCCTTCGAACACTAATTTCTTTCTAAGTGGCTAACTTTGATAGCTTTTACAATTTTAGGAATATCCATCCAGCAAATTATAAATTGATGATCTGAACGGGACGACGATGCAAATTACTGTTATTTTTTAGAAGAACTTTTCAGTAACTTTTGAGAATTAGCATTTTCGTTATAAATTATTCGGTCATCGGAAATGAGAAATGTTTTCTAGAGTAGGTCGCGTTTTACTTCTTTTGATTTTTCTTTGTCTTCATCTGAATATTACAAAATCTAACCTCAGAGAGCAAGAAATACAATTATTACACTTTTTAATCAAAATTACCAATTTCATATTTTTATCATACGCATAATATTAATATTTACAATGCAACAATGCTATGTTTTTTTTGCAAGCTTTTATTTATTATACGAGTAAATCCACTTCTTTTTACACAAATACATCAAAGTTATTTTATTTTTGTACAAATGCGCGTGGGGCAATTTCAGCTTCAATCAGAATTACATATCTTTCCTTTTATGCACACCATTAGGTTTATGGGGTAGCACTGTTTCTTTATGAGCTTACGATCCAAGCAGCAATGACGTAAAGTCACATAATATACCTTGGGCTTCCTGAAATTGCCGATTCGATCTTTCCTTAATGCTACTGTTACAAGGTCTACACTCTACAGTCTTTGGAAAGGCTCACAGATAGCAGCTGTGTCATGGAAATGTATACTAATCTTTATTTTGAATTATGTATGTAATTCTAGCAAATAAACTGGTCTAATATGAATAATTATTACTCGTGAAAAATTTAGGTATCTTGCATTTTTTTTCTGAGGAAACTTATGTTTTTGATTGATTGATTTCGTCCTTTAATTAATTGCCGTATTACTTTCTCCTTTCTTCTTTCTTATCTTTGACAAGAAAAATATTTTCATGAAATAAACATACACAGGACTAACCAAATAGTGACTTTCAAAATTCAGGTCTCATGTTCATCTGTTTATTGTTTTTGCTTGTTGATCAAATAAAGAAACAAGAACTAACTAAAAAAAAGTAAAAACGAACTACTTTTTCACTCATTTTCGTGTGTTACCTACACAACTTTTAGAGCAAAATAAGTAATCATAGTTTGATCGGCATTTAAAATAATATATTTTTGCAAGGAAATAATCAGAATGATGACTGCACGATTCTTTTTGTCTGAAAAATGAAGGTTTAATTTTAAATTTTTCATCAGAATGTCACATGAATCAAAGTGAATTTTGTCATATGCCGGCGTCTCGCTCATTTTTCTAGATCGTGCATTTTAATGAGGACGTAGAAGATCTGCTTACAAAAAGGTTTCATATTTTTCAAAGAATCTACTTTTTTCTATTCATCGCGATGTGGATAGGTAGTATTACGAGTATGAGACTAGCGATCAAGCCAAATTTCTCAGAAGTAGCGTTTTCTGACTTTACTTGTTAGTAACGTTATACAAGACATTCACTTTCTTCGAAGCAATAGATGTTTATTGCTACGAAATACTATATTGATTGCAATCATTATTTATCTTCCATTGTCTTTTTTTCTTTCGTGTGGGTTGTAAGGTCGATAATACAACGCTATTTTAATATTTTTAATTTCAAATTATATGCAGTATTTTTTGTAGTATTGCTTATTTGTTTTAAGTTTGTAAAATGTATTGAATCGTGTATAAAAAATTCATCATTGTACTGCTTTTTCCCAAAAATATTCAAACTATCACATTAAAGGCCATATCACTACATATTATAAAACAAAGTCGCTTTCTCCGTCCCTATGTCCCTATGTCCCTATGTCCCTATGTCCCTATGTCCCTTTGTGCGCTTAAATCTTTAAAACTACGCAACGGATTTTGATGCGGTTTTTTTTAATAGATAGAGTGATTCAAGAGGAAGGTTTATATATATAATACATGCGTAATATACTTAAGGATAAGCCACAATAACCATTTTCCCGTGCGGAGCCGGGGCGGGTCGCTAGTATTGAATAAAAAATAACCTACCACATACGATTCCACTGACTGACATTCTACGTAATTTATTAATTATTTTAGTATTTAATTAAAAGCTACTTTTTACTCTATTATAAATCTACTTTCTCTTCCACTAGAAAAAATAAACACACGAGATGCGTAAGTTTTTGTTTTCTGGTTGTTCGACTCAAATTACCTCGTTTAGTAATTGAAAAATAGACCTAAGCGAAAACTCCAGCCAATTTGTCTTAATTTACTCCCCCGGTGCTGTAAGGTAGCGAACTTTGTTTTCAGTAGGTGCGATATTATGAAAGGAGGTTGCGTGTGAGTCCACACAGCAGCCCACATACAATCTTGGTTGTTTATGTATTTAATTTACCGACACCTCATTACATAGGAAGCACGCCTTCACATCATGCTACGTAACAAAGTCAAATTTATGAATACTTGTTTCGTCAACAGTCCGTAGGTATATGTCCCCACCGAAGGGCTCGAGCCTACACTGAATCAGGGTGAGTAGGCTTAGACAGCTTGCTGGCCAAGTGCGGGTTGGTCGACTTCAGACACAACGTGAAATCTCATCGTGAGGGAAACCTGCACACACGTAGGAAGAATAAATTCGAAGGTTGTGTCTGAAGTCGACCGCAAGGCCGGTGACGCTTGATTCGTCTTACTTTTTCGACTTAAGCTTAGTTCAATTAAAAAAACCTCACGATGTTTTTCGTCCCAGAGTCGAATAAACGCACATATGGATTCGAAAATCTAAACACAGTGGTGCGTGCCGAGGCTTGAACCCGAGTCTCCCGGGAGACAACTGCCCTAGCCACTGAGCCACCGGCGCTAAAATACTTCTAATAGATAAATGATACATTTTTTTTGTTAAAAATAAAAGTTTTAATAGCATTAGAGCGTCCGAGTCTGCAGCACACGATCCATTAATAATTCTACCTCAATAAAATTCACGGGAGCCTTTTAAAATCCCAGGATCCCAATAAATTGACCTCGTACAATTTTAGTTGACACCTGGATTCTAAAGGGTGAAATCTCTACCTCGGGCCTAAGTCTATAAACGCCGAATAAATCGTATTGTAACGCTGTGTAATGGCCCTAAGGGTGCTACGAAAAAGTTCGAGGGAGCTATTAACTTTATTTAAGAGTGTTATAAAACGTTTTCAAACGTTATCAGGTTCCCTAGAGTTTGGTCGGCGCCTCCTCCGTTCATTCACATCGGAGGATGTACACTTGCTTCTAAGCAAATATGTCATTAAACTTTTTTATTGCTTTTGTTTACCCTCTCCCCTTCTTTTTCATGATATAAAATTGACTACCTACCTTATTCAAATAGATACTTTTTTCGATGAAATAAAAACATTTCGTTCGATCAGATAAAATCTGTGTACCTTAGACTGTTTATAACCAATTTTAAAATTACAAATCTGAGAGCATTAATACTCGTACTATTGCAATAACAATAATCGTGAAATGGATCTCTCTATTTAAAATAAATAAGATTGTTAACTTCTCTTTACCACGAAATTCAATTAAATATTATTGGTATTATCTTAATTCACATTTCAAAAAAAGGGACGCCGAACAATCAGTGTTGGTAATGCTGGTAAATAGAATATAATTTTAAGTATAAAGTTGTGAATTTTTATCTAGAGATCCGTCCATTTCGTCCACAGACTTTAATTGAATAAAAAACTGGATTCTGTATAAAATCTCCTAGTACAAAGGGCAGCCAACGAGGGCAGCAGTTTCACAAGGAAATTTAATGCCTACGAGTTCACGACAAATGCAAGGAAATGAGGGACTTCCGACTATTGGCACCTCGATTCAATTTACTTTGGAGCACGAGCAGCATTCGTCCACGTAGTTATTTATGTCCGTTCCAAGTCCGCGGGAACAGTTATGCTCATTTGGGATTTTTATTTCTTAGCTGTATTGTAAAGAACTTTCTTTGGTAATAATTTATTTCACTTTAACTGTCACCATCACCTATTTTTTCTACAAAAGAACTTAACGCGAAGGAAGATAACCCCAATTACTAATTTAAACACGATGGGTACAGTTTCACTGTTTTGCGATTTATAATTTGCACGTGCTCCTATTCAAATATTGTTTATTTTAAAATACAATACAATACAAAATCCCTACTAATATTTCAAATGCGAAAGTAAATTTGTCCGTCTGTCTACCTGTTTGTTACGGTTTGACGCTAAAACCACTGATGATTTTGATGAAATTTGGTACAGAGATATAATAGAACTTGGAGAAGGACATAAGTTACATTTTACAGCGGGAAAATACGAGCTCGGGAAAAACTATTAACGCAGGCGAAGTCGCAGGGTGGATAGCTAGTGAAATATATTTGTAGAGATTGTGGAACCTATTTATTATTTTGGCTTCCTACAGCACAGAGAATCCAAGTTTGGGCTCCAGGAACCCGTTTATTAGACACACGATCAAAATAACCGATGTTTTTTAATTTGTTGTATTCGTATTGCTTCTTCATCATCATCATCATTTCAGCCGAAAGACGCCGATTGCTTCTTTATTCCCGTAAAATAAAAACAAATTCAACTTCTAAATTTAAAAAGCAAAAAAAAACAATCTTTAAAATAGATTTTTAAAATGCAATAAGTATAGAGCAAATTCTATCAAGAAGGAAAACAGCAGAAATAAAATAATATAAATACTATTAGAAAAAGAAACCAACTGTGAACGGAGCCTGTAATTAATTTCAAGCTGTCTACGCCTTGTCTAAAGTACGGGAGATTGGGGTTTAATATTAAAGTACCTACTCACATCTTTTAGGAGTCACCTTAGAAACACGTGTAAGGCGCTCAATTCTTTTACTTTATGTGGTACTAGCTTTCCACCCTGCGGCTCCACTCGCGATAACAGTTTCTCCCGTGGGAATGAGGTATTTTTCCCAAGGTCTATTCTATCTCAAGTTTCATCCAAATCGGTTCAATGGTCTTGGCCTGAAAGCGTAACAAACACAAGCAGACAGGGCTACTTTCTCATTTATAATATTAGTAGGAATTTGTTCACATGATGCAATATTGGTTAAGTCCTTTGGTCTCTTAGCTAGGCAGTATCGTAATATGTCAGCCAGCACTAAATTATCTGGATCTCTGGCTATGCTTTCCTATTCCCCACAATAAGCATCAGTATGCAATATTTTTATTTTTTTAATAATATCGGTACGGTGTTATATGGAGGACGGCTTTCAAGAGCCCCGTGACAGTGGGCTATTCGCGCGAAGATGTTGATCTTTCGCACCCAATCTCCCGAAGCGAAGTTCGCGACGCCCGGGGCGCACCCTCCTCTTATATCGCGGCCCCGATTGTCCTGTATTCCGTTGGGCCTCAAATTACGTATCTTGATGAAAGAAATGATATATCAAACAAGAGTTTTACTTACAGAAGTTTGTTGAGAGTTGAGATTTTCTTTGCATTGTTTATTGGCGTCCTACGATTTATTACAAATAAACAGTACAGTATAATGCACAAATGAACATAGTTCAAATAGCGGCCTTATTGCATAGTAGCAATTAATACCTTAACCTTATTGTTCTTAAAAAAATATTTATTCTAATACCTCTAAGACTATTTATTTAATCTAAGACCTCAATCTTTAATAATTTGTTGTTTTTAGTTTGACTACTCCTAGTAATATTTTAACAGCCGTCTTCTGGTCTAAAGCCTCTTAAGTAGTTTATTACAAGAAATCTATAGAGTGGAATAGCTCGAATCGCGCTTCACTTACTTTTAATCGAAGTGAAAATCAAAATCAACTTTAGTTTTGCCACCTTGATCACATTCACGAATGTGCCGGCCATTGTGACGTAGAATAAAAAAGAGAATTTTCGAGTTTTGAAAGAAAATGAACGAAAATACAGCTCTACGGATAACGCGGTATGTGTAAACGATTTGTAGCGATAAGTAATAAATAAATTTATTCATACATTTACTATCAAAGATTATTGTGTGTGCATGTTTCGCGTGTACGAAATTAAGTATTTGATACTCGTGCAATATTATAAACATACAGAAGTTCTAAGAATTTATATTACTTTCACGTGACATGCCTTATCTTTGAACTTTTGGCGAAAATTCTTCATACAGAATAATATCTCCTTATATAAGGAGATTATTTAGTTCGCTGTACTACCTATTTTAAAAGTAAAGTGATTAGAAACCGAATAAAACTACATTGTTGTCGACAACATGTTGACGATCATTTGAAAACTAACGCACGTTTTAGACAAGAATGTCGACATTTTCTCATACTTATTTCTAAACGAAAGAATCGAAAAAGCAATCCTTCACTTGAAGAACAATGGAGTAACTTCATTTTCATTTAAGTATAGAATTTATTTATAATGAGATTCGATGTCATACAGACGTTACCTACTTAAATAGCCAGAGGAATTATGAAATATGCTCCTAGATGTGGACGAATCACATTAGCCAAAGAACTAACGTAGAGATGCCTCCCTCGGGATGGCCGTTGACGATCTAGTGAATGTCCTCCGTAAGCCTCTGGATGCGGGCAGCTCAGGATCAGGAGCCCATTGTGATGGAGATTCCTATGGGAAGCTTTTGTCCGGCATTTTTCAGATAAGTCACGAAGTCAAATCAACTTATAAATCCATTTTTGGTGAATATCACTTAAGGTAGTTTTGAAGTGTAGTTCCAGCGCAATTTAGTAAAGTAAGGGCAGGTGATAATCACCCTCCTGAGGTCAGTTTGGCCCGCAATTAATTTAACATTAGTGCGAGGCTCGCCAGTAATTCTTTCTCCCTGAGAAGTACGTAGTCAACTCGGCCTAGTTCACTGAACTTAATTACTATTTTGGAAAAAAATCGAAAACGAATTTGTAATGAAATACAAATACCTGAAATTCTCATATTTTCTCAACTTGTCAAAAACTATAAAGTGAATAAAACAGCTAATTGCCAACCTCATTTATAGCTACATAGGTATTATACACACCACATTTTAAAGCAAATTGCACTGAAATCGCCGAAACTAAACAAATGATGCAATGTAACAGAATGCAACGTGGTGAAAATGCATGCATTATCGCAAACGATAGCAGATAGTGGAGTAGCGCAGAATTTAAACACACAGCGAAATCAGCAAGTAAAGCTGGATGAAACATCGTAGCATTTAATTTAAGGTAGTAACATATTCAAACATTCATTACAAAAAATCTAATTATAATTTGTTGCAAAAAAAAACAAACAAACAAAAAACCTGATCACTTGATATACTTTTTAGAATTTTACGATTTAAATTTTATATTATATTTTAAAATACCCAGTCACTCTAACTATTAAACGATTCCAACTTTACCTACCTCTCAAGTTAAAATTCATCAAGCTGTATTATGCTACAGAGCCTGCCAAAGAATTAATACATACACTAGAAAACATAACTGTGCTTTTAATAGTGAAAAAGTTCTACGGTAAAATATGAACGTTATATTATAAGACTCGACGACAAACAGAAGCTTCTCTGTGTAAATTTCAGGATTAGAGGCGTGTTTACTAAATGTACCTTGTGGAGACGCCAGTGACGTCACGAGCTTGTCTATCTTCGGGTACAGTTAGGAGGAACAACTTTCAAAGTGACTACTACTAAATATACCTCTGCAAGACACGCCGACTCGACCTACATCGGGTATAGTTAGTAGCACTATTTAAAAATAAATCGTTACTAAACATACCCTGCTTAGATTACAAGAGCCTGCTTGGCTTTGATCGGGTATAGTTAGGACTGCACATTTTTTATTGGTAGCTACTATCTATACCCGAACATAATTCGTAGCTTTCGTTACTCTAATCGTCTCTGTCGCGCACCGGCTTCGCGTGCTATATTTTTCCTTCTTTATTTGTTTGTTTACTTTAAACGTTTTTTTCTTCAAGTTTATTGGTTTTTCGTGGTTTAAATGATTTGAATAACTAAAAAGTTAGTGAATCGTAAGTTTAGACACCAACATTTGTATTAACTGCTAAATAAAGTGATTGATGTACTATTTGATTTTATCAAATTTATCTTCATTGTATCAAGCTGGATGCGGGCAGCGCAGGACCGATCGTTGTGGAGATCCTTGGGGGAGGCCTTTGTCCAGCAGTGGACGTCTACAGGCTGAGATGATGATGATGATGATGTATCAAGAGTTTTTTTTAAATATTTAACTATAATAATAAAATAATATTAAATATGTGGGGACATCTCACACACGGCCATCTGACCCTTAACTAGGCAGAGCCTGTACTATGGGTGTCAGACAACTGATATACATACGAGTATATAATTACATAGCATCCAGACACAAGGCAAACACAAGTGCTCATCACACGAATGTTTGCCCTGGCAAGGATTCGAACCCGCGATCCTGTGCTTCTAAGGCAAACGTACTACCAACTAGTCGAACCCGCGACCCTGTACTTTGAAGGCAGACGTACTACCAACTAGGCTACGGGGCCGTCCATCTCATCATATATCATATCACTAACCACATAATGTATACTTAGTGTTTAAGTAACAATTAGCAATTAATTACTAAACATACCCCTTTATGGCATTCTAAGTCGGGTGCACTTAGCAGTTCAAATATTTTTATCATGCTATTTATTCTCGACCAAAATCCTATAGGGGGAGGTACATTTTGTTGATATACGATGCTGGCATTCAAAATACTATTCACTCCTAAGCATACCCGATTATGAAATCACAACTCGGGTATAGGTACTTAGTAGTTAAAATATTTTGGAAGCGCTGGTACTAAGTATACCCGACAAAAACTCTACAGGAAATCTCCACAAGGTACATTTGTAAACACTTGGCACGCATCATTCACTCCTAAATATACCCGATCATGATACCCCAACTCGGGTATATTTAGTAGTTCGAATATTTTGAAAGCGCCATGCTAAATATACCCGACCAAAACCCCATGGGGAGTCTCCACAAGGTACATTTAGTAAACACGCGGATTAGAGTATTAAGTAAGTAGGAAGCGGTTCTGAGTTATGAGCTTGTCACCCTGTGACCCTCTGCTTATCAATTAATGTATTCTACGCACGCGCTTTACCGTCATTACCTGATAATAAATGCGCTACCATTTTGTAGTGAAACGAGGATTATGTACCACCACAATTTCCACTTATCTTATAGTTTATTCAAGCAGTTTAATTATATCGTCACGTTTGTATTACAAGCTTAGAATATATATCTAATACTAGCTTTCCGCCCCGCGACTCCGCCCGCGTCAACAGGTTTTCCCGTGGGAAAGAAGTATTTTCCCGCGGTAGAAAGTAGCCTATTGCCCGTTTTCACTAACATTGAGAATTTCCTAAATTGATGCCTAACGTATTTAGGAAACTTTTAGTCCAAATTTCGTTTTCACTAACATTATGTTATTCTTAAACCTGCTTAAGTTATCCATAACTTTATGAGGCCGATTTGACAGCGTCTAGAGCTTACGAAACGACTTAGGTTGTGTTTTTTTATTCTGTGGATTATTTGTCATTGCAAATAAATTGAGGTTATGTATATTTACGGTAATATTCATACATATTTATCGTTATATTTTCATTTTTTAAGGTCAACTTGATTAACTTCTTCGTAATTAATACATTTCACAACTTCCCATTAATTTCTTTTAAATCCTACTAATATTATAAACTCGAAAGTTTGTGAGGATGTATGGATGTTTGTTACTCTTTCACGCAAAAACTACTGAATTGATTTTAACGAAACTTTACAATCATTTAGCTTATACATCTAAATAACACATACGCTATCATTTACTGCGGGAAGATTACACATTTCCACGAGAAAAATTGCCGGCGCGGGCTAAGGCGTGAGGCGAAAAGCTAGTTAAATGAAATGAACAAAGAAAGAAGCAGTATGCTCATCAGCCGCCGAAGTGTCAGCACAACTGTTTGAAATATATTTGCTTAGCAATAGGCAGACCTTGCAAACAGTTTTTCTCCTGGGAATAAAGAATTTTCCCGCGGTAAAAGGTAGCCTATGTCCTTTGCCGAGGTCTATTCTATCTTTGCATTCAATGCAAACATACAAACAAATAAATAAATACTTTCCATTCAATATTTCATTTTATATATTATATTTCTTATTTAGTTTATAATATTATAACATAACTAATATTATAAATATTATAACTGTTATACTAAGAAATATAATATATGAGATGAAATATTGAATGGAAAGTTTATATCCTGGTTAAACTTTTATGTAATGTTTTAGAAGAAAACAACAAACTTAATTATAATTATATTTCTTTTATTTTTATAATCTATAACATACAATAATACAATGCTGGTGCTGTACAAGAAATTGAATTATCATTTCACTTCATTTTCACTTCCATGGTATATGCTCCAAAAAGTCCATCTGGTGTAGCTCCAAAAATAGTATAATCTTTCTAGTATAATCTGCATATTTATGACCAGTTCTGCCTCTTCATTTTTAACCTGAAATGCATAAAAATACTTAATTACTACAAAAGCCTCAATCAACTTTTCGTTTCGATAAGTTAATATTATGTCAATAAAACAAAGACATCATGATCATACCTTTTTTATGACTTATTACTTCCATTATTAGGTTGTTCCCTCTTTCAATGGCACCAGACCAGATGTAATAGTTTGAATTGATATCCCATTATTGAGATGTAAAGCTGCATACCTGCCAAAATACAAAAATGCTTATATACGTTATGTTATAAGAATAATAAAGTGCCTTTGTGTATATTTTTTTTATTGCTTTATAACCAATTTACAGTCTGTATTTTTATTGCTTAATTATTTGAAACTAGCTGTCAGCGGATACAGCTTTGCCCGCATCATACAATCCTTTCTCGTATAATAATTGAGAATAACTGCTAGTTACTGAAATATCACCAATTTCTTCGGCTTTTCTACACTATTTGGCACACGGATTTGGCACTTCGATTGCAAATAGATTTTCTTCCAGTAACATAATAGTTTGATGTAAACGTGGCTCTTTGGATCATATATACATAATATTCAAGCCTATTATAAAGCAGTAGCACGCTTACATACATCCAACAATAAAATTATGTAGTTTGTAGACAAAAAAAAATGCAAAACGAAAATAACCGTATTTGTTTACCTTTCGAAGCAGCACAATTCTTGTAGGTAATCGGACCATCCATTGTTTTTATTTATAATGTTTGTAAAAATTGTAAAAACACAATATTAGGTATAGTAATTTCTCTTTTTTTTCATATATAACAATTTAATTCAATATTTATGAACAAGCTGGAGCGTTACCGCGCTCACCGCGCTGTCAGTTTGTATGAATGAAAATAATGCTGAACGCTGATTGGTGTTTGAAAATACGTTCCGTTGTACGGTACTTTTTATTCGAAAAATAAATAAAACAAAATCTATACTATAATTGCAGTCTACTATTGTACTACTCTACATTACTTTGCGTGTTTTGGAAAACAATGAAACCATAGAGTTTGTTCGTTTACTTAGCTAGGTACCGCCAAATTTACGAAACGTTTAAGTGAAAACTGTTAGTGCAAACCAGAGAGATGGGAGCCGCTTTCGCTTTAGATAGAGAGAGCCTAGTCAAGTGTTTATTGTACCCCGAAAATCTTTGTCAAATGTCAAACAAACTATGCAACAAAATTTGAGAGTCGCTAGTCTTTCTAGTTTTCAAAGTGACAAATGTCAAAAATTGCGTCATCTTTAGTTTAGTCGTATTATAGTTGTTCAAATTGTTTATGTTTGGATTCAATTTCAAAAATAAAATTTTACGTTTTATCTTGATTATTAGTAACAAATTTTGAGATATAGTGTAATTTAAAATGTAAAGTTATGTCGTGCATAGTGAAAATGTGTAAATCACGCATCAAAAGCAAGGAAATAGACCCGATGTGATCAGCTTTCAAAGGTAAGCTGTGTTTTTGTGTTTATTATATGTATTTTCGTCATAATATTTGTAGCATATAATCCAAAACTACACTAAATTATGTAATAAAACTAATTCAACTGATTAATCTTATCTAATTAATCAAATTTCGCTATATTTTCCAATAATAATATTTGTACAAAAAGGTTATAATAGGGTTGGAAAAACATAGTCGATAAAATTATCGAAAAAGCTTTTGAGTTGTAAACAAGGAAAATGAAATACCTCTGTAAAACTTATTATAACATATTGTGGTATTCCCGGAACAGGGTTTTGATGTATTTGGTCAGCCTTTAAAATTATTATTTAAAAAATCTACATAACTTACTTCATTTTCTTTTTTTTCAGATTTCTTATAAGAAGAACGTGAAAATTATCCCCGCAAGTCCGATGAAGCTTGATTCGTCGTGCTTTTTCGACTCAAGCATAGGTCAATAAAAAAAAAGAAGTACATATTATTGAGAAAAAGTAGATTCAGAGAAGTGGTGTGCCCTACCAACTACGTCCTACTGTATGAATACTTTTCAGCTTTAAATGTAATATGTGATCTTTTATTAATAAAACTGTAAATCTAAAATATTTCTGTTTGCTTTTTTAAATAATTATCTGCTAGTTAAGCCCTTTTTAAGTTTCACAAGCACAAAATTCACCAATACTTGTGTGTATGTTTGTAATGAATAAACTCAAAAACGATTGAACCCATTTCAAAAATTGTTTTACTATTGGAAAGCTACATTCACCCTGAGTAACATAAAAGCTACCTTTAGATGTTAGAATCAATTACTAAATGTCCACATGAAAAATAAAAAGGGTATCATATATAAAAGTTTAATAAAAAAAAATTGTCGACAATCTTTTTTTTAACTCAATAAGAATAAATTCAAATAAAAACATGTTAAGTTCGTCTATATGTATAATAAAAATGTAGAAGTCGAAAATCTGTACATAGAAAAGAAAATTATAAAAACCGGGTCAAGGGAATTTGAAACGTGATATAGAACATAATCCAGTTTAAAAAAAAAAATGTTTATCTGTTTGTACGAGTTAGTCTCCGAAACTGTGGCAGCAAAATAAATTGTTGTTCATCCCAAAATCTAAATTAATTTACCTCTGTATCAAGTTTCACCAAAAATTCCCTCCCGAACTACCATTTTCCCGTGGGAATAAGCTATTGTCCCGCGGTTACAGGTAGTCTGTTACCTTTCCCAAGGTCTATTCTATCTCTGTATCAAGTTTCATCAAAACTTCTGACCCACCCTACCACTTTTCCCGTGGGAATAAAGAATTTTCCGCGGTATAAGGTAACCTTTATCACCCCAGAATCTTTTATATTACTGTACCCCAAGCTCATTGGTACTGATACCAGGTTTCCGTCCCACGGTTCCGCCCGCGCTTGCAGTCTTTGCTGTGGGAATGAGGTATTTTCCCGCAGTAAAAAGTAGCCTATGTCCGTTCCCAAGGTCTATTCTATCTTCATACCAAGTTTCATCAAAATCAGCTCAGTAGTTTCGGAGCCCATGCAATTATAAGGAATATTTTAGGTATTTTACACGTTACATTATTGAAGTTTTAGTAAGGATTCCTAATTTTTTTGAAAATAAAATATAGCCTATGTTACTCAGGGTGAATGTAGCTTTCTAATGGTGAAAGAATTTTTGAAATCAGTTTAGTAGTTTTTGAGTTTATTCGTTACAATCATACACACATACACACACACACACACACAAAAATACAAATCTTTCCTCTTTAAAATATTTGTGTAGATATGATCAAATAAACAAAAATAAAAAACTAAATATTTGCAATTTTAAAAGATAATTGAATAAGAAACATTAATTTATGAAATGTGTAGTGTAATTAATAACTTCGTTTTTTTTTTATTCACAGGTAATTTTATGCATTAATAATTTGTAGGTGGAATATAGCTCCCTTACTAACACCATACAATATCAAAAATTATTAGATTATTACTTAAACGTAGAGAGTGCACGAGTAGTTCCTATATCTGTACAAATTATTTAATTTTCATTAAGAACTCTACCTGAACCGAAAGATTTGCGTTAGGTATATATTTTACTAACACCTTGTATCTATCGATATCGATATTTTTAACTAGACCCCATCCCTAGCAATTCGAAAAATGACATACAACTTGAAATTT
Organism: Teleiodes luculella; assembly: GCA_948473455.1. Classification (NCBI taxonomy): domain Eukaryota; kingdom Metazoa; phylum Arthropoda; class Insecta; order Lepidoptera; family Gelechiidae; genus Teleiodes; species Teleiodes luculella. The sequence goes on along the minus strand of OX419595.1, from coordinate 9,449,699 downwards.
GACGTCCTGTCAAAACAACGTTTGTATCACTCTGACATGCAAAACTGTCATAAGAGTAAAAAGGATAGCTCTCCATGAAGTGTTGCGGATATTTAACGCTCCCTCTATCTAAAGCGAAGCTGGCTCTTCAAATCTCTTTGGTGCAAACCAATTTTTTTTTAAAGCTCTGTTTAGCTTAGTTTTTTGTTAACTAGAGAAAACCTAAGACGAGGTTAGTGAAAACGGGCGTATGTGTTATTCGGATGTATAAGCTATATTATTGTAAAGTTTAATTTAAATCCGTCCTGTAGTTCCAGAGATTAGCGTGTACAAACAGACAGACGTATTTTTTCTTTCAAAACTTGTATTTTTGTGTTCAGCTACACTCCCTTTATCACAAAACAATCAGTTTTTTTTAAAACAATTCAATGTACAGACACGCCGATTCTTTAGTTTTATTATACATATATATAGTATAAGAAAAAGATATAAAATGCTCAGCGTTAGTTACCATTATTCCTCCGAAACGACCGATTTATCATACAAAAATCTATAATAGGTCTAGGACTAGGTAGTTATATAATTTTCATACCCTTGAGGGCGGTCGGAGCCGCGGATCGAATAGCTAGTTTTATTATAGTGTTACCTACACAAGAACGTTCTAATAATTACACGGAGAATAATAACCACGTACAACTTTAATGAAAGCCAAGCACGCAGGTGTTACAATAATACACTTGTGAAAGTCTGTTATTACACTTCCCTCGGTTATCACAATTTTCTATCCAAGGAAAACTTTCTAAGCCCAAGAGACCTCCAGCCACCGTAAGTAAATTAGTTATCAAAAGTAGCTGTAAATCTAGTGGGGGCGTGGAAACGGGCGTTTTTTAGTGTAGTCGAGCGCGGATAACACGTCAGCACAAGCCATTAGGCAGAACACGCCTTTGAGATAGGTTGGCGAGCCCGGCCAAACTCTAAGAGCCACTCACTTCCTCGTCTTCCACCTAGCCTTGAACATCATCACACAACTTAGCCACTCCAGAAAATCTGTATCAGAAATCATTTATTGCATGAAACATGGCAGTCATGATTTTAAATAACAGGTACCTATGTTTAGCCATTACAAAATGATTGCATGCAAAATAACTGGAATACAAGAAAAACAATAGATTACAAATAAATTGTTTATGTCAAGAAATGTTTTCCACCGTATATACCCGAAGTAAGCTCAAGCAGCCATATGTATAATTTTGTCTAAAATGGATTCAAATTAAAATTTCTTGTGTTAATAGGAAATCTTATTATAGATACATATAATATATTTTATATAACATTGGTAATTATATGCACAAACAGTATTTACTAGAACCTGAGCGCTGTGCGATCATAAATAATCCATCACTCAAAAGGGCTCCTGTAATCTCCAAAAACTTCCCTGCGGATAAGTTGCAAGCTTTGAGCTTACCCACAGTTTATATTGGATTTGAAATTTAACCGTTCTCATAAAGTTGCGCTATGACGACGACGCGAAGGATTTTTTCTTCATTATTATTATGTTATATAAAATATGTCTATAATACTCGTACATTATCAGGTTGGTTTATCGTATCATCATCATCATCATCATTAACAGCCTGCAGTTGGTTTATCGTATGATTTTATCCAATTTATCCAATTGCAAAAAAATGATATTTGAGATTGTTGCAATAAGCTCACTCGCTATAGTTTGATTTTTGTTTGTCACTAGATATAGTTTGAAAAATGTTCTTTATCAAGTCTGAATTAACCGTCCAAAAGTGGCCTCGGCTCTGTTCTCTCTCAATGCTCAAAATAATTATTTGATGTTACACGGTCGTCTTAGAGTCACGGATTTAACATACTAGCACCAAATTTCTACTCAACCAACAACAATGGACATTAGTTTCGACTGATGATGAACAACAGCTACGTAAATTCAACTGGCAGTTGTTTTTATAACAATTTATATTTCGAAATACGGAAAGCAGTACCTATTAATGAATTTCAATTTCAGCTGGTTTTACCACACGAGGACACAGTGAAGTGGCGGTGGCCTAAGGGTTACTCCTAAGGGCGCGGCCTAATGGACGCTGCTGACGTTTTGGAAAAGGGTCGCTAAATTATCCAATGCTTCAGACAGTGGTGACCGGCCTTAATTATAGTTTAACTCATTTTCGCCGCAGCTGCCAGTCGTTAGTTAGTGCTAAGCATTCGTAGTTTGTAATTAACTTGTAAATAAACTAACAAATTAACTTTGAATAGAGCCGCAGTCAAAGTGGGCGCTGATGGAATATTCTGTAATGCTTCCCTAGTAGGTATTTGAATTAAATTTTAACTGCAAATATTTCAAGAATTTGTAACTAACTTTACTGTTTTGCTCATTTCTTAATAAATATGAGTTTAGTTCAAAATTGATATTTATATTAAAAATACATTGATATTAAATTACCTACTGATGAAACTGTCTATTTGTAGACCATGGTTAAAAATGTTTTTGTTGATGTTAACTGTTCATAAAATTCATTCCAATAATGAAATTAAAGTTGATTGACGTATATGAGCTGTTAACAACAAAGTGAATTATACAATACATATTATCATACTTTATATCATATTTTTTGTCTATTTAAAATTAGTTTCATAACTTTCAGAATATCAAATTGAGGACCGAACATTTAAGAATGAATCCACTAATTCTATATAACATTGCCACCCATTTCAATGCGTTCGGGTCAATTTACAGAAGGGTTGAACCCATTATGAGAGGTTTTCGAGTACTTCTGCAGGTTGGAGTCACCCTCAGGGCTGTCAGGGGCTTAACGAAAACACCTACCTGAGCACTCGAGATAGTCGGGCCAAGCAAGCCGTACAAAACTTGAGAACAGTCCTTCCGAATCCAAGCATATTTCTTTGTGCGCTATTTGTGTTTTCTGTTAGCAGAAAGAGGGTTCTGTATCTCAAGTGTATTTAGATTTGTATGTACTTGCTGGACATTATGACCATGTTTTTTTTTTATTAACCTATACTTGAGTCGAAAAAGTACGACAGATCAAGCTTCACCGGACTTGCGGGGGAGCGGAATACTACCCCAAAAAATAATCATAAACGAACGCGTCTAGGGGCGGCTCAAGGGAGCCTCGGACCACGGCCTAGCGCGTTGATATTGAAAAACATCGTAAAGGAGACGCCGCCTGAAGGGCTCCGTCTCTGATTATAAATTCTGATTTTGGTTATGGCCGCGCCCCCGCCGGCGGGTACGGGTGAAGGGATTATGACCATGATTGAGAGCGCCCCGTATTCCGTATCAGTAGGGTTGAATTTCGTAGTTAGGGTGTCCAACCGCATGTGCTGGCTTCTGTAGATATTATGTATAATTCTTTGGCACGCTCTGTTGGACGGCTTGATGGATTTTAATTAGAGGTATCGATTGATTCATCTTAACAGTGAGAGTGACAGTAGATACAATTATCAAAAATTTGAATGGTAGACTTTCGGCGCCATATTTATTTGTCTATAAAATTATTTTTATTAATAATATGTATATCGATGTTACTGGAGAGTTTTAAGCTTACAAAATATTTTGAGCTTATTTTAATCGTAACGTTTGAAATTCTTAAAAATCACATTGTCGAGATTTCTTATTTTCTTTTTAAATAAAAAAGTTACTAAGATCTGAAGATAGAAATAATAAGATGTGTTAGTTTTCTATATAGTACTTAATAGCCAGAGCGCGCTAGCAACTTGCAGAGAGGAGTTGTATGAGACAAGAAAAAAGACTTCCTTCCTGCACTCTACAAAGGCTGAAAAGAAAACGACCACTGCGGCGATGGCCATACGTCATACATACAAGGTGACCGTGGACGAGTGGTAAAACGTTCGCCTCACATTACCAAGGTTCCGGGTTCAAATCTCGGTGAGACACTCTTCGCACAAATATCACCTTTTGAGACTTTCCCCAGTTTAGTTACGACATTGCAGGCTGAATCTCCTGTTTGTTCAAAAATGATGATGATTCTGTGCTTCAGAAAGCACGTAAAGCAGTTGGTTCCAGCTACTATCTACGCATGTACTCGTTACATGAGCCACGTCAGGAGCCTTAGTCGACTCAATAATTTTGACAACCTAGAAACCCACACAATAAGTAAGTAAGGAAGTATTACCGTAAACATATTAATTTCACGGTTTTTGTACGAACAACTTTTATTGCGAGACAAAAATCTAATTACTAAACTAAACCGTACTTAACTAAACGCTGCTGGATAGTTGCGGATATCTGAAACTGATACAACACGTGTTCAAAATATTAGGCAGGCATTATTAATCTGTTTAGTTCATAAACAAACTTCACAGAATTTGTTAAACAACAAGCAATTTATTGGTTGTGAAAGGCGCTGGATGAAGCGAGCGGGGAGTAATCTCGACTACTAGCAACCAACTTCGCCGGTAATCCTTCATCTGCGCGGCCGCCGCCGCTCGCCTAATGTCATAAAACTTGCCTCCGAGTTGCCCCGACATGCTTCTTGCTACTTCCAACGAACCATAGATATACATATCAAAGGTTTATTACAAAGAGATAAAGTGCAATTTAAAAGTACCTAAAGAGGCTTATTCTATTTATTACGTTCTAACTTAGATTTAAAGTCTATTCGAGCTTTTCAAATGTGTCCATCATACAAGTTTAGGGTGCATTTGAAAACATCCAATAAATTTACAGCTACGCTCTAATTTTAAATATCATTCATTCCATCCACATCCCGTACATTTTGGTTCTCATATGAACAAATAAAATAAAAAATATAATTAAATAAATATAAATCTGTCTCTTCTATGACTACTCCATTATTGAAAAAAATCGGACTACAAGCACGAAGAATTGTATTATTTTGTTATATACTGAATCTATTTCAGACTTTGCTATCACAGCACATGAAGAAACGGACAAAAAACTTTCAACGTCTGTTGAAATTAGAAGCCTTCCTTTTCGTTTGTACGTATATTAATCCCGTAAAAGTTAAAGTCACTTGAAAGCTCTCTTGACAGAAGCGTTTCTCATGCTTCGTTAAACTGATGGCATGACCAAAAGAAAAAAAAGAAGAAGTAAATGATATGTCACGTCATAGCTCCACCACTCTTAGCCAAGATTAGTTTCTTGAGATAGGTAACAAACATTTGATAAATAGTTGACCTCTAGACGTTGCCGTATTTGGGAACTTTCCAAGCCAAACCTATTTTCTTAAGAAGTGTATTGTTTTACTTTGTCTTGTGAATATCATTACGTTCACCTACTAGTATCATGTAAATACATAAAGCGTACAGTCAAATTCAAAAGACAATATATTACGGGCTATGGGTCAGCCTCTTTTGTTAATCAAATATTTCTTTCAAAAGGGCTCAGGGGCTTTGTGAGTCGAATAGTTTATATGCCCGTGACGCAAATCTTTTTCCTCTATTTATCTTTTCTTTCACTTGTCCTCCCGCAAAAATGAAAATTTATTGCCTGTGTAAGAGAGGCGCGTACTCACAAACACTACAACAGTCGATTTATTTTTGAAAATAGTAACATTTTATTAACAAATCGCTGGACTACTGTGATGTGAAAAACAACGTGTCTAGAAATATTCTGGTAGTAGGTACATTTTGTGGCTTCAGACTAGCTAGCAAAAAAAAACCAAGGAAAACACACAATCGTTAGTTACTAACAGGGGCGTAGCTACCGCCGTATCTGCCGTATCAATTATACGGGGCCCCCGAGCCACGGGGGCCCCCAATGTAAAAAATAATAAAAACTTCCCAATTTTTTTTTATTTCACAAATGACAACAAAAAACCTCATATAGATAGATAATTATGATGAATAAATATTTTTTTAAATTTTTTGCATTTTTTTTCTTTTGTGAGAAATTTTTACCCTTCCTAAGGGCCCCCAAACAAATTCTTATTCGGGGGCCAAGGCACGCTACGCTTCTGGTTACTAATCACATCACGTTGTACGCTAAAACATCTTCCTTTGTGATTCCTCAACCGATTAATCTAACTAAGCAGATCGAAACGGGTCCAGGGAGCGATCAAATGTAGATAAGTGAGAAGTGATGCTATACAAACGAGGCAACAAATTCTTGCGGGTGTTATGCGGCGGCGGCCTCGCACAGGGTTTAGATTTATGCGCCCGGAGAGTCTCGGCTGACCACTAATGAAATGTTATATAGCTTAGAGACGCAACTCCGCTTCAGTACAACGCCGAGATATATTTTTTGTATAATCTTACCAGCTGCGCTGTAAGTCAAGAGAAGATATGTTTATTTACAGCTACAATCTCCTCTGAATAACAAACAAAGAACGGTTAGCTCTCTTCGAGACAACCTAGTTTTAATTTTGAATATTGGGTTAAAATTTGAATATTGAAGTCTATAGAGTAAATATTTTTAAATACTCATTTATTTTAAGTTCACACAAAATAAAAAAAATGAAAAAAATATATCTAAAACTTTTGTACACGTTAGTTCGTAAGTTAGCATAAATGGACTTTCTTCAATATACGAAGTATTTCCTACCAAGGCTGTCTCTAATGTTAATCTATTTATTTACAAGTTACATTACACCACTTTGCACACAAGTGAGCGAATAATAAAAGCAAGGGAACGTCGCTGCTTCTTGTTTATCGCGAGTATTTCCCACGTCCTCGGCGTGAAACATTCTCCAGATAGATTATAGAGACAGCACTTGGTTATTCTTTCCGGCACAAGCTTGGTTTTTTTTGTAACTATGCTCGAAAGCAGATATTTCCATATATTTGCACAGTACATAGAATTATTTATAAATAACGATAAATCGACCTCTATAAAATATGAATTGAAATTTTGTTAAAATACCTAAAATAATTTTTCGTTTTCTTTTTCATCTGTTCTACAAACTACACCACAAACCAAACCACGTGTCAAAAAGATGACAGCTGATATGAATTACGCACACACACTAAAAGAAATCGGAGCAACCCTGAACTAGGTCATACACCTTTCCATAACACCTGTGCATTTGATCGACACACATTCTTTTGATTCCTCTCCTACGATAACTTGTTAACTTGCGATTGTCGTAACAATGGAAAAACTTTTTTGCGTTTTCATTAGCGGAAAGTAGAACGAAGTAGGTACGTAAATTTTAATGATTTCGAGCAAGTTTGGCGTGTAATGAGCCTTCGGATCTGTTCCCCGGGGCTCGAATGATGTGAAAATGCTAAAGTTTGCGCCAGCAGGGATTCTTTTAAGAGCCCATAAATATTGAGTGTGTAATTATGCTTTTGGTTAATTTCAACGGGTCTCGCCTCGTACATCGCCTAACGAAATTCTTTACTGCAAAGAAGAAACATTATTATTTTATGAAAACTATTCTTTTTCTTTTATCACCCTTTAAAATCTTAAATGTATGTTGTTGTCCTAAGGCACCGCTTATGTATAAAATAACATAATTTAAGTGAAAATAACGTATCTCTTGTTCCATTTTATGCAATTATAGAGTAAAATCTTACAGTATAAATAGAAAAATTTATATTCTCTAATAGTAAAATACTTCGTATATACCGGTTTGCTTTATATTACGAACAGTTAAATTTAATTAAATGTTTTATTGGATCTTACAGACTTTCCTTTTTGTTAGGCACAAAAAAGAAAGAACAAACAGAGAGAGTGTGTTAAATTTTTTCCTGCAAAATAAATAAACCTAAGAACAAAAAATAAGAAACAATTACACAAGTATTTTTATTTCATCACGTGTCATTAGAATGTCAAATCACGAATTACATATATATCTTTCAGCCCCGAGCCCCGATTTCGATTATGATCAATCAGTCGAAACATGTCAATTGTCCACTGATAACTAATGAAAAACAATTAATTAATTATTAATTTTCCTTAGCGAGTTCTTCCGTACACGTGTCGTATGGAGCAAGCGCTAATCCTTCCCAATCTATTCACGTAATCTCTGTTCTCCTGCACAGCTTTGGACTTCTGAAGCCTCCGCTATGATAGTAATCCTCATAAGATTTTCTCTTTTGTAAGTCCTTTATTATTACTAAAGTGTAACAACGGCCAATAAAATCTTATGTTAACTGACTTCAAACGAAAATTCTGGTCTATTCGGCATATAGTATATCAGTGTTAGCTAATAGCTGTTTTGCTCGTAAACTGATTGTAAACATTATTGTTGCGTTGCGTTGCCTACTGTTGAAGCTATTCTTAAGATACCACCACGTGGTAATTCTATTATATTTGGATCATTCATTCTGAAGATACATCTTAAAACTCTTGTAAATGTAACAAGAAAGTCTAACTGTCCACCCGCGGCTACGCCCGCGTTATATTTTGACTTTTCCATGCAGTTTCCCGTAGAAATGAGATATTTTCCCGCGGTAAAAAATATCTAAGATGTTGACCGGGGATTTAAGATTAGCCCGTACAAACAGACTAACAGATAATTTTTTTTTTTTTAATCTAAATATTTTATACTTTTTAAAACTTTCACGGTTGTTTTCATAACTATTAAGATTAAAAACAGGATATTTACCGTGGTATTTGTTTTGTGTTTTTTAATATCGGACAGTCACACAAAACAAACAAAATAATAATAAAAAAAATATATAATAATAATAAAATAATAATAATATGCGAACAAAGGAAAACAAATACCACGGTAAATATCCCGTTTTTAATCTTAATAATCTAAATATCACTTCTTGCATCCCTCTGACTCAGTTTTTAGCCTTTTTTAGGGTTCCGTAGCCAAATGGCAAAAAACGGAACCCTTATAGATTCGTCATGTCTGTCTGTCCGTCCGTCCGTCCGTCCGTATGTCACAGCCACTTTTTTTCCGAAACTATAAGAGCTATACTGTTGAAACTTGGTAAGTAGATGTATTTTGTCAACCGTATTAAGATTTTCACAAGTGTGGGGTATCTATGGATAGGTCTTCAAAAATGATATTGAGGTTTCTAGTATCATTTTTTTCTAAACTGAATAGTTTGCACGAGAGACACTTCCAAAGTGGGAAAATGTGTGTCCCCCCCCCCTCTAACTTCTAAAATAAGGGAACGATAAAAGTAAAAAAAATATATGATGTACATTACCATGCAAACTACCAACGAAAATTGGTTTGAACGGGATCTAGTAAGTAGTTTTTTTTTAATACGTCGTAAACCGCAATTTCCCTTTCACTATTACTGCTATTACTAAAACATCGATCAAAGTTACAACGAACTACAAGAACTTTGATATCTATTATGTTACTTGCTGATACGGAACCTTTCATGGGCGAGTCTGACTCGCACTTGGCCGCTTTTTTTTTTTAAATAAGCAATCGTAAAACATACCTATTTAAAATTATCGCGTAAATACCCGTAAATATACAAAATAATGTGTCATCATCATCATTAACAGCTCATACATGTCCCCACCGAGGGGCTCGAGCCTACCCTGAAACCAGGGTGAATAGGCCTTAGTCGACCACGCTGGCCCAATGCGGGTTGGTCAACTTCACACACAACCCTTGAATTACTTCGCAGGTGTGTGCAGGTTTCCTCACGATGTTTTCCTTCACCGTAAGAGCGTCGAATAAACGTACATATGAATTCGAAAATCGAAAACACATTGGTACGTGCCGAGGTTCGAACCCGCGAACTTCTGAATGGAAGTCAACGGCCCTAGCCACTAGGCCACCGACGCTCTATATAAATCTAAATATATAAATCTAAATAATGTGTACTAAGCGCAAAAGCCTCAAACAAACTTTTTTTTATGTACAGATTCTTTCACTCTACATTTTTATTATATAAATTTGTTAATTGAAAACGGAAATACATTTTATAAAACCGCTCATGAGACATAGTTACATTATGTAGTCGTACGTAGACTACTAAATTCATAACCCTTTCTTATGGCTGTAGTCGCGTAAAGAGCGCGATACCTTGTTTTTCTTTTTAATATACATCAGTGGTCGTCCGTCAATACCTTAATTTATTTACCTACTGACATACCAAAGAGATAAATTGTAAAGCTTTCCGAGCACAGCCCGGCGCGACCACTAGTGTTTCATACTGACACGGGCTTACGTTGGTCCGTAGATTTAATTACAGGTTTCATTTTATTTAATGCGATTTCGAAATATACGTCAGTTTTAAGTCACATAAGTAGGTTATTCCTGCATTAATATCGCACGTTGGAAATGTAAAATTTTATTAAAGCAGCTATTATTTTAAAGTGAGATATTTTATGGAATGAATTAATTTTCAATACATTTCGGTTTATCGCCTTGAATTTTCAAATAATTAAATTGACAGACGCAATGCTTTTTTAATGTGTTTCATTCATTGCATTCTTAATTTTAGAACGGCGTTTGTACCTACGTTGATAAATAATTATATATCGTATTTTTAAAATGATGTCAAAACGCATACTCTTCGTTGTTCACAGTCCTAAATGTCCCCACGTTGGGACTCGAGCTTATCCTGATTCAGGGTGAATAAATAAGCCTAGTCAACCATACCTACCTACCCAATGCGGGTTGGTCTACTTCACAAACAGGATTCGAATTTCTTTGCAGGTGTATGCAGCTTGCCTGATGACGTTTCTCTCACCTTATATAAATCACCCTTCACGATTCACTATGCAATTAGTCGGGAAAATTTAATGACCTTGACAAAGCCCACCCATTTTGAATACGAGTAGATATCTCAAACCATAGCACTAAAATGTAGTTAGCTACCTAGTTAGTTATGTATAAAATTGCTATTACACTACAGTGCAATAGCAATTTTACACGTTTTAAAAAAAGGCATACTATGATCCTTCCAATCGGTTTCAAAGTTTACATGTCAGACCATTTTAAAGTTTTATAGTATTGTCAAGTACTATTATTTTCTTCTGTGGTATTGTATTGTGTAACTTTAATATAATACAGAAAGTGCAATAAACAAACAAAACAACTGAAACAAATTGAAAAAGAAACAAAATAAAATCTTGTACCGACTGGTAGTGCAGTTATCGACAAATCAAATTGGCATTAAAAACAATTGAAACCATCTGTTTTTAAGTTATGCGTACAAACAACGCGATCTAGATTGCAAACAATAATGGCTGGCGCCGAATGACAAGTCCTAGATAGATTGCAGTAATCAAATATTTTCCAACGAGTCGGGCGAAAAATCTATCGTTAACGGGCTTCGGATTAATAAAAAGCATAAATCATTGTATATGAGCATGTGAGTTATGGTAGGTCAGAGCTAGCCTATGCCAAGCCCAGGCCGTTGTTCGCGCACACATTAATTACACCGTGTCTCGTGAAATATGAACCTGCAGCGATATCAAACCACCATTGCACTGTGACGCCCGCGCCGCGATGCCGTTGAATTATTTATGAGACGCCCACTAAGGTGGCCAGATTTGGAAGGCTTTGTGTTATTTACACGCTGTTTGACTCACGTCAGAATACTACACGTAGAATCACAATGGCAGAAATCGTCTGATTTTACACTTTCATAAAATCCCGTTCGTTCATATTCCGTCCGTTGTCATATTTTTATAGCTATCGCCGCTGCAAAGTTTAGATTAAAGAAATTTACTACGGGTGGTAGTAAAAAGGTATCCTTTCCGGGAGGATAGGAGAGATTGGCTTGATCCCAAAGTGTTTCTGAAGTCTTTTTTCTTCCTATTTTCCTTAAAAAGATACCAAATTGACTTGATACGCTCCGCCTTTGACACTGTTTTTTTATCAATTAGATTTATTCCTTTCCCATTTTACTTTACGTTCAAATTAGGTACTTGTAGAATGAGATTTATCTAACCCAATTGAATGTTTGAGTGAACTCATACATTTTCTACAAATAATACAGATTTAGTTTTCTATTAAAAAATCCATACCTGCTCCTTTTTTGTGTGGTTTTTTTTCCTGTATTGTAAAAAAATAAGAATTGTCTTCAATCACAAAAATAATGTCATATATTTTTTTCTCATTTCCCCAAAAATCTTGAATTTAATAAGCACTACCAACCAAACCTACTAACCAAAAATACGTTGAATACGAACTGTCGTATAAAACCTTACGGACCATTGAAAAAAAAAGTCAAAAACCAGGCATAAACAGTCGATTCACGATTACTGTTCGTTATCTATTCCGCTCTTCTACCCAACAAAGGAAAGCGTAGTACAAAAGTGTTTATATCCCTTACTCATCCGCATTTCTGACAGGGAGCAACTAATAGTCTAATATTTTGTATTACAACACGTCTCGGCAATATATTATATCCCCGGATTTCTTTCTTCGAATTAATGTGGCACATTAGCTACAGTTACAGTGATTAAACGAGTCGCCACTGAGAGGAAGTAATAATGTGCTACGCCACACTCGCACACAAATATACACAATGCTAATCGTTATATTACACAATGTACACGGAAACAAAAGGGGTGAGATATACAAGCTTTTAGTTAAAATGTCTACCAAAATGTATGAGTTCACTTGAGAAAATCAACCACAAAAATATTTCAAAACAAACCCAGTATTTATTATAATATAAATATAAATCTTTATAATAAAACTGTAGAGGTCGAAACGATTCAGGGGGATGTAAAAAGTGATAAAGAACATATCCAGATATTTTTCAAATTTTTTTGTTTCTCTGTTTGTCTGTTTGTAGGGGCTAATCTTCGAAACTGTTAGACTGATTTGATTTGATTTACATGGTGGTACCTTAATAAAGTATCCACCATAAGGTATCCACTACCGGGGATATTAGGTAACCTTATATCCCCCCGGTCAACATCTTAGATAGTTTACCGCGGGAAACAATCCCATTTCCACGGGAAACTGCACGGAAAAGTCAATAAACGACGCAGGCGTAGCCGCGGGCAGTCAGCTAGTAACTAATAAAATATATTATAAAATTCATCTTCACTTAATTACTTTTTGTATTCTAGGACATTTCTACTTTTGTAACTGAGCTCGCAGTGCTTACTACGTAACAAAATAAGTTTCTAAGCTCCCCGACCTTGTTCCCTAGAACTTTATAAGCCGCAGTAGGAGGTAGTTGTAGGCACGTACTATCGAGTACTCGTGTTATGTCGAGTACATAGAAATGATAACTGAGGCGATTTAAATGCATTCGCCAGCGGCTTGGTAGGAACGCGCGGGGCGCTCCCGGTACCCGGAACAAGTGTTCTGATAAAGCTGTATTTTCTCTACTTTACGCCTCTGCTCCTACCTCCTACGGAAGGTCGGGCCGTGCCTTACATAATCGTCTCCCCTAAAGTCTACAATATACTGAGAGTGCAAAATAGGGTGCTGTTTTCCTAAGGATTATCCCCGAAATTGTGTTCGGAATTTAATTTTCAAATTGTTTTCTACTTTTTTGTCGTATGGAATCCATTGGTATTAAAAAGAAGTTAAAATGTTTATCACAGCACCAAATAGTAAGCTGGCATGAAACATAATTCCGGAACTCACAATAAAAATAACGAAATTCAAAATACGCTGAACCGAGCGCTGCTCGGGAGAGAGCGATAAATTATTTGCGCAATAGCAGGAATGCAATGCACACTAATTATTATTTCATCGAATAATTCAATATTCGCTTCGCGAGCGCCATTTGTCATAAAAGGTCATTATTGAATTCCTAATATAGGATCGTTTGATCAAGTACTATATGTAGGACTATCTTTGACCTTTTATTCAGGGCAGGGACTTATGCAATTAATTTATGAATATTAAACATCTGACGCTCAAGCCCCCTAATAGGGTTAGATTATATGACTATGGTTGTGGGTGTAATCTATCTTATAATTAGACAATTCGCTTAACCCGCATTATTATTTGTACTTAGTACAAATCTTGTCTAGACATCTTGTCTAGATAACAGACACAACAAAAAGAATTGTCTAAATAGGTATGTACAATTCGTAGATTCATTTTGATTCAACATAAAGTCGTAAAAAAATCTTTCACGCCGATAAACTTAAGCCACATCATGATAACATTTGAAAATCTTATACTACGTTATTTACTTTCGAAATTAACAGCTTGAGTAAAAAAAATTAAGTCTATTGAATTCATAAAAAGGACATTGAATTACCACTGAACTGAAATACAAAATAAATCAAAACTTACTGATATCTACTTCGAAACGATTTTCTGGAATCCTAACAAGAGTTTCATTATAGAAAATGAAAATGTAATGAAACCAAACAAGATCCAACTTGTCCTAGCAATTGTCTGAGGAGGACAAGACAAATTATGTACACAAACATAAAACAATATACTCGTATATACTTACTGTTTTCGTTTTACTTACTAAGTTAGTAATAAAAATAAGTAGTCTATTTTTGAGGTCAGAAACGTTAACATGGTCTGTTAGGATTTTGATATCAAATTAAACCAGTAAAAGGCTAATAAATAATCAATGCACGAAATGGCTCTTTATCACATACTAGCTTTCAGCCTGCGTTATCAGTTTTTCCCGTGGGAATGAAGCATTTTCTCGCAGTAAAAGATAGTTATGTTACTCAGGGTGAAAGTAGCTTTCTTATGGTGAAAGAATTTTTGAAATCGGCACTGTAGTTTTTCAGTTTATTCATTACAAACATACACACACAAATACAAATCTTTCCTCTATATTATAATATTAGTATGATTAAGTATGTTGCTTTTCCCATAAATAATTGTTAACAGCTCATATATTACGTCCTCACCAAGGGCAGAAAACCGCCATGATTTCGTTTAGGCTATTCTCGAACCCTGAAATCAGGGTGGTTTCCCCTACATGCCACTTTGGAAAAGACCTATTTATAAATACACGACAAATACTTAATATTAGATACGTCGTGTCTTCATATTTCTACACTTGGTCGTAATTTCTCTACTGACGAGTGGCTGATTGACACTTTAAATTTAATGAAACGATTAATAATAATACATATATTTCTCGAAATATATTTTATTAATTTATAATTTCTTGTAACCTGTTCCGCAACAAAAAACACGCCCTTTCATGTCTTTCCCGCTTCTCAATGTTTTATGTCACAACAAAATTGTGTAAAAGTTTCCGGGTTCGTTTCGTGTTGAAAAATAGCGGTAATTTGCATCTCGGTTTCGTAATTTCCCCATCAGTTTGAAATTTAAGGCCGACTCGTAATATGCTGTCAAAGTTGGCGTCTCAAAAAAAAGAAGAATGTTCAAAGGGCCCGGAGATCGAGGTCGGTCGAGTGTGTAGCCACAAGCGCGATAAAGAAGGCAATTTCCTAAATAGGACTTGTGAGGATTTCCCTAATGTCGGACAAAAAATGGATTGCCACTCGCAAACGATATAAGTTTCCTTGACTTGTGCTCCGGCGCGCCGAAAACCGTCAACAAATGTAAAGTGTTTCTGCTATATTAGATTCCTCGCTCGGGCACGCTTTCTCCTTCAGATATTTTTAAATATTTATGATCGTGTATAAACGAACGTTGAAATTAACAATGGAGACACAAATAGAAACTCATCGAGTTATTTTAGCCTTACACAATTATTGGGTTACTTTGAACTACTCGTACAAATAAATCATCCATTACTCAACATATTACGAGTACGTTAGCTCAAGTAACTTTACATGGACTAAGTTAAAAAAATTACAGTTTGTAGTTCAGGAAAACTATATAGAACAAAGTCAAGTTGATGGTTTGTTCATAAATATATTTAAAGGATATGTAATAAAACTGCGCACTATGACCGAATCTACAATTAACTGAATTAATAAATGTAACGCAAATGGAAGCCGGCTTGAAATGCATCCCATATTACTTAGCACGCCCCGCCATACATTTAAACGAAGGTAAGCTTATCCTCCACTGGAGCAATCAGGTATTACGATGGCTTGGTCTCATTTTATCCGCATGAAGCTTTTGAATTTTTCGTAGGTATTAAATTTTTGAACAAATAATATTTGGAGACATCTTACACAAGGTCATCTGACCCCAAACTAAGCAGAGCCATAGAAACAAAATGAAAGAAACTAGTAGTACTAGGACCTACCCTACGTCCTACCCAGGGGGGTCCTAGTGTTAAGATTAGTAGTGCTTAGTTTGAATGAAACTTTTGAAGGTCAAAGAAAATCTTGATACTTTTTTACATGAACTTCGCCCAAAGTTCTCTTAAGAATAAAAGTTAATATAATTCAGCATTAACCACGCACTTCTGAGCAAAATTTATGTACGTACGTATAATAGAATGTATACATGCGTGAATTGCGTGATAAAAACAAATCCAGGCTCTACGGGACACATGGCCCCGATCGGCGCTTATCTGTGTACCCTGGCCCTTAGCCCTCCCTTAATCCTGAGGGGTATCAACCGGACGACAGTAGACAACTATCAATTTGGTTGTGGTTGTGATCCGATCAGAGACGCTCGGTCTTATCCGTAGAATGAATATCTCAATTTATTTACATGCTAGAATACGCTAGAAATTCTTGTTGTAAGTAATAATGACATGCATGTTAATATCATATAATTGGATGCGGTAAATAAAATGACAGGTGTTAGAATTTTGAAGACAAATTAAAATTATAGACGAAATTAGAATTTTTGAGAAAAATATACAATTATTCATCTTAATGACGGGATGCAAGAAATCAAACTCTAGTAGGACCATCCGGAACAAACATAAATACATTTCCAATTATTAATATCATATGGCTCCGTGTGGTATCTAACGTATCTAATCCTTCTTTCCTCCAAAATCCTGTCCAAAATCGAGATTCTTTATTATTTCACACTTCTATAGAAAATTTAGATAGGTCAAGGGTTAAATAACAATTATAAGCAAGAACAGAGACTTACATAGCCCACACTGTGTGTATATGTCTGCAGTGATGTAAAGAACAGAACATAGGTAGGTTAGGTACCTTAGATGTAATAAAAAATTAATTACTATAATATATTGACACGTATATTGACCTTTTGAAAAGGCTCATATATTAAATAAAGTGGAATCTCTTGCCTTACAACCGGGAACATTGTAATGTAATACGTCTGATTGTGTATACTGATTAAATTACAATGTAATTTTCAGAAGGCGGGTAAAGCTTATATGGAAGCTGGCTCCAATTCTATTGATCTGATCCACCCGCATTGCGCTCCCATAAGCGGTTTTAGTGTGCAAGCTTTATGGCCCCTTATCTAACTATTATAGGAAGATAGACTGCCTTGTTCTTATACTCCTCTTAATACGTTATTGATGACGATTAGATCTTGCCATCTCCAGCACTGAAACCAATAAAAAATAACGTTATTCTATCTCTGTTTCCAGCGAACACAGCTAATATTCAGAGCAAACTTTCTGACGTAGAAAATTTTAGTTTTACAATGTTGGGACGACTACAAACTGTACCGCAATTTAGAAGTTTCGCTACCTGAAGTTTGTTACGTAAACAGAAAATAAAATAAATTATTCTTTTATTTCTTCTTACTCAGGTCTTTATAAAACCAGTCGCACGTGTTGCCTTTTATAAAAATGTATTGGAAATTACTATGAGCAATCACGTATGCATTACGGTTACGCCCGTTTTGATTTTGAAATTACAAAGTTTACTTTTTTACCGCGGAAAAATACCTCATTCCCACGGGAAAAATAAACCAATTCCAACTCAAACACGAAAAAGTTTACCTGACATTCATCAGTCTCACCGCAAACTACTTAACAAAGAAGATTAATTTACTCAGTTTCAAGAATTTCAAATTAAGGGTTAAAATTTCCATACTAATGAACAGTGACTGTCGCGTCAAAATAAGTTCCTAGTATTAAAATTAATGATATCCAGTCTAGACTAATATTAATTGTTACAACTTCCAGGAGTCACAAAATTTAGGTATTGTTTTAGACACATATCTCATACGTTTTATATAATACTAGCTGCCCGCCCACGGTTTTTCTCGCGTTGGTTTCCGTCTTTTCCCGCAGGAATAAGATATTTTCCAGCCTGAAAAAGTAGCCTACGTCACTTTCAGCTTCTGGCCTTCAATAAATGTAACAAACACAGACAGCGTTACTTTCGCATTTAACTTAAACTCCGTACACACACACAGTTTTTTCCGTGGTAATAAGGTATTTTCCCACAGTAAAAGGTAGCCTATGTCCTTCTGCAAGGTTTATTCTATATCTGTACCTGATTTTTATCACATTTTTTTGCCCAGTGGCTCTACCCGCGGCAACAGTTTTTCCCATGGGTATAAATATTTTTTTTGTTCAAGTAGCCTTTATCCATCCCTAAAATCTATTCTATCTCTGTATCAAGTTTCACTAAAACTTCCCTTCCGAACTACCATTTTCCCGTAGGAATAAGCTATTGTCCCGCGGTTACAGGTAGTCTGTTACCTACCCTAAGGTCTATTTTATCTTTGTATCAAGTTTCATCAAAAGTTCAGGCCTACCCTACCATTTTTTCGTGAGTATAAAGTATTTTTTTAGCTTTTCGACAGTGAAGTAATTTTTGAAATCGGATCGGTAGTTTCGAAGCCTATTCGATGCAAACAAACAAACAATCAAACCGCACAAACCATTGCAAAAATAAAGATCAGAAAAAAACAATATTCATACAACATGACATCGTTGAATGGAAATTGAAAATGTCTTACTAAAGTTTAAATAAAGTTATATATATCTACTTAGTATGAATTCAAAGGTCGTTAACAGCTCATATATGTCCCCACCGAGGGGCTCGAGCCTACCCTGATACCAGAGTGAATAGGCCTTAGTCGACCACGCTGGCCCAGTGCGGGTTGGCCAACTTCACACACAACCTTTGAATTTCTTCGCAGGTGTGTGCAGGTTTCCTCACGATGTTTTCCTTCACCGTAAGAGCGTCGAATAAACGTACATTATGAGTTCGAAAATCGAAAACACATTGGTACGTGCCGGGGTTTGAACCATCGAACTTCGAAACGGAAGTCAGCGGGCCTAGCCACTTGGCCACCGACGCTCTGAATTTAAAGGTATTCTATTCAAAAAGAAGTAACCGATTCGACCCGCATACATTCTACGCGATCATTTCACAATCCAATCCAGTTACAACGCAACAATTGCAGAGATCGCTCTTAATCACATTTCACCACATATCACATTAACATTACCATGAATAGCGTGATCAGATCGCCATGTCTAATACAACGTCGTGCAATATTAAAGTGAAACACAATGCACTATAGTGTACGTAATTACTCCGCTGATTGAACATGTGTAACTGGCAGGCCCCACCCGGGTGCATTCGGGAATCATCATTTATTCATGACTACTAGGTAGGTACTACACTAGGGCAGTCCTAGAAGCACTAAGCTTGCTTTCAACGGAGACTTATGCGGAAATTCCCAGACTAAGGTACTTGTGAAAACGTTCTCAGAGACGGTGTGAATAAGTTTTCTTTCATTTGTGCAGTTTATTATTGATTTCGATACTCTAAATAAAATTTTGTAATATTTTTCTCATATTTGCTACGGGTTGACTAGAAGAGATATCTATTTAGAGATAAGCTCGTCCTTGTATAGGTACCACTTAAATTTACGCTTAATCTTACTTGTGTTCTGATTATACGTAATACTAGCAATCCATGTAGGTGTTTGATGTTTGCTCATTTTATTTTATAGATCCTTTTTCTACAACTTTGCTACGCTACGCCGTAGAGCAGCGTAGCTTATAGCTACGAGCGTAGCAGTAAATGCATTTTATGTTTTACGGTGCGCACTTCGGCTTGTGTTTTCTGATAATGTACAAATTGAGTTTAGTTACATACCCCTATCTGTTACTTGTGGCTTCGATACATCCAGCGCAGTAGATTTCCGGGACCCGACTGGGGAATGTCTCGTCTCGATAAATTGCAAACAATTGTACGAACACGACTGCATGATAAACCCACAGTGTATGTTTGAAAATGTAGATTGCCAATTTTGGTTTGCTGCCACGTCGTTGTCGCGGTGGATTTAAACTGAGGCGAGCAAGAGATGTTGAACCACATTATATCATCTTTAATACATTTAATAGATAGAATAGAATAGAATAGAATATACTTTTTTGCACACCAGAATAAAACAGAACAGTAAAATAGAAATAAGAACACAGAACAGTTAAATAGATTATTTTTTACCTAACTACGTTTTTCACCTTGCGTACCTTAATATATCCTGCGCATCTGACCGCTTCCAATTTTTTAAAAACGTGACATCATCATCATCACGTTTGCCAAAAATTTCACTTTCAGTGACTTTAACCCTGCGCTCTCATATTTTTATTTTTACCTGACTTTTTCATTTGTAACTTTTTATTGTCGCTGCTGAAAGAAACAAGAGTAAATTTCATTTACCTCCGTAACTAAAAATTGGCTCCATACTTAGAGACGAAGTTTCCTTTGAGATCGTCAGTGTAAAAACTAGCTAACTTCAGCGAAGTTGAAAGTTACGAATACGAAATTCGAGTATGTCTCTTTACCTGAGTTTTACCCCATCTCCGTAGTCACAAAGTAAAAGATGGGAGACACGTAAACAAAACAGATAGTGATTGGGCGAGCAGCCGGTGGCGGTCGGGTCGGGTCTGAACCTCAGTGTCACGGACCATGGATAGATTCGCACTGGAAATGACATAAATATTAAGTATCTAGCAAGGGAAGGGCGCAGATTTTCCTAGTTCTCTGGTACCTTTTAAGTACCTAGTTGTTTCATTGCTCTATGCAAGCGGGTCGGATCATAATCATCGTCCTGTCAGTCGAAAGATGTCTATCTATTCTATTCACCGAAAATTTTCAGAACTTCAAATAGTTGAACTCACAGTATGTCTATCGAGGCGCGAGAGTTATTAATTACAAAATTGGTGATACTATACACAAAAAACAGTATTCTTTATCCCCTTTTAAAAACTAACAATAGTTTATTTCTTTTCATTACTATCCCTTTCTCAAAATAATGTAACATCCAAAGCCAATGCGTTAATTTATTTATTTTTTGTTCAATGTGGCAATAGATTTATTTTTTGTGCCAATGTCAAGTTATTAGTTTCATTTACAAGTAAAAGGTAGGGAATCCTTTCAATACGAATATATTGTGCTTCTAGCATGTCTCCAGACTCTATATCCAGGGTTGCCACCCTTGCTCTCGCAAACACTCCGCTGTACCGAGTCCCGATAATGTGATATGCGACGCCCAAATTCACCACCGCTCCACTCGTGCTTAAACTTTCTTATACTTCGAGAAACTTATTTACCGAAACAAAATCTTTTCGCCTTTTAGAAAACGTTTTTGAATAATTTACTAAAGAAAGTAAATTTTCCTGTAGGCCTTGGAAAGTTCTTTACCTACTTAGTTTTTGCTGAACTCAATTATAGACTTCGCCTAAGTTTATTTTAGCAAAAAAATAGTATAGGCAAGGTTATTTTATTTTTAATGAACCCTTTTTTCTGTGTTTTATTGGGTTCCGCAAAAGAAAAATATCTATATTAAAATTATATTTTCAGAATAAATCATCAAATAAGTATAATTAAGCATTAGTTGTATTGATCGAGTATTACTGGACAAGCTTTAACAGTTACCAATTATAAAAATTATACATTCATGTTAAAAAGTCTGTAGAATCATAAAATAAAATTTTTTCTACCTAAATGTTACGACTGTTGTATTGTTATTTTATACGTTTTATTCTACACACTTATGACGTCAAATTCTTAAAAATCACCATCGTTAATATTTAATTAGGTTACTTACTAAAACCTATTTAACTACTATACTTGTACTTGGTGCTGTTTTAATGTACACATTTCGTTAGTAAAAGATTATTATTATTATATTAAACTATAGGAACATCAGTAATGCTCTAATTATCACGTATCGAACCGCTACTATAATCTAACAACAGACCACAGGAATTATTTTTTACATTATTACCTACGTAATTAGTACATAAACATGTAGTGGTATTTACAAAGGGACTACTTATAATAATATTGGTCTAAAATCAACTAAAATCCACTGAAACACTGCCATATTGAGTTATAATATTAGATGCTATATATATGTATATAACCTATAATATTATGAAGAGGAAAGATTTGATTGTTTGTTTGCATTGAAACTCCAAAATCACTGAACCAATTTTAATAAAACTAAGTATAAACATAGAATAAACTTTGGGGAGTAATATAGGCTACTGTTTACCGCTGGAAAATTCCTCATTCTCACAGGAAAAAAATAAAAAAGGTGGAAAGCTAGTATACCTATTAAAACTACTCTTGTCACAAAAAACTACTTTGCCTCTTCGAGCTTCTCGTGCGTTACGTGGTTGACTGTACCTAGATCCCGTAGGTCAACTTTGTTCATATACATTAGCTAAAGTGTCGAGCCTACCCTAAATTAGGGTGACTAAGCTAGGCTCATCGCGCTCTGGCCTAGTGCAATTTCGGAATTTTTTGGTTGAGCTCGAATCGATGTCTTCCGAATGGAAAACAAATGTCTTTGTCATTACTATGTGTGGGTTAATACCCATATTCTAACAAGGATAAGTAAAGGCTTTTAAAATGTATGGTTTGATTGACCATAAACATAATAAAATTATAAAAAAACAATACTTAATATTTGATGTATCTGGAATTGTAAAATAATAATCTTAATTAAGTATCTAAAAATAATACGAGTTAGCTTCGATAATCATGTGTCATTTTAACCTCGATTTTATACCCTAACATAGGTACAATATAAGGACGATATAAGGTGTTTTCAATTTCAACGTTTAGCGTGTAAAGATTTTCATTTATTTTCTAGCTTGACACTTGCACTCGATTTATTTCAGCGGAATTTCAGCAGCCGTTGAATACAAATGGTTCAGTTAACCAGAACGTTTACATTAAGTACAGCAGACTGCAACTCTCCATATTTTATTTCCCGGGAGGAAACGCGAGCACTAAACAAATAAAGGTGGCATTTCACGATAAAAGTCGGTGGGAATCCCGAAGGCGGTCTGTGTGTGGCGTCCTTAACCAAACCGATGCTATCTTGGTCTTCCTAATGAAATGCAAACGCTTCCTTGTTCTGCTCATTAATCATTGCCTCCTCTTTTCCAAAGCAGCCGCTATTTGTACACAGATTTGTCATGATTTCAGTCTTTCCCTATTTACTTCGGTTATCCTCATATCCACACGAAGTGAGGGTGTTGCTTCCTGTACTTAATCGAATTATCCGATTATTATTACAAGCGGGGTTAATTTTAAAAGACAAATCAACTTTTATTCGTATAGTATCTACGTTATATAAACATACCTACGTTGAACACTCATAATGAGTTCGATATATTCACGTACTCTATTTGTAAGCTCCACAATAATTTAGTTAATAGGCTCTTCGGGTTTTATTTAGTTTTTATATTGCACGAGGTGTTCACCTTTAATTTGTTAGTTAAGTGCTAAGTAAATTTAAATATTTGTATGTATAACTGTTGGTGCTCCAAACAAATTGATAAATACATACACGAATTTTACAGGTATTCTATACATAATGGAAATGGTGCTGTAATTTAGAATCCTTTCACAGTGGATAGAGAGAGATGACGCTATGTAAGTGCTCTGCAGTGTACACTATGGGATTCAACTGAATCTGAATAATGCAGTGCAGGTTATGTATATTATTGCAAAAGTTCAATTTCATTTATTTTAATATTGGAGAGTAAGCGATGAGTTTAAACTGATGATTCCACCAGTTAACTTGGCGTCTCATAACTTGTTGTATTCTTTTGACTTTTGAGAGCTTCGTCGCCGCACAGTAGTTAGACCGTTGGTCTCTTTCATTCGATATGCACGGGTTTGAATTGCGACATGCAGTAATTTATATCCAAATTTATATTTACGTGTATTACAGAACAATATTATTATAAAATAAACCATTACTACTTAGATCATCCCTTTTAAAACTAAATATAAAAATGTTGCCAAAAGTAGTTTTAGTTCATGCTGCCTGCTCACCCAGTTATATAAATTCGCTTGACTTTGTGTAGGCTACATATTATGACTGACGATGATATGTAAACTGAAATAAGTATATCTACATTATCAATTCCTAATAAACAAAACAAAATACTTTGAAAAGGCGAGCTAAATGTTAATAAGTGTACGGTTCACATGTTGTATGAAATTCAAATTAACACGAATCTCAAACGGGCCAATCTCAGTCGGAGTTTGAACATTGTAATTGTTTAATTAAACAATGTTGAAATCATTCAGTTACGTGAAATTATGTTAATGACAGGTTTCCATACATCAGCAGATGTACTTGCATAATCAGGGGCCTGAATGATAACGACGCCGGCCGTGGAACAAAAGGTCACCAAGTTAAATGGGGGTTATTTTATATCAAACCCTGAATTTAGTAGAGAAGAGCTGGTAACAGTTACAAAAGTACTTTCTATTTTCAAAGTCATACTTACGTCACACTAATATTTACAAACTCGCGTATTTACATAAGTATGTATAGGTATTTATCTAGTCTCCCATAGTACCTCCCACACTTTGAGGTCAAATGGCTGTATGTGAGATGTCCTACATATTTATATTTATTTACTCCCTATTCACAAAAATAAATACTACGATAACTTTAGGCCAATGTAAAGTACCGCTATTGTTGTATAAAATAAACGATTCATAATATTAATACATAAATGAAACACCTAAACAGAATGATCCAAGATCCTAATCCCAGCTTCTAAGCCAGGTTTTACAAGGCGCAGTATTTTTAAAACCGTGCGACATTTTATGCAAAGAGGCTTCTTTGGTAGATTTCCAAAGGTAGCGTAGAGCCGGTGCGCATTGATCAACTTCACACACGACCGTCGAATTTACTTTTAAGCTTCTACAGCTTTCCTTTAAGACGACTTTGAACCCTGGAGCCTAGGCTGCTAGCAGTTACTTCACAGACATTACTTACGGAGCAAAGACTTTGTAGAGGCAAATATAATGAGTATTTTTTGCTAGATGATACAAACATAACAAGAAACATGACTGGCTATGGCTTCTTGTTTCACTCTTTAAAATTGTAACAGTACTATATTCTGGTGTCAATAAAGAATATCTGTATTGTATTGTATTGTATAGGTAATCCTTGAAAATGCTTTTTGTAACAAAATAAAATAACAAATTATTAGCACTATTACTATTAAGGCTCGATCTGCCAGATATTTATTATATGTGAATATAAGAATGTCAAGAATATTCACAAAGATAAACATACCAAAATAATACGTGTAGCAGGTGATATTTTTGTGAAGCATCCACGCATCCCTCGGTTGAATGGCGGTAAGGGCAACAAATTGAATAATTATACTGGAGCATTGTCCCGCGCCGATAATCGGAGAAGTGACCCGGTTCCTTTGTTTAGGCACTTCGGTAAAATAGTCAATAAGCCGCAGCGCCGGTATTAAGCGCCCTCGCCCTAATTGAATGGTCGTATTTATCGAAAATAACAGGTGGTAAACGCCATACATACATAGGTATCAATGCGAAAATTATTGGTTATATTGAAGTAAGTAATTGAGATGTTTTTTATTCATTCGATGGTACTACTGCTACAAGCTAAATAATCAAAATGTATATGTAATGTATCGACACTAATAAGGACCTTTAAAGGAGAGTGCAGACTTTGATGTATATTTGTAACTACATTTTCTTTATCTACACAGATTAGTTGTTAATAATACCTATATTATGATAGTTTAACGATATTAACACAACAAACAACAGTAAACTTACACACATATCTTATTATAATCTACTTACTGCAGGAAAATTCATATTCAAATGTGAAATGTCAAGCTATTTGCAGTCAGAGATCTGGCAAAAGACAAGAAGTCTTTACCACTATAATAATAATTTAAAACAAGATTGCAAATTAAATTACCGCTGAAAGTAAAAGAAAACTACAAACTTCCGCAATAATTTTGCTTATTCCGAGGATAATCCGGAACTTTTCGAGCGGTGCAATAACTACAGCAATGTATTCAAATGGAAACGGAACAACTTCTGCGGAAGTAACATCAGATTAAATGTGTCCAATGTAAGGAAAATTGCATGCTAATACAAGTGCCAGCAGCATGCGGCGGCGGCGGCGGCGCTTGCACGCGCGGCAGTTTCATTTAACTAATCTCGACGGCCATCTTTGACTTTCGGCTTTTGGGTGCACCCGAAAATCATTTGAAAATGATACGAATAACTATAAGGTTTAAAGACGTGATTTTAAACAGAAAACTGTTATTCAAATAAGGAACATGTTTAAAACTGCATATCAGAAGCCTTAAGTGGCTCAGTAATTCTGACCGGTTCGGTTTGTGAGGTAACTTAACCTCGAAATCTACATGATTAGCAGGCAAGACTAGGTACATACAAACATCTAAGAAATATAAAGCTAGTACTTAACTGCTTTTGGGCACAAAATAACCTCATTTTATCAGTATTCATTTCTTCACGTACCTACCTATCTCATGTAAATTAGTGAAGCTATGGACATGAAAAGATCCTAAACTAACAAAGAGGTAATTGAGGGTTTGTATGAAAAGGATTGAAGATAGCGTTTGTGAATTGATTTCTGCGTGAATTTAAATTCAAACAGCAAGAAAATTGAGCGAGCTCATCCAATCGTGATGTCTTTACAACCGTCCGATAAAGTTGCACGACAATGCGGCCGTCGACGTCTTTTCCTTCTTTTTTTGGTGCAAATTCGAAACTAAAAGTTTCCAAACTGCTACAAAATCAGGGGGCATTTTTCACCGCTGGCGAGCTAAGCAGTCACAACGTGTCACGAAGTCCACAGTTTACGAGGGATAATGCGGCGGAGCCGCGAGCGTGGCCAGACTCATAATAAACTACTACGCCTTGCGCTCTTGTACAAAAACAGTCACATTTTAAAACTGTAGAGTGCCGCAGCCAGCATAGCTTTGCAGTAAAACTTTTGAAATTATCGACTTGAACTTACTGATACATCATAATATTCCGATGAAAACACCAATACGAACGGTATCAACTTGACCGGATTGTCAATTTTCCAAAGTTCGATCTAGGTCCAACTAAATCTACCAGCTCAATAAAACTTTTTCATTTTAAATGGTGATCGCATTCACTCTGCGATAAAATACGAACACATTTTGCGTCATGTAAGATCCCAACGCTCTTCCAAGGGATAAGATAAGTTTTCAACTACAACCAATTTTGCGCTCCGAGTTAAAAACTTTAGCAACAGAAAAATAAGCTTTAATCTAGTCCAATCTACTGTATTATATTAGGGAAAAGGCTAATATTGCTTCTACTTAGTTTGTTACCGGCTCAAATCAAATTTGTTTATTTTTACTTATTGGACATTTCACATCACTTCGTTAAATTTGTTTATATTTAGTGGCGAGTCTAGCAAAGCAACCTGTAGTACGTACAGTCTTCTGTAGAAAAGAGCTCGGCGAAGGTATAAAAATTTGGTTAGTTAAAAATGTTGTCTATAGCTGCTTTCAAATTTTGTGTAGTTATTGTACCGGGCTTTGATTATTTTATTTCAAACACTAAATGACTGTGAAAGCTTAAAATTATTGATAATGATGAGTTCTGCCGTCATAAGAAAAAAAGGCGCATCTAAGAGATTTTTTCAATATTTGCTTAAACACAAACGCTGCTGAAAAAACGCAAACTAATTAAAAAAAAAAAACACTTGTGCACCCTTTTGCGTTATGGTGGTGGAATTGACTTTTCGTTCTTATTTTCTTTAGATATCCAAAACGCAATGATGATAAAACATATTATCTGTTCCTAATTTGTAGTCAGTCACATCCTTTTTATCCCGCGCTTACATAATTATCTATAGGAAGAATGTCAAGTGAAATCTTTTAAAGAATCCTATGGCTCAAGTTCCATTAAGACTGTTGAAGGTTTTAAGAAGGATCTTGATTGCGACAGGTGGGTATTTCGGGAACCAGCCCACTCTACATTCAGGTGAAGTATAATTCTCAAAGGAGCCCTTTTAAATCAGATTTGTCAGGTCACTTAGGTAGTAAATGAACGATCCATCGCCAAATTTATTCTGTTCACATGGACGCAGAAGGCGAAATTGTAATTTTGCTGGGATAGCTCGCTTGTTTTGAAGGATACACGTACCACCTCCCTTAAATCAACTAGATTGCATTATGGTTTGAGCAAGTTTGTGAAAATGTTTAACCTCGCGGAAATATATTTTTGTACTACAACAGAATTCGTAAGCTTAAAGCTCCTTCCTTTCCTTAAGGTGTATAAGAAATAACTAGCTTT
Organism: Teleiodes luculella; assembly: GCA_948473455.1. Classification (NCBI taxonomy): domain Eukaryota; kingdom Metazoa; phylum Arthropoda; class Insecta; order Lepidoptera; family Gelechiidae; genus Teleiodes; species Teleiodes luculella. The sequence goes on along the minus strand of OX419595.1, from coordinate 9,421,390 downwards.
GATCACAAAATAAACCTAGATATTCGAAGCTAAAATCGCGTTCTTAGCAACTGTTAACCCAATTTAGCAGTTTCACCGCATATAAACATATGGTGTGAATAAAATTGCGGTGTAACTTACATCCTATCCTACTTCCTACTAATACATATTTTAAACGCGAAAGTTTGTGAGGATGGATGGATGTTTATTACTCTTTCACGCAAAAGCTACTTAATGAATTTTAATGAAACCTTACAATAATGTAACTTACACAACAGAATAACACATAGTCAAAGTTTTGCCGCAGGAAAATCCCACATTTGTTAACAGCTCATATATGTCCCCACCGAGGGGCTCGAACCTACCCTGATACCAGGGTAAATAGGCCTTAGTCGACCACGCTGGCCCAGTGCGGGTTGGTCAACTTCACACACAACACAACTTTTGAATTTCTTCGCAGGTGTGTGCAAGTTTCCTCACGATGTTTTCCTTCACCGTAAGAGCGTCGAATAAACGTACATATGAATTCGAAAATCGAAAACACATTGGTACGTGCCGAAGATTGAACCCCGCGAACCTCGGAATGGAAGTCAACTGGCCTAGTCACTTGGCCACCGATGCTCTTAATCCCACATTGCCATGGGAAAAACCGTTAACGCGAGTGGAGCTAGTTAGTAAACTTACTAATAACAATGTTGTCTTGTTTAACATATTTTATAGAGTATATTGGAAAATAGTGAAGCAAGCTTCAGGCTTGCATACACAATGTATTTGTACAATTAATCCTTTGCTTTGTGGCGTGGTGGATCGGTTAAACACGTGTTAAGTTCGGTCGGTAGTGGCATTGTCAGTTCAAGTACACATCATAATACAACATGATTCAAGACAGGACCACATATTGTGTATTGTTGTTATACTTGAATGAGATAGATACATTGTACGTAATTGATGTATATACTATGTATTATATAATTATTTCCTCTTAACTTATATGATTGTCGACTTTTCAATCAATAGGAAGAAGTCTTGTAGTGCTCCCAGACGATGTTGATGTGTTCTATCTATACAGGTAGATATTTTTTTGCTGCAAAATCCTATATCGTGAGTTCTATTTCGCACATGATCTCGCAAGGATATCTTGGACATAGTATAATACCTACAGTTACATTGGTCATCATGAACCTCTTTATTTCAGAAAAACAAGCAGTTCCCATAGCATTAATACTGATATAATAATAAATTTAATAGGAAAAATAAGACTATCATAAAATCACGACAAAATATTTCAATTTTCATAAGCAAATTGAAATAATTGAATCAAGTTATGAAGTTTCCTCAATCGTGAGCTTGTAAACATTCTCAAAAACCCATAAGTGTAGAACTTTTATTCGAACAAGGAGAGATTTTCCGATCATAATTCTTTTCAGACTCCAGCACCATTAATAAAGTCAGCGGAAAGCTCTTTCTGAATCTCGCTCGTCCCGATTTTCTTTTTACCAAAAATAAGTCAGGTGTCTGGTTTGGTCACTACGTAAAATGCCCTTTTATATGATTGCTTAGTAAACCAGAAAAGTTTATTTATTTTCGTGTTGTTGAGTTAGGCATGATTCGGCGTTAATGAAATTTACCTACTATTAGTTCTTAAAGTAGAATTATTACAACAACAACTTAACTTATATCCCTATGAATTAACGATGGAAAACCTGTAACCTTGTGTGGGAACGGTCACGTCAATTCCTAATTCCCTAGTAATATCATAAATGCGAAAGCAACTCTGTTCGTCGGTCTGCTTATTAAGCTTTCACTCCAAAACCGCTGAACAGATTTTTATGTGCTGGACAGTTGACCCGTATTCCGTAGTGCGAATGTCCAACCGCATATTATGCTGGCTTCTGTACAACCTCCAAATAGTTTATCAACTATATATATCCTAAACTAAACCGTCCCTGTTAGTGCATTTATAAGACAAAATACGTTTCCGAAAAAGATTTATAACTATCCCAAGGTACCGTAACTCAGCCGACACAGACATTTCGCGAAATTAATGTATTATACCGACTGAGACTACTCAGCTGGCTTCTCACTCCATGTTCGCTCACATCTCATTTTGATTTTCTGCATTATGCTTAAAGAACAAAGCATATAAATTTCATAGTAGTTTTTTGTAAATGTTTTAAGTACCACTTTGATTAGTTTAGTTTTTTTAATTCATCATGTAGGCATTTATTCTTCTTTGCGACTCAACGACAAATGACCTTAATTAAGTTTGCGGCCCAGAACTTAGCCACTTAAATGCACCGTTTGCGGTGTCCATTAAGTTCTGCTGATAAAAGGTAGCAAGGTAGGCAGAATAGGACACTAGGCTGTGGCCAAGTTCCTAGTTTGAGTTTCTGGAGAGTCTAAAGAAAAAATTAATATCTGGAACCCAAAGGATGTTTTTCTTCTTTTTTTACATCTTGTGAGAAATGTGACATGTAGCTGAAAGTATAAAAAAATTAAAATCCTTATTTTACATAAATCCATATTCTATGTGGTTTGTTAATGGAATAAAATATTATACAGGTTTCGATTGAGTCAACAGACAACACCTTTTATGAAGTAACTAGGTACCTTTCCGCCGCGGCTCCGCCAGCGTTAACAGCAGAGCTGTTTTTCCCGAGGGAATGAGGCATTTTCCCGCAGTAAAAGGTAACCTATATTACTCAGGGTGAATGTAGCTTTTTAATGGTAAAAGAATTTTTGAAATTGGTATAGCAGTTTTTAAGTTTATTCATTACAAACACACACACACACACACACACACACACACACACACAAATACCATCTTTCCTCTTTATAATATTAGTATGATTAGTATGATAACTACCTCGACGAGAACTAGAATAGAGAAACTGCAACCTACATAAATAAGCGTTACCGGCTTACTTTATTAAATAAATATACTTCAGTGAATATTGTGTAAAACCACACTTTATCGCTACAAAATGATTAAAAATACTTCACACACAAGAATAATTTAAAAGTTATAGCAATGTAGGACACCGTTTTACATTTCATCAGCTCCCCTCATACAGCGTCTCATTTTCATAAGTACTTTTTGGGCTGTAATATTTTAAAAGCGGGCGTGAATTGTTTGAAAAATGATAAATTTGTACACGTGACACGTCTCGGGTGTCTCGCCTGAACAAAACGCTAAAATGATCCTAATTGCAGTAATTATGAAACTCTTCGCTCGTTGATGGAAGCTATTTTTCTGGTGCGACTGCCAATTAGTGTGTGGGCGCCGTTTGTAACATGAACTGTGAGTCGTGTGGAGGGCTCGGCCTATAATAGAGTGTTGGACGTTGCTTGCGGTTGAGGTATATGAATCAATATATTATATACCTACCTAATGTTAAGTAACACACACATACTTAAAAAAAGTTGGCATACATTCAAATACAAGCACACTCATATTTCCATATATTAATCTTCATTTTTCGTAAAAACCTTATTGTATTGACTCAACATCAAAATTTTTACTCGCGACGACGACGTTTGAAAAATCGTGAATCATTTCTAACTGTATTTAAACAGTAATCAAACTGTAACCTGTAATTTATTCCAAAACACATAAAGGTTTTGGGATTGGCTGCGAATATTAATTTGCTCTCGTTTAAAAACAAACTTAACCATAAGTTCCGACTTTGAATACGGTTTTGTTTTATTATAGGTAGCAACCTTTGTTTATGAGCGCTAGCCGCATAAACAATTATTTAGCTAGCACATATTATGCTTTGTAGACTAAACGAATAAGTTTAGTAATACAGAGACAAGATAACATACTAAATTCCACTATAAATTCCAAGTTTGCGAGCGGCGCGTAATGAAAAGTTACTTTCAACGTGCGGCGCGGCGCAGGGCATTAAGCTGAATTTACAATAATAAAAAAACGCAGTGATTTTCGTGTATTGCGTTTTTTGACCTGCGTTTCTTCAACTCTCGACCTGATGCCAATAATTGAGTATTGCAAACTGGTCTTGGTGAAAACTTTTTTCTTTTACTATGACTTTTACTTTAAGAATAAGATTTTTACTGAAATAAAAACAAGTAAAGTACTTCAGTACTAAATTGTATCCACATCTATCTCAGCTTCAAAGCGTTACTTACTTTACTCCAGTGTCTGTCTGCCTGTCGAATTTCAACCAATTTCGTTAGAACAAACAAAGCGATTGAAATGTAAAATTAGTGAGAAATATCGGCTAAAAATAATGTAATTCATTGTTTCCATCCTACTAATGATTATAAACCCGAAAGTTTGTGAGTATGGATATAAGATAATATGTTATGTTTGTTAAGATAATATGGTATGTTTGTTACTCTTTCAAGCGAAAACTACTGAATGGATTTTAATGTAACTTTACAATAATATAGCTTATGCATCAGAATAACACAAAGGCTACTTTTTACCGCGGTAAAATCCTTCTAATTCGAGCGGAGCCGCGGGGCGGAAAGCTAGTAACATAATAAAAAATAAGCTACGATTTTATCGCTGCTTCTTTTATAATGGGAACCCTCCCTTATACGTACTTGCAGCAGCGTGAGCGGTAAGCGGTAAGCGGTGAACCGCTTACATACATGCAGCCGTCTGCAAGTAAAACAAATAATACTCTTGCAAAATATAATTTAAATAAGACTGAAAATTTTCGTAAAGGATCGTGAAACCGTGAAAAGCATGAAAAAAAGTGCTCGCAACAGATTGTGTCTAACTTAATTATCTTGTCATAATTCGTTTTTCATGTATGAGAAAAAAACCTTTTTATAGTTTTTTACTTATTTATAAATTAATATTGATGTCCCACGTATAATACCGCATCACCTCGTTACGAAAATTTGTAATTTCCCTCATTGCAAAACAAACCTAGCGCTACAAAGCGCACTAGGCAGAACGTTTTGTATATAAACTTAATTCCAAACTAAATCTGGATATTTTTCACGATTCACAAGTTGAGTTCAAAATTAGATTACCTACTCAAACATACTTCAACTTAAGTTACACCATTTTCCTATATTAGTTTTAAGTCTTTTTTCTACTGTATTCGGTCTATTTTTAATTTATATGTTGTGCTCACCTATTAGTGACACTTGTATCAAAACTATGTTAATTAGGTAAGTATAAATATTAAGCATGTAAAGATGCATAGTTGTTGTTGGTGTGCCTAAATAAATACATTTAAAAAAATAAAATTAAGTGTACTGTTTGTAAATAATATAAAAATATTTGTCCTTAGCCGCGAAACAAACTTAGCACCAAAATATACGAAACGGCTTAAGAAATTTCCCTTAAAGCATAAGTTTTACAAAAATCAGTTGCAAAATTGTACAATTTCAGGATCATACAGACAGAGTCCTCCAATGCTTTTCTGTTTCATAGAGCAACCCTACATAACTGTTGTTATATAATGCACATACATTATTTTGTTTATACTTTTTAAAACTGTGAATATCCCGTTTTTAATATTAATAGTTATTTTGTTTATCCTGAAAACATCATGATATATTTTATCTCAACACCATGAATAGTAAAAGAGGACCATCTTTTTTTATTAGAATATACTTACATATGCTCCAGGGCTTGACTCTAGATTAGAAGCACTATAACAGCACTGCGCTGGATTAGTTTCCCGCCAGCGCTGCGTCTAGAACGCATCATTCACTCATTCCAACTTAACCGCAGAGAACGCCAACAGCATGAAATATGGAGGCGCACACTGAATAATAAATACATTAGGGGTGTGCAGCTGCGCGCTCTAATGACTCACTGACTCGTGTACGCAATTGCTACATCTCCATTAATAATGTAACAACACAGCCGTAACAGTTTTTAAGCATCCACCGCGAAAAGCCTACGTATGTAAGTAGAAAATACTTTTCCAATTCCAATAATAAGTTAATAATCGAGTTTCCTGAACAAATACGAAAGCGAAAAACAATGCAATATAAACGTACTCGTAAAATACTGATCTTTTCCGAGCCCAGTAAATACATGAACCGTGTACCATAACTTTTATCAAATCAAGTATTGAGAAATCGACATGAATTTTTCGTACGTCGATAGAGCAGGTTAGCAAATTGTTCGCACCCTCATCGTTGTCTCCGCCTCATCACATCACGTATTCAAGAAAATGATCCAATCAGATAATGTGCCCCTCTCTAAACGCGGCGTGTATATTGGATCCCGTAACTGTCGTCATCGCCCGTCGTAAGTGGAACGCGGTGTCTGAATACAAAAGGAAGATACCATGATAATGGGTTCCGGAATCCTATTTTATCCTGCTTTTTGGGTTGATCGATTATACCTCGATTACACCTATATGTGACACGCACAAAGCTGGTTGTCAAGAGATGCCAACCTTTTTGTAACCCTGTGTTCTACATTTGAAAATAAACAGTAAGTATATTTCTATAAGATTTCTTAATTTTACAGTTCGTGGTTATTATCACCTAATATATCTTCCTTCATGAAACCTCAAACCAGTGCTCTAGCATATAAATCTACTCCACTTAAGTATTTTACACGGTTGCCTTAACACTCATTAATCCTTGTAATCTCAGCTGTAGAGTATATTAAGTTAATTCCTATTTCCAGCTACATTCTCTTTCAATTTTATCAACGGGCAAAGCTTTTACAAGTTTTTCCCACCGCATCCCGCGTATTTCCCCATGCCGGCTGAAGGCAAATGGATTAGCGGGTTTCAGGCGGCCGCAGCGAACATGGGATGATAGAACAGATGCACTCAACACATTTTGTGCAAAATTTTTATTTAAAAGTTTTTGCGCTGGTTATTTTGGACCTCTTTCAAAAAGCTACCTACCTATTTTATTATTAAGTAATATCTTTATTATTCATAAAGCTTTTAACATTGAATCCCATTTTATTAAACATTAAAGTATTCTTACAAACTATAGAAATAAGATAATATTAATTATTCTACAAGTAGAGTTCAGATGACTGCAAATGGATTACTCAGAACATACATATAAAAAATAAATGTAGCAGAAAGGTCTAACTCATTTCGAAAAGTAAATGCTGCAATCTGTAGAAGTACCTAGCAACAATTTGTGTGTGATGAGCTCTATTCGTTTTGTGAGCTGCAACAAGCTTTAAAGTATATTAAGATTAGGTATGATGCGTGGGGGTAACTTGCTCTGATGCGATTCAGTTCCTAAAGAAAAATACAAGAATAAGTGTAAAGTGCTCCCCAAACACTCGTCGGCGGCGGTATTATGGTGGCCATTTAATAACGCCGTGACTAAAATTCTTCGAGTAGACATTTCTTGGAGAGGGCTATGCTTGGAGTTTCGTGATCGCATCAGAATTATAAGATCCGTAAGCAATACCGTTGTAGCTCGAAAATTTGTATAACTCAAGTGGAACTTGGCGGGCATATCAATTGCTGAATTTTGGTGATGATCTGGTATAAAGTTCTCCAACGGACATCACGCACACAAAGGTGATGTGATGACTGAGTAGGCCCACAGACAATGGGCCTATAACAGTGCAGATCTTAGAAAACCAATGGGAAGGCCTGACGGGTAGCGGGTGTTCGTTATTGGATAATTGGAGGAGACTTTTTTCAACAATGGACTTCTTACTGTTTAAATAATTATGCGAACTTCATAAGTATTTATCAGATAACGGTATCGTAACTTCACTGTGGTTCGTGTTTTGTAAAGCTTTCATGTGTAGTCTCGTCTGCAGCAATATAGAAAACAAGTCGCTAATTAACACCTTAAAGTCAACAAAGTCTGTAGTAGCTTGCCTGTGGGCGTTTACTCATGGTTTTGTTGCCCGGACTTTCTATATAATTGACAAGGTCTAGCGGAACTTATAATTACGTTTAAATGTTGTACGTGGTTGAGAATTTATAAATCAATCAAGAACAAAAATCGTATCATATCATCCACGCAGGAAACGAGGGCAGCTGCGGGGTGGAAAGCTATGCGCTTAGAGTGTATATTTATTATCTATGGCTATGCGTGATAAAGTTGAAAATGTCAGATAGACCAGTCAGCGTAATAATCCAATCGCATTTTAGACCAGTTGACGAATTGCGTTTTAGGCGAGTTGACGTATAGACCAGTTGCATTTTAGACCAAGTGATACTAACCCTGATTTATGACCGCATTTTTGGAATTAAGTATACTTTAATTCTGCACCGTAATGTTAAAAAATCAAACAGCTGTCGGTCGAAGTAATTATTTTGATTACAATAGTACTTGGCAACCCTACCTTATCGATGGCGACGTATACAAGTTTTGTTCAAGAAGCTAACTACCCCGGAACGTTGCTTTGGATAATGTTCGTGATTCGTCTTGCATTCAGCCCCGGGAGAGCGAAGGTTCAAAGCCGGAGCAAATAAACCGATGTGTCGAAGCTGGAAGCTGTAGTTAATGAAGTTTGCGATCCGATTCAGCTGTTTTCAGTTCATTGTTTTCTGTATAAACTGCTTACAAGAAGTTAAGTTTATGAAACAGTTATCTTCAACGGACTCATCAAAAAAGTCTCTCGCTGTGTATCTTTTACAAACTTCGCTGCGTTAAAACAATTTTCTTTTAATAGCCTTCTGTAAAATGACGAGTACCTACTACGATTTGCCGACGATATAAACATCACCTCGTTTTATTAAAATAGCTACTAAATATAACGCCACTTTTGTTTGTATTTTATTGATTTGAAAAATATTTTCATCATAAATGTATCTGTGCAACAAAATATTGTTTACTTACATAATATATTACAGAATATAAACTACGGTTAAAGTAATTAAAGCAATTATTGCATTGCATTATGTTTATGCATGGTTAAAAACATAGATCTGTTGTGTATGTGCATTGCGCTGTGTGAGGGGATATATTTCTGCGTGTGTGATAGCCCCAGGAGAATATAAGGGCTTAGGATCAAATAACACTGGAATCAAATAAATAGTTTTGTTGAGTGTCAGCCACCCAGGCACGCGGCCGCGATAGTTGCGGCCGCGACTGCTGGCGCGGCTGGGAACGACTCCCCTGGAATGGGTTATTCGTCAACTCGACCACTTTTTTTTTTTATTTGACCTATGCTTGAGTCGAAAAAGTACGACGGATCAAGCTTCACCGGACTTTACTCGACCACACAAAACGTTGATACAAGTCGAATTTCTTTTTGTATAAGTCACGCGTACAAAGCACTACCCGTAGAATAGTGTCTGTCTACTACTATTAGGTACACCTTATAACACAACTACATACACTCATTTAATAAACACAATAAAAAAGGGCTCTTGAAGTTCAGTATAGCTTTTTTAGTGACACATTGAAGTAGGCAATAATCGACTGTTGCAGATATATTGTTGAATATTCATACGGGATTTTCCAACTTTTCTAGTTGAATATCATATTAGAAAACTTTAAAAAATCTGTTAAGTTAACTGTACGGAGATTCCATTCAAATTCTTCAGATGGTCGAGTAGATGTCAAAAAAGTAGGTACCTAAAGACGACCTTTAAGTTAAGTGGAGTTTCGTGTGGTCGGGTAGACGAATAACCCGCTGGAACCATCTCCCGCGCAAACTGAATTACCAGCGTTTTTCTCAATTTTATATCTCACGCCTCTAAGGACCGACGAAGTGTTGAATTATTGGACTTACTTTATTTTATAAAACGATTTTTACGCCAATGCAATTTTGTGTTTGCGCCGCCGCCGTTAAAAGACTTCTGAAGATATTGTTATGATAGAGAAGTGTATATGTAAGTAAATAACGCTGATAGAATGGGAAATACCTACTGCTATTCAACTTGGAAAATGGCATGGTTATTGGACTATATGTGCTATTATCATTATTTATTTATTTATTAAATTATTTGCTACACTATCATATTGCTACACTATCATTATCATATTGGTATTAAATAATCCTCTTTTGTAAATAGCGGTGAATTTTTTCGGGTGTCTCTGAATCAAACTTATTATACTTACATGATCCGTCAATTTAATTATTGTTTTGTACTTATGATAAATAATTGAGCGATCATTCGAAATAAACAGTAACCATTAATTATATGATGTAACTAAAAATTTACGCTTTTCATACTAAGTATAAGACGTTTCGTTTCCCGTTGGCCGCGTACGAAACCTATGATTCGAGTTGCTTCGTATCAAATTTCAAGATTCTAAGTTCACGGGAAGTACCCTATAGGTTTTGATTCATTTGCAAGTATCGAAAATTAGATTAAAATTACTAAAAATATTTTAATTTTATTACGATATTTTTTTTTGTAATTGTTCCTTTATCTGTGCTATTCAAATTGCTTCGAGCCAAATTTAAAGATTCTGTGTTCAAGATAAGTACGCCGTAGGTTTTGATTTCTTTGCATGTGTCGAAATTGCGGCATAAACTGTTGTGTTGTATTTTTTTATTGGTTTGGCTTAGAAGTTTGATTTTTTCACAGCTCCAAGAGACAGTAGACCAGTATTTTATATAAATTAATACAGCTTAATACTTCTCTATACGTTCCCGAGAAAAAGGGTCTAGACAGACAGACGGACAAGGGTTCTGTTTTTTTCTTTTGAGGTACGCAAACCTAAAAATACAAATTTGAATAGTTAACAAATACTTATTCATGCGAATTGCGAACTGTCTGCCAAAGAATAACATTACCGCGGCCGCAGCGGTGCGAATGAAATTTCGAACTGTTTAATAAACATCAGTGTTATTTTATTGGTACATATAGTCGTATTTATTGTAGCAGAGCGTTTTACGCAGTGTTCTTTCACTATTTACATTTACAATAACAGTATTAATTTGTTCCCATGATGTGAGGGAGGAGCCTTTATACTGCGTACTTAGTTACAAAACTAATAACTACAACGGCTACGAGAAAGTACTACGGCGTAGAGCCCTATGCAAAACAATAGCTTCGTAGCACGTAGCCGCTATGGGTGCATTCGCAAATTGATAATAAAGGAACTAACTAACATGGAACTATGTTACTATCTGTGTAAGGTTGTTCTTGGAATAAATTGTGTTAGTTATTTGACGGCCAAAGGTTTTCTGCGCGTGTCCGTAATTCAGCTCGCGTTTCCTTTTCATTAAGTTTCCACGCACAATATTGCAGGCGGTCGTAAACTGCCGCGGCTCTCGCTCACTAGTGGCCGATCTGCCGACGACCCCCGCCCGCAAAAATTATATATTTAATGAAATGAGAAACTCTCTCTCTACGTATTGTTTGCTTATCCTGTAGTAATTGACTAAAATTGAAGCAAAACTTCGGACTTTAACATTTTGCTAGCGAAGTAGAAATATGACAAACATTTTGTCTTGGAAATTAAAAGTTTCACTTCTACAATTACAGTCTGTAACAGTCCATTATCATAATTCCCACGATTTGCAGACAGGTTGGGGTTCGCAGTTGTCATTTTTGGTTGCAAAAGTGAACGCTGTTGCCCAATACCTGGATATGTTTGTTACTCGCTACCCCAAGGAAGATTCGGGTTCTAAGCCTAGAACTACACAGCGTAGTTTCACTAGATACTTATAATTTGTTTTATCAAATAAGTGTCCAAAGTCTCTTTAAATAATAATACATATATAGTTTAAAAAACTAAAAAACACGCTTCCTGTCCGCCACCTTGGACGTCCGCCATATTGGATTTAAGTCACGTGACTTTTTTTTTTCGTATTCCTGACAGCAAACCCTTTCATTTGATACCCATATCATGGGGGTGGATTTCAAACAGCCAGTTCGCCATCTTAGAGAGGCCGCCATATTAGATTTGTAATGACGTTTCTTAGCTAGTCATGTATTGTCATCAGAACTCAGAGCGTGTGCAAAATTTCATCCTAATCGAAGACCGGGAAGTGGGTCAAATTAAGATTCCAAGATTTTCTTACATACATAGTTACTTACAAGTGAAGCTAATATAAAGCGTGTAAAAAGGAAACAACTCTGTGAAAAAAAGCTCCAGTATACCTACGTACCTTATAGGTTTTTCAGCGGTTGTACGCATCTGGACGCGATTTTATACCGAAAGCAGCGGAAATAATGAACAGAGCAGTGTTGCCGCGAGTGAATTAAAACTAACAGAACAGTTAATTTCTCAGGAGGATTAAGCGCGGGAACTGCTCCGCTGAATCTGTATGCGCCACCTGCGGGCTTCTGCTCAGACAAACGTTTAAATTTTCTTATGCGCTATTGAGTGACTGCCGCTGACCGGTTCGGCGATTGGCTTTGAGGCCAGGCAGAACTTACGAATACTAGAGTATGACGGCGCCGATTTGGTCAGCTACGCAATCTAACTTCTAGCACAGAATAAGTGTTTATATGGTGTAGAAGTAGATGAATTTTACCTGTTTATCCCTTTAAGAAAATATCATATTAAGTATGTTGTAGAAATAGTTTAAGTTTATAGTTATTTAGGTACAAAATATTGTATGATTCAAACACAATTTAATAATTGTTTGTGAATAATTATAAATAAATAAATAAATAATAGTACTGGTACCACCTACTAGCTTCTAGTGCCTCTAGGCCCCTTGTTCGGTTTTGAACAGATTCGTCACTCTAGACTCAAGGTTAAAGAAACTTTGTGAGGAAACCGTGTGTGAATTTGAACTGTAGGTAGGTGTTTCTGGTCTTAAGAAAACCTAACAATCACTTTTTCAAGGCTTGCTCAATCCAACCTTTGAAAGGAGGTGTTATATGAGCCAAAACAAGACGCAGATAATGTTATAGTATTACTGAAAACGATTAATCTAATTTAGACTTTGCTGTATCGTGTAGTTTCGATGTAGCATTTTCGATACAGCGCCCATATCGAAGTAATTATGTATTATACTATTATTTATTCTGTGGTATTATTGACGATCAGGATTTGTAACACATTTGTAATTTTGTCGTGTGATCTTAGAATTTGACCTAAAAAGTTAATAAATCATGGCAGTATATGATAACTAACAACGACTGCTATCCCCAATTCGCCTGCTCTCAAGAGTAAGGATTATGGCAACCACCTGAGTGGACTGAGTGAACTAATAAAGAAGCTTGTGTTGTAGTTAAAGATCTACCTACCATTATAGCATTACAGTTTTCAAGCTTGATTGTAATTCAGCAGAGCGGTCATACAAAGTTATCAAAGATAAAGGAAATTACTTACATAAAAACACTACAGAAATATTTCGTAAAAATACGAGATCAGGACGCAAACAATAAAATTTTACAGCTCTCAGAGTACGGGACCGCTTTTATCACAAAATAAAGAGTCTGCTGGCGTACTTTTATTTTGTTTGGAATGGAATAAAAATAAGGTATATTTTATTGGTATGGTAGGTATATTTTTTAGAACAACTTATACGTATACTGCTGTAGATTTAGACTCACTAGGAGATGTAACATGAATTGAATTGAATAACGGCGATCGAGCCTTATTGGTCTTGACTTTACACATTATTATTTAATCTTTTGAGATCTCTCGCAGGCTTGACCAGGTTTTTATGTTAACCATCGCTAGTTTTCTATATATGATAGGATAGGTAAGTTGCAGTTATTTTAATCAATAAGATTATTATGTATAGAAACCGGCACATGCGGTTGCACTACAGAATTCACCCCTACCGCTACGGAATACGGGCGCTCTCAAGGTCAACATGTCCGTCCAGCCGCATGTGGCGGCTACTGTAGGTACTTATAATTTCCGTTATCAGCAGTCATCATCGGAATAGGCTGGATATATTCACCTAAACTTTGAAGAACAGAGTCGAAAAAAAGTGGACACATTTATGACAACATTTTTTTGGGACATTTTCCGGGCTAACACTAAAAATGTTAGTACAGTAAAATAAATTTATTGTAACCTTTGTTTTTGTTCAAAATGCTATCTAGGAACAAATAAAATAAAAAAGGCAATTTATATTTTTCTTTTTTCTTCTTCTCTTTTTAAAACAAAGGTTAGATCAATTTATACTGTAGTAGGTAACTACCTATTAAAATTTTTAGTGATATCCCAGCAGAAAATGTCCCGTAAAAAGATGTTGTCATATGAAGTCTCCACATTTCGACTCTGTTCTCCAAAGTTAAGGTAAGTAAATAATATTCAGCCTTATTAATACCGATGACTAGATAACAGTGAGTTCAAAATACTCTTGAGTAAGCTGTAGACCTACTCAAGAACATCAACAACATGGTCTTGGTGCGAACTAGCTAGTTAATAGATAAAGAAAGAAGTTATCCGTGGAAAGAACAGATTTTTTTGTCTCGTACAATTAAATCCATGCGTCTGACGAACGAGATAATTTTGAACGCGCATTTTCAAGAATGGTATGTCAATCAGGTATTTTTACGCGGGAATCGAGAAGAAATGGCGAGTTCATTGTTTCGTCCTTTATACATTTATTTTTTCATGATAATTGCTGTGTTAATATGGTGGAATTAGTGCGATAATGTGCTAAGTAATTCAATGAAATTGAGAATAATGAATGGTTAGCTGTTTCTGGTTTGATACCCCGCGTTAAACTCCGATGTCTGTAATCCCGTAACAAGAAAAGACTACCTAGGTACTGAAGACGTTCAATACGGATATAAGAAATGACTAAAGACGACAAAATAAATAAAACTGAAGATCTCCTATCATTACTAAGACTAGGCTGTATGGGATTTGAACACTATGCCTTTCTCTTAGGGGATAAATAATTATTTTATTTTTTTTAGTTTCTTTCTCCCTTATGGGAAAGGCAAAGGGATCTAAGCCCATACAGCCTAGTCTTTAGTAGTTTCTTGCATTGTCCAAGTTTAATGTCTTCATCTTCAGTCATTATTTCTTCAGTTTCATTTCGTCGTCTTTAGTCATTTCTTGCATCTATGTTAAACTTCTTCAGTAGTTTCATTTGTTGTTACGGAATCATTGGAATGCAAGGGTGGTTCTTACATTCCAATGATACTGAAGTTTAACGCGGGGTATCAAACCAGAAACAGCTAACCACTCATTATTTGTCACTTTCATTGAATAGTTCTTCTTTAACGGCACATTATCGCACTAATTCCACCATATTAACACCACAATTACCATGAAAAACTATTTTTAAAAAGGACGAAACAATGAACCCGCCATTTCCTCTCGATTCCCGCGTAAAACTCTCGGGGATAAATAAACTTTTAAAAAAGGTATGTCAATCAACGTTTTTTTTTTCTAAAGAGTTTCCACATACTGCGTTTTCGATCATAATCTATCCTTTTTAGAAAAACAATAAACATGATCACCGTCAGGCCGAAAACGTACAATAAAAATAAGTAAGTATAATCAGAAACCCGTTACATAAAGCTACAATTAACTAATAACTTTTTAAACACATGCACATAGCCAACATTATGAAAATTATAATGTTTTAATTAAATGTGTATCAAAAAATAGCCGCGCTCTGTTAGTGCATTTGATTACTTATATAACCGAATCGTAGACATCTCTTTATTAATAGGTTAATAAATCAACTTTTGAGCTAAGTTAGTACCTAAATATTAGTCTAGCTCTGGCAGCCCTGATACAATCAGCTGTGCTGTCATCTGTCATAATAAAAACTTCGGTAAACTTCCAACTGCGACGTGAACTTTGCGAAAACATTATCGAATAAACTGACCTTGCGTGACTAGCGACGGCTGAGACGCACAATAGGAGACTTGTCTGACGCTGAGATTCATGTTACTGTGAGAATTGTTAGATCTTTTTCCTCATAAACGGAGAGACGTTGTATAGCGGCAAGCGGCGGCCAAGCAGCACCTCAAAGTAAGTCCATTTCTTACATTTTTCTCGCTTCTCTGACTTTCTAAAAGCAGTATTCCAGAGGACACGTTCTGCTAAATTGCCCACATTATCTCCAGGCGTAAACACATTTTATCTGGAAATTACTGCGCTTTGAACTACATAGTGGTAGATTTATATTGGGATTTGTTGTGATTTGTCTAAATTTGTCGATGACGTGCTATAATTTCAGTGTAGGTACGTGAATCTTGTGTTGTATAAAAACCTTCCTTGTGCACATGTTTCTTTCTGACCTTAACATTTTTGCAAGGATTTCCTGTTATTACTCTATGTAAAATAAAAGTAAAGTTTCCTTCCTTAATGTGTTTTGTTGTGATATTACTTGTTAGAATTTAGAAATCATGCGTCAGAGGGTCAACTCCAGTTCATTCTTAATTTTTTTTTATTGTCTGTAAATAGACAAAACAAGTGAACTATCTGTATCAAAATTTTAAATGATAAAAATTAGTTTACTTTTGAGTAAGTAGGTAGGTAGGTACACAAAATGAAATAAAAATAATTAAGATTTTCCATCGCATTCCTACTTATCTAAAAAAAATAAAACATTATCTTAGTAAAAGGTAAAAGCACAAAAGATAAAAATATTTTAATCATAATAAATCATATTGCTTTGTGCAACTATAATAGCTATCTTTAAGTTTATGCTGGTATGGACACAATAGTTCAAATTTAGCCCATACCAACTAGATAATCTGTCAGCATCCTACGTTAAATGTAACACGGATGTCTGGATGTATTGTAAACGCAATTGAAATTGGTTCTTCCTGTTATTCATTCAAATATACAATATGGAACCAACTCCAATACCTACTTGAACAGTCAAACATTCTAGAATTTTGTTTATAAATAAACTATAAACCTAGTTGTTGATAGTAATATACTACTGTATGTATAGAACCTGCTTTGTTCTAGTTTATATAAAATAGGTGTCATTGAGTTACTGCTTTACAAACAGTGTAATTTTATTGTACTGTCGAGTTTACATAATATGTTTGTAAAATTTTAAGAACAATTTTTCTTTCATGGTTTATAACTTGATATTTTAACTTTTACTTGATAAAAGTTCCAAGTATCTAAGTATGAGGTGTAGTTCTAAAACAGATAGACAGGTAGCAAAGACTTAATAATAGAGTCCCATTGGCACAGAATAAATAATAGTACTAGCCATCGGTCACCTTTTGGGTATAGAACCCTAAAAACATCACCTCTTGATTAAGCCTATGTGAAGGTTATATTTTATTTTATTTTTTTATTATTCTCTTAGCCAAACTTGCATCCATTCCATAACCATACTTTACGTCGCAAACTTGATTCTAAAGCACATTTAGGTCCGTTTCGTATAAAACGACTAGCTGACGTTAATTCCGAAATATATTTCACGCATGACGTATTGCGTGCCATAAAACCGTCCAGTGTAAGGGAACACTTCCTTTACATTGTGCATAAACGCGCGCAAGTTCTGCGAAATACGGATATAATAATATGCTGAACGGCCTTTTCGTTTCTGAGCAGGCAGTCTTAGAAGCGATACCACTGTTTCTTTCAATCTGATTAAACTAAGCACCTAATTCTTCTTTTTGTGAGTTGTATGTCGATAAATCGACTGATTTTAAAACCACAAAATATGGGGTTTATTTAACCTGTACGTAGTTTTTAAATATTGGTGGTATTTCTCATCCTTTATTTCCCTCTAATCGATTTTTACCTAATTTCCCCCATACTTGTTCTTGCTTTGATGATGTACAGTCCACTACTAGACCAAAGCATGTCCATTAGTTGGGAGACGTTATACAGAAGCTGCTGCCCCTTGCCTGGTTTGTGCATTGAGCACCTTTATAGAACACCGACAAGAAGAGTTGGATTGGCTTAATTCTAAGCCAAAAACCACCGACCAAATGCGAAGATGATAACTTACACGGAACTCTCGCGCATACAATTCAAAAACTTTACCCGGTCCGTAGAACACTGTTTCAAAATGGAACCCAGTGCCCGACTCTACCATTATGGCGGTATGCCAGCTACAACGTGCTGACTACTGATACCATCCATGCCGTACATTGAATGTATTTGTTATAGCGACAGCCACAAGAGAACCCAATTTTGGATATTGTTTCTAGTGTATTCGTTTTACTGAACTAAGCTAAAGTCGATTGCTTATGTCCTGCACGCTGCAGCGCGGATTTATCATTGTAAATCATTGTTCGGTATCGGCAGGATCGGGAAGATAATTCTTGTTCCTCGGTGCTACCGGTTAGCGTTAGGATTTTCCTCTATAGTAGGTTTATGTTGTCTGTCTTTGTCTGTGATTCACTGCGTACCTGCAGAACATTTGAAGATAAGATAGAAAGTGGTAGGTGGGGCCCGTAACAAAAACCATTGAAGTACGCTTGCTCACTCGTTCTGTTTTATCATGAAACCACAACCCTATCATATTAAGTATATGCGTTATTGAAAGGTAGTTGACAAAGGAGAGTATCCCGAAAAGTACTTAAAAAAAATTAGATAGAAAAGACTTACCAAAAAGAACAACTGTGTCCAGTGTTTTTTTCGTCTATTATGATATGGATGAAATGTTCTATTTAAACAAACTTTATCTACATATTAAGTTTCAGTAAGAAGATAATTTAAGTTAGTGTCGCCAGTTAGGACAATGCACGGAGCAAATTTTCTGAAACAAACAGCTTAGTCTTCCTACCGCAGATATAAGTCATGTTTGCCGAAAATGCTCAAAATCCGGTGCAATATTCTAAAATGGGTGTGCAAACGATATCCAGGGGACAATTGCGGAAGTTTATGCTTTATGGGGCAACGTTGCACCAGCGCCGCTGCAATGCCATCGGAATGTAATTGGATCTTTTTATTTGAATTCCTGTCGGTCTGATACAAATGTGCTTTAACTGAATTGGCATAGCTATGTCGGTATTTTATAGTCTTCGCTTAGAAGTTTAATCAGTAATGCCACCTAATGTTTTAAATAATAAAGTGAGAAAATTTACGAGTAGCACCCGTAACATGCAGTGCTATGACAAAAGTTTATCGCGCGAGTAACCCGCCATATTGAAATATCCACCAATAGGATAGGAGAATACGCACGACAAGATTATGTTTGTCACGCGTGGACCGGGCATGTTAGAGGGGCTGGTATGACCACAGAATATATTAGTAGGTATAACAAACAATGACAGAGTGCTATTTAGCGGGCAATAATATAAAGGTAGGCTCGAGCTACTCAGTGTATCGTTCCCATAAGCAAAATGGATTAACTTTTCCACAAATTCTGGAGCCAGCTTCGATAGAGTTTTTCTTTTAGTCCTATCGTAACATGGAGCATCTATGTTCTGACTATGTTGTATAATAATACTAATAGTAGCTTTCCGCACTGTGGGAATGGTGGATTTTCCCGCGTTTAAAGGTAGCCTATGTGTAATTCTGACGTCTATGCTAAATCTACCTATATTATTGTAAAGTCTCATTAAAATCCATTCAGTAGTTTTTGCGTGAAAGAACAACATCCATCCTTACATGCATCTATCCATCCATCCTTACAAACTTCGCATTTATAATATTAGTAGGATAATAATTAAATATTCTAATGTTCTAAACTACAACAACAACCAACCTATTTGTTTTCATACAAATTGGAGTAAAAACGCAAGTACCTTGAATTCATTCACACTAGGTATGTATGAACAATGGCATGATGTGCGTCACTTTCCTAATTTAGGTAAATTTTCTAATCGCGTTTGAGATCTAAGCTACTTACGTAACACAAAACAGTAGTATAACTAGTTATCTACACGTTTTACTATGTATAGTATATTGTGTACGATACGAAATAGCCAAGATAGAGCGTTCTTTATCTCAATCTAGCGAAGTGACCGCTCTCAAGGATATTACAGTCATCAGCGATCCACAAACAACCGGTTTCTTACAATGTATAGAAAATATCTCGGTTATTATTTCCCATAGTAAACATTGTCGTGGAGCATACGAAATAACATTTTTCGTATAATAATTACGAAGTAGCCCTTTTGTATTATGACCATTTATGGAAAAATAAGTAGCTAACCCATATTAATGTTATTAATACGAATGACGATTTATATTTTTGTTTTATTAACCACATAATAATATTGTTTTACGAATGTCTACAGACGTATTTTGCCCTTAAAACCACAAGTGTTGTTTTAGTAAATGTATGCCATTTTAATTTAATACATAAAAAAATAATTGTACACTATGAACAATATTAGTCAACAACAGGTTGTGTGTGGAGTTGACCAACCCGCACTGGGCCAGCGTGGTTTACTAAGGCCTGTTCACCCTGATTTCACACTCGGTGGGGATATAATTATAGACGAAACAATTAATCAAATCTGACACTTATGTCAGCACACTACTTATTTTATAATTTAACTGTAATGAACTTTTAAATTATTTGTAATTTTCATAATAATTTTACGTATTATATTTCTACTCGCTAAACTTCCAAGAAAATTTCAAGAACTAGTAATTCTTTTTTTGTGTAAACGGATTAAGTACTACAAAAGGAGGATGAAACGCTGAGGTGTTCCACTTAGAGCTCCCGCCCGAATAGCACCCACCCAGCCTATTTCACGAAGAGCACCAATCCATAATTTTTGTAGGTGCTCTAGAAATCTATCTTCTATCTATCTTCTTCTTCTTCTATATCTATACTATAATAAAACTAAAGAATCGGCGTGTCTGTGCATTGTTTTTTTTTTTAAACTGATTGTAGGTCGTAAAAGGAGTGAAGCTGAACACAAAAATACAAGTTTTGTAAAAAATGTCCGTCTGTCTGTCTATTTGTACACGCTAACCTCTGGAACTACTGGACGGATTTAAATGAAACTTCACAATAATATAGCTAATACATCAGAATAACACATAGGCTACCTTTAAACGCGAAAATACTTCTTTCCCACGGGAAAACCTGTTAACGCGGGCGAAATCGCGGGGCGGAAAGCTAGTAAATAAATAAATGAATAAAAAAATATAGTAATAGTAATAAAAATTATTTCACAAAGAGCACCTGCCAAAAATATTGATTGGTGCTCTTTTTGGAATAGGTTTGACGCTATTCGCGGTGGTGCTATTCGAGGGTGCCCTAAGTGGAATACCTCGAAAGGCTGTTAGTGAGACGACATTAGGCGATAATGTGTGTATTATGCTGGAGGCTCCATATCCCTCATGTATACTTGGCCTTAATCCAACCGAAGAAAAAATATCAATTTTATTGCTAGCCGCGCGTAGAAATAGATTTTATCTCGCCGTTTTCTCACTTTTCGCACACGACTTTACTTAGCAAATTGCTTTCTGATATTTACATTTCATTATATTAGAGCTGCGTGTCCATTTGTTTAGTGGCGGTTTTAACCACAAATAAATTTTTGTACTTACATTTATTTGATTCTTTATTTGATTCTATGTGGAATATAAGTGGATGCCAGAAAATTATCAAGGATTTTGTGTAAAGGATAATATTGTGTTTGATTTAATTGGTGTTCGGTAGCGAAGACCAAACAGCACTAGGCAAGCCTAAATTTAAATATTTCAATAGAAGACTAAGATCTTCTATTGAAATATTTAAACATTACACTTACTTATTATATTAAAGGTCAATATATTTTTACTTTAGTGCCACCAGCTCGCGCAATTTCATATTTTTCTGCTTGGTTGTCTGGAAGAGATTGCTACTTCAAAAAACAGCGCAGGCGTATCCGCGGGTGGACTGCTTGTAAAAAATATATCTGTAGATGCAATTAACAATATGATCATGATTAATATGATTAAATCATAGCGATATAGTGACTTATATATTGAAATATAAATTTACTGTTTACTTCAGGCTCAGAGTTCAATAAATTTATACTCACTTAACTTCGATAATTTGGCTCAGTTTACAGAATAATCCATTCATTTATTATATTCCATGCGTAAATGGCCCAAGTTTTGACAGTAATTGCCTTAATTCTGAGCTTGTAGTATAAGAGACATGACCGACCAACACCGTTAAAATATTAACGGGATACAATCAATAACGAAAGGTCTGTGGTCGATTTATTGATAGGAAAACGTTTTTAATTGATTGTCGGTGGCAAGTGTCTGGGGCCGTAGACTGCCATTCGAAAGTTCGCAGGTTTAAGCCTCGGCACGTACAATGTGTTTCCGATTTTCGAATTCTTATGTACGTTTATTCGACGCTCTTACGGTGAAGGCAAACATTGATGATGTTTGTATGAGGAGACCTGCACACACCTGCGAGGTCATTCAAAGGTTGTGTGAAGTTTACCAACCCGCACTGGGCCAGCGTGGTCGACTAAGGGCCTTTTTCCTGTCATGCGGATTTACGCCCGCGCGCGGATCAGTAGGCCTACTATGTAAGTAGCGACAGGCTCGAGAAGCTATCAAACGGGACATAGGGACATTAGAGCCCTAGTAGTCGTTCTGTCAATATATGTGCTGTAAAGCTGTAAACGACGAAAAAACATCAAATAACTTTAGCTACACAATGCAATGCAAAAAGGAAAAATAAAGCGAGTGACTAAACTCACATAGACTTACCTACATTGCGCTGCGTGCGCCACAGTGTTATCAGCTGTGTGCCAAAGAAGTTGTGGATATTGATCAAATCGCACTAGGCCAATAAGACAATAAGACCCATTCAGAGAACGGCTTTAGAAAAACGGTCGAGCACCTACCGCAAAGTATATAAGATAAGACTCGTTTTAAATAATAATAATATTTTCTATTAATTCTATGATGGTCTTCGATCCGTAAAGGCCATAGGCCATATTCTTTCATAACCGCCAAAATTAAAAAATGGTTGACCTAACTCATTAATCATAAAATAATAAGGTAAATATTTTTTGATAAAACTTGTTTATAATTATAACACTTGCGTGCGCGTCATATAACTTACTTGGAATTAGTCGCGTATGATCTCATTTACAAAATACCCAGTGTTATCGGGTCAGAGGCAAACAGCTGCTATATTATTGCTAGTTTACTTGCGGGCAGTATGGTGCCAACTTCGGACGCCGCCGCACAAAACTTCGTTTGACCGCTACTTACTGGACAAGAGTCACATAATCCTGTTCAGTCGTCCTCCGACCTTCGCCAGTGATTGATAATAGGACGAATTCATTACCATTTGAGTGAGTTTTTATTTTTAAATTATGTTATCGTGTTTCCGGTACGATTAGCACATCGCAGTTCGCAGGTTTTTGTGTTGGTCATTCATAGAAGATCGTATTTTCGGTATTTACGGCCT
Organism: Teleiodes luculella; assembly: GCA_948473455.1. Classification (NCBI taxonomy): domain Eukaryota; kingdom Metazoa; phylum Arthropoda; class Insecta; order Lepidoptera; family Gelechiidae; genus Teleiodes; species Teleiodes luculella. The sequence continues at coordinate 9,398,289 of OX419595.1, read as the reverse complement.
CTGTCGTTTCATTCGGTATTCATTCGATCATATTCGTTTACAGGCACTTAGCATTTGTTTGTATGTCTGTGGATAGAAATGAGGTCATTTACAAAGTTTATTTTAGGAGACTAGGAAGAGATATTTTTTTTATACACTTTCAAAGTGTTCCTGGGGAAGCACTCTTACATCCAGGGATTAGGCAACCTAAGCGAATTTTCTCTTCACAGCTTCCCCTTTCAAGAAATATAATAGCTCTCGACTCTTAAATCCAGACCGCTACCGCAAATGTAGGTGCAGTGAATGTGCTTAGTTAGGTGAGAGCGAAAATCTGCGCAAAGCGTTCACGGTTCCAGCGAACATTTTTATCTGGCGTCGTCCTCCCACGGGCATGAAGTGTGAACACGCCGGAGATTTCCGCCGATATAAATCGCGGTAAGCGACACCCTTACTTTCCACCCGTCGTGTGCTCTGTGCAATCCCTGAATTTGTGGAGACACACCGGCTGCATGCAGCGCGACTGGAATTTGAACGCGCCAAATCCGCCGCTGCCGCTGCCACATAAACTCACCGCTTTGTTCCCGTCCCCCACCACGTATATACGGTCAGAAGCCATCTATTTACAGCCAATTTGACTACTTTATCCTATTAATCTCCTACTGTAAATTTATACAAACAACGCGGCAGTATAGAGGCGTAGTGGACGGCTGAAACGCGGAGGTGACAGGCAGGCCGTTAACACGGCCGTTACATTACAGGCTCAAGTGATATATGAGGTGCGAAGTGGCTTGGTGCCGCTGTCACTTCGCGTTCTACCGCCACACCGCAACCGCAAAAAGATAAAAAGGATTCCGAAATACGATTCACAAGTGGGCTGCCGGAAATGGGTAGAAAGTTACCGAGAGCGGCTTTATGTCGGGCAATATATCTTTCGTATCGCTATCCAATTTCTGCTCTATGGCATGTAATATCCCCTGGGATCCTTTTAATTTTTACACTCGCGCCTTTTTTAATCAGCACATGAACATTAATTGTGATAAAGGCCGGCCATACCTGTAAAAGTTACAAACTTTTCCGTTATCAAGCAAAATGTTTGCCAAATGCATCAATACCGAGCGGTCACCGCTCACTAATCCAACCTAAACGGATTTGTGTTAATTAATCATTGTCGGAGCATATATACAGATTTTGTAAATTAATTTGCACTACATACATACGAGTATTATGAGTCTTAATTAATGGGGGCGTTCTGTAATATAGGGATCGTGGCTCAGTTGTATTTAAAAGCTGAGGGTGCAGTGATTTAGTCAGTTCATAGAAAGGCTTTCAGTGGCGTGACTATTCGACCTCCACCCGCCCTCGTTGACCCGCGACCTTAGGGCGCGCCCCGCGGCGTCACTCACCCACCACTTCATTTTCTGATTTTACTTCACTTACACCGCTCGCTGTTTTAGTACTGAACACAATTTTGTAAGTAGTTTCAACCGTGACTCTAAGGAACTTGTGATTCATGGCTTCACCCGTATTTGCTGCGCTTCATCCTGTTTGTAAGTCAATGTAGAAACGTTAGTAACGTAAGTACTATATTGGTTTCCTGAAGCATAAATATTGTTCATGACTCGTTTATTTTTCAATCTATGAGTGTACGTTTCATTCCTCTTCCGTTTCGCTTCCGTTGCATCGTGTTCGTTTGAGTGGGAATTAAAGTTTCCAATCCAGACAACTGGCTTTGAGGACACAATAAAACTTAAGTGAGCTTACGCTGCGGTGGGACGCCGACGGTATTGCATCAAGAGAATTTTCAATAAAGCGGAACAACTAGTGCCATTCGGGCAAACGTTTTACTTACCTGGTAGGATAGTTGGTAACGAGGTTATACGAAACAGTTTCCGAGGAAATTGCTCGGGGAACGCTGCTGGGTTAGGTGTCATAAAGTTTCAGTGTAGCTGTCCAACAGACGTGTGCAGCGTCGGAAATACACGTGTAGACGAGTTATTTCATTTTAGACAGAGCCGCACCAAGAACGGAAACTATGCGCCGCTATGCGAATATAGAATCACGAGAAATATGTGATACACCGTAAGTTTCAGATCTGTTGCATTAAATTTCTCATTCATACATACACTATTTTTATAAGTATATCTATCCATATAATTCCGCTGATGCTTGTTGTCACGCTCCTATGGAAAATTTATAGTAGGTATAAGTAAGTAGGTATAGTAAAAGCAGCAGGAGTCTGCGCCATTCTGTTCTGTCTTCCGTCCTCTGTTTGATCTCCTGATACGACACATCTATTCCTTCCTTAATTTGGTCTATATATGTTCTTCTAGCTAGGTCGTCCTCTTTTCCTTTCCCCTTCTATCTTACACATTGAAGTAAAATTCCTCGGATTGGTTTGCAACCGTATTATATTGACCATTAATCGCACCAATCGATCGTATAATTCATAATTATATAGTAAACTCAATTTGCCGTCTTCTGGTACTTCTTTAAAGACTGCAAACGTTCTGAATTACTTGAACTTTGCTCTTTTGTTTCATCAAGGATTTTGTTACTCTACTACGAGTTTGATTCTTAATTTGTTTAGTAAAATTGTGATAACTTTTTATTGTAATAATAAAAGTCGAACTCACTGTATCAAACAAGTATTAAAACGTGTTAGACGCTTTTACGCCATCCTACTTTCCATGAAGTATCATAGGGGATTAGGTTAAATCCGATGATCCGGCACTGTTGCTTCATAGATCACTCAACATTGTTAAGACTCTTTCGGTTACTGTGTAGCTATTAAGCTCCCCTCAGAGAACTTAATGAAATGTAGCCTTTAGACGCCAGACTAGATGTACAGTAAATTCCTGTTTCACCTCTCCTTTATCTACTGTACGTAGTACCTATTAACTTTGTGTGTTAAACAAACTTGAGTTTCATAAGTCAAGCTAATTTCCATAAGGGAGTGTTGTCTATTTTAAACTCCTATCACTGGTAAATTAATACTATGACTAGACTTCGTAACTGAATATCCTCCTAGCTACGGGTCCATGTGAGATTCCCTAGCAATTTCCATATTTTACACCCTTATTTTTCACTGTTTCAAATTGGCATGGCACTGCAATAATATTGAAGAAATTTTCATCGCGGAATTTAACCAGTCGAGAAGAGAGAAAATACAAAAATCACATTGGACGCGTCGAGCCATTTTGTTCGCGAAAAATATCAAACTGAAAATTATTAACCCCTGGCCCGGTGAACAAAGTGAAATGGAATTAAATTACAGAGATGCCAGAACCTCGTTATTAACTACACAGACAGAATGCTTTTATCGCTAGTTTGTTCAAATATCCGCGATGCGAGACTGTTTATTTATTTAGTTCTCCAGTTCTCAGATCGGCAGCTCCGGGCGTTCGGAGCCTTTCCTCACTAACATTTGTAGACAAAGTCTACATCGTCGTCGGTGAAATTGTCCCAAAACACGGATGTTTGTCCTTCTACGTTCAAACAATTAAAGAAATGGTTGCAATGTGTCGGCTGCAGATTTGTATGAAGAAATATATCTACATCACCATATATTATTAATACTTAATCTCCAGATGAAGACTGAAGATTTTTCTTTATTTATTCTGAATGTTTTTTAAACCTATCATATCTGCGTGCATCGTGTTTTTGTTGACCGGCGACTGTGATACAGTATTTATCATAGACTTAATTATTCTATAATGAATGAGCCAAGCAAACAAACGTTCTAATTATTTTTGTGTAGAGTATTTTATTTTATTAACCGACTTCAAAAAGGAGGAGGTTCTCAATTCGACGCGTATGTTTTTTTTTTTTTTTGTGTGTTTGTTATAAGATATCTCCGCCAATTGTGAACCGATTTTCAAAATTCTTTTTTTAATCGACCAGGTTTACTTGCAGGGTGGTCCCATAAAAATTTCGCTAAGATCGGATGATTAAATTTGAAGATATGAGGAAATAACTCCTCAATTGACGATGCCGTTATACCCGATCGGTAAATTATTTTGGCAATATCTCGGCTTCTTATCAATCGATTTCAATATTTTTTTGTTTTATAGATAGAAGTTGTACTCAAAATGGTTTCATATTAATTTGGATTATATCTCATGGCGGAGTAGTAGACTAAAACCATGAAGGAAGAAAAAATTTTACGCGCCCAGATGGAGTATCATGCCTATTTTGTATCGAAACCAATGCGGCCGCTCAGAGGGGTGGGAGGGTAGGGGGAAGCGGGAGACGGTGTTTGTTTTTTAACTCTATCAGTCTCTATCACACATCTTTGAATACGGTACGTTAGAAAAAGATAGAGACATTCATGTTATGACATGCCCAACTAAAAACAAAATATAAACAAAGTATGACATTTATTTGTCGTTATTTGGCATGTAAAAAACAAGAAACTTAATGGTTACTGAATTTGAAAATAGAGATGTGATGTGGTATGAAGCGTAACGTATATTTATCGATTATTTTCGTACATTTTATCACATGGCTACTGGACTTATTTATCGAACTTCTCATATACAATGGTGATCAACTTGCAACTTGCAATAATATTGGGAATTGGTTACTTCTTTGCGCATTTAGTATTTTGTCTTTTTGCTTTTCCATACATATATTAGGTACCTATATCTTTTATTTCTTAGAGAGCAGCGAACTGCCTAGAGAGGCATGGGGACAGACAAATTAAAGATTTGAAAACCCCAAGTGAAGATAACAACTTAAGATTTTTTCCGCGGACTAAACGGGCGAGCGTCGTCGGTATCGTAGTGGTTTGGTCAGTTGTTTGCCATTCGGAAAACTTAGGTTAAAGCACAGAAGAAAATAATAGTACTAACCCGTACAGAAAGGACACTCACCCCCCCGCGCCAAAATGAGTTTCCGCCCGATATAGCGCCCCACGTCCCGCACCCCGCACAGGCACCGCGGGACTCCGCCGGTGGTGTTCGGAGGTGTTTTACATAGCGCCTAGCGCCATTGACTTGTAGCGGATATTCAGTTTACTAAAGGTTGTCAAAATGCGTTTTCTGTATGGAGTGACCACCCAGTGGTTAAAGTCCAATCAAGTATAGCAATGATTTAGAATTTAAAAATCAAATGTAAGACTGTAAAGGAAACACAGTGAGAATATCTGCATTTAATTATGTACTAAACAAAACAAATTAAAGTTTTGTGAGTACCTAACTTGTCATGGTAAATTTCCACTAAAAAGGGTAAAATAAAAAGATAATTTAAAAAATATATAAAACCGCCTTCAAGGTCCTATAGGAGGTTATAACCTGCACTAAAAAGTTACAAATAAAATATAAATCTAGCTGAAATCATATCAATTTAATATGGCTATTAATATTCCTTATTTACATAAATTGTAACATCATATAAACATGTGTACACATTGTTATACACTTTATCTTGGAGTCGGTGCCAGCTAATCACCATCATTTCGACCAAAAGACTTCTACTATAACTAGCAGTCATCTATAGTGGGCTCAGTATCTAGTACTCTGACCGCGTTCTTTAATTTTTTTATATTCAACGATCTGAACTTTTGAGATCAGATGTGGTTCCGATTAAATAGCTAGCCTCAACTGGCACCGACTCCAAGGTGAAGTGTATAACAATGTCTACACATGTTTATATGATGTTACAATTTATGTAAATAAGGAATATTAATAGCCATATTAAATTGATATGATTTCAGCTAGATTTATATTTTATTTGTAACTTTTTAGTGCAGGTTATAACCTCCTATAGGACCTTGAAGGCGGTTTTATATATTTTTTAAATTATCTTTTTATTTATTTAGGACTACCAGTGAATGATACATAAAAAAATACAATATGCTTCTAAATGTGGAATTAAATGCTAAATGCACATTACAGCATGCATTAGATACCTATCAAAGTTAAATTAAAAAGTTGCTTATACAATAATTTTAATGTTTATTTTAAACTGTTACTTTGTTTTTCGAGATAATAATAATAATATGTGGGACATCTCACACACGGCCATCTGACCCCAAACTAGGCAGAGCCTGTACTATGGGTGTCAGACAGCTGATATACATACATATATAAATATACAACATCCAAACACAAGTGCTCATCACACGAATGTTTGCCCTGTGCGGGATTCGAACCCGCGACCTTGTGCTTCGTTGGCAGACATACTACCACTAGGCTACGAGGCCGACAAACGTCAATAAAGTTTGGTTAAAAACATCAATCAAAATTAAAACAATCACAAAATCTTATCACTTAGAAATCTGGGGGGGGTCTGTAAAGATATCTAATCCTCTTCAGCAATTTCTAGGATTTCTTTTTTAATGGAAAGAGTGACACTGAAAATATCAACTGACTGTCCCAAGGAGTTGTAAAAGCTTGATATACGGTTCATAGCATTATGACTGCGTAGTACTTAAAGCAATAATTTGTAGAGCAAAGGTTATCATTCGGTATTTATTTATAAGTGCGTAGATTACATTAGTCGTGTCGAGGAAAATATGAACTAGCTTCACGTTCGCCTCGCGGCTCCGCTCATGTATTTTATAGCATATTTTCCCGTGGGAATGCTATTTTATCGTATTGAAAAGTATCAGCGTGAAAATAGAAAATATAGTTAGTATATAAATAATGCTATTATATCGTTTTGACAAAAACTTGTGGTTGCAAAATTACAGTAATATTACCGATACAAACATAACCTATTGCACCTCTAAGTGGTTAAATGCGACATTTTGTAGAATTTAATGACATCCGCGACTCGTAGTATATTTGAGTAGACAACAACAATAAAACCTAGTAATCAATCAGACTCTCTATAATAATTAAAATCACAGTTTAATGTTCTGAATTATGGAAAGCCCTAGGATAGGTAGGCGGCCTGGCCCCTAAATTTGTTTTCAACTTATGACTCGGCGTCGGATGCAGCATATTTCCTTTCAGCAATCTAACATCCTGTTCCGTATAACATTATGCAAACATTCCTCCCACGTGTAACCACTTTCCACCTTCGCCGAGTTTTCAAATTTCGCTCACACCCTCTAGTATAACTCACTCTGGTGTCTACTTACGTCTTATAGATCAAAAGTTATGAGCCTGTGACAGACATAGAGTGTCGCAACGCAATAGAGACTTTTTATACCGCTACCCTCCGTTTGCCACATGAAGAGCGGCCATACATCAGGGAAGGTCTTTTTTTATTTTCGCCCTGATGATATAAATACCTCTTTTTCAGATTCAGCATGGACTGGCGAACGGCAGTGCTCACGTTATGCTTGGTCCTCTACGCTGAAGGATTTTCGAGTAAGTTTTTTTTAAATGATTATTGTGTTAGAATCAATATCTTATGTGGCCATGGCAGATGCATCTCTTGCCACATATTTATGCAAACCTTCTAATCAGATAAACGAAGTAGAAAAGTAAAAAATATTTATTATTCATTATACTTATGTATATACGACGTTAGATACGTTTATTCGACGCTCTTACGGTGAAGGAAAACATCGTGAGGAAACCTGCACACACCTGCGAAGAAATTCAAAGGTTGTGTGTGAAGTTGACCAACCCGCACCTGGCCAGCGTGGTCGACTAAGGCCTATTCACCCTGGTATCAGGGTAGGCTCGAGCCCCTCGGTGGGGACATATTATATGAGCTGTTAACACATATGTATATACAATTTTGAGGATGTATTAAATCAATTCTTTTTTGTTTTTCTTGGGTTTTATGTGTTTTGTTTTCTGATTGCTTGTAAAATACTAACATCCTGTCTACATACATTGAAAAGGACAATCACATCCAGTGAAACGTCACAAACACAACAGGCCTACTTATTTCTTTGTCTCATTTAATTATGCTACTTATGAGCTTAAATTACAAACAAACAAAGAGTACGTTATTGCTACGGGCGTTTTTTCAACGACCACGAATGGAATAAAATAAATCAAATCTTTGAGGGATATTTATGTTCGTGTTTATTTTGTATTCGAGAGAAGAATTTCTGAGACCGCGGGCAATCGCTAGTTTTCTCAATAAATTAGATTGTTAAGTCCCCGTCGGCCTTTGGGTAAAGCCTTTGATCACGTTTTCATAGCAAATTCTGTTTCTAGGCATAATAAGACATTCCAAGAAAGCAGGCCATAAATTAAATACGGCTAGATAACAAATATTTTGCAATTTTCTTGTTGGCTTGTAAGATGAGATAAACAATTTTTATTAATACAATTTCATCAAGTAAAATTTTAGGCTTTTACCGATCAACGGTAAATTAAATGTTCGAAAGACTGTGCTTTGTTTACTTAACTTTTTAGGTACTGAATAACTAGTTATAAATAAATAAATAGTTAATGGACTGGGTATGAAATGGGTTAGAGGTTAGAGTTACTTCAGAAGAATATTAATTTAGTACTAAGTTGGCAATCTCAAAAACAATAAGTTTTATCTGCTCTTAGCTGGCTGTTTCTTAAGGAAACGTCTCATAAACACGAAAAAGGCTAACATTTTTTCAACTAATGCATAGATATGTGTAAATTATTACCCGACCCATAACACCGCGCCAAATTTTTACCTACTTTTAGCCATGTCGTCTTTATAGTTCACATCGCTAATAAGGAGTCATTTAGTAACAATTATTTCATGTCGTGACGAATTATCGTGCTTCAGTAAATAATATAGATAATAATATCTACAAGGCACTCATCAATTTGGAATATTCTATGACATGTATTTGGAATCAAGAGACTGGATTCGCTATAGATAAATAGGCATTGAAACAAATTGTAATTGATGTCTTGATCAAACGGAAAAGATTATGTATCTGGAGCGTGGGCGCTTCTTCGTAACAGACACGAGTAGGTAAAATAGGTAGTAAATAATAAATAGTACATATTAGCTTTACATCTTTATGTAAAGCTAAATTACAAATTACAGATTCGGTTTAAATCATTTTCAAAGTGAAGCCTAGTCCATACGGTATCTGTCTCAATAAACTTTTGTAAACATTGTATTATTTTACATATTATGTCGTCGTCGGCAAATTGTAGTAATCGTCATTTTAAAGAATGCTTGGGCATTTTGTAAACGCTATGCATACGTCTTCTCAATGAGCAACGTGGTATAACAGTATTGAATGAATGGAGTCTATGATGGATGATCGATCACAAATGGCTTGCAAGAATAAATACTTCATTAAAGTTGATTATATTAAAGATAGTTCTTAAAAACACTTATTTCACGCACTAACTCCACTGAATTCTCAGTATTTGATTTGATTTATTCATTTTCTTCGCAAACAGCTGTAGTACATCGCCATTGTTGTTATTTTGACAAAACAGCGCTGCCCATTTTACAGTATGCGCTCGACTTCTTTTGGCTTTTTATAAAACAACACAACATCTTACAATTTGCCTTTGGCGTATTGCACAGTAGCGACCGTTTATAAAAAGCCCATCCATTCTGTACAATGACGAGTTCTACAATATGCCGACGACATATAGATAAGTAAATTCAGAGTAGCGTCAAATATCAGACTATGATCCCGACACGCGGGGTTTGTCGCACGTTCTCCACTCCGCCACCGCGATACGGGGATCCATTACCTAATGCACACATAAACCGAGTCGAGGATGTAAGAAAACGGGAAGATGAATAGGGTAACCATGATAAAGTATTATGGTATTTTATAAATACACAATTTCTTTATCTTAAATTTTTATGTTTTCGGTGCCCTGTAGGGTCATAATATGTGGACCAGTTCCTAATTGTAACACCTTTGTAACGCCACATGAAGCAATAAATTATATGAATATGATTATTATGATTATTTATTGTCATGTATTCTATGTATGTTCTATTTGTATTAAATTTATTTAGTAAACGTATACCTACAATACTAACTTGCCACCGACCCGCATAGTTTTTTTCTGTTTCGCAGTTTCCATACCCTAAAGGCTGCTTGGAAGAAATTGCTACCATGGCAATAAGACTGTCAATAGGCAATAGGCCATATTTGTATTGTATTGGTATAACTTGGTGATAGCATGACCTATCTGAAAAATCCGAAAAATGTTATCTAAGTAAGATGGGACGTTAAAGCCTTTAGTTGCCACTTTAGCTTAAACCACTGCAAACTATTTAATTTACACATCATCAAGTTTATACAGAATCGTCGTTGCCTGAATAGATTAGTCCTTTCTCGACTAAACGCCTGAATCCTACTTGCAGATCGCCAATTTTTAACTACCAAACTATTTTGCAATTAACAAACTGACCGCGATATGCTTTGATAGGACATCAGGTACGTAACATTACTATGCCAACAAATATTCCTATGAAATTATTTAGACGTGTAACTTCAACGCCCATTATTATTATGTTTATAGTTAATTTTTACATTATTTTTATATGCACAATATTCTCATTATTTTTTATTTCCCCGTAATAAGAGCGTCGCCATTACGCTACCAACAACAGTGCAAAATTAATAATAGCACTTCGTACAAACGGTCTACCCTCTTGCCCTAAATTTCTTTAATAAAGTAAAATTAATAGACGAGGTCTCATTTCGATGTTTTCTAAAAAGCCTCCGCACGTGGCCACCCTAGCTTATATAGCAACAAAACAATGAGTTATGATGCGCCCTCGTGACGCTTTTTATTTGCTTTTATAGCCACTAAACTCGCACTTGCCATCTCCTACAGTTGTGCCACCGAAGAGCTTTTTTTATATTTACTATATTGGTAATATACAATTTTATAATAGGTTATATTTATTTTTGTAACCTCTTGTAACTTGAGTAGAGAATAGTTTGGTGTTGGTGAGTGCGAACCTTGGTACCGAAGTTCCAAATTTCGAATAATATGTTTCCGAAAGTTTGTAATGCCGAATAACGTAATAACGAAATATCAAAGCCACGAATAATTTTACACCGAAAGTTTGCTACAACGAATAACGCAATAACGAATGCATGCCATGCCGAAACTCGCCATATCTTTAAAACATGACCACAACAATTTTTTGTCGCAAAGAAGAATGAATTAATATTTAATTTATTTAATTATTTATGCAGTGTTACTTTATTGTACCTACTTATATTTTTATACTATGTGCTCCTTGCACAATCTTGTAATTGTAACAACGTAACTTTGTGTATACTTACCTATGTTAGGATCTTAATAGTACCTAATGCGAAAGTTTGTATACGTGGTTGTATGTTTATTATATACGTAGTATAAATCGGCCCTTTTGAAAAATAAAAAAGGCACTAAGTAAGTACCTATATAAGTAATCAATACCTGAAAAAAATATCACGTCTACTCTTATATTCTTGTGTTAAATATAATTTTGATTATATTAAAATCACTACATACATAGTATAAAACAAAGTCGCTTTCTCTGTCCCTATGTCCCTATGTATGCTTAAATCTTTAAAACTACGCAACGGATTTAGATGCGATTTTCTTTAATAGATAGAGTCATTCAAGAGGAAGGTTTATATGTATAATAATACATGCATAATATTCTTAAGGATAACCCACAACAACCGTTTTCCCGTGCGGAGCCGGGGCGGGTAGCTAGTCTAAAATAAATGTCTTTTACACAGAAAAATATCATCAACACGGATATTACCGAATAGCGTATCTATGCGAACAACCTCTCTATACAAAACCAATATCCCTTTTAAAATGGTATTGGGTTCGGGAGTGCGGGAAGGTCCCTTCCGAGGAGGGTCCTTGCTCTCGTCAGTCCAACATTTGATCTTCCCCTTACCTACTTATACTATAGGTACTACTCACATGCTTTGAGCAACGTTCCCAATTTGGTTTCCGAAAAACCTTTTTCTCCGCCCGAATTTGGTTTCCATTAAAACTTTCTATTTCTTATCCGCAAAAATTTACTGTTTAATTGTCAATACTATAATAAAACTTAAGAATCGAAAATGAAAATGAAAAATGTTTTATTCGAAGTAAGATTTTACAAATCACTTTTCGACGTCGAGGCGGGTTCACAATTTGGCTGTCTTCTGTGGAGAAGAACCCGCCGGAAGAAACTCCACCGGCGTTTGCATCTTTTCAAAAATATTTTACAAAAATTATTATTTTATACAATTTGATTAATATTTAACAAAGAGTGCAAACGAGATATGCAATTAGAGGAAGGCAACCAGTCAAAGTAGAAAAACTAAACTATACAGGGCGTCCCACGGCTATGCCACATGGAGGGAAAGTACCTTAAATATTGTAGGTAGAACATTTTACTGAAAGAAGACATTATTTTATTTCTAAAAACTATTAAAACTGCATTCATACATTTTTTATTAATTACATGGTTGAACCGGGAATCGAACCCGCTGCATGAGGAAAAAAAAACACCCTGTAGTTTTATCATACCAATCGAAAGATTCCTTCATAAGGATTATTTTTTGCTAAATAACATAGTGTCAGAAATAAAAGAAAGATCATGAATTTTAACATTTGATGTGGGCGCCGAGATTTTTTTTATGCATGGGGTTACTAGCGACCCGCCCCGGCTCCGCACGGGAAAATGGTTATTGTGGGTTATCCTTTAGTATATTATGCATGTATTATACATATAAACCTTCCTCTGGAATCAGTCTATCTATTACAATCAAAATCCGTCGCGTAGTTTTAAAGACAGGGAGTGAAATAATCAAAAGAGTGCGACTTTGTATTCAACAGCGTATTAATAAAATTGATAAATTTTGTATTAAAAATGTTAAAATACATAGTCTTCCTTTTATTTCTGACACTATGTTATTTAGCAAAAAATAACCCTTATGATGAAGCCTTTCGATCGGTATGATAAAACTACAGGATATTTTTATTTCTCGTATAGCGGGTTCGATTCCCGGTTCAACCATGTAATTATTAAAAAATGTATGAACGCAGTTTTAATAGTTTTTAGAAATAAAATAAAGTCTTCTTTCAGTAAAATGTTCTATCTACAATATTTAAGGTACTTTCCCTCCATGTGGCATCGCCGTGGGACGCCCTGTATAACCAATAAAACAACCGGCAATTGACTAGAGCAGACCAGTGGGGGGCCAAGCAGCACCACGTTCACGGGTTTGACGTATGGGCGTAATCGGCGTGTCTGTACATAGATTTGCTTTTCAAAAAACTGATTGTAGGTGTTTATCACGGGAGGTCATTATAGGGAGTGTAGCTGAACACAAACAAAATACAAGTTTTGAAAAAAATGTCCGTCTGTCTGTTTGTACACGCTAATCTCTTGAACCGTTGGACCGATTTAAATGAAATTTTGCATGGTGGTACGGTGGTACCTTAAATCCCCGGTCAACATCTTAGATACTTTTTACAACGGGACGGGTGGGTGGACAGCTATTTGTCAAATAAAATTATGCTGGTGATTAAGAAAATCAAATGAACACTACAAAACCAGAACATTAAATAGTAATTAAATCCAATTATAATCTAGTCTAAAATCACAAAAAGAAACTTAGACTACTCTCGTAGTAGGGCCCTTTAATTAATTATTGATAATATGCTCTAACGGGACCTCATAATTGCAAAAGTAATTGAATAAATAAAACTCCCGAGACAAACTCAACTGCTTACAAAAATATAATACTCGTACCTACAAGAATAATAATATAGGTTCTACCAATGGAAAAACGATTCAGTGGAAAAATATTTCCGGTTCGGTCGGTTTTTATTATCTGTGATATTGACTCGAGAACGCTCAATTAGACTACAGGCCCGTGTTAAAAAAAATATGGGTCATTTGAACCACCAGATGACCTATATAGAACGATATAAGAGCATAAAATAATAAGATTCAGCATTATGCCGTCACTTGTAAGCTGTCCAACTGAGTGCAGGTGAGAATTCAAAAGTAGGTAGGTAGAGTGAGTACATTTTGGTCATATATTTTTGTACGGCATTCTTACCATCGATAGATCCATGAAAAATAATAAGAAAACGCGTAGTGCCGTAAAAAAATGGTGCGCCAAAAAGTCGGATTTATTTTTTATTTTTCGACAATTACCAGGGTGAATTTGGTCATTTAATTTTGTACGGCATCAGTTTCATACTATTTCAATACTGCTTCTTATCCATTATTTCGCAACGCCGTACAAAAATCATGCGACAAGGGGAAAAAGCCGAGGGTTGCAACCCCCTTTCTTTCACCTGCACTCAGTTGGACAGCTTACAAGTGACGGCATAATGCTGAATCTTATTATTTTATGCTCTTATATCGTTCTACATAGATCATCTGGTGGTTCAAATGACCCATATTTTTTTTAACACGGGCCTGTAGTCTAAATGTAACGTAAATAATCGTGGTATGTAAATTACTCCGTTTTTTAAAGGCCAAGGGTGGGCTGAATCTTTTTTATACCGAGAGATAATGGGCTCAATTTTGGCGTTGGCCGCTAAAATCTCTAAATTTAAGCTGTTGGTCTCTTTCATTCATATGGGAACCGAAAAGGATGGGAGATGAATGAATTTAATTTTAAATGAATGATAATTAAAATAAGCAGCGCAGCTGTCAAATTCATTAGTCGGGATGTTTTTAAATGCCTGCTAAATTAGTGCGAACTACGCGTAAAATCAATGTTTGACGTCTCTAAATTTAAGTTGACAATCACCTGTCACTTTTCGTTCATAAGAAAGGGACATATTATGATTTATAAAAGCGTAATATGTAGAATCGGGCCCAATAATATCTTCTGAAGTAGGGTTGGATCTAAATGGCGGTAATAGGTCCGGTCGCTTTCCGAACAAAATTAGCCGTAACCTTAACCATGTTGGTTTTAAGGTTAACGACCTTTCACTTTATATCCGTAAGATCAGACTATGTAATTTGAAAACCCTAATTTATTAATAGTTGGTAAATCAATTTAATTAAATTAAATAACTACCTTTAAAAATATTTGTAAAGACGTCCATGTTATCAGAAGGACTCTATGTCAAAATAACATCTTGCCAACTTTAGTATTTTTTGCCCTTTTTCTCGTTTCAACAACGATTTACGGTTACATTACAATTTTGTAATATTAACCCTTTACTAACCACATTCTAACTTGCAAGCCACTAAAATATTTTTCAACTTTTTTCTTTGTCTCCCCAGGGTTGTTGTATATTACTACATCGCTATATCAGGCATAATATGTACTAGTAGTCAGGTCGTTCACAGACCTCCTATTGGTGTACTTAAAGGCACATTTTACAATAATGATGTTAGGTTCTTGTAACTAAGTACAAGCCTTAACTATATAGTAGGTAGGTAATGTTAGGTACCATGCTCTATTTAAGCCTGTAACTGTTTCTGTATTCTGTTTGCGAGTCAAAGGATTCGATCAGTGACCCGAAGGTTGTTTACTATGAAATCCTCATTTACTTGCTAACGCCTCCCTAATCAAGTATTGTTTATTCTTATCGGGTCATATGTTGAAACCGAAAATTTTCCTACCTTGAAGGCCTTATTTACGCATAGAAGAACAAAACAAAAATCTGTTACATTCTAAAATCCGACAAAAAAGAACCACATAATTAGGATAGATAGATAGATCTGTTTAGACGTTTTCTTAAACGAAGGTTGCCTGGTAGAGATTGCTACCTTAGCAATAAGGCCGCCTGTTGACTCAAGTTTGTCTATGTAACATTGTAATATGTATGTGTTCTTTTTTGGTGTCAATAAAGAATATTTGTATTGTATTGTATTGTATAGATAGATTAAAGATTGGCACACAAAACTCAGGCAGCACAAACATAAATAAAAAAGAGTAAGATGGACCCACATGGACCATACAAATTACACAAGCAAACACACAGAATTAACAAAACATACATAACAGAGAAATAGGTACATAAACAACACACAAAACAAATAAATAATATAATAGAGTAGGTCGCTTGCATAATGTGCACCACGCTACCTGCATGAAGTGTACCAAAATGGCGCTGACTCAGCATTATGTTGCAGTAACATGAGGTACTGCCACGCTGATATTCTGTCAGTACCATCTTGGGTGTGTGTAATAATAAATGAAATTACAATAAAATGCATACGTATACTAAAGATAATAATAAAAATATTTAGGACTAGGATATAGGCAGTTTATTTAAAACAACGTATTTTTAATCACATTAGTGTAAACATTTGGTCCCTAGAGGCAGTTTTAAGAAGACCAATAAATCAACACGACTCTCATAAATCTCTCGAGAAGATTTTGTGAAAATTTCGGGTCATTTTTCGGGTCATTTATTTAAGTGGTTTGCGGTTTCAGTGACTAAAATGTAAAAAGCTAAGGAAAAGCATTCGGTAAAAATTCGCAGTCCAATTTGGTTTGTTTATTAAGTAAATAACATCGTAAATCTACATCGTACAAAACTAGGTACAGGTCATTAGATTTCAATCCGAGTTGGGCGGTAGGTATTTTTTAAATAAGAAATAGGAAACGCCAGAAAAAGAAACGTATCAAAATCATAGTTTCATTTGTAGACCATGGGACTTTAATTCACATTTATCATTATCAAAGCCAGCTCGCTGAAGTGGCAATGTTAATAACGTCCGGCCATTAGTGAATCCGACCAAGTGCTAATAATTTGCCACTATGAATGATGCAACAAACTGCTTTTACACAAGGAATTTAATTTCGTATTGTTTCATTTTAGAATATGGCAGAACCTGCAAAGACATAGGATGCCTAAATAGTGAAGTATGCGTACTAGCTGAAGATCCTTGCACGTTTGGTCACACCTCCAACTGCGGCACCTACCCCACATGCAAGAAGAAATCAAAAGTCGAAGGTAAATGAAATAAATATATTTCAAACACAAAATAATATAAATATATCACACAAGATTTACTATTATCCGATTTAGCAAGATCCGTAATCCCCAAAACATGTCACAAAAGAAGATAAAATCTTTTGAAAGCATCCGCTAAATCTACTTTTCTCGCAAAGTTACTCAATGGACACACTGGGGATTCGTAACTTCCAATAAAATTAGTCTCGTCTCGAGACTAACTGCGAGTATGTATACGTAATATAAATGTATTAGATATTCAGTATTCTCGCTAACTACATTTATTTTTTTGCTTGTACACAGTAAAATATATACTAGGTACTCATTAGGAAAGTATTTACTGAATGCAAAAACAGATCTATCGTAATTTGTCACGTGTAGGTTAGGTACTCGTAAACTAGACCTTATGAAAAGCTCCTTGATTTACTGTATTATCTTGCAGGTTCACATGCTGAGCCAGCTGCGCCAGCTCCAAGACCCTCGGCGCCCAGATTACCTACAAGCGATGATACACCTCCGGCCTATTCCCCTCCGAAACCACCGTCTAGAGACAATACGTACAACGGAGGCGGCTCATCCTATCCTAGTAGTGGCGGCGGTGGTTCGCCCTTTGGAGGTTCGTCATTTGGCGGAGGTTCTAATGGAGGCGGATCTCCTTACGGAGGAAACCCTTACGGGGGTAGCTCAAGCGGAGGCGGATCTCCTTATGGCGGAAGCCCTTACGGAGGTAGCTCAGGCGGAGGCGGATCTCCTTATGGCGGAAGCCCTTACGGAGGTAGCTCAAGTGGAGGCCATTCTCCATATGGAGGAAACCCATACGGAGGTAGCTCTGGCGGAGGCGGATCTCCTTATGGCGGAAGCCCTTACGGAGGTAGCTCAGGCGGAGGCGGATCTCCTTATGGAGGGAGCTCTAGTGGAGGTGGTAGCAATCCCTTCGGCGGTAGTTCTCCTTATGGCGGTTCTAGTTCTGGTGGATTCGGATCAGGCGGGAGTCGTGGTGGCTCGCTAGATAGTATTTTGAGCACGCTTAACAAGTACGCAAACAGCGGCGGCGGCGGCTCATCTGGTGGCGGATCCGGCATATCCAGCATCTTAGGTAATATTCTCGGGAATATCTCTAAGAGCGGTGGCATCAGCAACCTCCTAAATACTCGCCCAATTCAAAGAAATCCTAACTATTAGTAAAGTTCTATTTCGATAAGTATTAACCCAAAACTTATCCATCGGCAGATAGTGTGAAACGAAATATTTATCAGAAGGACTATGGACAGAACTCGGGACAGAAGAACAAATTGCGTGGTGGGGCCACCATTCATAAGCCAATATCCTACGGATGGAGTGTTAGGTAATTTGATACTACTACCGGTGTGGGCTTAACAGCAACGTGGCATTGGCATAACTTTTTAATTTTGGCTTGCTCTATTCTCTACTGCAACGGTTTATGAGAGCTCGGAGATTGAAGTGGAGAATAATCTCTCTCGCCTCTGCACCCACCCGAATCATAACAGAGTGAAAAAAAAATTAATTAGATATTACGATCACCGCTCATTCATAATTCGTTGCTCCACCTGTACAATATTAATGCACTAATTTAGAAATCTATTATTTTGCGTTTCGTACTGCTGGAATCCAGCTCCTCGGTATGGGTGGATGTGTTTGAAGATTATAAACTGCTGGGAAAAGGACTATCGCATTCGCAGTGTCTTGTTGCAAATAAAGAAGATTTACAACTTAATAAAAAAATGCAGTAGGTACACCTACCTAATCCTACTAAATTTTAACATTGGGTTTTGTACAGGCTATCTCAGAGAAAATACTACCATTCTCTCATTTTAATTCACAGTCGTGCAGTCAGCTGAAAAGATTGCTAACCCTTTTTTGGTAGCAGCGAATAAACAAACGGGATCAGTAATCTGCAGCTGACAGTACTAACGCGTGATATTTTGAAATATTTTTCACTACTAATCTTACAATCTTAATCTTTCATAATGGATACCTACTTACCGCCTTCTGAATCTCTCAGAGGCATAAGAGTCCCCAAGGGGAGATTAGGTAGGTACCATGGGATCCTAGAAGACGGAGGCCCTAGAATTGGATGCATACATTTCGCCGAGATCAGCTTGGAGAGGCACAATTATTGTAAATACGTTACCTATTATTTTGCTATTTTGACCCTATGATGTTGATCTTTGCTAATATCCAAAAAAGAGAACTTTAAATTTTATCGATTTTCAGAGATCTTTTTCACTCTGCATAGAGATAATAAGTCCAAGTCCATAAGTTCAAAATGATGTTATATTAGCAACGAACGACATTAACCTACAAAAAAAGGAGCAGGTTCTCAATTCATCGCGTAGGCTTTATTATTTAGAGTATTGTATAAGTTACATTTAATTAATTAAACCTTTAAACATCCACTGAAAGAGTCACAAAATTAGTAATTTTCTTGTCACTCGCATTGTATTTTGAACAAAATGAGGCTGCATATCACTCAATTAAGCTTGTAATAATTTAAACATTTCAATTGTGCACTATTTTGTTATTATTATATTCTAATCTTATAATTTTGTGTTGTTCTATAGACGTAGTTATAGTAATTTAAGAAAACTGCTTTATTTTCAATAATACTCAATACTTAATGCTTGTCTACTGAAAACTGAAATGCTTTATATCATTAATTACTAAGAAAATACACTTTTATAATTTAAACAATGTACATACTTGCCATCAATCCAAAAATACTCAACACGTGGTACAGTAACAGCAGCACAGTGGTATATATGTAGTTGAAAACGCTTAGGGAAATTTATTGCCTACCACTAAACTATTCTGACTATTTGCCTAGTCAAGAACTCTTAAACTAGACTGTAATGGCCCTTGGAATTAATTATTACACTTGAGTAGTCTCTTGATTTACGTTTTACAATGGCTATCTCAATTTTAATTTATATCTCTCTTTACTTGTAGTAGCATTAGCATGATGCTTCTTCTATTTAGTTTATCGCGGATTATGTTGATGCTTGTTTGTTACCACGTATGTACTAAATAATACGTGTTGGTAAAGAATAAAAAAGCAAATATTTGTATTTATTTACTGTGCCATTTAGCTAATGTCTTTATAATCGTTTTCCTTTCAGCATCACAGTGGTCTTAACGTACCTGATACATCAATACATCCAGAGCTGATGCGATTATATTTAAGAAAAACTATTTTATTGTAAGATGCCTGATCAGATTAACCATTGTTACAGTGTTGTATACGTTTTGCCTATTAAAATACGTCTTTAACAAAAACGTAGTTTATTTTCTATCCCAACAATTAAAATTAGAATTCAATTATGTACTTGTTTAAAACTAAACCACTACAATGTAAGCAGTGCGATATTATATCAAATCAATAAAAGCATAAAATATATTGTTTGAAACTATATTTGACCATACGATCTAGTTTACTTCATAAATAATAAAAAAAGCGCATTTATAAAATTGATACAGTCAAGAGCAAGCAAAGCAGAACACTTTTTATTGTGCTTTGCACTGTTCGTATGTCTATACAATATATTTGTTTTCATATAACAAAAATAAAACTTTTATTTTAAAAATAATATCTTTATTTGTTCAGAAAAATGCAGACTAGAATCGGATTCTTACAAATATTTAAATGTGTAACAAAAATGTTTTCATAGCATTCATGATTTCAAATACAGGAATGTACGTACATAATATTACTTTAAAAATGTCTAATTTCGTACTTTCACATAAAAATTAGGTTAAATAACTGTAAAACCTAACATAAGTAACAAACGTAGAAAAGTATCTATACTATCCGTGACTTTCTTAAATGTTTTATCTTTTCCAGATCTGCTGGAAGATATTTCTACAGAATGTGTCGTTTCTCTGTATGTGATTTGTTGCTCATGAGTATAATAAATTCTAGATAAATAAAAATTTATAATAATTGCAGAGAGCCTATTAAATAAAACAAATTTTCTCCTCCAAAATTACTAAACTAATCTAGAAAACCTAAGTTCCCAATAAAATATTCAAATATTCAATCTAAGATGCATTGAGCAATTTAAGTTACTTTTACCCCATACTAATATAAAATTTACATCAATTACTTTTAATATCACGCCTAATATCTACTTTATTTTTATTAGATTTTCCTGCTCTGTGCATTTGATTGAGTATTAAACCAATGATAAGGAACACAAGCCAAACTCCGTACCAATAGTGGTACACGGAAGAATAATAAATCCAAATCCTATCAAAAGTCAGTAACAGGAATGCTGCTGCCTGGTATGACTCAGAATGCGATCTTAGGAACCACATGATGAAACCGACGATCTTCTTTTTCTATAAACAAAAAAAAACCTGTCAAGTGCGAGTTCAACTGGTATAGAGAGGCAGCCGAAACAACTGGACTGATTGGGTTGAAATTTGGTAAAGTAGTTTCGGGGGAAATAGGCGCTGTCATCGGGTCGGACAGACACCTGTGTGATCCTATAAGGGTTCCTTTTCTGTTTTTGAGGTACGGAACCCTAAAAAAAAAAGGTAAAACAATACAGATCCTGACACTAAGGTTGTTGAGGTTGATTAATGATCTTACAACTTGCAACAATTTAATGTCACTCACTAGTGCATTACAGTTTTATGCTTATATTTTTTTTCTTCTGAATTTAACTTACTCATGATAGCTCTAATTAACACTAGAAATATAACTGAATTACTCACGGTTCCTGTAGCATCTTTGTAGAAGAGTTTGTAGTAAATATCTTCCGCCATCAAGTAGAATGGACAGAAGTAGATACAGAAGAAATAGCCGGCGTGTGTTCCATGCCAGATTACAGAAACGAAGAGAGCTGCGTGTATCCTAGACGAACAACAAAAATATTAAATGCTAATCTAAATTGACACAAGGCGACGAATGCTTGCTCACTTAACATGTGACTTTCGACGACAAATTGTATCATACACATCTTGTTTCTCAATTGTTCAAAGTTCTGCGCTGCGCTTTATCACAAGCTTTGAGGGCACAGAGTTACTTTAAAATTAAGCCATGAGCATGAGTGAGTATCAATTACCCTTCAGGTAACATCGCCCGTGCCCGCCGGCGGGGGCGCGGCTGAAACCAAAATCAAAATTGATAAATCAGAGACGGAGCCCCTCAGGCGTCGTCTCCTTCACGATGTTTTTCAGTAGCAACGCGCTAGGCCTAGGGGCATATTACATTATCAAATATTAGATCCCTCTAGTCGCGTTGGTACATGACTTTTTTTTGGGGTAGTCTTCCGCTCCCTCGCAAGTCCGGTGAAGGTTGATTGGTCGTACTTTTTCGACACAAGCATAGGTCAATTTAAAAAAAAAGTATATACAGATCCTAAATGGCGGAAGCAGAAAAAACCGCTCACCCTGGGCTTTCGTTCTCGACGTTTATGGAGACGAATATTTCAAAAAACAAGTCAACTAACAAAATTAAAATCACTGAACCATTTACAAAGTTTCAAGTGAATTATTAAGGAAAGTGACCTTTATAGACCAGGAACAGTTGTAGGCCTCATAAGCTAATAATGAGTTGGTAGGCGATTCGGTCACTGAGTTTGGGCCGTTTCGACCGAAACAGGAATTTTATTATTTTTAATATTTTGGAGTTGGTGTTTCGGTCACTTGGTTTTTTTAAGCATTTTTTGTACCGTCAGCAGCAAAATTCATAGGTGAGGTTATTAATCTGACTAAAAAAAAAAGTAAATGGAGGCGCTTCGTGCACGCTCGGTCACTAACAGCGGGCGTAAGTTACATAGTCAGACTCAGTTCCACATACTCACTTCAAGACTTTGATAGGAAATCTCTTATAAACCACGACGGCGACCCAGTATTGCACAGCCTTGTTCCAAACCTTCATGGAGTCACGGAGAGTAACACAACTTTCGCAGCCCCACACGTCCATTGACTCCATCGTGTTGAAATCATATTGTGCTTTGCTAGCTTCCTCTTCAGTCCTGATAGAAAAAAAATCTTTTTTAACCAGAGAATAAATTAGGAATTTTCAGAAAAAAAAGACTTAATCTCAATATTGGCTACTAGATTTCCGCCACAGCTCCGCCCGCGTTGACAATTTCCCGCGGTAAAAGGTAGCCTATGTTACTTAGGGCGAATGTAGCTTTCTAATGATGAAAGAATTTTTGAGTTTATTCATTACAAACATACACTAAACTTTTTATAATAATATGTAGTATGATATGATGAACTAAAATACCAGGCTCCTATTTTAAAGTTAAAGTTTTCACATTATCTTAGTATGCATTTTAGATACATATACATTATTTTTTTCCACAAAGTAATCATAGGCAAAAATCTAACAATTTCCTTTAGAGGTAAAGTGTTTGTAATGAAGATACTTACATTTGTTTCAACTTTAAATATCCAGTAGTAGGTCCATGGCCAGTTCTGTTTTTACCCTGTACAGGATAAGCTCCTACACCAGCAGCAATGCATGCACTTTCCGCCAGAGTCATCCCAGAGTAAATGCGTTGACGAAATGCGGCAAATAACACCCATGGATACATCATTCGATACAGAAAATTCCGGTTATTATGGTCTTCTGTGAGGATATACTGAAATTAGAATAGTATAAGAATATAATTTATTGAACACTAGAAAAAACCGGTACAGTAAAATTTATAAAAAAGGATAGATAGTATACAGGTAGGCAGCTTTATTGCTGAGTAGCAATTTCCACCAAGTAATCTTCCCTAAGATATATAAGGAGAATACATACTATTACATAGTGAAATGGGTATGTGATATATGTACATATTTTTTAAATCTTCAGAAGATATGAGTGGTTTGACTGAATAAAATGGATTGAAAGTATTATTAATACAAATTAAATTACCTCTAATGGCCATATATTTGACATGGCCAGATATAAAGAAATATAAAGTGGCACAGTCTTTAATGTGTTTATAGTAAACCCAGCACAATCAGCATACTTGCTGAAAGGCAGGCGGAAATAATCGTCAAATGTCCTGTATCTGTAGTAGGGTCCTGAAATAATAAAAAAATATTTTTTACTTTTTGTTAAAGATAAAATGCTGGCTAAAATCATTATTATGAAGATCCAGCTATGACTATGACGCAAAGCATTTCCACATACATTGTGTAAGAAAATATTGTTATAGTAGAATAAACAATTTTCCAAAATTCCCATACATGTTAGAAACTTAGAATATAAGATAACTAGAGATGCTACATATTATATTATTTAGTCATTTCCGAGGGGCTAAAATGATAATTTGCAAATGATTATTTGATGTGTTTGATGCAAGAAATACTGATAACATAAGATCATTCAAGAGATTATAGTGCAGTCATTAAATGACATTATCTAAGTATGTGATTTGTAAATAACTGCAAAGAATAAATTTTGTCAATCAAATATTTTTGTTCACACCTCAACGGATTAATGAGATAGGGAAGGATCTAGGATAAATACTATACATTTTTTGATGTACCAGCAATATCTTCTCCCACTGGAAAAAACAAAATTCTGTCTAAAATTACAATAAAATATTACCTGTAAGTAATCCAACATAGTTAAATGAGTAATGAAACAGATCATAGAGGCTGGGATTTATAATTTCAACAAAGTCATCATCCCTGTCCTTCCGTTCTGGATTATCTGGCTTATCCTCTTCCTTCTTTCCTTTAGCTAAAGCCAGCCAGGAACCGTTTATCTCAAAAGCCACACCAACTACTCTTAGTACCAATATCATCTGAATGAGGTTCGTTTGGCCTGATGAGAGTGGGAATCCAAATTTATCCGCATACCGAAAGAAGAAAAGGTATCCGAACATAAAGAAGAAAGTAACTATATGGCAGTACCTGTAACAAAAAACAAATATTAAGAACGTATAATCTATATACGAATCACTTATAATACATTTGGGCCATAGAAATAATGCAAGTGATTCGAAAGTAATTTATCTGGGTATTAGGACTCACTTGACTGTAGCCAATTTGATAGCTGCAATCCCAACGAGGGTTGATAATATAGGATGAAATGCATTGTATCCTGATACTATAGTAATAAGCAAAAGTCCAAGAAAAGAGCCGACCAATTTTTTTAATTCAATAGATGTTATACGCCTATAATAAGGTCCTACAGCTACACTGAATAGTAGCAATGACAGATAAATTATATCACTTTTATTTTTTGTAATAAATGAAATCATTTTAATTAGAAAAACCACCACAAAACAAAATAATATTCGCCAATTTGTAAAAAAACAAAGCCAGCTAGCGGCGCGGGCGGGGGCAACAAACTGGGGGAGAGGGGGGAGGGGACACGTGCGTGCTATTGACAGAACTAGTGTTGACGTAACACTCGATAGAATAGAACAAACAATATTCAAGTTAAGTTTCTTCCAGTTCCAGCAAAAGCACAAATAAAAAATAAATAGAGAAGGTTATTTAAAAGATTTAAATAAAAACACCTTTATTTGAGCAATCTGTCGATATTAGAACGTGTAAAGAAAATAATAACTTAATAATAATATGGAAAATAATAACATGACAAATAAAACAACAAGATATGGCTTTTATAAGATATGTCATTCAAATGGCTCGAATTTTATTTTTAAAGATAATTTCCAAGATATTTAAGCTTGACAAAAAAATCTTCGCCATACTGCAAAAATTGAATGGGAAAATAATTTTATAATATTACTTTTGAATGAAAAACTATCGATAGCTCGATATCGATAGTTCCGTACATGCCTATCAGAGGTGCCTCCACGGAACACTATTACTTCCTAGCGGAAGAAGAATACCAACTTCATACAAATAAAAGTGCGGCAGCAAAATACAAGGACCCTAGTGTCATCTCTCGAACACCCCCTAAATTATATCTAGTGGCGGGATATTCGTATTATTTCCTCCTTTTACTAGGTAGTTTCACGTCCGTAAATCAATTGCTAATTTCAGTGTAACATTTTTCTAGCTGTTTTTAGATATTAAAATCATTTTATATTTTTAATTATTTTCAGTACACACTACGGTCCAACTCAAAAATATAAAATTATTTTTGTATCTAAAAACCTAGACTAGAGAAATGTACACTGAAATTAGCAATAGATTTACGGACGTGAAACTACTCAACTACCACTTTATTTATTGACTTTTCAGGTAATCAAAATAAATACTGAATCATAATATTACTATATCATTTAATAATGGTAATAAAACAATTGAAATAATATTATATATGCGAAAGAATAACCTTAATGCGTATCAATTAATCCTTACATGCATCTGCTACATAGTTCTCTTCCCTCTTAATAGTTTTATCCATAAATGCAATTTTGTTCAAAAATTTACCACATTTTACAAAATTGACTGGCTTGAGACTGTGAAGATGCATGCTGCCCTCTATTATGTCTCTTCAGAACATGATGGTAAAATAATGGTACCCCGTTCTCACTGTAAATAAATAAGTTACCAATGAGCAAAATGTATAGTAAAGAAAGAAACATACTCGGCTACACAATGTTTTTCAGAACCAATATTAATTTGCTCATAATCTAAATTGTAGGACAAAAATCTATACTAATATTATAAATGGGAATATCTTTCAGTCTACAACACCGAATTTGAGAAAATTTGACAAA
Organism: Teleiodes luculella; assembly: GCA_948473455.1. Lineage (NCBI taxonomy): Eukaryota > Metazoa > Arthropoda > Insecta > Lepidoptera > Gelechiidae > Teleiodes > Teleiodes luculella. Next base: position 9,371,837 of record OX419595.1, on the reverse strand, counting down.
TAATTAATTACTTTTTCAGCACATAAGTGTTATTATTATTACTTTTTCAAATGACAGGCCTCAAATTAAATTACCACAGAAAAATACATAACTCATACAGATTTAACTGTTAGGTTACTAGTAAAACTACAATGTTAATAAAACAATTGAAATAATAATATATATGTGAAAGAATAACCTTAATGCGTATCAATTAATCCTTTCATGCTACTGCAACATAGTTCTCTTCCCTCCTAATAGTTTTATCCATAAATGCAATTTTGTTCAAAAATGTACCACATTTCACAAAATTGGCTGGCTTGAGGCTGTGAAGATGCATGCTGCCCTCTATTATGTCTCTTCAGAACATGATGGGAAAATAATGGTACCCCGTTCTCACTGTAAATAAATAAGTTACCAATGAGCAAAATGTATAGTAAAGAAAGAAACATACTTGGCTACACAATGTTTTTCAGAACCAATATTAATTTGCTCATAATCTAAATTGTAGGACAAAAATCTATACTAATATTATAAATGGGAATATCTTTCAGTCTACAACACCGAATTTGAGAAAATTTGACAAATAAGTAATTACTTTTTCAGCACATAAGTGTTATTATTATTACTTTTTCAAATGACAGGCCTCAAATTAAATTACCACAGAAAAATACATAACTCATACAGATTTAACTGTTAGGTCACTAGTAAAACTACAATGTTAATAAAACAATTGAAATAATAATATATATGTGAAAGAATAACCTTAATGCGTATCAATTAATCCTTTCATGCTACTGCAACATAGTTCTCTTCCCTCCTAATAGTTTTATCCATAAATGCAATTTTGTTCAAAAATGTACCACATTTCACAAAATTGGCTGGCTTGAGGCTGTGAAGATCATGCTGCCCTCTATTATGTCTCTTCAGAACATGATGGTGAAATAATAGTACTCCGTTCTCACTATAAATAAATAAGTTACCAATTAGCAAAATGTATAGTAAAGAAAGAAACATACTCGGCTACACAATGTTTTTCAGAACCAATATTAATTTACTCATAATCTAAATTGTAGGACAAAAATCTATACTAATATTATAAATGGGAATATCTTTCAGTCTACAACACCGAATTCGAGAAAATTTGACAAATAAGTAATTACTTTTTCAGCAAATAATTATGTAATTACTTTTTCAAACGACAGGCCTCAAATTAAATTACCACAGAAAAATACATAACTCATACAGATTTAACTGTTAGGTCACTAATAAAACTACAATGTTAATAAAACAATTGAAATAATAATATACAGGGCGTCCCACGGCTATGCCACATGGAGGGAAAGTACCTTAAATATTGTAAGTAGAACATTTTGCTGAAAGAAGACTTTATTTCCAAAAACTATTAAAACTGCAGTAATACATTTTTTAATAAGTACATGGTTGAAACGGAAATCAAACCCGCTATACGATAAAAAAAATAATCCTGTAGTTTTATCATACCGATCAAAAGGCTTCATCATAAGGGTTACTTTTTGCTAAATAACATAGTGTCAGAAATAAAAGGAAGACTATTGTATTTTAACATTTTAATACAAAATTTATCAATTTAATCAAATGCTCAAAATGACCCCCACGCTGTTAAATACAAAGGCGCACCCTTTTGATTATTTCACTCCCTGTCAATTTTTTTATCATGCTGTGGTGGATATTTGGAATAATACGTCTAAGTTCTGTTTGTAGCTCGTGGACACTTTCAAACCAGTTCCTGTAAACTAAAATTTTTACATAACCCCATAAAAAAATATCTAACGGGGTTAGATCTGGCGATCTCGGCAGCCACATCAAATGTTAAAATTCATAGTCTTCCTTTTATTTCTGATATTATTAGATTCTTTATTGTACACACACAAATATAACAAAGCAGTACATTTAACTGGTAGTTTACAAGGGCGAGCTTATCTCTAAGTAGAGATCTCTTCCAGCCAACCCGTAAAAGTGTGAGAAAACTATTACAAAATTGCAGGAACATGGCTGTGTACATATTTGATAATATAATACTTACTAATATTCAAAATACATACACCATACTTACAATAAATACAATAGAAATGACAAATAAAGTACTATGTTATTTAGAAAATAATAATTATGATAAAGCCTTTCGATTGGTATGATAAAACTACAGGGTGCTTTTTTTTCTCGTGTAGCGGGTTCGATTCCCGGTTCAACCATGTAATTATTAAAAAATATAAGAATGCAGTATTAATAGTTTAAAAAAATAAAATAAAGTCTTCTTTCAGTAAAATGTTCTATCACTACTTATTATAAAACAAAGTCGCTTTCTCTGTCCCTATGTCCCTCCCTTTGTACGCTTAAATCTTTAAAACTATGCAACGGATTTTGATGCGGTTTTTTTCAATAGATAGAGGGATTCAAGAGGCAGGTTTATATGTATAATACATGCATAATATACTTAAGAATAACCCACAATAACCATTTTCCCGTGCGGAGTCGGGGCGGGTCGCTAGTCTACAATATTTAAGGTACTTTCCCTCCATGTGGCATAGCCGTTGGACGCCCTGTTATCCATAAATGCAATTTTGTTCGAAAATTTACCACATTTTACAAAATTGCCTGAGGCTGGCTGGCTGGCTGGCTGGCTATATTTGCTTGAGGCTGTGAAGATGCATGCTGCCCTCTATTATGTCTCTTCAGAACATGATGGTAAAATAATAGTACCCCGTTCTCACTGTAAATAAATAAGTTACCAATGAGCAAAATGTATAGTAAAGAAAGAAACATACTCGGCTACACATTCTTTTTCAGAACCAATATTAATTTACTCATAATCTAAATTGCAGGACAAAAATCTATACTACTATTATAAATGGGAATATCTTTCTGGGAATGATCTGGTGAGGGTCGCGGGAAGCCGCTGGATGCGGGCAGCGCAGGAACGATCATTGTCCAGCAGTGGACGTCTTTCGGCTGAGATGATGATGATGATGATGAATATATTTCAGTATACAACACCAAATTTGAGAGAATTTGACAAAAAAGTAATTACTTTTTCAGCAAATAAGTATGTTATTACTTTTTCAAACGACAGGCCTCAAATTAAATTACCACAGAAAAATACATAACTCATACAGATTAAACTGTTAGGTCACTAGTAAAACTACAGGTAAAACTAGCCATCGACACGACAGAAGAAGAAGAAGAAGGTAACTGCTATTATCATCATAATTATCCTTACCTAAAATATTGAATAAGATGTGGAAGATAGAACACCAAATAAAGTTTCTCGTTAAATTAAATTGGTCATGTTTATGGGGAATAATACCAAACTAATAGTAATCAAATATTACTTACATCACTTCGGACAGCAGGGTATAACAATCTTGTTTTGGATGCATATGTGAAATCTTCTTCAAGAAAACGATCTTAATAAAGCATTCTGTGCTCATTATTTAGACTTTCCTGTAATGCTATTGATAGAAGCTGCTCCGCAGTAGGAAATACAGTATTTTGCCCACAACATACACCTGAAAACAAGTAGTAAATATATCAGGAATCTAAGGCTTAGTGTATTTTTGATACGATAATTTAAAAAAAATCAAAATTCAAAATTATTTAATTTCTTTAAACAAATGGTTATTTACAAGTTGTTGAATTTTCCTTTTAAGCAAAAGATTTTTGCCTGTGCCAGGATATTGCCGTAAAGAATATTATTGTGACGTCATTGCTTGTTCCAGTATGCTTACTATGTAAGAAGCGACAGGCTCGAGAAGCTATCAAACGCGACGTACTGACATTAGAGCCATAGAAGTTCTGTCAACATATCGCGTTTGACAGCTTCTCGAGCCTATCGCTTCTTACTACGTAGTAAGCCTGCAATCTTCTGGAGTTTCGATTGTTTTGACGAAAACATAACCTATAACACTTACCGCAGATGGTTTTGAACCTGGGTGAGCCCCAGTTTCTGAAAATCGAAAGTTTAACATTGTCAGCAGCGGGGGATTAGCCGCACTTGAAATATCTTCAAATATCACAGTTCAAAACGATCTTATAAAACACCATAAAGGTAAAAGTCACTGCCTTGAAAATCACTATATGTCATAAAATTCACATAAGCGGAGGATCGGGAACTCAAATATTATCGTTTCTATTGTGAGTCGATATGCTTGCATCGAAAGATAGCAAATAATAAAAATAGAACATAAGAACAAAACACAAGCTATTCAACAAGATTCGGCCATATTGTTTGGTGTTGCCAGTGTTGATAGAAATATTTATCAGTATACCCATCATAATATTCATAATTAATGTTATTTGAAATCAACTCTCGACTTCGTAATTGTATTATTGTTGTGATGATAACTATACTTAAGTTTTTTTAAATTATGATGATGATGATGTCACGTAAAACAGTTATTAAATTTTTAAAAACGAGTTGAATATTCCGAAGTAAAACCGAAATTAACCGAATTACGCTAGGAAGTACACACTGCTATCTGCCCCCTTCAAGATGGCAGTGCCGCAATTTCGACGTATAAAGTCAACTGGGCCGGTGCCTCTGAGATGCGGTAAAAGTTGGTAAAAGTTTTATTTTATTGCGCTTTTTGGTTTTTTGATTCGACACTCAACCACAGAACTCAACTCACTTAAAAGTAGGTATATGATGGTGGATGATTACATCTAACAACCCAAAAGAAAATAATACTTTATTTTTCGAAAGAAGTATTAAAATTTAAAATAACACGTTACACGATAATCATTTCAGTAAAATAAAATCACTTTTTATATATTTCGGAATAAATAATATTATTTGAAACTGTCCCTATAATGCACAGCCAGATAATAAAATACAGCCAGGAATGCACAACTAATATTTCATCATCGGGAGATTTTCTAACAGCTTGACGTTAAAAAAGAACGAGCGTTCTTTAAGATTTCCATAGATGACACTAGTAAAATAATGATAATTAGTAAAATAATGATAATAGTGAATTATAGTTTTTTTCCTTTTTTTGTCGGATTGTATGTACAGTAGCCAGCACATGCGGCTGGACATATTGACCTTGAGATTGCCCTTATTCCGTAGAGGTAGAGATGAATTTCGTAGTGCGAATGTCCAGCCGCATGTGCTGTCTTCTGTACATGATTCTCACTGAGATTCAAGAGATAATAAGTTAATTATTTTGAATGTTTTTTTACAATAGGGAAGTGTTCTCGGAAAAAAGTAATCGATTCTAATATCCCTTTGTTAGATTATCGAAAAAAAATTAACACGTATGTTTTTTTTTTCAATTTGACGAAGATTTACCGAATCAAAATGTATGAGAAGGGTACTATGACGTCACTTGTTTCGTACAATTTGTATGGCGGTGTGTCGTTACTGGAAATTTCAAAGTGCTGTATCGTCACCATTTTTCGTTTGCCAGACGAAAAAAAAAAAACGTGTACCTACATTATTTTTTAGTAATCTAACTGACGGACTAATTAGATTTTTTTAGGAACCTTCCTCATTGAATACTTCTCTATTACACGCATTGAATAGACAATATGATGTAGAAATGACGTAGACTTGTATCAGTAGGTAACGTGGTTTTCTTGTTAGACCTTGTTTTCTTTTCTTGGAGTCTTGGTTGGATGGACCATGTCACTACGTGAATACGTGATCACGCACGCACGGGACATGAATGATTGGGTCGTACATTATATTATTACCTGCTGCTAAGCAACGAACGACAGAAATGTAAACAAAAAATATGTAGGTAAAAAAACATGTGAAAAACAATAAAATTGTGAATTAAAACATGACTCTTTATACCGACACTAAACTTAACTTCACTGATAATAATGTGGTATCTACATTGGGATCATGGCACCCGTCTCTTCCACTCCTTGCAATAGGTTCTTACCACCAAGAAAAAGGAGGATTTGTCACTATTTTCCAAGAAAATGTAAGTTCCCTGAAATTGACTCTTAATTTCCCTAGAAATTTCGATAAGTTTTTATTTTTTACAATAAAGAAAATAAATAAATAAATTTATTGTAAGTACACTTAGACATACAAAGGAAAAATATATATGAATAGGCTATCCATATATATTTTTATAAACTAACAGTACCTAATACTAAAAATGTTACTGATTTTATTCCAGGGATGTGCTCTAGAGGGCTGTGAATGGCCCATTTTACTGTCCAATCAAGTAACTGCTCTCGCCTGGCACCCGTCGCGGCGGCTGCTAGTCGTAGGTTGGGATGGCGGTGAACTGTACATTTGGCTTGAATATTCTTGGGCACGTTTAGAAGCACCCCACAATGCTGCTCTAACATCTGTAGCATTCAGTCTTGGTGGCGGCAGACTACTAGCAGCTGATGCTGCAGGATCATTGTCAGGCTGGCAGTCAGCCTCTGGCGCGCCCCTAACATCATTCCATCACCAACTGGGAGATGTCATTACACATATTTCATTCTGTTCACCGCAACCAAGCAGTGAATCTTCCATTAGGGGCTTAGCACGAGCTGCTGTTGCTGGAGATGAAAATGCACTAGATGCCTTAGCAGCATGGAGACCTCGCACTACTGCCAGAATGAGAGAGGGGTCCCAACCTGACAATCACTGCTGCTACGCTGCTCAAGACAATAGTGTTATTATGTATATTGATCATTCTGGGTCATGCACTGAAGTGCTAAGTGCTCCAGGGAGTATAATATTTATGGGAATTATAAGCAATATTTATTTATTAGTTGCGTGGGAATCAGGTGGAGCTCTAAGTCTCACAAGGTTCCTGACATCTGATGATGGAGCACTTCAAACAGATACTCATGTAAGAATGACAGCAAGAAATGGACAATGTATTGTACTAGCAGGTAACTTCTATGTAGCTGTTATTACAGGAGATAATGTGATAAGAATATGGGACAGTGAAACAGGTGACAATGATGTACTACCAAATGAGAATGACGATATAGTCCAAGGAGATAGCTTCAGTAGCATCAGCTATTGCAGTCTTAGTGATACTCTCTGCTGTGGAACATCTCAAGGTAATCTGTACTTATGGAGAAGAGACCACAGGAATTATTGGAAATTGATAAGTAGCACCTCTATCAAAGGTACTGTTAAGGAAGTGACATGGGGTTCTGAAGGCCTAATGAATCCTCTTCTCCATGTGAATTGCATAACAAGTGCTTTTATTCTTCGAGAACAGCCGGTCTGTTGGGGTTATTCTCCAAATGTATTTATGGTCCAGAAATCAGCTAATGAAATTGCAGTAACTGGTTTAAATAATGTCATATCTACCATTGAATCTTCCATTACAGTGAGAGCCTTTGCCTATAGGAATCAATATGTTGCTTTGGGCGATGGTAAAGAAGTTCAGGTAAGATTTATTTTTATTTATTGTTTCCAACTTAACAAAGACTGTTGCAATAATTATTGTAAAATTTTACCCTTGTGATTTCTTCTTACAGATTTGGATGTGTACTAAAGAAAATGATACAAAATTCTCTCTAATCCGCACTTTTCCATGGAAAACAGATGTCCTAATAATCTGTAATGATGTGCTTGTGGGTGTAGTAACTCCTCACATTGAGTATTACAGCATTTCTGGGAACAGTCTTGGTATCTTACCCAGCACTGAAGGTGAAGGAGAGCCTATAGGTGTAACAAATACCGGGAAATACCTTGTAATAGCTACCATGGATGGTACCATTAAATTGGCAGAGATGTCGAAGAAGACGCTTCGATTGCCGTATCCACCTAAAAACTGCTACCAAATGATAGAAGACTTTGGTGAAGTCATGAGAGCGTCAGTCAACTGCATTGGTCGTTACATATGTCTAAGTATTGCGAATGCTGGTTTAGCCCCAGATCCTAAGCTTTATTTGTGGGATGTGGCCAATGACGTGATTACACACACTTTGCTCGTTGAAAATTCAACACCGCCCTATCAGAGCGTCCCAATAGCAATCGTTTGGGACACAAATGATCCTCGAATAGTCGCTGTTCACATGCGTTCCGTAGATTTCGATCGCGTTCATTTATTTTTCTGTCACGAAGGGAACTTATTTGAATACAAAAACTGGTGTTCCAATACTGAAGAATATTTTATGTCAGATTACATGTTGTGTTCTCTTTACACACCTTACGTTGTTATACTTTCGCAGCAAAATATAAGAAAATTGATGATGCGTGAATTCAAAAACTGCAACCTTCATGATCCAGCTGCGATACGACAAATATTGGACTTTTTGTATTACATGATGACAGGACATTTGGAAAAGGCTGTTGTAGTGGGAACAAATATCTCTACCGCAAAAGGTTCTATTATTTGGGACAGTTTGGCTAAAGAATGTGTAGCTCGGAAGAGACCTGACGTTGGAGCAGTGTGTCTTGGGAAAATGGGTGATATAAAAGGTGCTTTAATGATGCGAAAAGTAATGAACGATGATGATATGGATGAGACTTGTAAAGTTGCAGTATTAGCCGTAAATCTAGGAATGATAGAAGAAGCTGAAAAGCTGTTTCGGCAAGCTGAAAGGCCAGACCTCACAACTCGTCTTATATCGGCTAAGGAAGGCGGGCTAAACGAAATCACATCGGGGTCGAATGAGGGCGAAAACATTCTTTTAGTAAAAAGTGCTCAGCATAAGTTGGCAAAGGTTCTTTGGGCTAATGGAGAAACAGGATCAGCGTTGAAGTTGTTTGAAAGTGCTGGTACGTTAGTTCCGCATGTTCCGAGAATGTTGATCGCTCAAGGACAAACTGCTACTTTAGCTCAATACGTGGCTAATTCTAATGATACAAATCTCATAATCTGGTGGGGACACTACCTGGAGAGTATTGGCGATTTAGATGGAGCAATAGAAGCCTATATTAGAGCCAATGATTTCGGAGAACAAACGAGGCTACTTTGTCATATGGACAGAATAGAAGAAGCTGAAAAAGTCTGTCAAAAGAACCGCGCGGCGATGTATCAGATGGCAAGATACCTGGAAATGCAGCCTGACAAAACGGAAAGTGCTGTGGCGGTGTGTACCTATCTAACTTCAATTTGTTTGATTTCTTTACTTTCATTCATTAATATTGAACAATATTTAACTATTTGCAGATGTACATTAAATGTGGGACTGTGACGTCAGCTATACGAGTAGCAGCCGAAGCTATGGCGTGGAACCTGGTATGGCGCGCTGGTTCAGCTGGCTCTCAAAGTCACGCTTTACATGCTGCAACTATACTAGAAACTAACGGACAAAACGAGCAAGCTATTGCTTTGTATCAAAAAGCAGGTACAATCGTGCTGGCTGATGGTCTTAGTTTAGATAGATTTCGATGCTACCGTCTTTCAACCTCAATCATGTTATTTTTTATGTTTTGTTTTCTTTTTTCAGGAAAGCCTCATATGGCATTGAAATTAGCCATCAGTTGTGGTGATACTAGTGCCATGATAGCCGCCGTAGAATCTCTAGGAGACCGTGTGGATCCTCAACAGGCACACATTCTTGCAGCACATTTGAGAGAAGCAGGACAGCATTCACACGCTGCCGTGTTATTGGCCACTGCTGGAAAGGTAGCCGCTTGCTATGTCTTTTTCACAACTGCTAAACAGTCACCATTAGTTTTGCATCTTTGATTTCGCACACACCGTTGACTTGGTCCTATTGTGGGTTTTTTTTTTATTGACCTATGCTTGAGTCGAAAAAGTACGACAGTTCAAGCTTCACCGGACTTGCGGGGGATGGACCCAGGCGCGGTCCGAAGGGGGGGGTCACAGGGGACATGACCCCCCCCAAAATCTAAGGTGAAATTGATAAATCTCAAAAATTTGCCAAATAATAAAAGGAAAATTTCTAGCTACCCCTAACAGCGATAAATTTATAGAAGAAAGTATCTGAAATAATCTGAATTCTATGCTAACCATTGGATCTCAGTTATCTTAAATAAAACTATTATTATTATTCCCATTTTTTAAATAATCCTCCTGCCACTGTCGTTACAGAGTATCAGCTATGAATTACAAAGTGGAAATGGGAGCTCACAGAAAATGCTGATACGAAACTTCCTAAGTGTGTAGTTTCTACCATCGAAGTTTATGATGATGATTTATACACAAATATAAAGACATCTCAAAATTCTGGCAACTCTTCCTATAAGTGGTGCGACAGCAGAGCGATCCTTTTCTACGCTTAGGCGTTTAAAAACGTGGTTGAGGGCTAACATGTACCCGGAAATAGTACCAGACGTATCAAATATTATCACCCGATTTGCAAATACAAAAAAAGCTGCCAAGTGCGAGTCGGACTCGCCCATAAAGGGTTCCGTAAGTGTGCTTCAAGGTAATCCTCCCCTATGAAACCTTTATAAAATTCAGTTTTGACTATGCTAAAAATTGCTATTGAAATAGTAGTAAATAGTATCATTGTAAGGAAATTACTATCATTATGATTCTGAAGATATAGCTATAGTTTGGGGAGGATTATAGCTGCATGTTCAAGCCAGAATCCTCCCCTCTCGTACAGCCAAACGGTGAGGTCTTTCGACTTAGATTATATCCAAAAAAATAGACACGAAATTGTATTCTTTGCTCACTAAAGAAAAAAAATTAGACGTGCTGTAATTGGTAACATTTCGTACTTCCGAATTTTTTTTAACCGAAACTTAATTGACCAAAAACGGTTCATAGAATATTTAGTTCCAATATGTTTCTTTTGACATAACTTCATTTTACCATAAATATACTAAACAGGAGTATCATTTTCCAGAAAAACTACAACCATATTATCGAAATATTATTTTTGGTTTTACCAACTGTTTCACTTCATATATTATAATTATCCTGGAGGTTTATTAAACAGAATTTACTTTTCCCATAATTTATAATGGATTTAGTTTTGTAAAACAACCATGACAGGGCGGGTGCGAGCGAAGCGGGCATGGGAGTTCAGGGCACCCCGACTACTGTTGGTTAGGTTCGAAGGGGTTAGGGTTAGGTTGACATGTATGCATGCCTGCTTGTGCTTGCTAGCATGCATGCTTGCTTACTTGCATGCTTGCTTGCATGCTTGCTTGCTTGCTTGTTGCATGCTTGCTTGCTTGCTTGTTGCATGCTTGCTTGCATGCTTGCTTGCATGGTTGCTTGCATGTTTACTTGTCAATTTGCATGATTTTGTGGTATACTGATTATTCAGGATAACATTTATATGGAATTCGACTCATCTGGTTTTCAAATCTGTGGTTTTTCGTTGTTGTGGTTTATCAATACCAAGGTAAACAAAGTGAAAAGAGAAACGAAACTCTGGGAAATGAAAATCAGGTAAAAATCATTTCGGGAAAATGATAATATGGAAAGTAAAAAAAATGCGATCCGTTTTCGGTAAAAACATATTCGGTATTAAAATTTTCGGATTTAAGATAGGTAACCGCTGTAATTCCGAAGATATAGCTACTGGTTGGGGAGGATTATGGCTTGAGCATTTCAATTTTGCTAATTTCTGCACAACGCTTTGTTATTTCATCCTAAAATTGGTATCAAAAATAGCAATTGAAATAGTATCGTCAAACTACATTCGATTTATTACGAAAAACATCTTAAAAGTACTTTTAAAATGCATGTAAAGTTCTACATGCAAATTAGTTTTGAGTCCCTATAATGCACAGTACGATTATGCACAGCCAGCAAAGGCAATGGCAAAAAACGGAACCCTTATAGATTCATGTTGTCGTCATGTCTGTCTGTCTGTCTGTCCGTCCGTATGTCACAGCCAGTTTTTTCCGAAACAATAAGAACTATTCTGTTCAAACTTAGTAAGTAGATGTATTTTGTGAACCGCATTAAGATTTTTACACAAAAATAGAAAAAAAAAACAATAAATTTTGGGGGTTTCCCATACATACTTAGAACTAAAACTTAAAAAGAAAAATTCATCAAACACATACGTGTTGGGTATCTATGGATAGGTCTTCAAAAATGGTATTGAGGTTTCTAATATCTTTTTTTTTTAAAGAATGATAAAACTAAAAAATATATATATACCTAATGTACATTACCCTGCAAACTTCCACCGAAAATTGGTTTGAACGAGATCTAGTAAGTAGTTTTTTTAATACGTCATAAATCGTAAACCGCAATTTAACTTCCACTATTAACATCGAACAAAGTTACAACGAACTACAAGAACTTTTAAATTATATTACTTGCTGTTACGGAACCCTTCATGAGCGAGTCCGACTCGCACTTGGCCGCTTTTTTTATTAGTGTAGTGAGTGACCCCCTCCAAAATTTCAGCCTGCGACCGCGCCTGATGGACCCTATTGTGGGTGTTTGTCCTGGCATAATTCTTTATATCATACAGAACAGAACTCCAGCGTCGTCACATTCCCCCAACCCGATTGCAAAAGCTTCTGTGAGTGCTTGTGCTTGCATATAGCTGTCTCTTTCATGCGCATGCGTTTCATCATTGCTAACTTTGTTTTGCAGTAGTTGTTCAAAATGGCGCAGGTATTTACTACGCGTTGATAGTATGACGTGGCCGGGTTGGATAATGCCTGTATTAATAAATGATTTATTTCACAATTTCAGTACGAAGAAGCTTTAGATATTGTGGAGCAATCGTCTACTCCACTAACGGAAGAGCTGAGTGAACGTCTGGCGGCACCAGCGGGCACGACTGGTCGAGATGCATTGCTGCGAAGATTGGCAGATGTGCTGGGTGCTCGCGGACTGTACCACCAAGCTGCTAAGCGCTTAGCACATGCTGGAGATAAGGTGCCTATATATTTACTTAATATTTTTATTTGTTAATGAAATAGGCTTTTCTACATTATCTGTTTTAGAAAAAAGTTTCTATTCATTTTTCAGTTGTACAAAACACCGAGACATTTTTTAGTAGTAAAAATTTTCGACTCTTTATTCTTAGCAACTTTAAGAAATGTTAGGGATTATTTTTTAATCGACATACGTAAATAATTAATCTTTATCATGTCTTGCCCAATGATTCAGGCGGGAGCTATGCGTTGGTTGATGCGGTCAGGCGACGCGGACCGCATAGCCACATTTGCCGCAGCGACGCGCGACCGAGCCGCCCAGCTAATGGCGGCAGACTACTTGCGCAGAAGATCCGATTGGCGGTCCAAACCCGACCTGACGAGACATATCCTGCACTTTTATACGAGGGCCAAAGCGTATAACAAACTCGCAGCATTCTATGCAGAGTGCGCTAAGATGGAGGTGGATGAGTATGACGTAAGTTTTCTTTCAAGATACCTCCATGATTATGTCAGCAATTTGTATAGAGAAGCGTGGCGTGTCTTTATCTAGTGATATGATATTGGTACATGTTAGACTGATGCTACATGAAATTAAAATACGAAATTCCCTTTTTTTCAGAATTACGAAAAAGCTCTAGAAGCTCTTAAAGAAGCTACGAAGTGCCTTTCGAAATCATCTGATCCCGAAGCAAGTAAGTGAATCGTATTCTAAAACATTATCACATTAAAAAAATTATCTATGTATCAAATATTTTATTCTTATTATTATTTCAGGTGCTCAAACAATGGCTCTACAGGAGCAAAGTACTCTGGTTAAAAGATACATTGATGCAAAGAAATCGCTAGAATCTGGGGAAATTAATGCTGGTTAGTAGAGAAAAAAAGTACTGACACTGTAAATAGTATTAAAATATCAGCCGACAATTGCTGATCTGAGCAAATACTGCATTAAAATTGCTTACTTTTTTCAGCTTAACCTGAAATCAAACCATACTAATATCGTGCCATTATTTTCAGGTGTGACCAGTGCTCAACAATTACTTCGGGCATTAGGGGGACGCTCGGGACTAGTTACCGAAGAAAAAGTCTTAAAAATGGTGCTACAACTTGCACCAGAACATCCTGATGCTATAAGTAAGAAATTTTACACAATGATTTAAATAGCCACTAATGTTTGTGCTGCCTTTTGCGTGATCTTTAAGCGGGCTACATACGCTCAGTTTTAATTGACAGTTTTATTTAATCGAAATTTTTATCTAAGCGTATCGACTTATCGGGGCTCCTATAATTATATGCCGCATGCCGGCTCCATACGCGTGCCGTGTATGCCAAACAGAGCGAGACGCAGTTATGCGCTAGAGTGAGCGCGGTGACACAGGCTCCCTTTTCTCAGTTAACGGATGCAATAGCTACTGCTAACAGAGACCTGAGTAGCATCTCCGATTGGAGCTTCTCGCATGGGCTTAAGGTGAATCCTTCGAAGTCGCAGACTATTATCTTGGGAAGTCACTGGTACCTGGCGCGAACCAATTTGAGGGCGTTACCACCAGTCATTTTCGACGGCGTTCAAATTCCGTTTAGTGACAAGGTCAAAAATCTCGGGGTTATATTTGATAGTAGCCTTTCATGGTAGCCCCATATATCTGAAGTTAGCAGGAAGATGTTTGCTGCGTATAGTTCGCTTAAGCGTTTTAGGAACCTTTTGCCGACGAAAACCAAAATTTCCCTTGCTCAATCTCTTCTCCTACCTTTGATGGACTATGCTGATGCATGTTTTCCTGATTTGTCTGCTGAGCTTGTAAACAAACTGGAGCGTCTACAAAATCTTTGTATACGCTTCATATTTGGTCTGCGGAAATTTGATCATATCTCTAGCTATCGCTCAAAACTTCAATGGCTGCCCATCCGCCACCGAAGGAACTGTCACATACTTTCTCTTCTATACTCTGTCCTCTTCAAACCCAATTCTCCTTCTTATCTTAAAGATATTTTTGTATTTCGTTCTGACACCCTGGACCGCAATCTTCGTTCATGTAACAATCTGTCACTTGACATGCCCTCTCATTCTTCAAAATTTTACACGAACTCCTTTGCTGTACAAGCCATACGTTTATGGAATGATCTTCCTGAGTCAGTCCGACGTGCCCCTTCTCCCGAGTCTTTTAAAATGCGCATCAAAGCGCACTACCTCGGTCTTGTCTCCTGATCCGTTTAATTGAATTTCCTCTTAAATCATAAGTATGTATTATATTAGTTTATTTTAATTATATATTCATAGCTATTTGTGTAATATATGTATTATAGTTTAAGTATTTTATTTTATATTTACATCAGTTAGTTTGTATAATGTTTTATTTACTTTCTTTCATAGTTAAATGCTTTATTTTTTAATATTGTTAGTTTACCTACTCTGTTTAGACCACCAACCCGCATCACTTCTATCTACACTTTTTCCTCACCTAAAGGTTGCCTGGTAGAAATTGCTACCTTAGCAATAAGGCCGCCTTTTGACTCTTCTGTTTGTACTGTTCTATTTTCTGTATACTGTGTCTTTTTCAGTCAATAAAGTATATTGTATTGTATTGTATTGTGATTTGTATCTTATTAACGCATAACTGCGTCTCGCTCTGTTTGGCAAACACGGCACGCGTGTGGAGCCGGCATTACAGCTCTCCGGCCTGGATTTAGCCGGAGCTTTTTCCTCTCTAGGAATGAAACAAAAAATTGTTTTATGTCCTTCCCGTGACTTAATCATGCGACAATTTTATTAATCCGCAATATTGATACCGTTTTCGTACTGTTTCCGATTTGTTTCCCATACGTCTTCAAGTTCTCGTTCTAAGATCCGACTAACGGTAGTAAAGTACGCGGTTACGCCGATGGGTTATCCAGAGCAAAGCTTGCTGATTCCGAACTCATTGAGTAAGCGGGTAGATTTCCAGCCTCTCGCACTGCGTTTGAAATTGAAACCGTCGTCGCGTCGTCACAGCTGTCTATGGTTCTCTACGGAACCAGACTTAGCGCTTGCCTTAGAGAATAAATATAATTTTTCTATTTATACTCTAAGGCGCTTGCATATTAATCGCTGTAATAAAATGTGTTATTTTTGCAGGATTTGATCAGCAGTTCAAAGCTTTTCAACGTCAACCAGTTGAAGATGAACCGTCCACTGACTCACCTGAACAAAGTATTGAAGAAGTGATCTAGGTATTAAGGATAGCTTTTAAACTGTGCTTACTATTAAGAAACTAATAATGAACGACGCCGTCCCAACGAAATTAACGTAAACATGTAAAGCCTGACCATAAATATAAGGGCCTTCGCTGCGTTAAGCGGGTGCCCGTCGCGGATGCCCGTCTGGGAACGTCACGTGCTATTTTTTAATCTTTGTTGCAACTATTTGTTAGCATAGAGTAGTTCCATTGAATTTCCGCAATATGGCGGGGTTTTAGTTTTTTCTGGTCGGGTTTTACTTAGGTACTGTAGAAGCACATGAGGCTAGACACTCGCAGTATCAAATTAGCCCCTACTATGGATTAACGGCGCTTATGAGATCAAAGTATCCATCCGCATGTGCTGACTACCATACAAAGACAAGATAAAATGAGCTTTAATAATGGATCTTCGTGTACTGCACGACTACAAAAAAGCAGTTTTATTTTATTATGATCTCTGTATTAGAAACGTATTCCGTCCACACCTGTGTACCTATCTGAAATAAATGAATTATTATTTTAATATTTTTAAATCGTGTTTCATTCAATTTTTTCTTTAGTCTAAGGACAGATATTATATTTATAGTACCTACTAGTAATCAAGAGCACGCTGAACCAAACACTTTGGACTTGCACTTTTCTTACACATGCATGTATGCATGAGCACCCCACATGTAGACTGGCTCAATGGCACCCCATGAGTTAGCATACTACACAATAGGTTCTTACGGCATCTTACGTCCATTGTACAAGAGGTTGTTTACATGATAGGCGTTTAAAGCCCGACCAAAGAAACCTCGCCTTATTGCGGAATTTCAATGGAACAAATTTTTTAAGGAAAATTGTTGCCATAGTCGTAAAAATATACACGTATCGCCTCCAGAGCATGTTTCTTATTTCTTTGGTCAGGCTGTACAATTTATTACAAGGTTGTGTGTTTGTTTATGAGTATGTGTGTGTGACAGACAGTGAATTAGGCTGCATGAGCATGATATTGATTCCTTTGCCTTTTTTGGTTTGAGTATAAAAAAAGTATAACAGGTGATTTTGACAGTTCTCTTGTGTTCTTTTGAGGTTATGTTGTACTTGATTTTATTGTAATGTAATACAACAAGAACAAAATAAATTGATTTTAAATTAAAAATATATGTATATGATATATGTGAACTGATAAAATATACAATTATAGAGAAAAGTAATTATACAATTATGGTCAGGATTGTGTCTTCATGGAGTGCAAAATACTTCTTCAATTTAAATAGACCTAGATTGTACCAAAGGTAACTCAGTTTTGAAATTAAATATTCTGAAATATTCTTATTTGGTTAAGTTTTCGAAACTTGTTTGGTATTTCATGATTTATTTATGTTACAGAATAATTGTAAAGCGTATGAATAGTTCTGACTCAAAGGATAACGTTGTTGACGTAAGGAGGATCAGAAACTTCAGTATCGTTGCTCATGTGGACCACGGCAAGAGTACGTTAGCCGACAGGCTGCTAGAAATAACTGGTGTCATAAAACCTGGCTCAGAACATGCCCAGGTTTTAGATCAACTACAGGTAAAATCTGATTAATCTCTATTTACCTATTTAGTATCACAAAGCTATTTTAATAAGCTGAACAAAGTCCCACAAAACTGTACAACAGTCAGCCTGTGGAAACAAGAAGTCTTAATACTCTAGTCATTAAACCTCGAATTGTTGTTTTGACACCTCTCGGCTCAGTGGATGCTTTTTATTGAAATCTCGAAATTTAATTGCATAAATGTAACCCACATTTACTAAGTGCCAAAATATTTTAATTTGTAATGGGTTTTCTGGCTATTTTGTTTTAATTTTAATATCTTCACTGTCCTGCATTCCATAGGGTCATTCTCCTCAATAGTGTTATAAAAAAATTACAGGTGGAGCGAGAGAGAGGTATCACTGTGAAAGCTGTGACAGCATCCCTCAACTACACTTACAAGGATGAACAATACCTTCTTAATCTTATTGATACTCCAGGTCATGTTGATTTTTCAAATGAGGTAAGTATTTAATATTACAAAAAGCTACAGTAGCCAGCACATTGTCATGAGGCTGGATATGTTGACCTTGAGAGGGCCCATATTTAGTAGAGGTAGGTATAGGTGAATTTTCTTAAAAAAGAAATTCACATTGGACATTTGCACTACAAGATTCACTTCTTCTTCTTCTTGCCACTAGACAGGCTTCTGTACCATAATCATTTATATGTCAAAGTGCAGAGTTAGTCAAAATGCCAAGAAAATGACAATTAAGGATTAGCTACTCTCAATACCAATAACGAGCTTGTAAACATGTTTTATAACAACAATATCATATACATATGTTACAATTGAAAATAATGTGTGTACTATATTTATATACTTATAGGTAGTTCGAAGTGTGACAGCATGCCAAGGAGTAATAATGCTAGTAGATGCCAATGAAGGTGTTCAAGCACAGACCGTGGCCGTCCACTCACTAGCGAAGCGGTATAACCTGGCCATCATACCCACTATGAACAAAATCGACTTACCACGAGCAGACCCTGAAAATGTTAAAGTACAACTAAAGTCCCTATTCAATATTGACCCTGAAACTGTAATGAGTATATCTGCTAAAAAAGGCTGGGGCGTCAAAGAGTTATTGGAAGCTGTTATTATACGCATACCTCATCCTACTGTCGATGAAAATAACCATTTTCAAGCTCATATTATAGACACCTGGCATGACAAATATAGAGGAGTACTTTGCTTAGCATACATTCATTCTGGCAAAGTTGAACTTGGTCAGACAGTTAAGTGGAGATCTGACACCAAGCACCACACTATTAAATATTTGGCACTTTTGAGACCAAGTGAAGAGCCTATCAAATCAGCTATAGCTGGTCAAGTTGTTATGGTAGGTGAGTCAATAGTATCTATATTTATATTTTTTTTATTCTAAGACCGTATTTTCGACGGGCGGCGGCTATTTCGACTCGGGAGCGTACCTAGTTCTCTATTGATCGGTTCTCGACGGCAGCGGCGCGTTCTACGTTCTCTTAATAATATTTTGAAAAGATGCAACGCCTGTGGAGTTTCTTCCGGCGGGTTCTTCTCCACAGAAGACAGCCAAATTGTGAACCCGCCTCGACGTCAAAAAATGATTTGTGAAATCTTACTTTGAATAAACACTATTTGACTTTGACTTTGACTTGACTACATAGAACTATATAATCGCGCTCACCACCGTCCCGCTGCCCGCAGTCGTTGAGAATACGGCATGAGAAAATGCACTTTTACTGTATTTTTATCCATATTATTATTCCAGGTTGCGGACCTAAAGGCGGCGGAGCAGTGGGAGACCAGCTCCTGTCTATTGACTTGGCTGAGAGTTCAGAATCCTCTTCAATACCACCTGTAAAGCACATGGTATATGCCGGCATTTATCCAGCAGATCAATCTCAACACACATTGCTCAGTGATGCAATAAAAAAGCTAGCTCTTAATGACTCTGCTGTCAGCATTATGGTAGACTCAAGGTGGGTGACCTTTATGAACCATTGCAATATTTTTTATATTTTCTTGCTTAAAAATTACCTTATATTTTTTCCGTCACATTTTTTATCATCCTGAATTCTTACAGCCGCTTAGGCATTTATGAAAGTGTAACTGACTGATAGGTACTATCGCGGACACTTCCGGTTGACCACCATTAATTCTATTTTTGCTTGCACATGAACAGGCGCTACCGAATAATAACTACAAACAGCGCGGGCGCGTTTTTAAATGGTCGGCGCTAAAGTCCCTGGTAGTCTAGTCACTTTTGGATTTAGAAATAGAATACTAAAGATTTCTGATTTGAAGTTTCAACTAGAATATAATTAAATTTCAGCCCAGCCCTTGGTCAAGGATGGCGCGTAGGGTTCCTCGGCTTACTCCATCTCGACGTGTTTACACAACGGCTGTTTCAGGAATACAAAGCTGAAGCCATACTAACTGCTCCTTCTGTACCTTACAAGATCAAGTAAGTTGCACTCCATCCATAGTACAGAAACCAGAAAATGTGGCTGGACACTCGCACTACGAAATTCACGGAACACGGGCGCTCTCAAAATCAGTGTCCACTAGTGTCCAGCCGCATGTGCTGCTACGTTACAATATTGTTGTATCTTTCTGTATGGTATAGGGATTGGTATGGTATCTACTTCTGCTACTTTGCAGTCCTGGCGATGTTTTATTTTATTCGTCGATTTTGCGGCATAAGTTAATGAATATGTGAGGAAATTTACACACGGTCATCTGATTGATACCAAAGGTAAAGTACTTTGGATGTCAGACAGTTGATAAACGTACAACATCTAGACTCAAGGCAAACAAACATTCGTGTATCCCTTGGGCTAGATACTACCCGCGACATATCTAGTTTTTTGAGGAGCCCTAAAGTTTTTTTTTTCATTTACAGAGTGAAAGGAGCAAAACTTATTAAACATTACAAATCGGAAGAAGTACTCATAACAAATCCTTTGCAATTACCAGATGCGAGCAATATCGTGGAATATTACGAGCCTTTTGTCATAGGTAAGTACTAAGTATCTTGTACAGGTGACTAGTTAACACGGGCTGTGAGAATATCCTGTGGCCCTGTGGCTCACAAGTTAGGGTATTCGGGATTTGTGGAGAAGTCTGCAATTTCAAATGCCTATTGTAGCACCATCTACCAGAAAACAGTACGTTTCATTTCAGTTTCTCATTATGTGGATATAACATACCTCCAGCGAAGCCTATAACGCTTCCCGATACTTCTTACTGCCTCTACGTAAAAATCAAGTCGATTGGTAACTGTTGCGACGCGTCATTGGACTTTCATAAATAATTATTACAATTATTTTTCAGAAAGCACAGTTAAAAACTTTCCAAATTCACCGTAATATAAGTTACATCAGGATTCTTTTAAGATAACCATTTATAATAAAGTTGCAATTTTAGGTACTATAATAACTCCAGTAGAATATATTGGCGCCGTGACATCTCTGTGCATGGATAGAAGGGGCTCACCGCTTCCATCAAACGCGGTCGATGACAAAATGACACTTATGCAATTCATACTACCACTGTCCGAAGTTGTCGTAGACTTTCATGATACGCTGAAAAGTATAACTTCTGGATTTGCTAGTTTTGATTATCAAGATCACGGATTTCACGCCAGTCCTTTAGTGAGGGTAAGTTCCGTAAACTTCATTATTTTTGGAACTAACCCAAGGCTCAGTCAGCATAATTTTTTCTCTTAGAGCAACGCGGGCCTTCCGTTCCGGTACGGTATATAAAGCTGAGAATCTGTCCAGTTGCGAATCTGTCCAGATGCTACGGAGGGAAGTAGTTAATGTTAATTTCCTTGTTAATTTTATATGACAGGTTTAGCTATTTCTTTTTGTTACAGATGGACGTTTTACTCAACGGCGTTTTAGTCGAAGAATTGGCTACTATTGTTCATGTTAGTCGGTTAGAATACAGTGCCAGAAGGCTTACAGAGAAATTGAAGGAGATGATACCGAGACAAATGGTTCAGGTATGATTGGACATTCATCTTTATGTGTGAAACGTTATTTCCTAACCCTTAGAAGAATGTTCTACTGTATTTACCAAATCTCTTATGCTTGTAAATCACTGTTTTGCGTTCTGTAAAGCCCGACCAGAGAAATAAAAAACCTCGCCATATTGCGGAATTTCATGGAACTAATGTTAAGGGAAATCGTTGCCATAGTCGTCGTAAAAATATACACGTGGCGCGCCCAAAGCAGGTTTTTTATTTCTTTGGTCGTACGTAATATGTATAATAAATATTAACACTATATTAGAACCTAGGAAACTAATTTACGATATTTTTCTTTTTTATGTGCATACAGGTCGCCATCCAAGCAGTTGTACAGGGCAAAGTATACGCCAGAGAAACCATCAAAGCCTACAGAAAAGATGTCACTGCCAAGTTGGTAAGTCGTTCATCAAAACGAATCATATTAAAGCCCGACCAAGGAAATAAGAAACCTCGCCATTGCGGAATTTCAATGGAACTAATTTTATAAGGGAAATTGTTGCCATATTCGTAAAAATATACATGTGGCGCCCCCAGAGCAGGTTTCTTATTTCTTTGGTCAGGCTTTAATATGAACAACGCTTTCATGCCTTATTTCTATGGCCCGTACATATAAAAGCGAGAGACGCGCGATCGCGATCCGGTATACGAGTTTAGTTTACTGTTATTGGATTAAAGAACAAAGTTGACTTTCTTTTTAAAAAAAAAAGTTAAGAATGTGTTTAATAATAAGGTATAACTATTTTAATTCTAGTATGGTGGTGACGTAACTCGGAGAAAAAAATTGTTAAAACAACAAGCAGAAGGCAAAAAGAAGATGCGAAGTGTTGCAAATATTAAGATACCGAGAAATACTTTCATTGATGTTTTGAAAAAATAATAAAGATAGGATATGAAACTTTTTGTTTTAATAACTTGTTCCTAAGACACCTACCGGCGGACCTATTATCTGTTGGAGATATCTTTGGCGCCAGCTAAATATGAAATGATACCATCATACAAAAATATACCTAATTTATTTATAAAATGCGGGTTACAAGGGTATTTGCCTGGTTAACATCGCAATAAGTAGGTAGTCATTTACAAAGGAAGCGAATAATCTACATGTCGTCGGAAAATTGTAGAATTCGTTATTTTACTGAATGCTCCGGCATTTTGCAAACGTTCTTCATTATGTAAAGCCCGAGAAAAGAAATTAGAAACCTCGCCATATTGCGGAATTTCAATGGAACTAATTTTATAAGGCAAATTGTTGCCATAATCGTAAAAATATAAACGTGGCGCCCCCAGAGCAGGTTTCTTATTTCTTTGGTCAGGCTTTAATATGGCGAATGCAATTTGTAGAATGCATTCCTCTTCTCAATGAGCAATGTGGCATTTGATAATGCAGTCGAATGATGTTTTACACAGATTTGAAATACAACAATAAATAATTAATTAAATTTGATATGTTCAAGGCAGCTGTGACGTGACGTGAAAGTGACGCGATTGTTGTTAATTTGACACAACAACGAAGTGCGTGGACAGATTAGGAAATTTTTTTACAATTATCCGCGGCATTTTACAGAATGCGCTCGACTTCTTTTGGCTTTTTATAAAATGACTAGGCATCTTACAATTGCCTTTAGCATGTTTCAAAAAAAACAACCGTTTGTTGAATGCCAATGCATTTTTTAAAATGACGGGCTGTACAATATCCCGACGACACACATAATTGTGACTAAAGGCTATATAACAACAAAACTGTCTAAAATACATTTATAAAATAAATCAAATAACAATCTCAAACAAGGGAATAGTATTAAGTAAAGGAATGATATTTAATTACAAAATACGTCAAAATCAGTTAGTACCCAAGAATTTATCAATATGAGTTAGTTAATTGTAATAAAATAATGTGTATGAACTAAGATATGCTACAAACAAATCTGTAACATACATTATTACTGTCAAACAATCAATTGCTTTCTTCAGTCTTTCACAAGCTCCCTTCAATTTTAAGAGGCCATCAGAGAATAAATTTATTGTTGTTCAACACAACTTTTGACTTGTTATATTATTTAGCTATTTGTCATAATACGGTGTTCTAGCTAACTGTCATACACAGTCACTCATTATCATTACACTCTGAACCAACATTTGAATAAGAGGCCACATTGTATTTGGTTAGATACTTAACAAAATATTATGATATGACATTCTTTGGCAAATTTTGAATTATAATCTTTCAAAATATTTATTACTGTACAAGCGAAATTAAAGGAAGAATGGAAAAGAACATACCTATCAATTTCTCTCCAACCCAGCATCCTACTAAACTTAACGAATTAAATCTTTGATACAAACTATATGATGAAATTATTATTATAGATCACATTGAGATCTTATAACAAGTGAATAGATTGATAATCTAGTAAAAAGTCGTATGATAATTAATTATATAAATTTATGATTTTTGATCACTTCTTATCAATAACATTGTTGTAACTTATTAATCTTTGTAGGCATTCTCTAAGATTAATAAAAATGAAATCCTATAGGTAATTTTAATAGTAAAAATGTGTTCAGTACATTAGCTAACAACTGTTTCTCCACTGCTTAGCTCTTGTTAAAGTTTGAGACGGGCACTGTAACATATTGAGTAAGCTAATCATTTTAATCTATAAGCCACTTTTAGCTACTACTAAAATTTTTAACTGTCACTGGGCAGTTAAAACAAAATTAAACTTTTACAAAAATATAACACAAGCATCACCATGCTAATCTTAAGCCTCATTGTCGAAATATTACAAAAGCCAGCACATGCGGTTGGACATTCGCACTACGAAATTCACCTCTACCTCTATGGATTAGTGCTCTCAAGGTCAAATTATCCAGCCGTATGTGCTGGCTTCGCTACTGTACAAGTGTTGCTTATAAATTACAGGAGTCATGGAGTCATCATCAAAATTTTATCTCTCAATCCTCATGCGTGCTGTACACTCTAGGTCTCTCGGGTTGCTGTCGCCTCGAGCATACTCGTACAACCCCCATTACACGGGTATTATACCTTGCCATACTATGTGACTTCTCGAATCATTAGCAAAAACTAAGGGGGTAGGGGAAAATTCTAGGGAGTCATAATAATATCAGCCAGTAGTACTGTTTTTCAGTAAATGTATCATCTCACCATCCTTTTGTTCGCGAATTTTCTAGCAAACATTTATGCATACTGCTATCTTTTGAGATTTCTATTGGGATAATCTATGCTATTGACGTTAATTTTATAATCTGTTAATCCAAATAAAAGAATAACATAATAGTCATATTACCAGTGTAGGGATCATCAATTTCCTTCTAGGGGTATTCACTTTTATCTGCCCTCTGATGTCTCCAAAAATTGTGCATACACATCTCTTGTGCATTCTCCTTTATCATTAAATTTGTATTTGTAGTATGATCCGTCTGCACAAATCACTATAAAAAAATGCTGCATTAGTCATGTGGTTTAGTTTAGACAAATATGTGATGCAATGCAATAACCGTTTTATTATTATTATTATGTACCATACCCTTCAAATCAAGAAAATTTGAAATCTATCACATTCACAACTAATCACAAGCCTCTCAGTGGGGAGAGATAATAATATGATGTAATAATAATGATAAGAAATTATAATGTGCCAGATAAAATAATCATTACTGAATAAAAATAAATAAATCAACTACTTATCATAAAACAAAGTCGCTTTCTCTGTCTCTATGTCCCCATCTATGTCCCTTTGTATGCTTAAATCTTTAAAACTACGCAACGGATTTTGATGCGGTTTTTTTTGTAGAAAGAGGGATTCAAGAGGAAGGTTTATATGTATAATACATACATAATATACTTAAGGATAACCCACAATAACCATTTTCCCGTGCGGAGCCGGGGCGGGTCGCTAGTAATAAAATAAAATAAATTATTGGGTAAGGGCCTATGACTATTTCAATTAGATCCAATGCTAAATTAAATTGTGTTATGATAAAATCAAAACAAAAAATAAGTATTTTTTTTAAGCCACAATCACTTACCAATAATAGAGCTCTTGTCCACACCAAAAGCACAAATACATGGTGGTCCATTTGGTATGGTAAATTTGCAGAAACTCCAGTTGCTGGAGAAGTACTTCGGTAGAAAGTTAACAGTTGCCAAACTGGATTGCTTGTTCAATTTCTCATTTTCTAGGCTGAACACGTGCACTGTACCATGATCAGATGTGACACACAGATTTGTACTTGTGTGGTTGAAGTTAATGCAGTAAATTGTAGCCTGGAAACAATGAGAAACATTAAGGTGATACAAGTTATTCATCCACTACTCAAAAGAAAAAGATGGAAGTTGTCATGTATTCATCGTTAAAATC
The DNA here is from genome assembly GCA_948473455.1 of Teleiodes luculella. Lineage (NCBI taxonomy): Eukaryota > Metazoa > Arthropoda > Insecta > Lepidoptera > Gelechiidae > Teleiodes > Teleiodes luculella. Next base: position 9,345,902 of record OX419595.1, on the reverse strand, counting down.
AAATTAAAGCACTAAATTGAAGTGAGATAAGTTTTGTATAGAGATTAGACAGTGCACTCTATTTTCTCTGTAGATAGAATAATATTTGCATCAGAAATATTGTAAAACACTGATAGACAAAAAACTAAAAGTACTATGCGTGCCAAATAAGAATAGGATCGCGTTTGCAGCTAACGTCACGTGACAGATGTCAAAATACGACAGAAAAGTACAGTCTACAAAAAAATCTAATGATATGAATATATAATAATTAATTCAAATTAAATGATAGAGGTAACACAAGCACAACAAACAGCAAAATAGTAATATTATTACTGGTCGCACCGATAGACGCGTCTGTGCTGCCAGATTATGTGGATTTTTGTGATTTAGGCTACCTCGAAGAGAGTTGGCCCCACTGAAAATTCCTAATAATGATTCTAATATGATTATTTTGAATATGTTAATTAATAATTTAGGTATGCAGGTATGCGTAAAAATCACGAAAATTCACATAATCTAGCAACACGGACGCGTCTGTCGGTGTAGTAATAATATTACTATTTTGCTTATTGTTGCGTTATCATTAAGATTTAATTTATTGAAATTAATTATTATATATAAAAATTATTACATTCTCTTGCAGACTGTACAAAGACATTTGGTGACATTTGTCTCGTGACGTTAGCTGCAAACGCGATCCTATTCTTATTTGGCACGCATAGTACCTATAGAATTGAATAGAATACCATTTATACAAAACTAGCGACCTGCCCCGGCTCCGCACGGGAAAATGGTTATTGTGGGTTATCCTTAAGTATATTATGCATGTATACGGAACCCTAAAAACCGCATCAAAATCCGTTGCGTAGTTATAAAGATTTAAGCTTACATATGGACATAGGGACAGAGAAAACGACTTTGTTTTATACTATGTAGTGATGAAAAATTTGCCACAAATTAGGTTGTTTTTAATGAAAAGGTTTACCTGGTGAGCGCCTCTCCGTAATTCTGCTAGCTTCTGCCCAGTTGCTGTATCGAATACCCTTATTAGAGTACCCTTTGTAGATGCTGTAGCTAGTCTGGTGCCCCCACCATTCAGGGATAAGCAGCTGAGAGGGGCTTCATGTGCAGAAATAAGATGACCCTCAGGAGCAGAACTGGAGCTTGCATGATTGGTAAGTTCTACCAGCTAGAACAAAGCCACTTTATATATTATTATGATTATGATTTTAAACAGGATTTTAATATGTAACTCTCATGGGAGTTCAGGATTTTCCAATGCAAATGAGCATTTAAACAAAACAGAAACTATGTAAATATGCCTTTTTAATCACAATAACAACTAACAACCTTAAAAGCATCAAAAAGTAAAAAGCCACTTATGTATGTTTTTTATAGTACTAGACGTTTATATTTGATTTTGGTACAAATATTAAATTTGTATAGCTAAGCAAGCAGTTGTTATTGGTACTTAATTTTCATTTTTTAGAAATTAAAATTTGTAGAAAAAAGAAAATGACAATAATAAGAACCACAATATATTTTTAAAACATATCTCACCTGAACATGGCCTGTCTTACGGCTGGGGTATGCCATTAGGGCATTGTTACTATTGGGACACACTACACACAGCCCTCGGGGGTTTTGACAAGTCTCAAACACATGGAGCAATTGAGGCTGAGCAGTGAATGTGTACACCTTGATCAAATTTTCTGAAAATTTATAGCAATGCATATTATAAAAATATAATGCTTGCTTGCTTATTGTGTGGCTTTCAATGGTAAAGAACATACAATAAATTAATAAAATCAAGTTGACTCTCTTACCCGTTTAGGTGCATTTGGTCTAATTTGCGTTTGGTCTAAAAGTCGAAAACACATACAAGTTGCGGTTGGTCTAAATTGCGATTGGTCTAAGTTGCGGTTGGTCTAAATTGCATTTCGTCTAAAATTGAATGTAGTTGTAGGACAACATTTAAAACCATAAGTGAACAACAAAAATCCATAATGGCTCTGTGCACCAACCCTTTGATCTCTCTTACCCTACCCCAATTTATCTCTAGTTACTCGTAGTTATATTATATTAATGAATTATGAAATTGTATGCCACGAAAATAAAAGTTTGCATTAATTATTCATATTTATTTATTCTCATTCATTACGGTATTTTTGCACATAATAAATCATCTATGTATAGACATTAAAAAAATCAACAATAGAAATCTTCTTTTACTACATAACATTTTAAATGTCCACGAATTTTTATCATATCAAACTCAATTATAAATAAATAAAAATAAAGGAATACTCAATTATATAATAATAAGGGACGTTTTCTATAGATGGCGGTATTTCCTAATTGATAAATGTCAAGCTTAGAGAACGCGCTGTTACGAACAAACATGTATATTAGTAAAATATACAATCCCTTTCACTAGATAGCGCTAGTGTGTACTTTTGACTAAATGCAACTTAGACCAATCGCAATTTAGACTAATCGCAATTTAGACCAATTGCAATTTAGACCAACTGCAACTTTGTGAGTTAGACCAAACACAAATTAGACCAAATGCACCTAAACGCTTTGACCAATTAATTATTCTTAAGGATATAAAGACGAGTATATCTAGTAGTAGATCTCTTTCAACCTATATGTCTGTACCTACCTAATTGTTTGTAATGTAGTTTATTATAATGTAAAGTCAAAGTAACTATTTATTTCTAAGAAGTTGACAATAAATCTAAAACATGCATGAACAGATGAAAAAATAACTGATCAATTTAAAAATCCATACATACCCAACACAACAACAATCCTATCCCTTCGCAATTTGACTGCCTTCACATGGCTATTAAAATCCAATGAAATGGCCGAATCTTTTTTCAGATCATCCCAAATTATCACTCTATTTGGAGGATAAACAGGAGTTTTGCCTCCACCAACTAGAGCCATGTAATTACATCTGAATAACATTTCCACGTACGACAAGCCGCCCTCGGCGAAGTTTTGTCGCTCTTTTTCTTTAAGCGGATCGCTGTTAAACACCCGAAACCCATTTTCCGTGCCGCAAGCAAAACACCCTGAATAAAATTGCGAAACAAATTGTATATCAAACAACAAATTCACTTAAAAGATTGCAACCTAGATACCTACACCTAAAAAATTACCTTGATCCTGGTTAAAACCGACGTAGAGCAAACCGTTCCCAAAATTATTCTCTTCAGACAGATTCATTCTAAAGATTTATCGTGAAATTGGCATGAATTCAGAGGAAAATATAGAATTTCTTAATTTATCATTGCACAAAAGGTACAAACACAAGCAACAAGAAGTGCCAAAGAAGTGCGGCAAATTGACAGATGTGGCTTTTTTTTTATTGTAAAAAAGGCAAATAAATTGAACTATATGCCGCCTCATCCATTATGAAACAAATGATTGTGATGTAAATTGTAATTATGTTATTCGATCGAATGAAGGAAGATTGGAGAATTTGAAAACAATGAAGACTAAAGAGAAGAGTTCTTTTGAAATCAACTGAAGAAGGGTGGATTGATGAAAGAAAACAATGCCTTATTTTATGTACAGACTACATACAAATAAAACTTAATGTAGATACGTAATTCACGTAAACACTGCAATCAAAAATAATGATGCATTTTTAAAGTTTGTTTTAGGCTGTATAGATAGGGTGCTGTTTCCTTTTCTTTTTTGTTGGGAAGAGAATAAATAGACAACATTCTCATTCATTCATTCATTCATTGACTTCACGCGGGCGCGGCGGGAATCGAGAAGAAATGGCGTTCATTGTTTCGTCATATTTAAATTTAGTTTTTCATGGTCATTGTTTTGTTAATATGGTAGAATTAGCGCAAAAATGTGCTTTTAATGAAGAACTATTCAATGAAAGTGAGAAATAATGGGTGGCTAGCAGTTTCTCATCATGAATGTAAGGACCACCCTTGTGCCTTGCAAAGCAATGCCTGCCTTGCATTAGTTGCATGCATTGCATGCATTTGCATTTCATTGATCCCGTGACAAGAAATGAAACTTACAAACACTAGGCTGTATGGGCTTTGAATCTTTTGCCTTTCCCGTAAGGGATAAAAAACATTTTAAAAAAATCTGTAAAAATTTTTTTGTTTGTTGAATGATTGTAGTTTTACGCGCCTACGCGGGAATCGAGAAGAAATGACGGGTTCATTGTTTCGTCCTTTTTAAAATTAGTTTTTCATGGTAATTGTTGTGTTAATATGGTGGAATTAGTGCGATAATGTGCCGTTAACGAAGAACTATTCAATGAAAGTGAGAAATAATGAGTGGTTAGCTGTTTCTGGTTTGATACCCCGAGTTAAACTCCGATGTCATTGGAATGTAAGGACCACCCTTGCATTTCAATGATCCCGTGCGTGACAAGACAAGACTACTGAAGACGTAGGAGGATACAAGAAATTATTACTAAAGACTAGGCTGTATGGGCTTTGATCCCTTTGCCTTTCCCATAAGGGAGAAATAAACTAAAAAAAGAAATGTTTAGTGATGAAGTAGGTACCTACCCCATAAATAAATTGTTTTGTTTGTCGGTCGAATCGAACGAAACAAACCAACAGTGGTTATATGCTCAGTGCAACAAACAAACAAACATCATCTAATAAATAAAGAGGAGAGGAGAGAGACGAGTTGCTTTTCTTTTCGGATTCAGACTTGACGATGTTGAAACCCAAAGCCCTAACCCAAGTATTGAGTCAAGCAAACACAGGAGGTGTTGAAAATACTTTGTAAGTCTCTCTAAACATGTTTATGGCTATGAATTAAAAAACTTGACCATATGTTTATAGTACATATCTATTACCACAGAATACCAAATAGGTAGTAATCCCTATCACTTTGTTACAGGCTCCTTAATCATCAGGGAGCATTGTTGGCTTACTCAGGATACAATGACAAGGATGCGAGAGTTACAGCTGCTATAGCTAGTAATGTATGGTCTGCTTATGAAAAGCAAGGGCGGAATGTTTTCAAAGAAGACAAACTTCATCTCATACTTGTTGATTGTCTGAATGGTAAAATAGCCATTACACAAGTTGCTAATTTATTATTGTGTTTGTATGCTAAGGAAACTGTTGGTTTTGGTATATTAAAAGAGAAAATTAATGCTATTGCCCAATATTTGGAAGGACCATTAAAACAAGTTGCAAGTTCATAATAGTCATTCTTTCCAGGTGGTAGATTTCCTTGTAATAAAAGATGTATTTAAACATATTGTTTCTATGATCAGCTGGTCTTTTTAAATAATAAATTGTGTACTCATATGTACAAGATCTTTCTTGGTCATATTGGGTCTTGTTATTGTCTGCTGCTGCACTATGTAGAATATAGAAAATATTATAAAAGTGGGTGTAACATAACGGTTCACAGTATACTTGGGTATTTCTATCACACAATTTTGCAAGTATGATTCCTTGGTAGCAGGTTTCTAGACCCAAGACTATGTGGTTTTGCTGAGTAACTGAGTCTTAAAATAAGTATAATGTAAATAACTAAAAATTTTAATATAACTAATACAGTAAATACTTGTATTTTTTTTGTATGCATACTTTTTAAAAGATATCTAAATATGTGAATAAATAAATACATTTCCATCATTTAAAATTGCTTTATTTATTTTAAATTTACTTTGTGTGTTGGTAGTATTTGACACAATAATAATTATTTTGTCTCAACTTGTTAGTTAACAGAATTTGTTTAGATCTAATGGTGACTTACACCTTTACACTTACACTAGTGTGGGGGGTTTCTTAATCAAAGTAGCACCTATGGTAGCCTATTACTATTTATTTATTTTTTTGTCTGAAGCAATAAATTTTACAATTTATGAAAGATGTGTTTAGCGCATTTTCTTTTGCTTTATTAAATAATCTCTAAAAGCAATTTGTTTATCCTTAAAAGACTTTTTAACTTTCCCTTTAGCTTTGTGTTTGACCATCTGGTAGTTTTTAGTCTTCCTCTTTTCTCTGTTTGTTTTGGAACAATGAATGTTCTTTCTGCGGTCTTTGTAACCATACTTGTCTCTTTCTTCTCGACCTTTCATTACAGTTTCCAGACGTGCATTTTTGTCGTGTTTTCTCTTTTTATGAATATTTTCAATATCTGATAGCTTAACAAGTTCACCAGACTCCTCTTCATCATCTTCAACTGCTGCAATTTTTCTCTTTACAACACTGACATGTTTCTTTATTTGAGCAGCTTCAATTCTTTTGAAGTCTTCATCAGTAAATATTTTTTCCATTGCAATTTCTCGAGCTGTACTTATAATTTCTTCATTATCTTTATTGCTTTTTTTCTTTGCCTTAAGTATTTTCCGGCTTTGGATGTTTTCTTTTGGGTCTTGGTCCTTTTTTTCATAATCTGCATCATTTTCATCACTTTCTTCATCCTCCTCCTCATCACTCCCATCTTCCTCATCACTGTCTGATATATTTATTTCTGAGTCAGAAGATGCTACATCAATCCATTCATCACTATCAGAATCGCCTTTCTTGTTCTTTTTTGGTCTTTTTTTATTAACATTTTTATTATGCTCTTTTATTTCTTCTTTTTTCAATAATACTTCAGAGCCTGGGATGTAGTCTTTTATTTCTTGTTCACCATATTTTTTTGTCTTAAGTTCAATTGATGCTTCTGTAGGTCTTCCTCTATCTCTTTTATGTAGGAGATTGGGCATTGATTGTCTATACAGCTGAATCAAAGATCTTGCAGCCATCATTACAGATTTTTCTTTATAATTTTTATACTGAACTAAATCTCTTAAAAGATCTTCAGTAATGGCTAGAGGACATCTAGTGCAGATCTCTCTAACAGCATTTAATCCAACTGCCATAACATCAGTTGAATTTCGTTCAGTTATGAAGTTGTTGGCAATAGCCTTCATAACAGGTTCAATTACTTCAGGTGGAACCAGTTCATGTGCTGATTGTGCAGCAAATTGGAGGATTCTTGTTACTTCCCTTTGATGTGGCATTAACAATCTTGCAATAAATGGGTAATAGTTGAATAAAAAGAGACTGTGCAATCCAATTAATCTGGATATTACATCCAGTGTCATTAGTTTTACTTCAAATCTTTCATTGGAAGACTCAACTTGTTTAAACAGTTTTTCTGAAAATCCTTGAGGATTGTTGATCAAATGCAGGGCAGAAAAATTAAAAGCAGGCGCTTTTTCTTTCTTTTTCTTAATTTTCTTGGCAATCTTTTTTACTTTGTCAACCATTTTTTCTCTCTTCCTGGTTTTCTTATTAAATTTATTTGCCACCATTGTGTCACGAGGATCAACCTCTTCATCACTGTCAGATTCATCTTTCTTTTCTTCTTCATCCCTTCCTAAGAAGAACTTCAGTGAAGCTACCATAACTTTGGTAATTTTGGAAAAACATCCAATATCAGCAATGATATTCACAGTTTTATGATCATTCCATATATTTTTGTGGTACAGTTCGACTAAAATGTCAAGTGACAACTTAGCTGCTTTAGCATTTGAATCTCGCAACATGGAAAACATGAAATTTTGTAAAACTGTGTTGAATTTCATATCCTTATGTTTAGCATTCATATTTTTAATATCTGTTATTATATGAGTTTTCAAAAAGTCCCTTAAATTTTTGTCTTGACATTTTAGTAGCGCAAAAAAGAGTTCTAGCAAATCAAACGGTGTTATAAAGTTTTTATTTCTCAATAATATCAAGCATTTGCAAAGTGCTAGTCTCATATCATTATGTAGTACAGTGTTATGTATTTTCAATATGTCTACAATTTTCTGAGGGAATGTTTTCATCTCATTAAGGTAGCATTGCGCTACCTGAGCAAGGAACATAGATTGTTCATCTAATTTCTTGTTATATTGTGTCGGGTTGAGGTTAAAGATCTCCAACGTAGTATCGAAATGTGCTAGTTGCTGATGGAACTCTTCTTTGTATGATTCAGGATCTCTCTTTATTAAGTTTTGTAACTGCGTTAGGTTGTTTGGTAACTGATTATTATGCCGCACCATTTTGGAAACTAATAAATATATTAAAATTTTTCACAAAAGCACATCACCTCATGAGTGAAATCAGAAAACTTTCCTAACCTCAAAAAAGTTTATTTTTTAATTGTTTTTTTCTTTCTTAACAGAAGGGTTTAAATTTGGGAACTATACTGCCTGGTCTATAGTGAGAACCTATTTTACTTAAAGCCTGCCTGACCTCCTGACCTGACCTGACTGACCGAGACCTACCCGACCAGCCAGCCAGCCAGTTCACCTGTGCACCGTATACCGTAGTGTAACTCCATACAAAAGTGTCATTTTGGCGCGCTTCGAAATCTCAGGTTACTTCGGGCTGCAACAGCCAGGGTTGTGGCACTCTCTCGAACGGGCGTAAAATCAAAATTTAAATATTTTTTTGCGTGATTTAGAGAAACAAATAATAAAAGCAATGCCAAATAACATGAGATATTGTTCCGTGTATGGATGTTTAAATTAATCAAGAAATCAATATTTTTTTAAATTACCAAGTGTGTCAGTGTGGTAAGTAGATTATGATTAATTAAGATTATTCTTTACAATTTGTATATTCGTGTTTTGAGGTTTTTTTAAACGTAGTACTATGCGTGCCAAATAAGAATAGGATCGCGCTTGCTGCTAACGTCACGAGACAGATGTCAAAATACGACAGAAAAGTACGGTCTACAAAAAAATCTAATGATATGAATATATAATAATTAATTTGAATTAAATGATAGAGATAACACAAGCACAACAAACAGAAAAATAGTAATATTATTACTGGGCGCACCGATAGACGCGTCTGTGTAGCCAGATTATGTGGATTTTTGTGATTAAGGTTACCTCGAAGAGAGTTGGCCCCACTGAAAATTCCTAATATTATGATTCTAATATGATTATTTTGATTATGTTAATTAATAATTTAGGTATGCAGGTATGCGTAAAAATCACGAAAATTCACATAATCTAGCAACACGGACGCGTCTGTCAGTGTAGTAATAATATTACTATTTTGCTTATTGTTGCGTTATCTATATGATTTAATTTATTGAAATTAATTATTATATATAAAAATTATTAAATTTTCTTGCAGACTGTACAAAGTCATTTGGTGACATTTGTCTCGTGACGTTAGCTGCAAACGCGATCCTATTCTTATTTGGCACGCATAGTAACTGGTAAATAAGAATGTTCCTACCTACTTCTCTTGTAGTACAGGGAGTCGTGACCTTGAGCTATTATTATTTAAGTAATCGGACTCAGTAGGTATATATTTCTCTTCTATAAAGCACGGGGGATTGAAATATAGTCTCTTTCAATGCTGTTATATTCAAAGTAAATCGTTTTAATAAAGCCCAACCAAAGAAATAAAAAACCTCGCCATATTTCGGAATTTTAATGGAACTAATTTTATAAGAGAAATTGTTGCCATAGTCGTAAAAATATAAATGTGACGCCCCCAGAGCAGGTTTTTTATTTATTTGGCCAGGCTTTACTTTAAACTTTAAAGTAATTATTTGCAAACTTAACAAGTGTTCAACCCTACAGCACGTCATTCATTCATTCGTTCAATCCCAGAAAACCGCGAAGTTATCCTACTGACGTAGTACATACTATATTTATACTGTGGTAGTACATACTATATTTATACTGTGACCTGTGTCACTATGAGGCTGTGTGAGGCTGTGTGTGCGTAAAGTCACCTCACCGCGAACACGATCACGACGACGGACGACACGACGACGCACTATGGATCACTCCCATACAAGGGGCCGGACATTCGTTCATCGTATGAAGGTGTTAAAAACGACCCAGAATATTTTTATTATTAAAGAAGATTAGTTTCATTAGTGCCAATCACAAGATTTTTAGATATGTGCGGCTTCATCATACTAGAAAATTCTCTAGAATTGCAAGCAATACTGATATTATTCATTCTTTACTTTTACTTTCGGATCCCGTTATATCGAGTCAGTTAGAAAGAAAAATTCAAAAAACACTCTCGTTGGATGCTAAAGATTTAATAGAAGATAACGAAAATCCTATAATAAATTATATTTGTGATACAAATTAGCGTGCAAAATGTATTTATCAATATTTATTTCAATTATGTAATAAAATTTACAGCAACAGTTTAAACTTTTTTTTCTCAAATATGTAAGTTTTTTTTTTCAAAATTTGTGTATGTATATACAGAACATATATTCACAAATATATAATAAAAAAATCAATACTGTAGAGTAAGTACTTTTTGAGTTATAAAGAAAATACTGACGCCGCTACCGCATGTCCGCCCGGTTGTATGGGAGTGATCCATAGTGCGACGCGCCGAACACACACGCACGATGGACAAAATAAAAACAAACACGTTTGCCAAATAGAGTAGAGAGCGCGTACAGATCACCGCGCTCACTCTAACGCATAACTGCGTCTCGCTCTGTTTGGCAAACACGGCACTCGTGTGGAGCCGGCATTATACTCACTCACTCAACGAGCGCCATTCACTTCGAGAGCAGCCCACGCGCACAGCTCTAGTAATTATTAAATGGCAACTTTGAATATTTTGTGTCATTCAGCCACGTCATTTTGCTTGAATGGGAATACGCGGCGTATCTTTGGTGTTAAATTTGGTGTAAAAAACAATAAAACATGAATATATTTCGTTTACTCGGTGATCTATCCCATCTCCTAGCTATAATTATACTGTTGCTGAAAATTTGGAAGACCAGATCATGTGCAGGTAAAGATTATCTTACGTTACTGAAGTGCGATCTGTAACCGGCATGTTCCGACTTTATTATTATAACAGATGTTCTGTTCATGTTGATTAACTTTTAATTTGACTTGCAGGTATATCTGGAAAATCACAAATACTATTTTCCATCGTTTACACTTCTCGATACTTGGACTTGTTGACAACGTACGTATCTACGTATAACACTGTTATGAAGCTGGTGTTCATAGTAGCTTCTTATGCGACTGTGTACCTGATGTACGTGAAGTTTAAGGCTACCTATGATCATAACCACGACACCTTCCGGATCGAGTTCTTGCTGGTTCCTTGCCTGGTACTGGCTCTGATATTCAACCATGAATTTACATTGATGGAGGTTAGTATCTTAAAATTACTTCTCTTCTTTACTTATACAAAGGTCTGTGTAACTAATAATGGTTGTCATATACTGTTATATAAGAAGCCAAACATAAATAATTATCTTCAACCCAGCATTTTCCCGGCTTAGTGCCACAAAGAAAAAATGTAATTGTTTTCTTTCCTTCTTTCTTTATATAATAATAATCAAAAATAGTTACTTAGTTGCAAAGAGAGAAATTATGTGTGACATCATAACACATTTTTTAGCATTAGGTTTGTATCTAAAAATTGAAAATATTTTCTATGATTGTCAAAATTATAATTGACAAATTAAAATACTTTCCAGATACTGTGGACATTTTCAATCTACCTGGAGTCAGTGGCCATTCTTCCACAACTTTTCCTTGTGTCCAAGACTGGAGAGGCTGAGAGCATCACATCACACTACTTGTTTGCGCTTGGATCATACAGAGCACTGTACTTGTTGAACTGGGTATGTTATGTTTTACTATGTATCCTGAGTACCACAACTAAAAATCAAATAGATTTCTTGTATTATAGTCAGAATATAAATACTCAAATATAAGGTACACCAATGTATTTTGCTGCTTGAATACAGAGTTCCAAAAAAAAAAAAAAACAATGAAAGTTATGTTCTAACAGCAATGTCTTATGGGCTTCAATTTAATTATTTATGGCATATTATTTATTCACTTTCACTCCCAACTAAAAAAAAATTATAGTAAGGCACCTATTTTACGGGAGACAAAAGACGAAAGGGACTTGTATTTGTATGTCATTTTAATGCATAACTACGTCCCTTTCGTCTTCGGTAAAATACCAGCCTAAATTCTGCACCTTTTTTATCCCTATTGAATAGATTATCACCTGCTCTTATTAGCTTTTAAAGGCATATTTATTTTCTTACTGTTTATTATGTTTTTACTTAACTTTTTCACATCTTTTAGAAACTTCTAATGGGAGTGGTCCATTACAATCCTTGAATTTAAACTTTTTTATAACAGTGTATCTGATTGATATCAATTTAATAGGTCAAGAAACTTAACAAGTCCAATGAACTCTTAATGCAGGGTCTTTCTTCAATAAAAGTAGTAGTCATATAGCAATAAATCAAAACATGAAATTAATCAAATATTAATGTCTGTATTTTTTATGAATAGATGTAAATGTAGATTTACTGTTAATTTTTTTTATGATGTTGTTTTTGCTGATAATAGGGTTCTAATTGATATAATTAAGGGTTGTCTGGTTGAAATTTGTACCCTAGCAATAAGGCATTTTCTATGCTTTGATTGTCATTAATTATATTTCTTTTGTTGTATTTTTGTGTACAGTAAAGTATATTCTATTATATTATTGGTTAGAATAAAAAAAATGTTTTTATTTATTTACAGGTTTACCGCTATGTAGTTGAAGATCACTATGAGGTGATTGCTATTATGGCAGGTGTAGTGCAAACTGTGCTATACTGTGATTTCTTCTATCTCTATATTACAAAAGGTGAATATTTTTTATGGTTATAAACTTAGATAAAGGTCACAAAATTACTTCATCTCTAGATTTCGACAGTGTAAATATTTATTTAATTTAAAACATGTTTCTTGTCATACTTCGTTCAATAAGCAAATGGAAAATTATCTTACTCATATACCATACTATACATATATCAGATAATTGAACATATTTATCTTATCAATACTATTTTCTGCTTAATACTTACTGAACACCATCAATGTACTAATTAATTTTAAATGTCTTTTTCAGTCCTCAAAGGGAAGAAATTGCAGCTGCCAGCTTAAGGACTTATAGACTAATATTTGCGTTAATAAGATTTGACTACAGTGTCTAGATGATATTTTGTAAGCCAATAATATATTACCTAAGATCTAGTGTACACTTTTGTACAGTGCGAGGATATGATTCACTAATTAATGGCATATTTGTGTGATGAATTATGTAATAGAATTTAATTAAAGTAAATGGTACTGGACCATTTTACAGTGCAATTTTTTAATTTTAATAGTCGTATGTTTTTCTGATTTTATAAGACCTGGGATTAATTTATCTGTTGATGCCAGAGCTACCAATATCTCTCTAAGAATTAAAATAAAATTACCTTCATTATTTCCATCTATAGATATAGTATTAAAAAGTATGTTTGTGTGTATGACTAGCATTCTTTGCGATATGTCACGTCAATGTATGGGATGACTTAATGACTACCTTCCATACATTGTCACACAGTTAAATATTCATTTAAAGTAAGATTTTTCATTAACTTTTTCTTTAGTAAGCCATTGAAGGCAGTCAAATAATTATTATAATTAAATAAAAATGTATATTTAAAAAAATAATAATATTGGTGTTTTCATGTAATTTGTTTACCAAAATTGTGTGCTGTGGAGATAACACCTGTATAAATTAGACGAACTTTGTAATTATCTAAATTGAATTAGATCAAAAATTACTTTTGTTTAATAGACACTAAGGATTAATGTCTTGCAATAATTACTCGTAAATTAAAATATAAAGTGGAAATTATTTGTGTATCACTATAAAATATGAAATACAATCTTGGCAGACTAGTTACCTTATCAATCCAGTGCACCTTTTTTAATTGATGACCCTTAACCACGTAATATGAATATAATACTAGCCCTTAACAGTTTTCATCAGTGAAACCAACTCAATGTACGGTCACGTTCATAAGTCCAGTCATGTCACGTGCACCTATACTTTAAATTAACTTTTTTTCCAAAAGCATTCAGGACAAATCATTTGAAGCAAAATATTGAGTCCCTTACCTTATAAGCAACACAAAAAAATAAGAATATCAAGCCTTTGGGAAAAAAGTTATTTGAAAGTATAAAAACACGTGATTGACTGCACTTATGAACTTGACTGTACCTACTAGTATTTTCACAATATTTTGTTCAATGCACAATGTATGCAATCATCAAATGGAAAATTTAATGTTATTTTCATACGCGACGGCTTTGGTATGGTTTGGTTATCATGCAAGTTGTACGAGCTATATTGTGTGATACCTATATAATACACAGATACCTAGAACATTGCATACCATGGCAGCGAGCGAGCGATAAGCTTCGTATACGTCCTCTAAAAGGTGCTACTCTGCAGATGATGAGACATCCACACAATCAAATGCAGCACGATTTGATTTAAGCGTACGTAGATGACTGGCATTTTACGTGACCTAAAAACCTAATGGCTGACACCAGCTCGGTGTTCATAACTCGATTGCCTCTTAAACCTCTTTCTTTAGTAGGCGTTTACATTTAGCATCGATTTATCGAATTTGTTGTTGAAATTAAACAACACCTCTAGTTTATATTATATTTAATCTAAACTAAAAACAATTTCTGCTTAAAATAAAACTACTAAGTACATAAATTATATTTTGTCATTTTCCGAAGATAAGCGCAGCATACGCGTCAAAATCTGCAATGTGTACTTGTTCCTGAAAGAAAAATATAAATGGTACATTTTAGTTGAAAACTGCGGTTAATTCTTGTAGAAACGGTATAAAATAATAAGAATATAATTAATTACTAGTTT